>OX439047.1:6780925-7996671 GCA_949317995.1 Acholoe squamosa
GGTGGCTGCAGTACTAGCAGCCTGTACCACACAAAACACTACCACTGCCTCAAGCTAGCACTAGCTGACTGGGGAGTGAATAGTGATACTTCCTGCTGTAGGAGGTGCAGTGTTAGCATTTGGACTAGACTAGCTGCAGCATGACCAGCTGAGTGTATGAGGTAGAAGGTTACTGGAGGCAGAGGGTAGTAGTGGTGGTATTGGAGCTGTGTACATCCCTGCAGTATCATTATTATACTACTGGTGGCACTGCAGCCTGCCCAGACACTACACATCACACCTTCCACTGTCTAGTATCACCCGCCCACCCACTCACTTACCATCCTAGAGCCCGCATATAAGGTGTACCCTGAGTTTATTTCTGGTCCAGGCTACAGGCTTTATTTTGCCCAGCTTAGCACTGTTCTGTATTGTCAATGTACTCTGCTTATAAGACACTTAGGCACATCTTATGAAGCATGTATGACACATTGTTTCCAGACATAAAGCTGGACTATATACATGAGATGGTGTATTACTAGTCTACAAGTCACACTGTGCACTGCCAGTCTGAAGGTCCTCGCGGGGTGTCATACAGCAGTGGGATCCCGCTGGTATATGGCAGGACAGGCACGGTTAACAGTCATCGCTACGGGTACCACGTGCAGCCAAGTCATCATGGAGTAAATGATTTGGAGTCATCTGATTGGTCCATAGAGTATCTCCCCATCGGACTTTGAAGTACAACTTCCAGAAACCCAGCCCACAAAACACATGATTTTACAGCTTAGCTTAGAAGAACTTGTTTAAACACTTCAACTTTCAAGCTTATTACCTTCTCAGTTAAGGTTTGAACTTATTGCCGATATCTTTCCTTTTAATTGAAGACCAACACCCAGTGTGAAAGTGTGGCACTTTGAATGAGCCAACCTTATTAATTGCTACTGTGCTCACCATTACTTTCCTATACTACAACCAATACCGTACAAAGGCACTCGCTTACTTTATCACAGCGCCTACTTACAACCCTCGCATTTATGTGGAGCACTACGGTACAGCAACCAACTGGTAGCAGTAAAGGCCACCACTGCCACCACCAGGAGTAGCAGAGGCATCCTCTGGCAGTACCCCTCACATACTCACAGTACACATGAGTACTACAGCCGCAGTCATACGCTGGTCCTTATCTGACACACTAGCATTTATATGAAGCACTACGGTACATTTACCAACCAGTAGCATCAGGCGTAAAGACCACTTGCAGGAGTTGTATAGTAGCTTGGCCCAATACCCCTGACACACCATACATTCTATAGTACTGCAAAAACTCCTGCAGTCATGCACTTCTGACTGCCTATCTACCCCCCCCCCCCCCACACACACTCTCACTGCAGCAGACTCACACACCAACAGACCCTCAGCACAACCCCACACACACTCCCAGACCGTGGAGGAGGAGAGGCACCAACCACTTAGCTGTGTTCACTCCTCCTGCCTGCTATCAGCCTCCTGTACCTTACACCATCCATACACTGCTACCAGCTGTATGTATGTATGTATCCTACCTACAGGAGGGGTATATAGGCAGTAAGGGCTATCTCCATACCACACACATTGCCTATAGCCCACTGGTAGCTGTTACATGTATCAGTCAGCGTATCTCTGCTATCAACAGAGGGCTACATGTAAAAGGGGATATCTACTTCTCACCAACACTGCTGCTCAACTGGAGGGAAGAGTTGAGATTGCAGGATTACCAGTGGTTGGTACCTTTTAAGACTGCTAGTCTATAACAAATAAGGTACATGTATCCCTGGATCTATGCCATCTACAGGCAGAAAACGGTATCTACATCTCACACTGCAAGTAAACATCCACTGGGGACAAATAATGACAAAGTAGAAGCAGCAGTGGGCAGTGAGTGGTTGCTACCTTTTTAAACGGTTGTTGTCCAGTTTACTGAGTTATACAGCTGTCCAGATTTATCTACAGGCATTGGAGTAGGTTGCTGTTCTATAGCTGGTTATCTACTCTTGAAGTGGTATTTTTACCTGATCACTTACACTAGGAGTTGTTACTGCTTTCTCTGCTGTTCAAAAACTGCCTGTCCACACTTTGGTAGTTTTTTTTTTTCACAATGGAGCGAACTGCAATGTGATGTCAATGCAAGCATGGTATGTCATTCACAAGGAGAGCAACTACTTGTACTACCCCCTGTTCACTGGATGCTGTAGGTAGGCACACCTAGTAGCATAGTACTACCTGTACAACAGGAACACTGCTATGAGAGTGAGTGAAGAGCTGCTTATCAGTGATATAGTCTGCGCATAACTTATGCTTGGAGAGTGAGGAGCATTTCTAACCTGGATAGGAGAGATATACACAGGCCTGCCCCTCCTGCTCTCCAGTGGGTCAGGCTGAACTTGGAGGGTGCCCCAGAGTAAAGGTGAACCACGTGGTGCTCCACCAAAGACTGCAGCAGTCATTGCCTAGTTCAGGGTTCTGGTATTTGGACCACCATAGATTCCATGTGAGGAGTTTTGAATTATCACAAAGGGAAGAGACTGAGTGTTGTAGAGAGTATCTGTGTTTACTGTCATACTGACTTTGAGAAGTTTTTGTGAGTTGGAGCAACGGCACTTGAACTCACCAGGTAAATTTCTACTAAACGTAGACTACAAACGTTCTGAAAGTATACTACAACTGTACTCAGAGTATACCAAAGCTGTACTGAGAGTATACTACAACTGTATCCAGAGTATACCAAAGCTGTACTAAGAGTATACTACAACTGTATCCAGAGTATACCAAAGCTGTACTGAGAGTATACTACAACTGTACCCAGAGTATACCAAAGCTGTACTGAGAGTATACTACAACTGTACCCAGAGTATACCAAAGCTGTACTGAGAGTTTACTACAACTGTACCCAGAGTATACCAAAGCTGTACTGAGAGTATACTACAACTGTACCCAGAGTATACCAAAGCTGTACTGAGGGTATACTACAACTGTACCGGAGTATACCAAAGCTGTACTGAGAGTATACTACAACTGTACCGGAGTATACCAAAGCTGTACTGAGAGTATACTACAACTGTACCCGGAGTATGCCAAAGCTGTACTGAGAGTATACTACAACTGTACCCAGAGTATACCAAAGCTGTACTGAGAGTATACTACAACTGTACCCAGAGTATACCAAAGCTGTACTGAGGGTATACTACAACTGTACCGGAGTATACCAAAGCTGTACTGAGAGTATACTACAACTGTACCGGAGTATACCAAAGCTGTACTGAGAGTATACTACAACTGTACCGGAGTATACCAAAGCTGTACTGAGAGTATACTACAACTGTACCTGGAGTATGCCAAAGCTGTACTGAGAGTATACTTCAACTGTACCCAGAGTATACCAAAGCTAAGCTGAGAGTGGATTTCACCTTTACTGAGAATGTACACAGAAATAAAGTACGATCTGACTCTTGATATTCTCTAAACAGCCTGGATATTAAACATTGCTGATACAAACCTTACATACACATGATACTACAAAACGTCAGAATATTCCCTATACAACAAGGATAATACATACAATAACACATTTTGGATGTACACCATATGTACAAGGTGAAGCGCACATGCTGCAAGTTGTCCGTACAAACTCCCAGCGATCTGCTACGATAATACTACTGTGCCCTGAGGTGGAAATATTATCTTAACAATAACACCGTGAATCTGGAGGATACCTGATATAATAACACTCTCCTGATTCACACCAGTCTGTGTAGGGTAGGAGTGGATACCACATGGTGCCAGCTCATACCGTCTGTCTGCCGCACCCCGCCAAAGGAGCTGCATACTAATGCATGTACCAAAGTCTCTCCAACATCATCATTGCTGGCAGGTGGGAGGGTAGGCTCTTAGACATAGTGGTGATGGCAGGCAGGTAGAAATTTACCTCCATAGTGTAATGGCGTATGACACATGAATACGGTATCCCTTGAGATTCTGTTCTGAGACTCTTAGGTGGCAAAGGGATTTACAGTAGTCTCAGATACATTTGATACCATTCCAGTACCTTCTTCTGAAAGAGCACCAACAGCGTCTTGGCTGATGTCTTTGCTGAACGTTTGAATCAACCAGAGACATATATGAATACGCACATTGGCTCTCGCGCAGATTGCCTGCTTACCTTGACAGAAGCCGACCACCACATTGCAGTAATTCTGAATATCTCCGCCCCCTGCCAGGCTAGCAGTAACAGGAGGAGGAGGGGGAACACCTGGAGCGAGGCAGTGTGAGGAAAGTACTGGAGAAGGAGACAGAAGTCTGAGAAGAACATCAAAGATATACTGATTGTCCGAGAAGTCATTGGGAGGCTAGATAACACATATAAAGGTCACTTAGACAATCTAGGAAATACCAAAGATACTCAGTGGAAAGCTCTGAGAATACAGTCCTAGAAATTCTAGGACAACACCCTCAGAGAAATCCCTCTCAACCTTTGTCTTAGGTTGATCTCAATACTAAACAATGAAGTTGTTTGTGTCAACCCCGACGCCACTTTTCAGTATGGAATACACACATAGATACATAGTACAGGGGGTCCTAGTGATACTACTCGCCCTTCTACCCCCAGTCTCATGGGCCAACCATGACGCTAAGAGACTTTATGACGATCTCTTGAGGAAAAGTAATTACAACAAGTTAATACGACCGGTGGGAAATAGCAGCGAAGGTCTGACAGTGAGGCTCGGGCTGCGGCTTGCTCAACTCATTGATGTGGTGAGTTGTCAAATTGGTGACCTAGTTGTTTTTGTCAATGTGAGCGATAATTGGTGACTCCTTCAGCAGAAAGCTGTGGGATTCAGATTCACGTTTTCATGCGTTGAAATGAATACACATCTTTGTTTTCCTAATGCAATCCTTGCCTAGATGAATGCAATATTTTTTTATCATTTGTGATAGATAGCATATGTTATATGTCAAAGATGATTTATATCTAAAATGGTTTATATATCAGGATTGCATGGGATAACAGGCAATATGATTTGATAAGCTGTTCATAGATATCCCTTAGGAAAGATAATAATGTAAAAAGCTTATAAATGAGGTGACATAAGTGTTTGATAAAATACGACATGGGTCATCATAGGCTCTTAGAGGTGACATGAGACATGGGGATTTAAGTGGCATGTAACATGACCATATCTTAATGTTGACATCCAGGATCCCGCTCTTCATAACCTGAAGCACCCCCTGAACAGTTCATTGTAACTTCCCTTGAGCTGCTCCTCAAGTGAAGAGCCACTCAGTCCAATGTATGTTAGTCTAACCCAGGCTTACACTGTACAAATAAGCACACTGATTACCGGCACTCTATTAGTGTAACATTTGGGCTCAAGGAGAACTTATATGGTACAACTAGAGCTTGATGTAAAACAGTTTAGTACTGTTTTATTTGTAAAATAATATCCTTGCATATATGACGCAAGCTGGGTTTAGAAAGATTCTATAACTAGCTTCAGCAAGGGTTAATCCATAAATTTTAGATAAATAGATAGAATTAAACGACCGTGGTGTACGAGGTGGCCAATTCACCACGAGGGGGAGACTCCCCCCTAGGGGTGGATCAGCCACCGAGGACACCAGGGGAGTTTAGTTCTATATTTATTTTATGTTTTTAGAGGTTTAAATAAGGAAAAATTATCAAAATCCAGTACCGTAGTTCCCCGTACAAGCGCTGGTCCGCCATTTTGAATGTTTACATGCACCCAGAACGAGGCTGCAGTAGTGGATCAGCCGCTGTGGTGGATCGAGACATGTTACGCCACTGGGGGTGTGGCGATCGGCTCCGCAAGGCTATCTCTACGGGAAGAAGTTATTCACATAAAATAAAGAGAGGGTGATGCATCCCCAACCTCTAGTGGTTAAAGAAAGAAACTCATAAGCACAGGCAAAGGAGCTCCAGGCACTGACCTTCAGACAGCACATGAAATTAAGGTCATTGGACACAGTGCAATTAAGTACTATGCCGCCCTCTACAGGCCTACTCCAAACACACAAAGACGACTCTGTGCAGTTTATGTGATGCTGGCACACACAATATACATCTAAATATATACATCTAAATACACAGAAGCAATTAGAAAGTGCTTCCACGAACTAAATGAATAGCTAGGCAGCATCCTACAATGGCTCCTTTCATTATACTACATTTTGAGTTATTTTAGATCGGCAGGTACGTCAGCATATATGCGTGGGCTTCCAGGAGCTCATTTCTCAACATGTCACGACTGAACACAGCCACTGCGATTTGAAACCCACAAATTAAGAGCAGATGATCAGATAATACGGTACAACTGCTCCGCACAATCAGCACTTATGCAGTAAGGCAGTCGTACCTGTGCGATCAGTAGTCACCGATAGATGCAGGGCTGTATATGGCTTCGGATTGAGGTACCCCACTACGATTTGAAGTTGTACCAACTTGTGAAATGCCTTCTGGGTTGTAGAGTGAATTCCCGGGTTTAGACGGAGGTTTATTACTCAGTGGCCAGCACGGGTGAGCTCAGGGTGAGCTTGTGAGTAAAGGGTAGTTACAACTGGTTACCGTATTAACCTGTTTAACCACCACGGTCTCAATTTAGTGCCAGTCCCAAATAAACATGTGACCCTTAGTGGTATTAACTTGAATCTGAAGCACTAATTACTTACTTGTCACCACCCTAAATCGGACCACTTCCAGGCCAAATAGTTCCTTCTGAACTTAGTTATTTTGAGGAATTTGGCCCCAAGGGAAGGGAAAGAGGGGCCAAACCCATTGTTATTTAGTATAAGAATGATGAGTAGGAGTGTTTCAATAGGCCCAGAATATTTTTTGTTCAAAACATAAATTCAGTGGAAGTTTATGGGGTGAAGGGGTCCTGATGTGTATTCATACGCTAATCAGGCCTCACCATGCAAAAATCACTACCTGGTTACCATGGCAATTTGCGCAAAATCTAGCCTGACTATGTTTATGTGGACCTATCTTATTTTTTTCTCCATTTCATAAGCTAAAATATGGTGTAGGTTGCTAAGCACTGTGAGAATTTTAAGTATATTTAATATCAGGTCAACGGTGGAAGACCTGTGATTTTTCAGATGGTCACAAGGCATTTGGGGTGGTTACACCATAAGGGCCAGTGGTACAGGGGTATTGACAATCTATATCAGCTGTGGCAGTTAAGTGGGCCACTTCATAAGATTGTTAGATACTGTGGCCATTGGTTACCCTTATGGAGTTATGCAGTCCTAGCGAGTAACTCGCAATAACTGCATGCATGCATCATGGCAACCTCTTGGGGCTGATGTACTATCAGGGCTATAATGCATCAATGGAGTGCTTCCAACTTGGTGCTTATTTCAGACTACCACTTACCGTATCGTCATGTTCAACCACCCCGGCGCTCTTTGATTTTGAGGCCCCATTTCCCCCGGCACTGATACAAGACAGGCGTTCATTCAGAATGTATTTTTAGTGCTTAAGGAAGATTTCCTGACTCCTGTACCCTGGCGCTAACTTGAGACAGGGCCTCATTCAAACCCCGGCGCTTAAACATGACGATACGGTATTCGACCATATGGCACTTAACCTTTTAAAGACCACTGATGCAAGAGTGCATCATGCTGATTGGTCGTCATGTTGCACCAATAAAGTGCTGCTGAGCAGTCTCACCAACACTCCTGCGTCAGTGGCCTTTAAACGGTTAAGTGTTTACCTGCAACATTACGGTAGTACCCTGGTATATAGTACCCTGGGCTGCTCCCCCAAGGTCAGCCAGGGCTGGGTGAGTGGTTGAGTAGATCTAGGGACTGGTGAGATAGGTACACGTAGACACTTACTCACTTGAGGTTTACTGTTTGGTTTATTGCTAGCAAGTATGCTATCTTATCTGGGTCTTCTTTTCTCTTTGACATTCCTTTGTAGTATTCAGTAGGATACACCAGTGCAGTACTACAGGTCTGCTCACCAGTGCTGGCAGGCAGCATCCTGTCAGCCCTTCACGAGGCTATCAAACCAAATACACTAGCGGATTTAGAGAGGGGCGTGGGGGGCATGCACCCCCCTTTCTCCCAGTACTTAAAGGTTTAATTACATATTTTGGACCCCAAAATTTGCTCAAAAATAGGGGACATGGCCCAGAAGGAGGGAGTACAACCTCTATTGCTGAGTAAATTTTGAATCCTGCATCCGTCACTGCCAAAGGGTGAACACGATGCATAATTTGCAAGGGGCTTATTTCAATATATAGTTGATGCCAGGTACAAACGTCCACTGACAATCTAGTTATCCTACTATAAGGATTAATTTCTTAACATACAACAGTCCTATTGGGTCGGCTGTCTATAGCATTGGTTCAGCTGCCATCGGTTGGGCAATGTTTTGCAAATCCAATACTTTATGATATTGTCAAAGTAAGGAAACATACATAGGATAAACAAAGACTTGCCTGACCAACGGCAGTGGAACCCATGGAATACCATTAACACAGTAGAGGTAGATTATGTACGAGTTATGTCCGTCCCGCTAGGTGTGGGGCAGTGTTGGTGTAGACAGACGGGTATGGTGAGGAACCTGAGTTTCAGTTCAGTATAGTTATACAGTAGTGGGGAGTGGATGACTGATGTCGTACAATACACTATACCTATATATAGTGATACAGTATAGGGTGAGTGGATGACTGATGTCGTACAATACACTATACCTATATATAGTGATACAGTATAGGGTGAGTGTGGATGACTGATGTCGTACAATACACTACACCTATATATAGTGATATAGTATAGGGTGAGTGGATGACTGATGTCATACAATACACTATACCTATATATAGTGATACAGTATAGGGTGTGAGTGGATGACTGATGTCATACAATACACTATACCTATATATAGTGATACAGTATAGGGTGGTTAGATGACTGATGTCTTACAATACACTATACCTATATATAGTGATACAGTATAGGGGGTGAGTGGATGACTGATGTCATACAATACACTATACCTATATATAGTGATACAGTATAGGGTTTCAGTGGATGACTGATGTCTTACAATACACTATACCTATATATAGTCATAGAGTATAGGGTGAGTGGATGACTGATGTCTTACAATACACTATACCTATATATAGTGATACAGTATAGGGTGTGAGTGGATGACTGATGTCATACAATACACTATACCTATATATAGTGATACAGTGTAGGGTGTGAGTGGATGACTGATGTCATACAATACACTATACCTACATATATAGTGATACAGTATAGGGTGTGTGGATGACTGATGTCATACAATACTCTATACCTATATATAGTGATACAGTATAGGGTGAGTGGATGACTGATGTCATACAATACTCTACACCTATATATAGTGATACAGTATAGGGTGTGAGTGGATGACTGATGTCATACAATACACTACACCTATATATAGTCATACAGTATAGGGTGTGAGTGGATGACTGATGTCATACAATACACTATACCTATATATAGTCATACAGTATAGGGTGAGTGGATGACTGATGTCATACAATACACTATACCTATATATAGTCATACAGTGTAGGGTCAGTGGATGACTGATGTCATACAATACACTATACCTATATATAGTCATACAGTATAGGGTGTGAGTGGATGACTGATGTCATACAATACACTATACCTATATATAGTGATACAGTGTAGGGTGTGAGTGGATGACTGATGTCATACAATACACTATACCTATATATAGTCATACAGTATAGGGTGAGTGGATGACTGATGTCATACAATACACTATACCTATATATAGTGATACAGTATAGGGTGTGAGTGGATGACTGATGTCATACAATACACTATACCTATATACATATTAGTGATATAGTATAGGGTGTGAGTGGATGACTGATGTCATACAATACACTATACCTATATATAGTCATACAGTATAGGGTGAGTGGATGACTGATGTCATACAATACACTATACCTATATATAGTGATACAGTATAGGGTGTGAGTGGATGACTGATGTCATACAATACACTATACCTATATATAGTGATACAGTATAGGGTGTGAGTGGATGACTGATGTCATACAATACACTACACCTATATATAGTGATATAGTATAGGGGGTGAGTGGATGACTGATGTCACACAATACACTATACCTATATATAGTGATACAGTATAGAGTGAGTGGATGACTGATGTCATACAATACACTATACCTATATATAGTGATACAGTATAGGGTGAGTGGATGACTGATGTTATACAATACACTATACCTATATATAGTGATACAGTATAGAGTGAGTAGATGACTGATGTCATACAATACACTATACCTATATATAGTGATACAGTATAGGGTGAGTGTGGATGACTGATGTCATACAATACACTATACCTATATATAGCGATACAGTATAGGGTGTGAGTGGATGACTGATGTCATACAATACACTATACCTATATATAGTGATACAGTATAGTGTGTGAGTGGATGACTGATGTCACACAATACACTATACCTATATATAGCGATACAGTATAGGGTGTGAGTGGATGACTGATGTCATACACTATACCTATATATAGTGATACAGTATAGGGAGAGTGGATGACTGATGTCATACAATACACTATACCTATATATAGTGATACAGTATAGGGTGAGTGGATGACTGATGTCACACAATACACTATACCTATATATAGTGATACAGTATAGGGTGAGTGGATGACTGATGTCACACAATACACTATACCTATATATAGTGATACAGTATAGGGTGAGTGGATGACTGATGTCGTACAATACATTATACCTATATATAGTGATACAGTATAGGGTGTGAGTGGATGACTGATGTTGTACAATACACTATACCTATATATAGTGATACAGTATAGGGTGTGAGTGGATGACTGATGTCATACAATACTCTATACCTATATATAGTGATACAGTATAGGGTGAGTGGTTGACTGATGTCTTACAATACACTATATCTATATATAGTGATATAGTATAGGGTGTGAGTGGATGACTGATGTCATACAATACACTATACCTATATATAGTGATACAGTATAGGGTGAGTGGTTGACTGATGTCTTACAATACACTATACCTATATATAGTGATACAGTATAGGGTGTGAGTGGATGACTGATGTCATACAATACACTATACCTATATATAGTGATACAGTATAGGGTGAGTGGATGACTGATGTCGTACAATACACTATACCTATATATAGTGATACAGTATAGGGTGAGTGGTTGACTGATGTCTTACAATACACTATACCTATATATAGTGATACAGTATGTGATTGGATGACTGATGTCATACAATACACTATACCTATATATAGTGATACAGTATAGGGTGAGTGGATAACCGATGTCATACAATACACTTTAACTATGTATAGTGATACAGTATAGGGGGTGAGTGGATGACTGATAGACCAGGACGTTATCACGGTCACAAGCCCCTCCAGACACGTTGTGAGATTAATGACCATAACTCTCCTTCCCCTAGCTACCCCCTCCACCAAACCCCCCATCCCCCATGTCCCTCTGTGTCCTGACCCCCCCCCCCCATAGCAGCTTCCTCCCTACCTGTAACCCTGACTTTCTCAACCCTCTTAGGGGCATGGCCATAGGTCAGCAGGATGCACCTATAAGATGCCTTACATAGATAAGATTTATCTAGAAAGCGCTACGAGTGAATTAATGCAGCATGCCCATTGGTTCAATATCACCGCAGATTCCTGGCGATTAGTGTGATGAACACCCACATCAGCATTCATGCATCAAGTGCTGTTATACCCTCCATAAATTGCATGGCTTATGGGAAATGATAGGCCCCAAGTGCACCTTGTAGGTTTAGAAAAGGCTGAAGGTTAAATCTTCCCAATGCCTTCCATGACGTCAAAGTGGTTTTACCCCTAGCTCTTTGAATCTTGAATTCCCATTGAGTAAAAAAAAGGAATGTTGGAAATTCATCCACTAAAACAAAAGTTATTTTATCTTAATTTTTTAGGAAATCTATAAAGTCTGGGAGCACCTTACACGGAGGGTATAATGGTATATTGCTGTGTTGAGAGCTGACACATTTTACTGCTGTTGTCTGAGGTACATTATTTCAACATTTTAGTGTAGCACTTAAGGAAAGGCTTTCTATTGACATAGGAATCAATAACTTTATGAATGACCCCTTTCTCTATTTTTTTTTTGTATTTAACTTCTCCCTTAGTACACAGAGGTAAGGGGAAAAGCAGAATGAAAAGTCCTTCTCTATCTCTCACCCTTTCCTTAGTGCCACCAGGACTCTACTACAATGAATGAGGTTTAAAAAACAAAGGAGAAAGTCATAATGATTAAACAAAGGGGAGGTGTTGAATTAGTGATAGATTCTTGGTTACTGGTATAAGTGTGAGTGTATTAGTTTATGCCTGTGCATCGTGCTCACATAGTGCGTCATGATGCAGCAATGAAGTGCCGGCGTGTAATTGGTACACGATGCCGACACTCAGGGAGTGTGTCAACCCCGTGAGGTCAGCGTGATCAGTGGTGGATACAGGATTTGGAAAAAGAGGGTGCAGTCTAAAAAGAGGGGGTGCACCCCCTAATTTTGAGCAGAATTTTGGTTCAAAACATGTAATTAAACTCTTAAGTACTGGTAAAAAGGAGGGGCGCACGGCCCCCACTTCCCTTAACTCTGCCACTGAATGATTGGCCTTTAAAATATTAGACATACATACCTTGGTAATTCTGCACGGGTAGCATGTGGGACACAGTACAGAGTACAAGGACAATTGGACTAGCACCATAACGGGTTATACTGCATTTTAGGGAACAATGTTCTCTCTCCTCTCTCTCTCTCTCTCTCTCTCTCTCTCTCTCTCTCTCTCTCTCTCTCTCTCTCTCACACACACACTCTTTCTGGTTATGCTCATGGCCCTTGTGGGGTTAGATCACTACAGTACACCATTGTTTATGCATACTTAGATGACAGGCGGGCCCATAATATTACAATACCTTAACTTTAGATGGACTAAATCATACATTTATGTCCTTTGCTTGTCCTGATGCATTAATGCAATACTAGCATAGCTATTTCATCAAGGAATATATTGGTAGAATCTGTTCCCTACAACACCTTTAGGGTCTAATCAATGCTTTTCCTGTCCTGGTGTATTAATGCGATAATAGTATATCTATTTGCAAGCAAAGCATCGGAGCATCATGCAAACTCTTTGAATCGCCCAGGGTGCTGCTGTACGGATGCAGCGCTGGTGACCCTGAGGCACCTACCATTACTGCATTTATAAACAGGCCAATAAATTAGAATGATGTATTTGAGCACTCTGTGGTCCATCAAGGCTTTAATGGATAAGAAGTTAGTTGGGGATGTATATTTAAAGGATAAGAAGAAACATATTGGTGCTATGTTCTACCCTTTTATGCTGTAAGTAAATATTGGGTTTTGGCTACAATAGTGATTGGACTTGTGTCCATGCTGGTACATTAAGTAGAGGTAAAAACATGGCTAAGGAGTAGTCTAATAGGACCTACTGACCCTTATAATCCTGAAGTATAAATAAAAACACTGTATTCAATTAGACACACTTGAAGGAATTTAGTGACTTAATACCTAATACCAACACACATGTAGAATACTGTATTGATCTATTTAGACCAGAGACTATAGACTGGAAAAATCACTGGTATCAAATAAAGACTGCACTCTAAGAAATAACCTTTAAATCTACCAAACATCCTAATTGTATTGCTTTAAAGCATTGTAGTTTCTACAAAGAACCCCCAGATGGAATTATAGTTAAGCACAGTCAATATCATTTGACAGAAAATCCTTACAAGGGTTTTCCGTCAAATGATATCTCAGGTAATTTGGAACAAGGAGGTTTTTTTTCTACATTGTAAGGAGATATTGCAATCATTAATGACACCACTAGGTCCACAATAGAAATTTAGTTCCTAAAAAAAAGGTCTGTTCTTCTAAAATCCATCTGTGTACTTGTAGTCTAGAACAACAAATGTGGCATCTTTCAGTTCAAAGTCTTATGAAAATGCAAGGCTATGCTGGGATAACTGCTCAAAGCAAAATGCTTGCTGACTGAAATTTGAGCCATTCTTCACCACAGACTCTACTCCCAGCTAACCATCCTTTCAGACACCTGCTCCTTAGGCCTCCCAGACCCCATTACCGTAGAGGCCTGCATAAGCGCACTCATTGATTTCACTCCCGATGTACCCCTGGTGTTTATAAGAGACAGGTGCTCTTATTGAATACTGCTTTGAGTGTTTAAGATTAATTTTAATACCCCTGGACCCGCTGCACTTATTTGAGACCCTGGTGTTTACACAGGCCATTCTGGTACACCTTCAGCCCCATCCCCCAGCCCCACTGTGATATTTCCAGCATCAAGATCCCTACATACTGCAGGCAGCCATATGGCAGGGCTGCGATAGGCCGGTGGGTGTTTGATCCTCGCGGGACAAACACGTGGCTGTCAGCAGCGGGCGTAGGTTACATTAATCCTACCTTAATCCTATCCTGCATAGATACTACCCCTACCCTTTCCTACCCTTCCCTACCCCTCCCTACCTTCCATACTCTATAGGACCACCCCCCCCCCTGTCCTTGTACTGCCCATGGACTACGTGTTTACACATGGGGTTGGAGTGGTGGTCCCCTGACCAACCCACGAGACCAAGGCCGTGAAGCGGCCATGGCCGAGTGGGTTGGTCAGGGGATCCAACACTCCAACCCCATGTGTAAACACGATTATATCATTGTGTCACATTATCTGAATATAACAAACCTACAGATGTTCTTGAATTCCCTATTCAATAGCTATACCATGTTGTTGAATTAAAGTATCTGCTGGGAGAGGGAGGGAATGATACCATCACAGTGCGTTGGTCCTCTGACCAACACCATGAACGTTGGTCCACTGTTTCTTATGGGAACTGCACTGCAGACTATGATAGAACCCATATCTCACCTTCCTCCTCCTACACAGTCATTTAGACTGTAAATATAACTGTATAAAATAACTGTTAAATCTACCAGGGATCCTTGTAAAACTGAACAGTGAACCAGCATATTTGTATCACAGTGAACCAGTGTAGTTTATACAAGAAGCAGCAGGTGGCAGTACAGTGGTACAAGGAATCTCGGTGAAAATAATGACGGATCTCTGGCAATTTTTGCACAAGGATTTCACCATTATTTCAAAAACATTTCTTTTTTGCAGTGTGCCTCCATAACCAATGTATAGCTTTTGGTACCTCTGGCCCTGTACTGTCTATTGGCCTAATATCTCACGCCCTCTCCCCTACACAGCCTTTTAGGCAGTAAATACAATGTTGGTATGTATATATGCAATGCAGGATATGGTCGTTCATTGCATACGTTATACCTCCACTATGTCTCATTTGTCAGATTTTGTATAGAGCTTGTATGGTTCATCTGCTTATATAGGGTAAATTTGGGATGTATTGCGCACCAAGACACGATATAACCAAAATCCACGCCCCCACAGAGAGCAGAAAGGGCAGCAAGGATGTCTTTTGGTGTCTACTGATAGAGCGTTGTGCATCTAGGGCGATGAGCCCATAATATCACTGCCTGCTGGTGAAAGAGGGTGGTACCAAAGACTAAAAGAATCTTTGGGTTGTATTGTGTCCCTTTTGGTTGTATCGTGCTTTTCACAATACAAACAAAATGTAAAGTGTCTTCCCATAGAGCCTGTATCGCGCACATGCCTTCACACTTTTAGCTGTTATTTAGGTGTGAAATGACGAGGCTGAGGGTAAATGCTGTCATACCTGTCAGGTGGCGACTAGCATCCTGCCCAGCAAATTGGTGTCATTCTGAGTCACTGTGTGTGAGTACTCACACTGGTGCTGTATAGAAAAAAAATGCGCCACCAGGTGTGACTGATGACCCATACTGACGCATGCTGACACATGTGTCATGGCACATGCAAACCCATACTGACACCTGGGCTATAACACATACTGACTCAGGCCTGACACATGCGACATGGCAAATCAACACTCATACTAACACCTGAGCTATAACGCATATTGACTCAGGCCTGACATGTGTGTCATGGCACATGCACACTCATACTGACACCTGGGCTATAACACATACTGACTCATCCTGACAAATGCTTCAGGTTTTTTCCCCTAGGATAGGGATGGGGGGAGGGGGTTTGGGAGGGGGGTGGGGGTATGACTTTATTCTGCATTCATTTTTATTCTGAATCAATGTCATCAATTGAGCTGCATATCTATGTCCATGGAAGGGTTTCCTGTAGATTCCTTTGTTCACTTTTTCCATTCCTCAAAATGCCTTCTTTGTGCCTGTCAAATAAAAATTAAACATTTGAGTTCAATAATGCATTACACAAATACCTTTAATATAATCAGCACAAGATTTTTTACCCTCCTCACCTCCTCGCCTCCCTCCAAAATATGTTGTGAGATATTTTCATTTTGGAGGGGGGGGGGGGGGCTAGAGTTTCCCCCTGAGCCAAGTACATACCCTCTCCCTGAATGAGTTGACCTTTAATGTGGGCAGGGGAAGATAAAATTATTTGGAGACAAAATCACCCCCCCAAGCAAAAATAATATTCCTGCCCCTCAAACTGACCACAACCTAGTCCACCACTCTCCCATGCCCCAAAACCTGCAAGTTACTGACATATGCTATATCAACTGTATCAATACTGACTGTAAGAGACTCTAAAGATTAAGGTGGGCACAAAAGAAGATATCATGATATATTACTGTAGCTTACTTGGAGTTCTGTAGGACTGTAGGATTACCCACCTTGTCTTCTCTCCTTGCTGTTCTGTGTCTGTGTGTTGTGAAATACTGAGAACAAATAAACCAAGAAAAGAGCGGGAACTTTGAAATGGACCAATGAGGGACCAGGAGTTTGAAATCAACCAATCAGACACAATACTGACACAGTACTGACGCATGGTCACACATGTGTCAGGTACTTCCTGGAGAGAAAATTTCAGGATGGGTCACTGTGAGTCAAGGTGTGTGAATATGTGTGAGTATTGACACATAGTGACGCATACTGACGCATGTGTCAGAACCTGTTGTGTTTGTTGAAGTGAGGCACTTTGCTCCTATTATCACCCAAAACAACATTATAATTCACCTCATATTATGAATTCTTACCTGTTTCCGATGGTCATATGGCATCACCTTGGGCAGCATGCACCATACTTTCAAGGAACTACTACACCAAGACTAATGTAAGCCTGAATACCACATAGGAGGTTGATAATTGAATCTCTGTGTTATCTCCCATAGACAAAGAAAATTGTCTTAAAATACACCAAAAGAGAATATATGTTTTCAGTCACCATTATATTCCCTATATACATATTGATAGATATCATCTATAAACACTTTGATTTATAAGGCAGCATCAATAGAAACAGCAATTCCCTAATTTGACCCAAACCCAAAGTGCAAGTATATAGTGGAACTATACATTTCCCCAGTCTCTTCATACTGACACTGATGCCATTTCGAGTCACTGCGGGTGAGTACTGACACATAGTAACCCATGTTCACTCAAGCGTCAACACCTATCTTTTGAAAGATGAGTCACTATGGGTCAGTCCGTGTGACTACTCACACAGACTGGCTCATGCTCACTCAGTGTCACCTCACGCAAATAAGGAAATGATTCACTTTGCGTCACTCCCTGTGACTACTCAGCCATACTGGCACATACTGACGTGATGTTAGCTCAAATGGGTTAGGAAATGAGTCACTATGTGTCACACTGTGTGACTACTGACACAGACTGATGCATGCTCACACTTGTGCCACATGATGTCTTGTGGAGATGAGTCACTAAGTGTCATAATGAGTCAAACAGTGTGAGTATTGACACCTTGTGACACGAGCTGATGCACTGGTGTTATAACCCGAAAGGTGCTCACACATAGCAGCTCATTATGACTCACACTGACTCCAATTTGCTGGGTGATTTTCATACCAGTTGCATATCATGTCAATAGCTACCACAAGAATCATTTTTGTCATCTTAATTAGCTTTTAGGTTTTTATTTCATATCCTTGATCATGTGCGCGATATAACAACGATATATGCGTGACATAACAACTATTTATTTTATTATTGTTTTAAACTTTTTCAAGTAGACCTCTATAAGAGCAGGTGCGTGATACATCAACATGCACGATACTACCCAATTTCACCCTAGGCCAAGTGGACTATGGGCTTTTGTATCAAAATATAAAATTCTACTTTAGACCACACTTTACAATTTGCCCTTGCCAGTGATCAGTATATTCCAGTCTACAATATGGCCATTGAATCATAGAGATAGTTATGGGTTGTACAAGTTATCCTAACCAGTGATGAACTGTATCTCATAATCTCCATGCTCCATAGGATTGGGTTCCACTATTTACCTATCCACTGATCAGTATAATCTCTCTGCTACCATAGAGATATGGGAGGTAAGTACAGTCAGCGAATCTCGTGTTAACAGCGATATCTCCCATATCTCCATGTAACACCTGTACAGCTGGGGCCTCAGCATGGAACCACTATTAACACCTCAGAGTAGACATTCACTGACCCCATCTATTAAATGGAAGTATTCGGGAAATGATCTAAATGCTATCTGCACCTTCCAGAGAAATTTCAGGGGCTTTTTCATAAATGTTCCTCCTGTGTTTTTTTAAAGCCTGATTTGAAAATATTGTCAAAAAAATCAAAAAAAAAATCATAACTTTGGTTCTACTGAATGGATTTCCAAAATTCAAAAAGCTATGTCTAGCTAGGGCCTCCAAAAAACCCCTTGAATCCCCCTATGTTATTTTTTGAGTTAGGGGGAGTGTAACATATCAAAATTAAGCTCTTGGTGTCCCCCTTGTGGATCCAGGAAGAACTAAAACCCCGCCTATAAGACGCGCCTTATTCGCAGGAGATTACAGTATTTACAATTGAAGCAATATGCACTTCGGATCCCTTTGCTTCCATGATGCGGGCTGGTATATCTAGAACTTTTTGAAGGAATATCTCAGTACTATACTGAGATATTTCTAGGTTTTGCTCAGTGAATGAATGATGTACCACAGTTTTACCTGGCACATACATAATGATGTGATGGCTGTGCTGACATGGGTGTAGTTAATACCATGTGTAGACATTGTCAGCAACAAATGAATTGATGGAATTTTGTATCATAGTGTAACAACATATGGAAGTGTATCAAAAGTAGGCCAGGTAAAACACTCTGTATTAAGTGAGTGTCCTAATTTAAAAATAAATAAATAAATAAATAAAATGGCTGCTCCATTGTACCAGCAGTCAAAGCTTGAATGACCTTGATGAAGGTGGATAAAGGAACAATGAACCTAAAATAGCACCACCCTTTTTAACCCCATAAAGCCGTTATTCGTTAATGCATCATGCCGAGTGGTTGTCATGATACTTGAATGCACCACTGGCGAGTAACTCAGGGCTGCATCCATGCATCATGCTGACCCTATACAAGGTTGACACACTCCCTCAGTAAGAGCCATAGATATGTAATATATGATGATTGTGCTTGAACTAGTGCCTTTTAGGTACTGATAGAGGCAAGAGGCGGAGCCGGGTGCCTCTATCAGTACCTAAAAGGCACACATATATATTACGGTCTGCACCTTTAAGATGCATTAGGATGCATTCTGCATTCACTGATATACAAATATACAAATATATATATATATATATATATATATATATATATATATATATATATATATATATATATATATATGGTATCCATAGGGTCCCAGACAGATGACTCATCTAACCCAACACTATTGTCCAGCCCTGTGGCATAATGGATAAGATGCAGAACTTTATATCAGAAGGTCCTGAAATAAAAGCACTCAGATTATCCAGTTTGGGCATGCAAAGTCGTTCTGAAATGTGATAACCGTGATGATAATAGACTCCTTTGTCATCATGATATACTAGCATGCATCTATCTGCGACAGCTGAATCAAAATAGACATGACAATTAATTTGTCAATTCAAAGTTTCTTCAGGCTGGTAGTCAGCCTGTATCCCATGTGGCCATAGTTTTATACAACATCAAAATTATCATTACGGCACCTGTTTCTGCCCCGAATCTTTGTAATAATTGCACTCGATAATTTGTTCATGGCAAGTCCCATCTGGTTAACCCTGGCATCACCTTTGTAGGGCTATTTATCAGCTCTGTCCCTTTGCACATAGAATACTTGTCAGGACATGTGTCAGCCTTTGTCTTAGGCCAATAACCCCTTAACGACGCATAATGCACCGATGCATAATGCCCGTTTGTTGTCATCGTCTCATCTTTGAAGGGCTTTCATCTAATGTCCCTTTGCATATATCTGTAGAGATGTTGTGAGGAAATCTGCCATTTTTTGTCTTGGGCATTTAACCCCTTAAAGGCGGATAATGCATCAATGTGTTTTACCCATTGTTCCGCATGACACATGGATAGATACGGTGATCAACCTACCAGGGCTGCATTTGAGGGTGATGCTGAACATCGAGATTTGAGACGCTCATACATAAGCCGTCCTGAGAGGACCAAGGGATATCTTAAAGTGCATTCTTAATGCGCTTGGCAATCCCGAAGGGTTGGAATGAGAGGAGATTAATTTAGTTTGACTGAACCGCATTAAGCAGGGGATGACGTATCAGGTTTGTATTAGCTAGGACTCTGAAGGGTATTCAGTAATGTTATCTGTTTAATGGAAATGTCACAAAACCTAGTCCAGCACCCATATATATCTAACGTTTTAAAAGGGCAGAATAATGCTTAGAAATATAGGGAGGGCAGTCGGATGGGGACAGGGAACAGGGGTAAAGACACAGAGAGATGGAGAGAGAGAGAGGGGAGAGAAAAGAATCAGAAAGCAGGGAGACTGAGCTGAGAGGAGAGGGGTGGGAGAGGGGTAGGAATGTAGACAGAAGCCCAGAGCAACAGGGATTAGATGGAGGGTCGAGAGAAAGACAGGAATGGAGAGAGAGGAAAGAATAGAGAAATAGGAGCAAGAGGAAAAGAGGAAGGGAGAGAGACAGGGAAGGAGAGATATAGAAATAGAAAATGGCAGAGGGGCAGTGACAGAGAAGAAAAAGAAAAGATGAAAGTGATAGGCATCAGTCTGTACAGTAATTAGTCTATTCCTACACTCAGTACTTTATGTCTATATACACTGTACCTACAAAGGGGTCCTAGTATGATACATGACAGACACGTGTCTAACTCTGTGGGATTTATCTTTACTGGTGTGACCTTAGAGCAGACCTATCTGCAGTCAGTCAGCCATTTAAGGACAGCATGATGTCATTCAGCACAATAGTTATAATCTCTATCATGTGGGATGGTAGTACCAGTGGCAGATTTAGAGGGGGGGGGCATGGGGGAACGTCCCCCCCCCTCCCTTTTTGCCCAGTATTTAAGAGTTTAACTACATATTTTGGACCCCAAGATTTGTCCAAAAATAGGGGTGGCATCTCCTCCTTTTGGGCCGCGCCCCCTCCTTTTCCAAATCCTGGATCCGCCACTGGGTAGTCCTGGGTAGTGTATTTGCTGTGTGTCTATATTTACTGCGCCTAACGAAGACGGGGGCCTCTTTTGGGTCATGACCCTTCATTTTACCAATCCTGGATCTATCACTGGACCAGAAGCTTGTCCCAGCCATAACCTATTGGTCTTCATATATGAACCTTTGTGTATAATCAATTACTGTATAGTCTGCTCGTTGACTCATATGTCTATGACCAATAAAGTTCAAAGTTGTTCAAAAAAAATAACGACTCTTGATGATTACATCTTCTCTGTAGTTTTAGCATCAATAATGTCTACTTTTGTTGAATTACCCACCCAGGCCACCGTCATACATCATGATGACCAAATGTTTTAATTGTCTGTTTATGCAGCCGGCCCCTAGGTACATTTCTACAAGGCTCCACCGACTCCCATTTATCTAAGACCGGTACTTTTTCAACACTCATAATGTATTCCTCAATAAATACCCGATTTTTATTCAATGACTCCGTGCTTATACAGACGCCTACGGTACTGTATTACAGCACTATGTAGCCTTACAGGTTTATGACCTTGACCTCAGTAGCAGCAGTCTAGTAGGAATAGCAGATAACTGAAGTCATCACCACCACAGGGGCTGATAGAACACCAGCATGGGGGAGAAACCAGAGGGAAGAGGAGCACTGGTTCTCAGTTATTTTCCTAACAGTTACCCATCTCATTTACCTCTAGAAACTAGAAGTAATCTTTGAGCGAAACATATGTCTGAGTACTGGTTGCATTTCCATCAACTTTAAAGGCTAACTTCAACCAATGATTAGAGCCTGTTTTGTTGCTATAGCATAGACGCTATAGCAAAAAATGCTCTATTGTAGTGGGGGTGTGGACTGGATATTGGAAGGGGTTGGGTTCTTTAGGGTGAAACTCCTCTTTAGCAATCAATAAAATAGCAATGACATATTATACACTGTGTACTATGATAATACAGCTTTCTTGCCATGTATAGTAGTTGTTAGTGTTTCCCTGCTTTATCTTCAGAAGATGGGCTCAAAATTCAAAATTGTCACTTACAAGCTTCTTCTAATAGACCTCAGTGTTAAATCTTGATTATAAAACGATGCGCCGTGCGTTGTGGCGCGAGAGAAGCGACCTTGCGTGCGTTATAGAGTTACAGTGAACGTGTGTACCAAGGTCATGGTACTGGGAGCAGTTGACATACCAACATGCGTATGAACACATGGGGCAGTGGTACTACTTTACATGTATGTAATCTTATCGAGAGCAGTGGATCTAAAGTAGTATCTGACCTGTCATAAAGACAGGGTGGAGACCAAATGTAGATAAAAAATTAAAAGGGGGGTTTGGGTGCAGAGCCCCTGATTTAATGAAGATGATACTATCCCCCTTTCTCAAAAATTGAAGTGAGAAGTCTACCTACAGAGACTATATTACAAAATCTTGCCATGGTTTTACTCGTGACAGATTGTCAAAATTCTAGCAGAACGTTCGCAAAATGGCAGCGAAAGCAGACGACAAGCATGAGGTCAATGATCTGGTTTACGCGGACATTCATGGTAATAAGTTTTTGGGAGTTTTGCTTCATATAAACAAAAGTTTAGGATACAACACATACACAGTTCAGAGTACTGAAGATGGTGAAATTCACATTGTTCACAGCTATCAGCTTGAAAAGACTGACACAAGTGTGATGTTTGTTGATGATATTGAAGAGGCCCAGCTTCTCCTACAAAATAATGAGACTCAGCCTAAGGCTCAGGTCATCCCAGCTGAAATTAAGCCAAAGAGATTCGCTTCTCATACGGAAGATGAAATATCAGATCTAGCGCATGCCTCAAAAAGCGAGAAGACCCACTTTCAAACAAAGTGGGGTGTGTCTGTTTTCAGAGGTGAGTAGAATTTTTTTATTAATTTCATTTTTTTTGTGGGTTATTCAGTAATAGTAGGCCTAGAAAAAATATTTACCATTTAGTGAGTGATCATTTTTTAATAAATAAGCAAATATCAATGATCATGGAATATTTTTGCATCGTTTTCCCAGAGGTGCTTCTGCCCGTATTCAACGAGGCCTTATAGGCCGAGTTGAATGCGGGCAGAAGCACCGAGGGGAATACGATGCAAAAATATTCCATGTAAGTTGACATTTGCATTTATGCTATGGCCCTACGGGATGAATTTGAATTAAAATATGTGAGGATCGTATTCCATCCCCCCCCATTGAATACGGCGTAAGCGGTACTAATCTAAAGTGTTGTCGATATTAGCCATGGCATAATAGGGGGGTGGCTGGTGGGTTTATATTCAAATTATGTTCAAATTATTCATTTTTATTCACTCAGCTTGGCTCGAGGAGAATGGACTGCCAGTGAACTTCGAAATACAACGGTCTGATGTGCTGGCGCAATGGTTACGCAGATTCTATGCTGAAGTTCAGTCCAAGGATAGTAAACCGTATTCAAAATCAAGTCTGTTATCCATACGGTCAGCTCTCCATCGCCATTTGACCATGCCTCCACATAGCCTGACCATCAACATTATGAAGGACATTCTATTTCTCGAGGCAAACAATGTTCTGACGGGACAGGTAAAAGTTCTAAAGAAAAAAGGCATGGACAAATCAAAGCAATACCCACCCATTACAAAAGAACACATGATGCAAATATATTCATCTGGAGCAGTATCTACCAACAAACCACAGACACTTCAGAATAAAGTGTTCATCGAAGTTGTTCTCCACTTTGGCCGGAGGGGACGTGAAGGATTACGTCAACTGCAAAAGGACCAAATTGTATTTAAGGAGGAACATGGAGTGGAGTATGCTACTTTGGATCATAATCCCCTTGAGAAAAATCATCAGTCCACTTCTGTAAATGCAACTGAGCATGAACAGATAATGTTTGCGACAGGCACCGAATTATGCCCCATAAACAGTCTAAAACTCTATCTGTCAAAATTGAGCCAGTTACCTGATTTATTCCAAAGGCCGAAGGATGTAAATTGGCATGGCAGTGATGAGTGGTTCTGCAATGCTCCCTTGGGTATAAATAATATTGGTAAAATGATGCCCAAAATTAGTGCTGCTGCCAAGCTGGATGTGATATACACCAACCACAGCCTGCGTGTGACTTGTGTCACCGTTCTGAGAAATGCTGGAATGGCAGCTAATGACATTAAAGCAGTCACCGGCCACCAAAATACTGAGAGCATTGAGCGCTATTCCAATGGACCTACCATAGAAAAAAGGAGACAAATGTCAAATGTACTTGCAATGACATCTGGGTGCACTGATGTGATGGTGCCAAGTCCTGCAGAAGAGGCTCCTCCTTCACAAATCAGGATTAATGCTGCATCAAGCAGCAGTATGGACATGACGAGGACCCTGTTCAGCAATGCGATCTTCAACAATTCAACAGTTAACATCACCTTTACCAAGTAGATCATTTGATAATTGTTGATGGCCGCATTACTGGACAGGGACCAATAGCGTTGGTTTATTTATTATATATGAAACATAGTATAGAATTAATATATTTAACCTACTACAGATTTTACTGTAGACTATGTAAAATATTTACTATTTTTTTTTTTAACTTATTCAATGAAGTCGAGTTGATGTTATAATGTTGACCACTGCTCACAAGGTATCATTACCCTGTAGTCCAGAACTTGTTATAGAGCTGATACTAGTCCTTGTATAATTGTTAAATGTTATTTATGAACCATTCATTAATTCAAATGGTACTGCTTAGAGAACCTTACTCGCCATGCACTGTTACACTATAATGCACGCAAGGTCATTCATGCCGTGCCCCAATACACGGAATTTCGTTTTATAATGTTTTTAAAGCACCTGAACAAGGACAAATATTGTTAATTCATTTATTGCTTGTGACATATAGTGTAGAATTAATATATTAGGCCTATTGTCGGTCTTACTATGGACTATGTAAATTGTTGACTATTTTTTTCTAACTTATTCAAATGAAGTCATTTTAATGTTATATTGTTTACCACTGTTCACAAGTTAATGTTAATGTTTATGCACAGAGTTTTATGTGAATAAAGTTTTCCAATCATTGTATAAATATGTGTACTACTGAATAATTTCTCCTGGCTTCAATATTTGGAGTTTTGTATATTAAGTCTTCCATTCAGTCCTTCTACCGGTACAGTCCAAATAGACTTATGATTACGTGAACAAAATCAAAGCTAAAATAATTCTCCTGGCCCTAATATTTCGAATTTCATCATGGGACTTGCGCCAAAAATTAGCCCTAACTAGCTTTAAAAAAATTGTATATTACCGTAAACTCCCGCGTATAAGACGCGCTACGCGTATAGGACGCACCCCCTTCTTGGGAGGAGCATTTTTGCGTATAAGACGCACCTCTTAGGGGTGATTTTTGTCAATCCAGTACATTTCTATAGTAAAATTACCCCTCGTATAAGACGCACCCCAAACTTGAAAAAATCCTATAAGACCCCCCAGGCATTTGTTTGGCGTAGAGGACGTGTCTTATACGCGGGAGTTTACGGTAAGTCTTCCATTCAGTGCTTCTACCGGTACAGTCCCCATAGACTTATCATTACGTGAACACAGTCAAAACTAAAATAATTCTCCTCACCTTAATATTTCGAATTTCTGTGTGGGGTTTGCGCCAAATATTAGTTTAATTCCTCTAGTTTTTAGCCTCCTAAGCATTTTTTGGGGGGTGAAGCCTAAACGGGTAAAACAAAAATAAAGCATTTTGATGTCTGGCTGAATCAGTCATTTCCATATACTTTCAATGCTAAAATAGGCCCATGTCGACCAAAACTAAATGAGCTGTCATTAAATAAATCATTACGTGAACAAAGCTAAAACTAAATAATTTCTCCTGGGCTTAATATTTCGAATTTCTGGGTGGGGATTGCGCCGAATATTAGTTTAACTATTCTAGTTTTTAGCCTCTTAAGGATTTTTAGGGGGTTGAAGCCTAAGATGTCAAAAAAAAAAAAGCATTTTGATGTCTGGCCGTATCAGTCATTTCCATATACTTTCAATGCTAAAATAGGCCCATGTCGACCAAAACTAAATGAGCTGTCATTAAATAAATCCTGAATACTTTTTAATGGGAGTACGATGGTAAACAAGTAAAATAACTCAAGTTTACTGTGTATTAGGCTCAGTGCTGAAAATTATGCCTAACCCCCCCAACACAAAAATTGTTCTGTAGGTGCGCCTTATAGCTGTCCCCATAGACTTATCATTACGTGAACAAAGCTAAAACTAAATAATTTCTCCTGGGCTTAATATTTCGAATTTCTGGGTGGGGATTGCGCCAAATATTAGTTTAACTATTCTAGTTTTTAGCCTCTTAAGGATTTTTAGGGGGTAGAAGCCTAAGATGTCAAAAAAAAAAAAAAGCATTTTGATGTCTGGCCGTATCAGTCATTTCCATATACTTTCAATGCTAAAATAGGCCCATGTCGACCAAAACTAAATGAGCTGTCATTAAATAAATCCTGAATACTTTTTAATGGGAGTACGATGGTAAACAAGTAAAATAACTCAAGTTTACTATGTATTAGTCTCAGTGCTGAAAATTAGGCCTAACCCCCCAATACAAAAATTATTCTGTAGGTGCGCCTTATAGCTGTCCCCATAGACTTATCATTACGTGAACAAAGCTAAAACTAAATAATTTCTCCTGGGCTTAATATTTCGAATTTCTGGGTGGGGATTGCACCGAATATTAGTTTAACTATTCTAGTTTTTAGCCTCTTAAGGATTTTTAGGGGGTTGAAGCCTAAGATGTCAAAAAAAAAAAAAAAGCATTTTGATGTCTGGCCATATCAGTCATTTCCATATACTTTCAATGCTAAAATAGGCCCATGTTGACCAAAACTAAATGAGCTGTCATTAAATAAATCCTGAATACTTTTTAATGGGAGTACGATGGTAAACAAGTAAAATAACTCAAGTTTACTGTGTATTAGGCTCAGTGCTGAAAATTAGGCCTAACCCCCCCAACACAAAAATTGTTCTGTAGGTGCGCCTTATAGCTGTCCCCATAGACTTATCATTACGTGAACAAAGCTAAAACTAAATAATTTCTCCTGGGCTTAATATTTCGAATTTCTGGGTGGGGATTGCGCTGAATATTAGTTTAACTATTCTAGTTTTTAGCCTCTTAAGGATTTTTAGGGGGTAGAAGCCTAAGATGTCAAAAAAAAAAAAAAGCATTTTGATGTCTGGCCGTGACATTGCTCCCATAGAGATTGCACTGAGGCTCAGATCAGCGGTACATTATTTGCATTTTAAATTTTTATTTGAACCTTTTATGGGAAATTACACCACTCTCATGGTAGATTTCATCATTTTACAGTGCTTGGGGGGGGTATTTTTTTGTTTTTGTCAAAATTAAGCCGGAAAATAATTAAATTCGTTGCCTTGACCCAGATTTTCATTGATCAGCTGATAGCCTACACTCACCATGCATATAGTTCCAACTCCAAACAGAGGTTTCCTCTTTAGCATTGTGACAGTTGGCATCCAAATGTCCATGAAAAATTCACAAAATTCCATTTATTTTAGGGCATAATCTACACTGTACATTCCCTTATTAAGGTATTTCTAGCATGTTTGGGGGATATTTTCCACTAACAAATCAGATTCGTAACAAATCATTGATGGGACTATTTTCTTGTGGCTCTCACATACACAGGAAGTAAGGGTTGTGATGCAGTTATTCAAAATGGCAGCCTCCATGCTCAGACAGACTCATCAGATTTCCAGGTAAAGAAACAGTTGTTTTTAGCTTTAATTCGTTTTATAAAGACAATAGACAACTCATTCTGCACATCTCGACGTTCTGTTGTCTGATAAGGCACGGACATCTCGACTTTCCCGGCAGGGCTGCGCCCTGCCAGGGAAAGTCTCGATGTCCGTGCCTTATCAGACAACAGAACGTCTCGGCGTGCAGAATGTCGTTGTCTATTCTCTAAATATGTAACAGCAGACTTTGGCCGTTTTAGGCAGGTTGCATTTGTGACATGGCTTAGGCACTTCACCTGGTGATATAGAACAAAAAACAAATCCTGTTCTGTTTTTATTTCTTTGTCAACCTGATATAAACTATAGAACGGATAGGGTGAAATATGGAAATAAATCATTTAGGCATAGGCCAAAATGCCATATTGTGCAAGTCATGCACCACATGGCAGACGGCATGATCAGGTGGGCACTGAAGCTAGACATGCAGGTGCCGCCGGCTGCAACTGTTATTTGTCTGCCTTCGGATCATGTCAACCGGACACAGACTGTCACCAATTATAATTGGACTTGTTGATTTCATTTCGTAAAGGGCTGAACTAGTTTAGTGATTAGTGTACACAGAAACATGAGTATAGGAGACTTACAGGTATCTGTATAGAGGGCATAGGGGTAATGTGTGTGCTCAGCCATGATAGTTCTGATATTGGAACTTCTCGTAATATTCTGATTGGTGCCAAAATTCAAAATTCCCGATGGTACTTACATAAGTACTTACATGGCACTTACATAGGTTCTTACATAGACACTTAGGTACTTCCTTGATATTTACACAAGTACTTACATAGGCAGCATGGATGCAGCAATGGTGCAACATGGATGCAGCAATGATGGGACATGGATGCAGCAATGGAACATGGATGTAGCAATGGTGCAACATGGATGCAGCAATGATGGGACATGGATGCAGCAATGGAACATGGATGTAGCAATGGTGCAGCAATGATGGGACAAAGATGCAGCAATGGTGCAACAAGGATGCAACAATGGTGTAGCAATGATGGGATATTGATGCAGAGATGGTCCAACAAGGATATGGACGCAGAAAATGATAGTATATGGATACAGCAAGGGCGCAAAATGGATGCAGCAATGATAGTATATGGATGCAGCGATGGTGGTACATGGATGCAGCGATGGTGCAACATGGATGCAGCAATGATAGTATATGGATGCAGCACTGGTGGTACATGGATGCAGCGATGGTGCAACATGGATGCAGCAATGATAGTATATGGATGCAGCACTGGTGGTACATGGATGCAGCGATGGTGCAACATGGATGCAGCAATGATAGTATATGGATGCAGCACTGGTGGTACATGGATGCAGCGATGGTGCAACATGGATGCAGCAATGATAGTATATGGATGCAGCACTGGTGGTACATGGATGCAGCGATGGTGCAACATGGATGCAGCAATGATAGTATATGGATGCAGCACTGGTGGTACATGGATGCAGCGATGGTGCAACAAGTTGCTGCAATGATGCAGCATGGGTACAGCAATGATGCAAAGTGCATGCAGCAATGATGCAGCATGGATGAGAAATGGTACAGTCACGTAAGTACTCATGTTAGTACTTACGTAGGTACCTATATAAGTACCTATGTCACTGCCTATGTAAGGCGACCCCCCTATAAGTCAAACCCCCCCTACTTTCACATTCAAATTTGACCTATAGAAAAAATGCTTGAGAAATATTAACACTGTAATCCATTATATAAACCCCTCTTTGGGGAAAGAAATGGACCAGTACGGAAAGCGCCAAATAGGAATTGTTTAGATATTGTCATATTTATTTTACAGCTCATCAAGAGCTTTTTATATGATATATAACACCAGGTTGCCCTCTATGGATTTTCTAGAGGTAAATGTAGTTGGATCAATTAATAGATTAAGATTAAACTGAGATAATTACCATATTAAACATATGATAACTTATAAATCCTATACAATACCTATGCAATTCTATATAACCACAAATGTTATAGCCATGTCTATTAGGCATTTGGGCTTAAATTCAGTTTAGGAAGTAAGGATTCTAAAAGATATCTACCCATATGTTAGAAAAATGCTAAAATATAAATTTTGAAAGTTTGGATATATTTGACACTATGCAACTTGAAACGGCTATAATTCACTTGTGTGGTATATATTACTAGAGTGGTATAATCACACAGAAACCAGACACAGTTATTTAGAGTCGATATGTCGATTTTTATTTAAATATTTGTACAGTACAGAGCAAGGTTGTGATCGGGCTTAGTGTAGATCAACGTTTCAACATCGTTCAGATATTTTAATCAGGATAATTTTCTTTGTATAGAATTATGAGGACCACAGGACTATCCCCACCCATGCATCATGCCAATCTATGGATCACCATCATCCATCAGCCTTAACCACCCTGTAGCCTTAACCAAGGAAGAGTGTCACTTCTGCTGGTAGTAATCACCCCCCCCATACACACACAGCAGAGGCAACTACACACTGATCACTATCTTCATGATGAAATGTGCCATTGGGAGAAGGGCAAAACTACAGCTCACTGAAACAAAATGGAGGCACAATCTCTGTATTGCACAGCCTCATAATGGGGGATGAGTGCCTGATAACACAGAGACTAAACTGTTAAACATTTAAGGACTACAAATGTAATGTGCCCAAAGATCAACATGATGGTTCAATGAAGTGTTGGTAAGTGTGGTCTTCCACTCCTCCCTGGTGCATTAAGCTGATGCTGCTTGACAACAGGGATGTCATGATGCATGAATGCAGCACTGGCGAGTTACTCACCAGGGCTGCAGATCTGTAAAATGATTACTGATAAACAAGCTACATCTAAAGACTATGTTGGCCTTAACGAGTTAACTCCCAGTGGTACGAGTGATAAAGTCAGTTTGATTGATACTACTTGGGGGAGGCTGGTCTCTTGTGGATGTGGTCTTCAGGGGCTGAGACGAAATCATAAAATGGAGATGAGCAAGCCAGGGAAAGTCTTGCACCAATATAATTATAACTATGTAGCTGTTAATTTAATGGGAATCAAACCACAAATGAATTCGATTGGATATATGATATTGAAATAACTTCACCTATGGTCACCTTATATGTGGTAAATATGAATGGAAGCTTCACCAAACAGTGTCCTACTCTAAGCTTACTTCAGCACACCTCACAGATAAAAGTGCATCATGTGTGTACTGAGTTTATGTTATACCTTTAAGATATACTATTTTAAAGTCTATTACATGAACTCCAAAGGTTGCCCCTCAGATTGCATCCTGAAGCTCCTTAGATTGCAACTTGAGCTGGTCATTTATAAGATGCAGTTAGGAGCATCCATCATCAGAGGCCATGCCTCAAATTTCAGGAACTATTTTTTATATATCCTTGAGTATCATATTCTCTCTCTGTCTCTGACATAGTGTCACACATCATGCCCTTAGTATCATCATATAGACATAGTAGAAGGTAGAAGGGTTGCCAGAACCAGCATATGATGGACTAATGTAAATGGCTCTCTTTGCTCACTTACTCTACCCTTAACTTCTGCTATCAACCTGTTGTTTATTGCCCTACTTATAGTACTACACTTTTACCATTGAGCAAATTGGCCCACAAGAAGCTGACCTCTCTTACATGTCATCTATACATCCATTTCCTTTGGGACACCCTAGACCAGATCTTGCAAAAGGCCCCCTCTAATAAAAGGTTACCACAGTAATCAAGTTTCTGTTGTGATATTAAATCAACTGCAGGCAAGCCATGCACCAGGTAATCATTTCTCATCCTGCCTGGTCCTACAGTTTGGGTTTGAGCGTCTTATCACTTTAACTCATCTCATAGAACTAGTGGGCGTGAACCTGTATGCCAGTAATTGAGTTATTCTGCTGTCAAGTACACACTCTGGAGGCCATTTCTTAACACACTACGACTGCTGCCCTTTAAATCGTAGTGAGAACCTAATAATTTGGCCATAACAGCACCATGCACTAGTAGTCCCTAATGTCAGCACCAGTATGACTGCCCTACTAAACTTTATGCAATTACTGCATAGCTGTTAATCGTAGTGAGCAGTCGTAGGGCAGTTCCAACGAAAGCCTGGCTTATTCTTGGCATTTTTAAATCGTAGTGACTGTGTGTATTCATAGTACATTGAAAAAAGGCCTCCTGTGGTAGCAAGCAATGTGTACCCATCCTATTGGCAAGCTTCCGCTTGCAATTTTGTTCTCGGATTTTACCCACTTCTCTAGAGTTAAGGGTTTTGGGTGAAAGATACCATCACAATTTGGGGTCACACAACATGATGTATGTTTCAGTTTGAAGTCACTTTTATCAAGACAATGATGATTCGTCACACTACTACTTACATGAAAGGCATTTCATATTCTCGCCCATTCATAGAATAGAGATTCCATACCATTCTTTTATCCCATAAGGTTATTGAGGGAAGCTAAAAGAAGCCAAAGTCTTTATTTTCATTCACATTCCAAAGGAACCAAAACCTTTAAAATTAAATGTATCTAAATAAAAGTTAACTTAATTACAGTCAAACCAATGCTCAATGTATATAACTGCAACCTGTCTATATCAGATTGAAGGAGAATATCTGTTCCTCTGAACGGTCGCGGGCTGCTACTTTAAAGGTTGAGTTTACTCTGCGGTTTAGTCTTGATCAGCCCCAAGGACCACAATGTAAACACACATCTCTCAGCAGTTTACCCATTTCATTGCTTTATCATACCTCCTGGGTTTGTGCTCTTCTACCACTGTGATACATCAAAGTGATACTCTTGAGGATCTTGGAATTTCTGCTAGGCTTTCAGGAATTCAGACTCCCCTGAAGGGTAGTCATGGCACATTCATGCAGGTAGAACTATCAAGAGAAAACAGGATCAAAAATTGCCCTTTATTAGAAAACAAGGTTACTATAGTAATCAAGATTCTGCTGCGATATTAGATTTACTGCAGGCAAGCCATGCACCAGGAAATTATTTCTTATCCTCCTTGGTCCTACAGTTTGGGTTTGAGCGTCTTATCACATTAGTTCATTCCATGGAGTTGGTCGGAGGCTTGAACTTGTATGCCTGTAACCCAATTATTCCGCTGTTCAAAACACATTCTGTTGTATCAAGCAGTGTGTACACTTCCTATTGGGCAACTTCCACTTCCCAATTTGTTCTCGGATTTGACCCACTTCTCGGCCAGCTTCCGTTTTCCAAATTGTTTTTGGATTTGACCCATTTCTCTTGATGTAAGGCCTTTGGGTGCAAGATCACTATTGTGGGTCATATGACATGATTTACGTTTGAATTTTAAATCAATTGCAGTAAAATTGATGCAATGATGATAGTTGCACAATTACTGAAAGGCATGGCCTTTTCCATTTTTGCCCATCTGTATAGAATTGAAATTTATCCCATTTTTTACATCCTATAAAGTTGTTGAAACAAAGAGAAACTAAAGTCTCTTTTCTTTCATTCACATCCAAAGGAACCAAAACGTTCAAAATTAAACATATTTAAATTATGTTACCTTAATTAAAGTCAAACCAATGCTCAATGTATATAACTGCAACCTGTCTATATCAGATTGAAGGAGAATATCTGTTCCTCTGAACGGTCGTGGGCTGCTACTTTAAAGGTTGAGTTTACTCTGCGGTTTAGTCTTGATCAGCCCTGAGGAACCCAATGTAAACACACAGCTCTCAGCAGTTTACCCATTTCAAGGCAATATGATGTCTGTGGGGTTTGAGTGCCTCTACCACAGTCATGTCTCAAAGTGATACTCTTGAGAATCTTGGAATTTCTGCCAGAATTCAGACACCTGAATGGCATTTATGGTACACTCATGATGGTAAGACTACCCCTGATGCATCTAGATATATAAGCAAATGTCAACTCCCATGGGATATTTTTGCATCGTATTCCCAGAGGTGATTCTGCCGTATTCAACGAAGACATTATATCACCTCTGGGAATACGATGAATAAATATCCCTTGCAAGTTGACATTTGCATTTATGCCATGGCTCTAAGAGATGAATTTGCTTTTAAATAAAGAAAAACAACGATATTTACTCATTTTGAAGAGGTCAAGTCATCGTGGTTTGTTTTGATCCGCCATGACACCTTGCTCGACGAAGTAGGTCACGTGATACGGAGCTAGCCGCTGCTTTTAGTTTCGAATTAAATGTTTCTTGCGCAGGGCAATATTTTCTTTCTTAATAGCTCAATTTCTTAGATATACCTTAAACAAGTCATAATATGATATTATTTGAGTAGTTTTTTCGTAAAACTTCTAATAACCATACCTAAATACGAAACTAATATAGTGTCATCGATATTAGCCATGGCATAATATAACAGTCATTTGCACAATGCATTAAATTACAAAGTATCAAATAGAATGTATGCAGGGCTGAGTGGCTACTTTCAGTGCTTGTTTGTTTGAGGTCGGCCTTCACAGCCAAGGTTTTATAGACCCCAGTAGAAGATCCACATGTCACTGTCATGACAGACCATAGTAAGGTCATGGAGGGGGTAGAGGTGGTTAGAGGCCACACTTTTCGGCAGCCAGATTGGTCAGTGTTCCATCAATAAATGGATGCAAAGAACGATCTAGGGTCGATTAGCATTGAAATGTCCACAAACTCTGAGCTGTCGGCCCCACAAAATGGCTATAAGAATAGATTTATTGCGGAATCAAGGTTAATTCAATAGTAATGCAATGAGGCTTTGATTGAGTCCAAATGTAATTTTCAGAGCCTGGGTTTGGTTGGGTGTCACCAGGCATGTAAAACGTTGCTAACTGTACAAGGAGTAGTAAGTTATATTTAGGGAATAATGCACGGGACATGGCTGTGGGGATGCTCTAGACTGTATTGAGACATTGAGGGGCCTTATAGGCCCCGAGATGTCTCAATACAGTCTAGAGCACGACCACAGGCATGACCAAGTGCATTATTCCCGTTATAACACAGAAAAATCACCCATCAGCCACCTGACAACATATAAATATTAATTGTGAAGTCTAAATGTGAGATGAATTTGACCTCCTGTGCTAGGAGTGCATTATCCATCTAGATAATGCATGGTCAATCAGCCAATCAAATTGCAGCATTCGGGATAATGCACTCTGGCTTCACCCAGCAGTGTTATAACATGCTATACTCATAAAGAGCTGGATTTCTCCAGGTTCTATTTACAGAAGGCTCTGTCTGAAAAACTAATCCTTTGAAAGGTTCATGGTTTTTACCTTGTCGTCCAATACTAACAACTATATCAGACCTACCTCAACCATCTGCTGCAGCGTGAAGCCCCCTCTCATAGATGTTCTTATACTGCTGTGTCAAATTTCAAAAGTAACTCTTCAGTTCCATGCCAAGCCAATCAACAAGAGATAGTGGTTCTAGATAGCATTTGGTTCTTTACCCAATGGCAAGGATGTCCTGACGGATCAGTAACTGATCATCATCCAGTGCATCAAATTTCTTTGAAAAATAGTTGTTTGATGTGCAGTGATTAGGTGAGAAGGAGGGTTGATGATTGGTAGGAGAGGTGCAGTGCCTGGCTGCTCCTAAAGATGATATTGCTGATGCTTGAATGCAGTCCAGGTAGATGTAGACAGTGCTATAGATATAGCTGTGTGTTTAAATCACTATGTCCTGATAGTTTATTTTAGCTGCACCATCATTGATGATGTCTCTCGGAGCAATCTGCATTCATTGGAATTCAGTCAATGGTTTGGTTGTTATTTAATTATCTGAGGTCTTAAAGCTGGCAATCTCATGTGTTCATTATCAGTTATGAGTGATATGAGTATCAAAGTTATCATAGTCTCACCATATTCCTGTTCTCCATTCTGAATGGGGATGGGGGAGGGTATTCCACTTCCACATAAGGTCAAAGACAATAGGTAATGCTCAAGTTTCTCTGTGCAAATGAGAGCAAAAACAAATCTGCTATGTGTCTGGACATTTTATGGATTTAGAGTTAGTAATTCCAGACTGTTACTTAAGTTGAATAAGTTATAATTGAGGAAATAGAGCTAATTTGATAGTTTCAAAAAGGTAACCCAATTGTCCGTCCTAAGTCTTTTCCTAGAAATCCTCATATGTAAATGTTTACCTGGATACCACCCATACCGTGTTAGATTCAAACCAGCCGCTGCCACCATAAATTCTACACAGATGTTCTGCAAGGCTGTGACCCTGAACCATCTGGTCATCGCCAGTCGGGTTTTTAAGTGCTAATGTAGAAAAGAATAAGAATAAGATTGTGTGAATGTGTGGGTAGACAAGTCAGCAATTAGGCTGGATGATGAATGGGGTACATTCAGTACATGGTGCTACAGACTTTTGCAGTGCAATGCCTGTTACTAGAGATCAGAGAGGCAAGAAAGGGGAAAATCATCAGAAAGCTGACATTTGGTCAAGCATGATGCACCAATGCAGTTCTGGCAAGTTTATTCTCCAGCCCTTCATTTGATTGTCATGGCAACTCTGGAATGTATATAGGCCTGGCAAGTCACTCACCACTGCTACACCCAACTAAAGGGTATCATGCATGAATGTACCATTGTATATTAATACGCTATTGTCCCTTAAATTTATGACTATGCAAAACAATCTTGAGATTAATCTGTGAACAACTGTTTTGAAACATATATTGGAGAATAGATATATACAGGTGAACAGGAATCCTTCCATACAGTAGGTTAGCAAATGTCTGCTGCTTCCCCACTACTTAAACACTGTCTGACATCTCTCATGGTGATAACTACCTTCAGACTGTCAGTGAAAAAGGCAAACGTCCCGATAGTCAGGTAACAAGGGATCACAGGAGGGTGTTGCTCCTATAGTAAGAGGAAGAGCTGGCTAAAAATGCCCTCATTTCCAGTCCTTTCTTTTCATGTAGCTATAACTTGTCCCTTTTGTTGCTCACAAGTGGTCATTCAAGTACGGTGCTCAAAAAGGGGGATTTGAGTAGGTGCCTAGTTGGGAGAAGTCAGTCAGTACTATAAACTATAAATAAACTATAGAGCGTGTGACATGAGTAGGTACCTGGTAGTGCAGCTCTATCTATTTTAAACAAGGCAGTTGACTTTTCAGACTAATGTGGTGAGTGCAAGTACTTAGGTGAAGCAGTGCACGACTTGTTTAGAAAAGAGGGCATATACTCACAGCTCTTTTTACAATAGGAGCAACAGCCTACTGAATGGTTTATTTCAAGACTCACCCCTCAGTCTGCTACTTCTTATGACTGTCAGCACTCCTAATTACCACCCAAGGCTACTCATAGGGGTGTTTCACAATTTACAAATATCTACAACCAGCGTGAGACTTTGGGTATAGTGATACATTTATATCCCCCTAGGTTGTGTTTTTTATGTGGTTGCTACCTCCCAGTATCTTGAAGCGCTCACTTATGGTGAGAAGTCAGATTTTTCATAGAGTTAAAATCCTTCATCTATGTTGTTGTGATCAGCGCTAATTACAATCTGACATACTAGTTTTCTCCAAAAGAATTAAATGCTTTATTGTACAACAATAAACAGTCACATTTGATACAACTTTTGTACAACTGGTTGTAGATATTATTTCATGTTTGCCGAAGTCTGTACATTGACTAACTACTAAAAACTCTAAGTGTGTAATAAGTTCCGACGTCTGTCGCACTTTTAGGAGGACATGTGACTCATAGCTGGTTGTGTAACTTACGTAACTTAATGCAGGTAACCAGTGCAACCAAAACAATAGCAGACATGGCGATTTCTGAAGCTTGCGGTGATGTTTCAAGACTTGGGAAGTTGTCTGATGATAGATAGGGTTTTTAATGATAGATTTTGAAAGTAACATGGAATAAGAAGGGAACTACCTACTGTGACAGACATTGTCACGTCTGTCACAGGTAGTTCCCTTATATAGCCAGCTTGTGTAATTCCCCACAGGGTTCAAAGAGTGTTTCAAGGACAACCTCATGCTCTCATCCGAAGCTGGTTGATCCTTAAGCTAACCCTGAAAAGGCTGCTAATGTATCGTGCCCATTGGTCATCATGATGCTAGAATGCAGCCCGGGTACAACTCTACGTTCATGCATCATGTCCACCCTATGTAGTGAATGCAGTCAGGAGGCCATTTCTTAACACATTACGACTGCTGTCCTTCAAGTCGTAGTGAGAAGCCTAGAGTTAATGCCATTACAGTATTTCGCACTAGTAATGACTAATGTCTGCACAAGTACGACTGCTCTACCAAACCTTATGTAATTACTGCATAGGTGCTGGAGGCCATTTCTTAAGATACTACGACTACATACCACCACCACGACTTGAGACTCCCAGGAATAGTGCAGGTGATCATAGGCACTGCACTACGACTGCCCTGTATGATTAGCACCTATGCAGTAATTTCATAAGACTTGGTAGAGAAGTCGTACCGGTGCAAGCATTAGTACCCACTAATGCATGATACTGTAATGGCCTTACTTTTAGGCCTGTCACTATGGTGAGACGTACAGCAGTCGTAGTGTGTTAAGAAATGGCCTCCAGATCGTACAGAGCAGTTGAAGGGTCTCACCTACAATAGCCTGACTTATCCTTGGCAGTTTTAAATCGTGGTGCATGTGTATAGTCGTAGTACATTAAGAAATTACCTCCAGGAAGCCTTCATAGTGGATCAATGTGACATGTCTATTGGTCAGCATGATGCATCAATACAGCCCTGGTCAGAGTTGAATTCATGCATCAGTTAAAATCAAGAAGATGTGTTGGTTGACTGGATAATTATGACACACCCTATCTGGAACATTCCCAGAATGTCAGTATGATTCACTGAAGCAGTAGCAACCCTTACATATTGAGATTCTTGTTTATAATAATCCTGTTTCTAATGTGTGTTTCTCTCTTGTTTCAGGTAAGTGGCCATTTTATGATCATCTACTTCACACATATCCGGGCAACAGTAAGTATATATATATATATATATATATATATATATATATATATATATATATATATATATATATACAGTGCTTCATGAAAATAGTTCCAAACCTTCACCTCATGTGATGATGGCTTACCATGCGTTCTTCATAATACAAGACCTTAGACATCAAATCACATTATTAAGGGGGTTTAGACTATTTTGATGAAAGCAAATTGTGGAATAGGACTTCAGAGAATAAGAGTAGTGCATCATACCGTCAGGTCGGCATGGTAACAGTATGCTTTACTCACCAGACACAAAAAACCTCATCATGGCTGCAAATGATCATAGAGTCAATAACATGTTTAGCATGTAACCACTGCTCACTACAAGTCATAGAACTAATACTGACAGTTAGGTTTTTGAACATTTAATTACAGACATGATGAAGACTATATAGAATTACTTCCCAAGCATGATTCCCTCTCCTTTTTTGAGATCACATCCTCTGCATTGGTCACCAGATCATGTAACATGCCAGTGTCCACATAATTATGTCTCTTTCCAATTAACCTATAGTGCCTTTAGGTTTATTTTCTTTATCAGTGGATCCAATATTTTGAAATGGATGGGGCATGCCCTATTCATCCTCTATTATTAGCTTAATCTGAGGCTGGTAAAGGAGGGGTGCCTCTGTCCTCCCCCCATCACTATCCCCCACTGGTAAGACCAGCATGATGTATGAACAGAGCATGGGTGAGTTACTCGTGAGCTACTCACCAATGCTGCAGTGTGCTGATAAATATTTCAGAATCTTTTGATCAGATATGAAGTCTACCCAATTCCTTTAACCTTCTTATCATTTGAGGATTGGAAAGTGATCAATGTATCATAAACACACTCTGATTAGATACCAGCCTCTACCCCAGAAAGAAACTATCGCAGCCCCCTATAAACATATATGTACTAAATGAACTCAGTAAATTGGCTTTATATTCACTAACTGAAAAGAAGGCCTTGAGTAATCCACAAAGATAAGATCTTCACCTTCAGAGAGTGCTGGTGTTGAAAGTACTATCATATGATTACCTATGAAACATTGACAACAACAAAGAACACACAAAACATGCACAGATGATGTAGCTTTCTGGTTCACTGGCAGTGCACTTTAGGCAGGCATATGTCAAGCTAAATTTTTATAGTAGACAAAGTTAAACATTTCACGTGTTCATCATGATTCATGTTGAGGTAGACACTCATAATCTAACATTCTTTGAAAGGTTTCAAAACACTCAGTCAGCCTACAATTATCAATGTCCCTATGCATAAAACCCAGTCACCTCAGGTCAGAAGAAGGAGGGGGTAGCCGATGGGTGGTTTTCAGGGAGGTGTAGTTGCACATGGGAGTTGAGTGGGCCCATTGAGTAAGGCTTGATCAGATTTGTTCTTGTTTTATTTGGCTCCTGGGACTGAGCTGGAGTGGAGAACAAAGTAACAGGGCAGGATTTAGCTAAGTTAGGGTCCAGTTAGATGTGTATCTACCAGCGGCTACTTCTGTACGGTTTTATTGGGGTAACTCCATTACATAAGGACAGGAAAAACAGTGAAAAATACAACCACAATTCATGTCACTTTATAAGTGTGGAGTATAATGAGTATATTAAACAATTGAGTATTGGAAAATTGCCGAGTTATGAAACAACATTAGAAACATCTTATTCAATAGTGGGGAGTTGTGAATATTTCTGCTATTTATATGTCATCACTAGCCCCCTTGTTTCTAGCAGGTTTCACAAGTTGATATTTGCAGTCATTGCAATTATATATTATGATGACTAATAGACATGAATTGATAATGATGTCATATCATGAATACTCTTACCTTTTTGAAAATAAAACTGACATATTTTCCCCATGGCACTTGATTAATACCTATGTAACATTGCAATATTATGTTTCCTTCATTGATATTTTGCCATCTAATTGTTAACCAGCAAGTGTCATTGTATGCTAGAAGCAGGTAATGGTCAATTTCACTGACATGCAAAGCAAGTGTAGACTGTGTGACACCTGTTATGTTTGATTCGGCCTGATGCCATGTTTCATGATGCCATGAATAGAGACAGGGGAGCATAATTACAGCCACTTCTATTTCCATGTTCAAACGCACTTTGAGTCACATGACCTATAACTCTGCCCCCAGGCAACAACATTGATGCGCCAAAATGCCTTCTTCTCTGCCTCTTCATAGTTATCTTCGCAGACACAAATGGAATTGAGACCGACTGCAGTCTGATATGGTCTGACAGGTGCTGTTTCGAAATCCTTGGTATTCACCCATTTATAAGCAGAGCATAATTGATAATAGTGACATAGTAGCCAGCAGTGGTTAATTGCGAAGGCTGCTAATACAACATTCCCATTGGTCATCATGATGCCTGATTACATTCATACATCATGGCAACCAAGGACATTTAAATGTTGTAGATATCCATGGTTGCATTTTATGTCACCATATCCGGTCATCCATCATTGCACTTATTTACCCTTTAAGTACCACGGGCATTCTGATACATGTCATATATAACATTGATTTGCTAGCATGATGCGTGAATGTAGCCATTGCAAGTTAACGCCCCCAGGGCATCATGCCATTGCCATAAGTGTAGCTGGATCAAATGTTGGCATGATACATGAAAGAAGCTGTTGTGATTTGTATCCATTTATGATGCTATGAAATCAACCTAATGCATAAATGGGACCTTAAAGGGTTGACGTCCACTCCCATCTGCCACACTTATTCCCCAGCCCATCCCTACCCTCAGGGAGGGCACGTTGCGGTCGAAAACCATTAAAGAGTCGCCCTGTATGGCACTGCTTGTGGGACTAGGAGTGTCCCTGGAGGTGTGTCCCATCCCCACCGACCTTAGTCACCGATTGATCTGAGAACCCGAGGGACACAGAGGGAGGGGTCAGGTTTGGGTGGTCCTAAGGGGTACAGAGAGCTGTAATGGTGGTTTGTTGCAAAAGGAATGGTGCTTAGGGCTCAGTAAAATTTTATGTATATATGAGTGACCTACACTACAGTTGTTTTGAATATTAACTGTATCATGGCAGAATTTTCAAACTCTTCTACAACCACATTTCTCCATCTATGAAACAGAGTACCTCTTGAAAGACCACCTAATGCATTGATACACCATTAGTTATTATGGATTGTAATGCATGATTTAGCCTTGGAACATAAAACTAGAGTTTTTCCTTGTCCTTGAAAAAGTTAAGAGAGTTAGGAAAACCTATCCTCTATTGTTTAAGTGATCAACATTTCACTTGTGAAGGCTATAAGTATCAGAGTCGAAACTTTATATTTGCAGTCACTGAGTTTAGCTGTCAAAGTATGGACATCTGCAGTGATATGGTTATTTTATCTCACTTACATCATGAGTAATGGAAGAATTCTCGCTGCCATTGTCAAATATAAAGAAGGAGCCACAGGAGAGTCACTGCTGCTATAGTTGTCTACATCCCTTGAGCTTTGTGCCAGGAAGTAAGTTAGATCCTTCTTTGTATCCCTATACCCTGAGCCTTGTCCCAGGAGATCCAGGCTACAGATAAGGAAGGATGCCATTTTCTAGAAGTGCTGACTTAATATAAGATAGCAGCTTGTTCACAAACAGAGTAGCATTGACATAGGCCTCCCATGATACTGTAGTGGTTTGCGTGGAAAGGTCCATGTCCCATCTGGGGCTAGACCCCAGGACCTTCAGACTGAGGCTAAGGTTCTACCAACTAATCTAGTGGGACAGTGCTTAACCAAAGCACAAAACAACTACCTCTGTGGCTAGAGGTGGGGTCCTTACACTATTCCCATCAATTTCAACTAGGTCCTGGACATCATTTCTATCGAACGCAACTGGAATATCCCAGGACCCTCAGACCTGAGGCTGATGCTCTACCAACGGTGCTTAACAAAAACACAACACAACTACCTATTCAGCTCACGGCTGGTTCACTACAATAATCAGTGAAGAAATTGGTCGGATGTTTGACCAAGGTGTGTTGGACTGCCAATCACCACTGGTGTTCATGTATGGTGCCTCATGGTACCTTATGGTCAAAAAGCTAACAGACATGTTTGATTGAGAACCTTCTTTATAGAGAAGGTCAACTACAGCAGAGGGTTCCGATAATCAGTAAATATCCGTAGGACCCATGATGTAGGGCTCTGTAAACCAGAGCTCTGTAAACCAGGCTTTGGGGAAGGATTCCGTAAAGCTTTGGGGATATAGTAAATATCCCTGCCATGCTTGGACAATAGGCTCTGTGTAATAGAAACCATGTATTTTGTAGGAGGAGAACAGCGATAAATTCCTTTTGTTATTTTTTTGAGGATCTCAATGAACCCATATATCCAATAGACAAAACAGTCTCTATTACATCTGCATGTTGAATCTGCCAGGATCATGGGCTAGGAAAATGGTTTTGAAGGCTCTTGTTTAACAGTCATAAACCAAATGATGGATAGAGAAATTAATATAGATAAGGAAAGTGCAGGCTTGAGGCTATTGCCCCCCTCACTCTATCTCAAAATAGCTGGTTTTGTAGTTCTAACATCTCTGTAAAAACATTCGCTATTGACTGGAGTTTCGAATTGATTTGCATCTTGTGGGTTAAAATCTAAGGCAAAATAAGAAACATAAAAAGCGGATGAATATGGGAGGTTCAGGGCATCCAACCCCTCCTTTCTTTAAGGTATATTTAGCCATTTACAACTAAAATCTCATATCTGGCTGTACCGCAAACCACAACACCAATTTATTTGTCGATTCTTTTCTTTCAGGAAATACCCACAACCTATTCAGCCTCCTTCTTATTGCTCTCCCTGTACTATGATTTTTAGTAATGGCTACATTTTCAGTGAAAGTCCTACCAGTTCCACTACTTGACTGCTTTCCTCCCTCCTCCTCAATCCTGATCAAACCTCTACAATTGCCCTAATTTACTCTCCTTCCTACTGGCCTGCTACATTTTGTATTATGACCATTTTCCACACTTTTTCTATGCCTCTTCCTCCCCCACCTGGCAATGAGAGTTCCAGTGCCCTTTTCTCCCTAGGTCCCTTTCCCTGTTCCTCTTCTTCATTTTTTTCTTTAATTCAGTATCTCCTGCATGCCTTCCCTCATGTTATCTCACTATTTATATGACTGTGGATATGGTACGCAATAATTACCACTCGACTACTTCTTCCTGTTCTTCTCTGGCATATAAACCAGGATTTCTACTACATCCAATATCTGGCCTGATATAATATCATAGATCTGCCCGAGGCAAGATAGATAATTCCACTACTGTGAATATTCACAATTCCCCAATCAGATCCAGTAAGGTCTTCTTAGGGGCAGACTTGTGAGTAATCAAGCACAAAGAAAGGCCCATGCACCCTTTTCTTTCTGATTGCTTGCTTAGAAATCACCAATGGTGGGACCTGAGTTAACTTGCATCTGTGCCTTCTGAGCCTCCAACTCCCTCCCCCTCCCCCTTTCTAACCATCCTCGCTCAACCCATAGCTCCTTCTCTCTCCCCACCCAGTGTTTGCCTCCTCCCCACCCCTTACCCCCTACACCCTGTGCCTTATAATCCTGCATACATTGATCTGTTTCTTGTGCTGGTTCCCAAAAGTGGCTGGTATCCATTGAGGGGGGGGGGGCTATCTCCTGGGACCTCAGGGTGCTTTAACTATGCACTTGTTTCTGGCAATAGGGCGGACAGTGTTGGGTCTCTGGTGCCAAGGTCATGGGTGGGCATGTATGACCTTCAGGGAGGAAAGTTATTATTTGACACAAGTTTTGGTTTTGATGTAGTTTAGATGGAAGGCAGGTTCTTATAACTATGCACTTTCCACTGAGAGTCTTTACCAATGTAACCCTCTAAGGTCCACATTTTACAATATTCACTATCTCATTACACCTCAGATAAAAAGAAAACAGTTCAATAATATTCAGCATTAATATATATGTTCTTTAATAAAAGCAAGAAAAATGTGATGTCCCCCCTGACAATATTTCACTCTAAGCTGTATAGCTGCCATGAAATGACTTGTACTGGAAATACAGTCCTCTGTATACGAGGCCTCCGCTGACTATCTCACAGATAGATAGCTCCATACTGTATAAAATCAGCGAACATCATTTACGTACGCCATCACCTGCTCACTGATGCATGTCACTGTCACAGTGTGGTGCCCCTATATATCCGCCATCAGTGGAAGATATCATGGTATGGCATCTAGGTGAAGCACGGCTGTCTATTCATGAATACCCTTGCATTGTAGTATACCATAGTGGCCTGTTAAAATACCCCTACATGTGCAGGCTCATGATAAAACGACACTGTGTTGATTAAAGGCTGAATGCAGCCCTAACAAGCAATATGCAAGGACTGCATTTTTGCATCACCAATGGGCACTTATGCATACTGCTTTGACCTGTATAAGCATACTCAGCAGGGGCTCATTGATTTCAACAAGGCTATACCCAAGATATTATGTAAGACCAGCATTTTCAAAGACCTAAATTATGGTTCATTTTGTTGGTTTTTTTTTGTGTCCTTATGCTTTTTGTTTTCCTTTCTATTATTTTTTTAATAAAATGGAAGGCTGAAAATGTGATGTAGCCATTTAAGGGGTTGATATTGATATGCCTCCCAAAAAGGCAGGGCTGGGGAGGGGGCTGTAGTTTTGCATTCAAAGAGCCAGAGAACTGTGCACTGATTAGGAACTTAATGAGGAAATGCACCATTTGGAGGAGGCTAAAACTACAGAACACAGCCACCCAGTCTAAAACAATCTTATAGAGGCACAATCTACATAGCGCACAGCCTCATAATGGGGGATGAGTGGCTGATAACACAGAGACTAAACTGTTAAATATTTAAGGGCCACATATGCATCAGTTTATAATGCCCATGATGAACCAATGAAGTACAAGCAAGTCTGCTCATCAGCACTTCAGTGGAGCATCAAGCTGACGCTCCTTGACAACAGGGAAGTCATGATACATGAATCCAGCACTGGTTAGCTACTCACTGGGGCTGTAGATGTCGAGCATGATGACTGATGGGCACGCTGCATTCAAAGGCTATATGACCCTTAAAGGGTTGATTCCCAGTGGTATGAGTGATGAAGTCGGTTTGATTGATACTCCTCTTTGGGCAGCCTGGTCTTGAGGAGCTGAAAAGAAATTATAAAATGGGGACAGCTTATAATCTGAGATGATCAAGCCAAGGAAAGTATCTAGTTGTGGCAATATGGCAATGTACAAGTGCTAAGATTTAACTGGAATCAAACCACAATACAGCCCCGGCACATAACTTATCAGGGCAGTATTCAAGATTCAAGCAAATGTCTACCTTATGGGGTTGATACACCCTGACGATCAACTTGATGCGCCAATGAGGTGCTGGCACCCCAGTATTCAATGGGTATGATGTACTTCTGTATCAGCTTGGTAGAAGTGGCGTTTATGATTGGCTAAGGTAACTCTCTCATACTTCAATAACTACAATTGCCTTCTGCTATCAAGTTTTTTATTTATTATTGTAAAATTCCATTCCACCTGGGCCATTGAACAAAGTGCCCCAAGAAAGAAATGTCTTCACATGTCCTCTATACATCTCGAAGATAAAGTTTAGACCTTTATGCTACGAGGACAGTTGCAGTGTCCTGTGAGGAACCGATAACTTTTTGAATTTTGGAGACCCATTCATTCGGAGAAAGTTATGCCATTTTAATTTTTTAACTTTTTATCAAACTCAGGGTGCAGCTTAATCACGAGTATAGCTTATACATGGGAATTCGTTGTACTTGTTAAGACTGCATCAATTAGAGCATCATGCTGACCTTAGATACAGCATTTTGAGTATCTTCTGCACTAGCACTGCCACAATGGCCCTAACACCCACCAGCATGGTGCTTGACTTGCATGCCCCAAGCCTATCTTTCCTACTACTTAAAAAAAAAAAGAAACACGCTCAGCTGGTAAAGGATTCATAAGAAAAATGGCAATTGGCAAAGTGGACTACTGCTACTGTCATAAGGGGACCTAAAAGTGAGATAAATAGCTGATATAGGCTTATACTCGGTTGTATTAGGTTAGACAGCATATAAAGGCAAAAGATTAAGGGTAGAAATGATCATTGGAATCGTCTTTGTTTAGGCCATTACACAAGGCAGTTTACTCTCGGCTGGGTCTTGATCAGCTAATGTAAACACATAGCTCTGTTACATTATTCCTTTCAGGGTTCCACAATATCTCTGGGTTATCTTTCTAAAGCTGCTGACATGCACCCAAGTAGACTCCATTGGGAACCTTCAAAAATGTCACCATGCGAACCCTTTAAGAATTTAGGTCATCATGAAGCATTTATTTAAACTTGGTTGATAGACTTATCAGGGCTGCTCCTCCTTAGCATCATGATGACCATTGGCAAATTACATTACAACAGCACACATGACATGAAGAGTCGCCTGGGCTGATTGGCTGAGTGGCTACTTTCAGCACTTGTTTGTTTGAGGGTGGCCTTCTCAGCCAAGGTTTTTTACAGCCCTGAGTAGATAAACCACATGTTACTGTCACGACAGACCATAGTAAGATCATGGGTGGGGTTGGAGTGGTTTAAGGCCACACTTATGGCTGGCTGATCAGCCCAACACCCAGCCTCGATTATCCATGCCCTACTTCCGCTCATACCTGGCTCCATTTACAGGCCTGGACCGACTTTTATTTGTGAGTAGTGACCCAGTTAAAATGGGCAATCTAGGGCGCCCATTTTCAGCAGAGGTAGGCCAAGAGCCAAGTGAGGGTGTGTGGTCTCTTGTGCACCCCCTTAGCAATAAACAGCTCCCATGCACAGTGCCTCTGTAGGGGGAGGTTATATGTGATAGAGAACCTCCGCAGAGGTGGAAGTTATGGCAGTTATCTGCCATATCTGCCATAACTCCAAGGAGGTTTTCTCACCTATACTCCGATATTTAACAATGGCAGAGCCAAATAGAGTTATTTTCATCCTTTAATTTGTGATAGTTAAGTGATTATAAAAGTCATTTGCAAGTGGAATAGTGAGGGATTTGAACTTGCATGTAGGGTAGAGGCACCTCTGTCTGATGAACAAGTGGTGGTCATATTTGATCAGTGTACCTATAAATGTCTTAAATTATAAGGTGTATTACATCAAGGGGAACTTGATATATTGACATTTATATTCCAAAAGTAAGTTTTATGATTGGACTCACAACTTATGAGTAACTGAACTGTAAACTTTTTGTCCTCAGGGGATCAAACTGTACCTATAGTCAGACACCTCATGGTAGAAATGAGCCTACATTCAGATAGCAAATTAGCTCATCCATAATTAAATATTCCATCCCTGTATGGCAGCTACAACATACTGGTATATAGTATGGTACAATACAATTCTAGCCAGCATGAATGATATTACTGTTCACATTATCCATATTATTTCAACAAACTTTGAATGGACATTGGTATGGAGCTATAACATATTAATCAAACAGACCAGTTGTGCATTTCACTAGACATTTCCTATTATCAGAATTAGTAAAGCAATATATCATATAATCTAGTCCATCTATTCTTCACTTTTTAAATACAGGGACACATCAATATATATGCATAACATAAAATATGTGGAATGTTCATATTTATTCTGGAATTCAATCCCAAAGGTGTCCGATTTTGGTATCTGTCCTTTACCCTACTCATGTGCTATTAGATTACAATTTTATCTATGATATCACCCAATTTAATCTGATAGTTCTCCTAGTATAATGGTTATCATGTTTGACTTTCAAATGAAAACCCTGTGGGGTTGGATCCCTAGCACAACTTTCTATTTTTTTTAACAACTACTTAAAAAAAATGTTGAGGAAATTCTGTAGAAATATATACTGATTCTATGGTAAAGGGCCACCATTCAGTTAAGGGGGCAAAAGAAATTTACGATTCAGATCAAAAAGAAAGGTGCAAAATAAAATGCCATGTCATAAAAGGATTCAATTCTGGGTCTCTGACCTAACCAATCTACTATTTTAACCAGCAATCAATGTGCTTAATTTGACACAGTATATCTTATTGATCGAAAAGTACTATTAGAGGTTCAGTATACTCATCGTATCAATCTGATGAGCTATGGTCAACAGCAGTCTATAATCAGGTAGACAAACTGATCATTTAAATGTCTCAATGGTAACCTTGGGTCCTCAAACTGACTACCGAAAACTGTAGATTAGGGTATACATCATCAACTTAAGGACCCTCCTCAGTGGTGAAAACTTTCAGCTTGCACTTGTAAGCCTGGTATTAAAATATTTGATCCATTAGTGGCACATACATGCCACCTAGTAAGGTAGTTACATATTGTTATTCTGAGTTCACTTGAGGAGGACTGAGGGATTTTAATCTCTGTAAACCTATGATTAAAGCAAATGCTCTGGGTCCAACCCAAATCTACAGCTTTAGGGCATTCAGTGTAATGCACTTCTTCAAGATAAAGTTTCACATCTATATAGAATGGTATACTTTACAGTGTAGTAGATGTGTAGTAGACATAGAAAGCACCCCAAGGTCTACATGGTGGTGTACTGACAAAGAAGTGTCTCCCAGGACCCACCTCCTTTTCAGGAGGTGTAAATGTTATGTCTAATTTCTCCTAACCTATGTACCCTCATATAAAAAGAATGGTGGCAAATGCATGCCACACCTTTGCAGTTTACTTTCTTCCATGTTTTATGGCCCAATGGCTGACACATACTTTGTGAAATGACAGATTGTAATTGTACCTCTCATTAGAAGCTACTATGGTGCCAGGCACAGCAAAGGTGAGAGGAGAGACATGTTGCGTGTGTCAACAATGGAATAACAATACCAGTAAACAAAAGTATTCACTAATCCTGGGTCACTACTACTTCCTGCAGGTATCATAGCAAAGTCATACGTAGGTATCACAGTAATATGATAATTATAAATTGCCTTTGGTGGTGCACAGTGACAGACCCTTTCATTTGGCTCTTGGATTATTGTGCACTCAGCTGTGACCAGGCCCTTTACTGCATGGCACAGGTAGTTAGCAGGGTGGGAGCAGTGGGGGCATAGTGGTCAAAAGTAAAGGGCTGGCCCAGGCGGTATATTCCAAAACCGCCTGGGGTCAGAGGCTGCCCAACACCCCATCAATAATTGGATGCATAGGACATATTAGCCTTAGTACCTGGGGTAGATTTACATTGACATATCCACATACCTTGGAATGTCAGACTCACAAAAGGGCTATTAAGATAGATTTGTTGAAAATCAACATTGGCAAATGGATACTGAGTATTCGGAAACCAAAAAAAAACGTAATTAGATAATGTTGATTCAGCCCAAATATATTTTTGATACCCTAATATGGAGTGGACCTAAGGTACAGCTTTGGCTAGATTTAGTGATTTTTGTACATTTTTGTACATTTCTATAGTCAAAAACCCCACCTTTGACTCCATAAGGTATTCCTGAATAGCTGAATTGCCTAAGGTTCTATTCACAGATGGCTCCATCTGAAAAGCTTATCCTATTAATGGTTCCCATTATTTACCTTGTCATCCAATACCAACAACTATATCACATTTACTTCAAACTTCCACTGCAGCATGAAAGATGTTTTTTTTATAATTATGTGTCAAATTTCAAAAGGAGCCCTTGGTTCCATGCCAAGCAGATGAACAGGTGATTGAAGTTCGAGATAGTATTTGGTTCTTTATGTAATGGCAAGGATGTCCTGAAGGATCATCGGGTGCATTGGATTTCCCTTTGATGTGTATGTGGAGGCAGGGTTGTGCATCATTATTCCTGCTGATCTGAAGGGCATCTCCATGATGCTGACACTGTCGGGTTGATACAGCGCTGGAGGTCTACATGATGTACAAGTGCATGAGCAGAGTTAGCAGCACATCTTGGTACATCATGACAACTCTTAAGGTGGTATCAACTCCACGTAGTTGATAGGATGCATGGTTAAAATGAATGTACATTACTCACCAGGGCTGCGTTTTTGTAACAGATTGTATTATTATAGATCAGATTTTAAAGGTTTAGCGACCACATGATGTGTCATATATATATCCAGCAAAATCATTGTTATGTATGGTGGCCAATTCTGTTATCATGATACATGAATGCAGCACTGGTGAAATGAATTCATGCATCATGCCTGTCCTATGGGATTTACTATGATGCACTAATGCAGTACTTACATGTGGACTCTCCAGCACTGCACTGGTGCATCTTGATGGCTAATGAATATTCATAGTCAAGGAAGCATCATGTGACCCTAACAGTGTTAAACAGTTAGAAATCCCTGTCTCTATCAGTTGCATATCCATAGTTATCCGAGCACTGGGAGGACTCCACGCTGAAGGTAAACAAGAGCACCTGATGGTCCCGATCACATCGCACACAGACGTACAGACACACATACAGACAGGCACTCACAGGGTGCAAGAAACTAGTCTCTGTGCAAATACTTACTCCAGCCTCTCTCCAAGCACATCTGACATTGGCTGGGGATGCTTGACCTGTTAGGGAGTGATCATTTTTTAACAACAGGGGGGGGGCTGGTGGGTTTGCGCGCGAAAAAATTTCGACCCCCCCTCTCGAAGGGGTAAAACTTTTTCACCCCCCGATAAGGGACAAAAATCGTGCGCTATCGTCCCCTTCTAGCCTATAGTAATGCGCGGGGTTTTCCACTGTAAACAGGTGAAATTATTTTGACCCCCCATCAGAGGTATTGAAAAAATTCCGGCCCCCCCGGTCAAGGGGTTGAAAAAATTCTGATCCCCCCTCAAACCCACCGGCCCCCCCTCCCTGTTGTTAAAAAATGATCACTCCCTTAGTATGAGGTCTTTAAGCTCATGCAATGTAGCTTGTCCATCATGGTGTATTGGATGCTTTAACATACAGACAAAAGATAGACAGGCATGCACTGGACAGGTGTAAGTCTTTACTTATTCCAGGATTCCACTCTCCAAGAACATTTGTGTTCTATGCTGATATCTTCCAGAGGTGGGTAAGTTGCTATTATGTCAAGGTGAATATCGTAGTTCCATAGAGAAAGCACTGAACCCCCGTATTGCACCCCTGCGTTGAATAACCGGCGCCAAATCCGCACGATGACGTCATAGGTCCATTGCGCATGCGCAGCCTTTTTTAAATGTAAACATTCAAAATGGCGGCGGTCAGGATTTCGCGATGACGATGGGTAAATAAGGGTTTAATTTCAATCTTATTGATGAAATATTGATTAATTATCAACCCAAACACCATGACATAAATGTAAAGATGAACTCTGATGAGTGTTTGGCTCCTAATTATTCCCCTCGCAGGTTTGGGAACGGCCCAAACCAGCTCAGGAAATAATTGTCGCCAAACACTCATCATCGTTCACCTTTACCATTGTATTAGGTCCATTACGGCCAATAGTGCATGTATAAACCACAGCTTACAGACACATGAATTGGAGTCCTTCCCTGGGTTATCGAATGTACACGTTGTGGCTCTTAAGTGAGTATTCTATCCTATAGAAAAGTGTTACACTTCAGATTTCCTGGCCTATACATGGGTGCAGCTTTAACACTAGGGTTTACAGCAGGTATGCTGTACACTGTGGTAGGTTTGTCAGGTGTGTAGAACAGCTGACTCAGTACAGACACACACACTAGCGTTTACAGTAGGCATGCTGTACACTGTGGTAGGTTTGTCAGGTGTGTAGAACAGCTCAGTCAGTACAGACACACACACTAGCGCTTACAGTAGGCATGCTGTAAACTGTGGTAGGTTTGTCAGGTGTGTAGAACAGCTCAGTCAGTACAGACACACACACTAGCGTTTACAGTAGGTATGCTGTACACTGTGGTAGGTTTGTCAGGTGTGTAGAACAGCTGACTCAGTACAGACACACACACTAGCGTTTACAGTAGGTATGCTGTACACTGTGGTAGGTTTGTCAGGTGTGTAGGACAGCTCACTCAGTACAGACCCACACACTAGCGTTTACAGTAGGTATGCTGTACACGGTGGTAGGTTTGTTAGGTATGTAGAACAGCTGACTCAGTACAGACACACACACTAGCGTTTACAGTAGGCATGCTGTACACTGTGGTAGGTTTGTCAGGTGTGTAGGACAGCTCAGTCAGTACAGACACACACACTAGTGTTTACAGTAGGTATGGTGTACACTGTGGTAGGTTTGTCAGGTGTGTAGAACAGCTCAGTCAGTACAGACACACACACTAGCGTTTACAGTAGCTATGGTGAACACTGTTGTAGGTTTGTCAGGTGTGTAGGACAGCTGACTCAGTACAGACACACACACTAGCGTTTACAGTAGGTATGGTGTACACTGTGGTAGGTTTGTCAGGTGTGTAGAACAGCTCACTCAGTACAGACACACACAGGCACACAAGGGTTTACTGTAGGTATGCTGTACACTGTGGTAGGTTTGTCAGGTGTGTAGAACAGCTCAGTCAGTACAGACACACACACACTAGCATTTACAGTAGGTATGGTGTACACTGTGGTAGGTTTGTCAGGTGTGTAGGACAGCTCAGTCAGTACAGACACACACACACTAGCATTTACAGTAGGTATGCTGTACACTGTGGTAGGTTTGTCAGGTATGTAGAACAGCTCACTCAGTACAGACCCACACACTAGCATTTACAGTAGGTATGCTGTACACTGTGGTAGGTTTGTCAGGTGTGTAGAACAGCTCACTCAGTACAGACCCACACACTAGCGTTTACAGTAGGTATGCTGTACACTGTGGTAGGTTTGTCAGGTGTGTAGAACAGCTGACTGAGTACAGACACACACACTAGCGTTTACAGTAGGTATGCTGTACACTGTGGTAGGTTTGTCAGGTATGTAGAACAGCTCACTCAGTACAGACACACACAGGCACACAAGGGTTTACAGTAGGCATACTGTACACTGTGGTAGGTTTGTCAGGTGTGTAGAACAGCTGACTCAGTACAGACCCACACACTAGCATTTACAGTAGGTATGCTGTACACTGTGGTAGGTTTGTTAAGTGTGTAGAACAGCTCAGTCAGTACAGACACAGACACTAGCATTTACAGTAGGTATGCTAGATAATGTGGTAGGTTTGTCAGGTATATAGAACAGCTCACTCAGTACAGACACACACACTAGCGTTTACAGTAGGTATGTACATACTGTGGTAGGTTTGTCAGGTATGTAGAACTCAGTACAGACACACACAGATGCTGTGCTTTCTGACAGAATCCCGCTAAACCCTCTAGGGGGTGCCCATGTATGTGTGCACCATGCCCATGTGTCTGCAAGAATGAGTCTGAACAGCTCGTAAGTCTCCTTACAACAACTCCATTTGCACCGGTGAGGTACTCCGCAGGGCAAAGCCAGTATTGTAGAAAACACCCACCTACACATATATAGGGTAAAGGTTAATGTTGTCAGTCTGAAGTGTGTGGCATAATGTGAGACATGCGGTGTGCTTGTCACACAGTACCTGTATGTAGGCAACCTACAGTGTCAATGTACTCAGTGTTGTAGATATAGCTGTATCGCTTTCTAAGTGGGTTCGCGTTTTTAGCGCGTAATTAGCACACAGTGCCTTTAGAAATTATCTAAAACGTTGTGCTAGTAGTTTACTGAATTGGCTTCAAAAACCGACCGTTCTTAGTCTGTATAATGAGCAATGCACTTTTCACATAGAATACGGTATTTCAGTGTAAATCTTTCCCCTTGCATATCCTTAACTACACATGATGAATAGATTAAGGATGAAAAGATTGTCTCTTAGATTCCCCCAGCTTTAGGACCTTGGGATAGTTACCGGATTAGCATAATTCGAGCATATCCTATATCTTGAATCTACATTCACTACCAAATGGAGGAGGTATCCCACTAAGAAATTCTCATGCATAAATTTCTTCCCAGGTACCACCCATACCGCTTTACAGTCAAACCAGCCACTGGCACCATAAATTTTACACAGGAGGTTTGTGTGGCTCTGAACAATCTGGTCATGTTATACTGCAGTTAGAGCCTACTTCATTCTAGTGCTAACCTGACTAAAGTTTCCCCATCTTATGTTAAAAAGACAATGTGGAAGAAACTGGTTTGTCAACAGAACCTGACTCATCACTCATTTGTTTTGAATAAGTGCTAATGTAAAAAGGAAAGTTAGGGTAAGAATGTGTGAATGTGTGGATAGAAAAGTCAGCAATTAGGCAGGATGATGGATAGGGGGTACATTTAGTACACAGGGCTCTGCCTATTGCACTACAATTTCTGTTACTATGAATAAGTGAGGCAAGAAAGGGGGTAATCGTCAGAAATGAAGTTGTCTTTACATTTTTTAAGTGGAAAGCTCACACATACAACCATTTGATGTAAGGACATTCAAATGGTGGTACATGTTAGGGTTTTGACATTACACATATTTTTATCATATAGACCGATGAAAAGGGATGAAACCTCAATAAATTGAAAGGTCACCCTTTCCATGCTGCATGTGTCCATAGTAAAGCTACCACAGCATTGTGCTAGTCCCACTATACAACAATTTGATATCAAGAGAGTGCTTCATTATTCCAATCACTGAGGACTTGCTAAGGCCAAAAGAAAAATATTGTGTGTTTCCAGTTACATGGCTAAAAAGTATAGGGTCGGTAGGTTGGATTTTTTTTTTTTAATTTTTTTTTTATTTTGTATAGAAAAGTATGGGAAGACCTGTTGGATTCTATGATTTTAAAGTAGAAGTGCGAAAAACATGATAAATGTGAAGCATTTGTAAAGGATATGAATGAAAGTTATTAACTGTATACCAATAGATGAGGGCCTAGATGAGTTCCACAAAAACATTTCCGAAAAATGTCAAAAAATCCCAAAATAAAAAAAAATGAAATTCTAGGGTTGGCCCTGTGTTCCTATGGTCGGTGGGGTAACTGGAAACAAACTTTATTTTAGGCCTAAGTGGCAACAAAACCCATGTGGCTGATATCATTGTTGATTTCCATAGCTGAGAGACATGAAAGACGTTTTGAATTACTCATTGTTGGATAGTCCTTTTTGGAACAGCCCTTTTGTTTGTGTTTTTTTTTTTGTTTCATGATTGCCACTTCCCCATACCTTAAAGTGCTCACTTATGGTGTGGAATACTTTGGTCATCACACCAGGATGCTGCTCTGAGCTGTCTGTGCAGGATCTTAGACGCCAAATGTGTCTAAAATGTTCCATTTCTAAATTATTCTTATCTCAGTACTGTCAGAGATAATTACAATATTAGTTTGCTCTTAAAACGTCTGTGTTATTGTAAGCCCATAGCCAGTCTACCAAATGTTAATACAGCTGGATGTAAATAGCTTTAGAAACCCCCCACAGGGCTCAAATGGCCTTTTATGTATAACTACATGCCCTAATGTTGAGGCAGTTGATCCTTCAGGTAACCCTCCAGGTGCCGCTAGTGCATTATTGTGCATACCCACTAGTAATCATGGTGCAGCCCTGGTGAGTAACTCACCAGGGCTGGTGAGTAACTCACCAGGGCTACAATCATGTATCATTGGGGAACCCAGTCTCAAAGAATCAATGTGATGCTCAAATAAAAGTACTGGTGCAGAGATTATTTCAGCACAATCATGATAACCAATGGATTCTTGTTTTATAATATCCTATTGTTCTGCTTCTAATGTGTGTGTTCTCTCTTGTTTCAGGTGAGTGGCCATTTTCTAACCATGTATTTCATGGCAGTTCATCAGTAAGTATATTGACAGACATAAGAATTGCTCCAAACATCATCCTCTTCGCTTGGCCCCATGGAACCCAGGCTAATGAGGACAGAAATGTTTGGAGCATTTCAAGCCTGCAATGTCCATTTCTATTTTTTTTGCATTCCTGATAAGAAAAAAAACCTTAGATATATAAAAATCACATTCTTAAGGGGGTTTAGACTATTTTTCTAGACAAGGTTTTGAAATGGGACTTTAGATAACAAGAGTGGTGCATCATCCCATGAGGTCAGCATGATGGGCCTCATGGTTTACTCACCAGACCTGCATACGTCCATCATGGCCGCAAATGAACATATGGCATAAAGAATTCATGATATGCTTAGCATCATGTGGTGAGTTGCCAGCTATGCGCACTAGAAATTATAGAACTGACACAGACAGTTGGGTTTTTGAACATTCAATCACAGACCTGATGGAGGCTGATGTAGAATTACTTCCCACACGCTGTTCTCTCTCCTTCTTTTTATAAATTACACCCTCTCCATTGATCACTTGATCATATAACATACCGGCAATCACATGATCATGCCCCTATCCCCAAAAAAACATAGTGCCATTAGGATCATCTTCCTGATTACTAGATCCAGGATATTTTTGGGACGTGTCCTATATTCATCCTCTGTTTTTAGTTGAAAAGGCTTGAAAAGGAATACAAAGTCATGGTAAAAAGGAGGGGGCACATGCCCCTGCCCCGCATCAATATCCACCACTGGTATGGTTAGCATGATGTATGAACAGCGCATGGGTGAGTTACTCAGGGGTTACTCACCAATGCTGCAGTATGCTGATAAATATGTCAGAATCATTATTAGATATAAAGTCTACCGAATTTCTTTTGAGGACTGCATAGTGATCAATGCAATATTCATCAGTTCACCAGGACTGCATTTTAAGTATCAAGCCGCTGAGCACAGTAGAGAACTAGCAAGTTAATGACTAGGGTTATTGGTACATCATAGTAAAATGCCAGTGATTACATGCCAGCCTTTACTATAGGAACGGAAGCTATTGCAGCCCCCTCCCCCTCTTTTATGATGGTTAGTTCTGAGTATACCAATATTAAATGAACTTATTAAAATGGCTTTATATTCAATAACTGAAATGACCTCTGAAGGACTTCAGTAAGCTACAGAGGTAATATCCCTTCAGTAACCCCCATATATATATATATATATATATATATATATATATATATATATATATATATATATATATATATATTTATATATATATACATATGTATATATTTACATATATATATATATATATATATATATATATATATATATATATATCAATGTAAGAAAAGCTGCCATATGTTTACATCTGAAACATTTACTGAAAAATAGACTACGTAGAACGTGTACAGATGCTTCTCTTCTCTGGTTCATCAGCAGCGCACTTTAAGCAAGCATGTCAATGTTCATTTCACAGCAGACATAGTTAAACTCTGTCAGGTGAACATTGTGCATGAATGCATCATGCCCATTTGATGGGTAAGATGCTTCAATGCAGCACTGTTTGCTAGGAATTTGCACGTACCGTAGAGGCCTGTTTCAGCACCCACAGTGCTTATAGGTTTCAGCACAACTTTATCATTGGGGCAAATACAAGAACAGTGCTTATTCAAGGCATGGTTTATTTAGTTATTTTCTATTTCTAAATCCCTGTGCCCCAAGACCTTATTTAAAGACAAACAAAAATATACAGTCATGTCTCACTTAACCGGCCACCTCCGTTTCAGATGGAAATTGACTGGTTCCTGAATTGGCTGGTTCTTTGAATCATAATTACAATAGAATCCAATGGTTAGGATTTAATCCGAAAGATAAGTGGCTGGTTGGTGGATCAGCCGACTTTTTAAAGACCGATATATTGAGACATGACTGTAGTGCTGACAATTCCCCAGAGTGCACATCGGCTCAGCTAGCAATCAGCACAGCTCCAATGTATGAATTCTGGTCACTTCAGGTCAGAAATGGAATTGGGTATACAATAGTGGTGGTATGCAGGGAGGAGGAGTGGGGAGCAGGTGGGATTGAGTGGGCCCATTGAGTAAGGCTTGATCAGATTTGTTCTTGTTTTATTTGGCTCCTGGGACTGAGCTGGAGTGGAGAACAAAGCACCAGGGCAGGCTTTAGCTAAGTTAGGGTCCAGTTAGATCTGTATCTACCAGCAGCTACTTCTGTACGGTTTTATTGGGGTAACTCCATTACATGAGGACAGGGATAAGAGTACGAAATATGTGTTATGTAGCTGGTGTGATAAAGCCAACCTAACCAACCACGATTCTTCTCACCATAATATATGTGTGAGTATAATGAGTATCTAAAACTTTTGTGTTTTGGAAAATGTGGGAGGAATGTTAGAATACAGCAATAGAAACAGCAATAGAAACATCCATCAATAGTGGGACAATTGTAAATATGTCTGCTATTTTCATGTGGTCACAGACTTCCTTGTTTCTTAGGAAGTATATATATAAATGAACTTGATACATATAGGCCTAGCAATTATACATTGTGATGACCAATAAACATGAAATGATAGTGAAGTCTTTATGAAACACTCATACCTTTTCATATAAAATACTCACACATTCGCCCTATGTCCCTCGATCGATACCAAAGTAATATCACAATATTATGTCCAGTCCTCAATATGTTGATATATTATGTTTAGCCAGTATGTGCCATTGTTATCTCACTAATGTAAAGTCAGGTAATGATCAATTTCCATGACACAGATGCTAGTGCAGTTTGTGTGACACCTGTTATGTTTGATTCGGCCTGATGCCATGTTTCATGACACCATGAGGAGAGACAGGTAGTCACCAGAGAAAATGTCCTCGGGTAGAGTTGGGACTTCCAGTTCCATGTTCAAACCCACTTTGAGTCACATGACCTTTAACTCTGCCCCCAGACAACATCAGAGCTGCCCTAAAAAGCCCCTCCATAGTCATTCTCATAGACATCATTGGCATAGGCACCAACTGCAGTCTGATATGGTCTGACAGATGCCGTTTTGAAGTCCTTGATATTCGGTAGCAAGAGACTGTAAATGACACTGGTGTCTCTCGGAACATGAATATGGCTACCTCAAGCTACCAGTGTTGAACCTGTGAAGGCTCCTAATGCATCATACTCATTGTTCACCATGATGCATAATTAGGTTCATACATCATGGTAACCACGGGACGTTTAAAAGGTTTAACTATCCACGGTTGCACTTCATTTCATCACCAGTTTCATTGCACTTGATAACCCCTAAAGTACTGCAAAGCATTCTAAGATATATATAACTTACATCACACATGAATGCAATCATTGCCAGTTCACACACCAGAGCTAAATTTATGCCTCATTCCATTATCAGGATAGTTTATGTTGGCCAAAGGCTGCCACCGCATGAAAGTAGTTATTTGCATGCACATATCATGCTGGCAAACATGACTTAATGCATGAATACACTATCTGACCTTGAAGGGTTGACCTCCACTCCCATCTGCCCCAGCTATTCCTAAGGCCATCCCTACCCTCAGGGAGGGCACGTTTCAGTTGAAATCCATTAAAGAACTAGCCCGTATGCCACTGCTGGGGGCACTAGGAGTGTCCATGGAGGCGAGTAGCGTCCCCTCCGACCTCAGTCACTGATTGGTCTGAGAACCCAAGGGACACAGAGTGAGGGGTCAGGTTTGGGTGGTCCTAAGGTGTACAGAGAGCTGTAATGGTGGTTTGCTGCAAGGGGAATGGCACATAGGGATGGGAATGGGGTGGGAAATATCCAACTTGTAAGACCAGCATGAGGCACCATATACTGCCTATACTTTTTTGTAAAGTAGTGATCTACACTACAGTGGTTTTGAAAATTGACTGTGTTGTTGCAGAGCATTTTCAGAAAAGGATAAAAAGAGAAAATTGGGCCAGTGTTATTTTTTTATCTAAATGATACATGTCATGAGGGGCTTTGCTAAGATTTGGCATGGTTACACATGTTAAATTGTCCATAGCTATTTACAGGCAGAATTTCCAACATAATCTACAACCACATTTCTCCATCTATGGCACAAACGTCTTCTCTGCCTCATTGGTAACTTATATAGGACCGCATACTGCATCAATGCACCGTTCTAATCAGTCATCATGATGTATGAATGTAGCCGTATTGAGTAACTCCTCAGGGATACAATTGTACCAATATACATGTGGGTTTTGTACAGCCCAAAAGAGAAGGCATGATGCTGTAATATTGTTTATGTGATCAACAGATCACTTTGGAGGATATGTATCTGTCTTAAAACCTTACTGCTATACAGAGTTTAGCTTTCATTTCAGGCTATGGTAGTGTAGAATGACAGGCCTATTTCTTTATCTACAGCAGGAGAGATGGAAGAGTTCTTGCTGCCATTGTTGGATATAAAGGAGGAGCCACAGGACAGGTACTGCTGGGATATTTTTCAGATCCCCTGGGCTCTTGGTCAGAAGTATAGCTACATACTTCCTTGTATCCACCTAGCCTCAGCTTTGTTACAGGGGATTGAGACTGGAAATAAGAAAGGCTGACACCCTTCTAGAAGTGCCAGCCTTAAATATAGTAGGCAACTGCCATGCAGAAACATAGTAGCAATAACCGAGGCCTCTCTTGATATCAAGCAAAGAAGTTGGTCAGATATTTGACCGGGTTGTGAGCTAAATCCAGATAGTTCAAAAGTGTAGTGCTGAAGACTGCAAATGGTCACTGGTGCCCATTGATGGTTCCTCATTGTCCCTGATAGACAAATGGCTCAGAATCATGTTTGGTGGAAGACCTTCTTTACAGAAAATGATATCTACAGAGTTCCCATGGTCAGTAAACAGCCTTAGGACCCATGCAGTAGGTCTGAAAGGAGATAACATAAATAAGGACTCGGTACAGCAAGGCTTTAGGGAAGGATTCCGTAAAGCTTTTGGGGATATAGGAAATATCCCTGCCATGCTTGGACAATAGGCTCCATGATATAGAAACCACATGATTTGTCTCCGAAGGAGGGGAAAAGCAATAATTTCCATCCCTTACCAGGGGTAGACACTAACGCTGCCCTGGGAGCCATTGGCCCGCATTTTTGGCTGTGGGCCCATGTTTTTTTTTCAAGAATTACCTTCCTGTGGGCCCGGAATGGCCCATAGAAGTTTTCAGAGAGAGATCTATAAAAGTTACTTCAGATGAGTATAGGCATGTTATATATCATTGGAAAGAGAAATCAGCAGGATTTTAGCCATTTTGCTAGGTTATGCTGTGAACTAATTGGAAATACCCTTAATTTCTCTTTTAAGAAGTAAACCATGACTATTCTGGACCCACAAATTTAGCTCCGGGCACATAGATTTCTAGAGTTACGGGCCCGGGTGGCCTGTAGCTGGAAAAGTTAGTGTCTACCCCTGCCTTACTTTTGTTGGGATGATCCCATAGATACAGTTGAGATCTGCTCGGCTGCTAAGACAAGATAAAGGACTAAGGTATTGGTTTGAAGGTCTTTGGCTAATAGTCATATGTCCATATAAATAAAATACCTAGTGTGGATTGGGAAGGTGCAGACTTGTAGTGAGTGCCCCTCACTCTAGCATGCAATAGCTAGTTTAGTAGACATCTGTGCAAAAATGCTAACTCATTATTCCTTCCCTATTTTACCTAGATTTTAAAGTAAATTTACCAATTCTGTGTTCAAAATCGGGGCAAACTAAAGAACATTAAGACTGGCTCATTGGATCCAACTCCTCTTTACTATTAGGTATATTCAGTCATTGATCCCTAAAATCTCATCCCTCGTTTTACCATAAATCCAAACACACATTTATGGGCTCGATGCTTTCCTCTAGGGAAATCCCCACAACCTTCTTTTTGTTTCCCTCCCTGTACTATGAAATGAGTAAAGATGGCTACACTTTCAGTGAGATTTGTACCAGTTCCACTACTTGACTGCTCTTTTCTTATTGATTTATAACCGTTCTGAGCATTCCACAGGTCCACTTGCTCCACCTTCCAATAACCTCTCTTTCCTCCCTTCTCCTCAATTCTGATCAAACCTCTGAAGTCCCCCTACTTTCCTCTCCTCCCAATGGGCCTGCTGTTATAGTATGACCATCTTTTTTTCCACGTTTTGTCCATGCCTCTGACTCCCTTCCCACCTGGTAATGAGACTTTCAGTGCCCTTTTCACACTAGTTTCCTTTCCCTGAACTCCTCTTGTTTTCTTCGATTCATTATCTCAGGACTACATGTTATCTCACCAATGTGGAAATGACATGCATAACTACCACTTGGCTACTCCATACTCTACCGGGATATCAAACCAGGATTCCACTACAGTAAATCTCTGCGCTTTTATGATATTATAGATCTTGCTGGGTCCTACTGTGAATATTCACAATCCCCCAATCACCCCCCCCCCCCCGCTAGCCCGGTAGGGCCTTCTTAAGGGGAGACGTGTGAGTCATCAAGTGCAAGAGTAAGCCTATGCATCCAATCCATTCAGATTGCCTGCTCAGAAATTGCCTATAGTGGAATCTTCACTTCAGCTGCATCTATGCCCCCCCTACTTCCCACTGCCTCCCGCTCTGCCTCCTATCTCACCATCTCCCCTTCCCCTTCCCCTCCCCACACCATGTTTGTGTCCTCTCCACCCCTTATCCCGTACAGTCTCCCCTACATCCTGTGCCTTATAATCCTGCATACATTGATCCGTTGTCCAACATCTGTCGCCAGGAGGCAATCTCTTCTTGTGCTGCTTCCCACAAGTGGCTGGTACCCATCGGGTGGGGACTATCTCCTGGGACCCGAGGGTGCTTTAACTATGTGCTTGGTACTGGCGATAGGCCAGACAGTATCAGGTTTTTGGTACCAAGGTCGTGGGTGGGTGTGTATGACCTTCAGGGAGGAAAGTTGTGCTGTTTGGCGCAAGTTTGCCTTTGAGGTGGATTACAACAAAGTTATAATGTTGTAATGAGGCAACAGTGGAGAGGCAGGTCACTTATAACTTTGTACTTCCCATGACTGAGAGACTTTAATGCTGAATGCCTCTGAGGTCCTCACTTTGGAATGTGCACTTTCTTCATTTAACCTCAAATAAAAAAAACATTTCATTAGTGTTCAGCATTATAGGTGTTGTTGAAAAATGGGGAAAAGGATGTGAGGTCCAGAGATGGCAGATGGTACCTCAGGGTCTAATTGCAGTATTTCCAAGGGTACAAGATCCATTTAGTACAGTATTTTGCTTTAACCTGTGGAGCTGGTGGGAAATGGCTCATAGTAGAAATACAGTGTTCTGTATGTGAGGCATCCTGTTACCATCTCAGACTTCTCTCAGTTAGATAGCTCCATACCTATTGATCAGCACACATCATTTACATACGCCATCACCTGCTCACTGATGCATGGCGCTACTACTGCATGGTGCCACTGGATGCCACTGGAAGTGGAAGAAGATCTCACGGTATAGCGTGTTGGTGAAGCACATTTGCCTATCTATGAATATAGAGTGTGTTAACCCTTTAAGGGCCGCTGATGCATCAATGCATCATGCCCATTGGTCGCCATGATGCACCAATGATGCGCCACTACATCATGCATCATGCCGACCCTCCAGGAGTATATGTATCAACCCTGTAGGGTTGGCATGATGCTCCAATGAAGTGCTGGTAAGCAGTCTCGGCAGCACTTCATTGATGCATCATGACGACCAATAGGCATGATGTATTGATGCATCAGCGGCTGTTAAAGGGTTAAAGATTTAAAGTATCACACCATACTTAGAGGATACGTGATACAAACGTCACTGTAGATTAGTACTAGAACTGCCATATTCAATGACGGGCATTGAATACAATGTGTCCGTATTCAATGGGTGTTGGCCATCTTGGATTGGGAACAGATCTGAGCTGTTTTCCTTTATTCAAAAGCAAATTTACCCCCTAGGACATGACATAAATGCAAATGTCTACTTCCATTGGATATTTTTACATCATATTCCTCGAGTTGGGACTGGCGTATGTAAAAATATCCTACGGTCGTGGACATTTGCTTATGTCTTCCTTCTTCCTCTCATTACGTCTCTGCCCGAGGCTCAAATATCCAGTCACAATACAAGATGAGAAGGGGCTACTTTCCCTACCTCCCAGCCCTGTCACATACATTGATCTAGCCCGTCACAAAGCTGTCCCTCATAGAATCTGTTTCTACATTCTGTAGGAGTAGGGGGACAGGTGGCATAGACTGTAGATAATAAACGAGAACTTCAAATAGGTTAATCAAACATTGAATATTCCAATTACTTAATGAGGCTACCTCCACATGGCTTTTGTTCTTTAGCAAATATAAGCCATTGAATTGATATAGCTCCGATCTGTTACTCCAATATACCGGTCACACAACCAGAATTAGTTACATAATGGAAGAAGGTTCAGTGTACCAATGATGATTAGATAAATAAAACTAAGAAATCTTAAACTGTTTGTCAGTAAAGTCCTGTTTATATGTATTGGTAAAAACCTCCTGGAGGTCTCGAGGGGAAATTATTTAAGAACTAACGCCATTATAGATTCAAAAGAATGTCATACCGTAATGGCTAGTCTTAGTGCCCAGGTCTCGAATTACCCTCAGTATAATACAGGGATATTGAAATTCATGTTAAGCATTGAAAACATAATTCAAATAAATACCATATTGAGCTGCTCTAAGTCTAGCTATATGACTGAACCAGTACATTCCTCTTATGCTCAACATGTACTACCCTAGGCATTGGCACAGAAGTATTCAGCATGTGCATGCAGTGCCACATGGAACTTCCCTCATCCACGCAATTGAAGCTTACTGGGTGCAGCCTTCGTTAATTGACAAGATTAAGGGACCTCTCTCCATGATGAACCCTCTAAGGATACCGTGGTGCCTCAATGTTCAGGCTCATGTAGTGTCCTGATGTGCCTATGCCGTGCCGGCATGCAGCGTGATGATGTGCCTGATGCATTAATGCGCTGAGCAGTGCTTAACACTTCAAAAGAGGCAACTAATGCAATAAAGTATACATGCCCATTGGGGGCATGATGGATGAAAGCAGCGAGTAACTCGCCAGGGCTACCTTCATGCATCATGCTGACCCTACGGGTTTGATACTTCCTGTGGGGTCGGCATAATGCTGCAAAGAAGTGCCGGCGAGCCGACTCACCAGCATCTCATTGGCTTATGGTAATGATCCATTGGCATGATGTGCTCCAACGCTTGCAGTATTTAAAGGGTTAGATGACTGTGGTGTCATTTTCTCTTTCCCTGTACTGACCTTGGAGCTATCTGACTACCCGGGTGTGGCGTCTACCACAGGCACGTACTGCAATTACTCTACAGGCACCAGATTGCCGCTCCCGCCCATTTAACTACCCCTGCACACACAACCTTCCAGGGTGCATTTCTTAGTATACTATCACTGCCTTACTTCAAATCATAGTGAGAACTGTCATTCTAATGCTATTACATACCTACATCTAGCGGTCATGAATAATTGCACTAGTATGGCTGTCCTACCTGGGTTGCCCTACTAAACGATATGTTATAACTACATAATTTTCAATCATACAGAGAAGTCTTAGAGCATTTCCTATTATCGCTCATTTTAATTTTGAGGTTTTTAGACGCTATTCATGTTGTGTGAATCATAGTAACTTAAGAAATGGACTGCCAGCCATGATGTATAGAAGCCTGTAGAAGGTTCAGGGTACTTGTAAGTTGGTCTACCAGTGGCTTCCTGAATCAATCGAGCCTGTCCTTCAGTGTAGAATCTTGTGAAACAGCTCTTGGGACTTCTGTATCATTCTGTGTTCTACTGGTGGCCGCTCCCCACTTCCACTCCTGTTCCGCTCTCCCTGCCCACCCCAACCCTGAAAAGGACATGTGACGCTTTAACATAGCATGTCAGGAGGCTATTGCGAAAAGAATCAGACGCGGATTCTCACTGTCATAACTCACCTTCCAGTTCCTGGCTGTTCTGCTGCTCAGAACCAACTTCTCACCTTACACTCAGAATCAATCCTCTTAGTGTGAGTCATACTGGGAAGCATTCCCAAATTCATGAAAACTTAAGAATCAATTCTATAACATATTAGCTTGCTGCAAAACAGGGGAGAAGTCATTGCCTGAGGGTAGTCAGTTCCCATTTGGGAATAGCACCTCCGACAGAATTGAATTCCTGTCCTTTCGCAACACCCTCCTGTTTACTTTTACTAATTCAGCGCTGGCAATTCCCCCACCTGTGCCGCACTCCTTCCCCGATACCCTGATACACTAAGTGTTATTGTGGGTGTCATTTCTAACGAGTGATGCACAGGTGCACCACAGATACATAGAGTCTCAATTTATGCATTGCAACATCACTAATGGCCAAGGAACATGAACAGGTCTGGAGGTACCCTGCAGCCATTAACTCACTCTCTACAGGCCAAAAATCACACCCACAACTACTGATTTCCCAGCATGCCATGTCTCTAGAAGACGGGACTACTTCCCTATTATAACAGTATGAGCCTAAAGAGTCAATAGTAGGGTGTGATATGAACAACCGACAAATAGGATTTGAAAGGAACCTTTCTTATCTATAACTTGTGAAAAAAATCATGCTAATCAGAGCATTATTTCTTTCAAAAAACACTTTTGTACTTTTTCAAAATGATGCCAAATGGCATCACCCGTTCTTGGCCATGTGATGCCAATTGGCATCATCGGGAGTTAATGAGTTAAATAGTCCACCTTCCCACTATTGGCATTACGCCACATGGTTATGTTGGTGCGGCCTTTAAAGAGTCTTTGCTCCCAAGTATTGGCATCCTTATGGTTATATTATAGCGGTCTTTGAAGAGTCTGCCTTCCAAGTATTGGCATTGCACCATGTGGTTATATTATAGCGGTCTTTGAAGAGTCCGCCTTCCAAGTATTGGCATTGCACCATGTGGTTATGTTAGAGTGGCCTTTATAAGGGTTCCCCTTCCCCAGTATTGGCCTTGCACCATGTGGCTATGTTAGAGCGGTCTTTAAAGAGTCCGCCTTCCCCAGTATTGGCCTTGCACCATGTGGTTATGTTAGAGTGGCCTTTATAAGGGTTCCCTTCCCTAGTATTGGCCTTGCACCATGTGGTTATGTTAGAGCGGCCTTTATAAGGGTTCCCTTCCCTAGTATTGGCCTTGCACTATGTGGTTATGTTAGAGCGGTCTTTAAAAGGGTTCCCTTCCCCAGTATTGGCCTTGCACCATGTGGTTATGTTAAAGCGGCCTTTAAAAGGGTCCCCTTCCCCAGTATTGGCATTGCACCATGTGGTTATGTTAGAGTGGCATTTAAAAGGGTCCACTTCCCTAGTATTGGCCTTGCACCATGTGGTTATGTTAGAGCGGTCTTTAAAGAGTCCGCCTTCCCCAGTATTGGCCTTGCACCATGTGGTTATGTTAGAGCGGTCTTTAAAGAGTCCGCCTTCCCCAGTATTGGCCTTGCACCATGTGGTTATGTTAGAGTGGCATTTAAAAGGGTCCCCTTCCCCAGTATTGGCCTTGCACCATGTGGTTATGTTAGAGTGGCCGGTAGCAGCCACTAATGGTCACTTCTTTACCCACCCCGTCGTTACCATTAGCAGCTTTTGTACAGCCCCACCAGGGGGCGGGGCAATAATGTCCAGTAATGGCGGGAAACAGGTCAAATGTCGTCTGGTCCTGAATGCTGAACAGACCTGCTGACCCATGGGCACACATCACACCTGGACACACTGTATGTACAGCTGTTGGTGGTTTGTAGGACTGTTTGGAAGAGGAGCCATAAGAAACATAAGAATTATCTACATAAATCAATGCTTGCAGATAGTATTACTGGAGCCAAGCGCCCATAGAAAACTTCATTCTCATTAGATAATGAGATATGGAGTGGCTGAACATCCTTACTTCTTCACTTCGGGGGCCCGTTGTACCTGAAAAATGGCCTCCTGTTCCTACTGACAATATAAGGATGAGGCACTGTGGATGGGCCCGCTATGCTCATGTGCTATGCCAATAGATTGACAACAGGATAGGAAGAAAAGAAAATTGCTCAACCTAAGTCAGCATACAACAAACCCAAATTTGAGAAGGCAATCAGAAGGAAATGCACTGGTGGAGAGCAGGAAATGCATAGAAAAAACTTGTCAGATTGATAACAATTGAATAGATCAATACGTATATAGGAATGACGAATTTTGTGTATCGAATGTTTGTATTGACATCGAGAGCCGGTCATATTGGGAAATGTGACCGGCTCGAGATGTCAATACAAACATTCAATACACAAAATTTGTCATTCCTATATTTATTTTTACATGTTTAGGCACAGGGAAGCGATGAAATCAAACAAAAACTCACTGTTTAATTGAACTTTTGGGGCAGGTCCCGCCATCTTGGTTATTTACTTCTGGTTAGGACTACTCCGCAGAAAAAGTAGTCCCTGACACAAAAATCACAAAAGTAGCTTTTATCTCGAATTTTTATTTTTGTTTTACCCGTTTAGGCTCCACCCCCCTAAAAATCCTTAAGAGGCTAAAAACTAGAATAGTTAAACTAATATTTGGCGCAATCCCCACCCAGAAATTCGAAATATTAAGCCCAGGAGAAATTATTTAGTTTTAGCTTTGTTCACGTAATGATAAGTCTATGGGGACTGTACCGGTAGAAGCACTGAATGGAACACTTAATATACGAATTTTTTTAAGCTAGTTAGGCCTACATATCAGCACTGAGGTTAATACACATTAAACTTGTGATATTTTACTTCGTTCCCATCATATTCCCATTAAAAAATATTTAGGATTTATTTAATGACAGCTCATTTACTTGTGGTCGACATGGGCCTATTTTAGCATTGAAAGTATATGGAAATGACTGATACGGCCAGACATCAAAATGCTTTATTTTTTTTTTGACATCTTAGGCTTCAACCCCCTAAAAATCCTTAAGAGGCTAAAAACTAGAATAGTTAAACTAATATTTGGCGCAATCCCCACCCAGAAATTCGAAATATTAAGGTCAGGAGAAATTATTTACTTTTAGGTTTGTTCACGTAATGATAAGTCTATGGGGACTGTACCGGTAGCAAGGAATGGCCGGACTGGGCGGGTCCCGAATCGTATCGATGTGGAAAATCAATGGATTCTTATTTATCTCGAAGAAAATGGAGGAATTTGGCATGGCATGTTCATATAGGATATCTAACAATGTTTTCCTGTGAATAACTCCACCAGGCTCCATTGAAATCTATGCTAACGAGGTCTGCAAACATCAGGTATGTGGGAAAAAAAAATTCAAATGCTGGATATAGATTCCTGCGCCGAGTGATGAGGCCGGAAGGAGGGGTAATACAGTCGAAATGTCAAATAACTTTTTGGCAAATACGAACCCATATATCGTAAATAATCACAATATGCTTTACAGTGCTTTAGTCTATGGGAGTCCAGAATCTTACTAAACATGTAAAAATAAATTTAGAAACGTGCCAACAAAAAATAGGATCTAGCCCCTGACATATTTTCGTTTGGCAACAATTTCCAGGACCCACCCAGTTTTAGTCCAGTGATGACTAGACCCAAACTGTGCCCGTCCCATGGTACCCTTAATGAAAAGTAAAGTATTTACTGCCCCTTGGCGGCCTGCGCATGCTTAATGTGGGTTAGCCACACAGCTGTATGCAAATGAGGAGGAGTGAAGGGAATGAGGGTGCCACTTCAGTCTCTGGTCGAGGATAAGCTAATCGATCGTTCTTTTGTGGCAGTGATCAGGGCTTGTTTGCACATGCCTTGACTGAGTACCGACTGATTATATAACATATGCAGACGTAAATATTGCGATAATGATAAACGTCATCCAAGGAAGGGCGCCTAGCCAATGCATTCAGCCCCCTCCCTATGCTGTCATCTCTGTCAAGCTTTTAATGTTTAAGGCCTGCGCAGGGCCTTGAGCGGCATGATGCATGAACAAAGCCTTACCAGTGAATTCCTGCAGATGCACTGGGTTTCTTGGTAAAATAGATGTTGTTACAACTAGCAGGAATTTGTCAGAAAAGAAAAATAAGAGGAGAAAGAAGCAATAACGCTGAAGCTCCCTGTCCTGTCAATCCATCATCTTCCCTCTACAACTATCGTGCAACCTTGGTACTCTGCAGTCCTTTTGCATACAAAGTAAATCCAACTGCTGCATTGTAAAGATTGACTGTGGAGTCTACCAGGGATCCTCATAAAACTGAACAGTGAACAACCCACTGGGAAAAGCAGTGGACTAGGTGGCAGTGCAGTGGTACACACGTGTACAAGGAATCTCTGTGAAAATAACCATGGATCTCTGGCAACTTTGGGATGAGAAATGTACCATTATGTCATGGCAGATACGGTCGTTGCTATAGATTAGTACTAGAACAGCTGTATTCCATGGGGGCATGGAATACAATATGCTTGTATTCAATGGGGTCTGCCATCTTGGATTTTGAATGGAGCTGAGCTGCTTTTCTTTATCTAAAAGCAAATGAAGCCCATAGGCCATGACATAAATGCAAATTTATGTCCACTCCCATGGAACATTTTTGCTTCGCATTCACCTTGGTGAGGTTGTCCGCATTCAACTCCGCCTATAAGGCTTCGTTGAATATGGATAGACTCACCTCGGTAAATACGATGCAAAAATATTCCATGGTCATGGACATTTGCTTATTTATTTTGAAGAATACGTTTACAGTGTACTGGCGAATCCTTGAAACATGTATGATGTTGTTGCAAAAGAATGTCCCTGGCCAAAGCTTTGTGGGTTGGGTACATAAATAGGTCAACAGCGGCAGACCCTTTTTTGTATGTAGAAGACCACCTGCTGCTAACCCCCATTTTGCTGTACTACTGGGACACACCACTGTGACACTACACAATCTACTAAAGCCAGTCAGACCATTTTCCCCTTTTTTTTCCTTTTTAGAGTTGTACACCATGGCATGACTAAGAGCCTAAACAACAAATATAGTTTCACAAACTAGTACGAGTCCATCTGGGATTCAAAACCTTTTTTTTTTTTGTGAATTCATCCATTTCAATATCATTTTCTTTTTCAATTTCAGCACCACTGGTGAGCTAGTTTTTGGCACAACATTGGTGTGTAGCCAGGCTAACGCTGTACTCGTGAATCATGACAGCCAATGGGCACAATCCATTAAACTGCTCCCTAGACCTTTAGGGACCAATGGTACATGAATGTAGGCCTGGTGAATCGTTTCCCAGGGCTACATTCATGGATCATGGGTTGATACATGGACAGCATGCACTGAAAACATGGAAGATCCGAAACTAGTCAGCTTTAGGTCCTCAAGTTGACGATACCTAAATCTACAGCTTTAGGTAGTCAAAATGACGACTTTAGGTCATCATCCTGATGACCTGAGTCGTCAATATGACAACTCTGTATTGTCAGTATTGTCATCCCGATGACCTAAAGTCGTCATTTTGACTACCTAAAGCTGTAGTTTTAGGTATCGTCAACTTGAGGACCTAAAGTGGTCACCGCTGACTAGTTTCAGATCTTCCATGTTTTCAGTGTGATGCACCAATGTGCAGCCTCACCAGCAGCTCATTGGTGCATCATGCCAACTAACGAGTATGATGCACTCCTACATTAGCTGTCCTTGAAGGGTTAGAATGCTGACAGTGCCTGATGCCCTGCAGATGTTGAGTAGACTAACACGTGCACCATTAGTAGAACGCTCAGGGTGCTTTGTCAGATGAGATGGCTTTGGTAAAAATCCCCGGTGCACATTGTCAGGGAGGGCCTTAAACGCATGCCTGGTAGGTCATGCGATGTGCTCATGTGGTCCTTATGGCTCTCACAGTTAGACTGCGCCATGCCATTTGAGCACTGAGGAAGGGGCGTATCATGGGGAATTATGTAATATTAAAGTTTCTCAAATTTCATTTAATAGAAGATAAATGTTAGATACAGGAACAACGATTTATTTATTTCATGACATCATTTTAGACTGAGATGATTATACAAGAGGTAGAATCATCATAGATATTTAACTCCTTCTAGAGACATGGTCAGCAAATGTTCTAATTTCCTTTCTCTCCTTAATTTATTCTTTCGTCCGTTCATTCGTTCCTCTCTTCCCTACTCCCCCATCCATCTGTTGCTATCTCTTTATGCTTCCCTCCTTCTCATCCCCCATATCCTACATCGCATTGCTGACCCCTTCTCCTGTCTCCCCACCACGCTCCAAACTCTCTTCGCCCATCCCCATCTCGACCACTCCCCGCCCATCCTCCCTCCTCCCAATGCTGTGTTCAATGGAGCGTGATGGAGTAAATAATGGCCCGGGGTGCTCGATATGCTCCGCTCCAGCTCCCGAACCCCTCAGCTTAATGTGGCATGTGACAGGGCTCAATGGCTTCCAAAAGCAAGTTAACTCTTTCAGGGCCCTCGATGCATCGATGTCCCATGCCTGTAGGTCATCATGATCTAACTATGAAATGTTGGTGATTTCAATTGCCAGCACTTTTTTGGTGCATTATGCCTATTAGATAGGCATGAAGCCTGAATGCAGCCCTGGTTAGTGGACTGGGCAAGGTTTCAATCAAGCATAACTTTGAACAATGAATATTATGAATTCAGAGGTAAATGTCTATTTGGAAAATCGAGAGCAGGACTAACATGTACATGTATTTTTTATAGTGTTGTTACAGGAAGCATATCCATCAGCGTGGGGCCCAGGCCCTTCCCCCCCCCCCATCACAGGTGTCCCTGGATTCATTATTACACCATGCACCACTTGAAGGATTACATTACGAGCGGGGAAGGAGATGAGCAATGAGCATGTCCGAATAGCTCACAAAGCTCCATAGGAGGGCACCTATAGGACTACTAATGTACCCAGTGAGTTTATCTCTCTTATTACCGCTTTGATAATGGAGGGTACGATGACGTAATATCCGCTCTATTAAATACACCCGGTGATTGGAGCGTGTGATTTGATCGTCCACTAGATTAACTACAGTTGTGCCTGAGTTAAACCTTTGAGGGGAACAACATAGTGCTGTCATCCACCTTTCTCCATTGTCATCATAATGCCAAATGTAGTGCCGGTGAGTTACTCGCCATGTATAATTTCAATGTGATGTTGATAAAGCTCAACGATTTAGGTTAGTGCAGATGCATGAAGCCGCATAAAATGCAAAGAACCTTAAGCATGGGGGAAGTAAGCTGTCATAACCTCTTGGCCACTGATGCATTAGTGCATCATGCCCATTGATACACTCTGTGAGGCTGGACACGATGCACCCAAAAGTATCCCTGGTAGGAAACCAGGAGGGTGTTGTAACTATTGTAAAAAAAATCTGAAAGTATGTGCCCTCTTTTCTAGAGAAGTTGTGCACTGCTTCGCCATCCAACTTGCACTAACCACATAAGTCTGAAACGTCACCTGCCTTGTTTAAAATAAAGAGAGCTGAAGTACCAGGTACCTACTCATGTCACATACTCTATAGTTTATTATACTGACTGACTTCTCCCAACTAGGTACTTACTCAAATCCCCCTTTTTAGCACCATACTTGAATGACCACTTGTGAGCAACAAAAGGAACAAGTTGGAGCGACATGAAAAGAAAGGACTGGAAATGAGGGCAATTTTAGCCAGCTCTTTCTTTACTATACGAGCAACATCCTCCTGCATGATGAGCATGAAAAAGGCTGTCATAAGCTACCTACCAGCATTACAATCATGTATCAAGATGACCAATAGGCATGACGCAATAATATACTATCGGCATCTAATGGGTTACCCAGACATGAGACAGTATTAAGGATGAACACTATTGGGGATGAACAGTGTTGTATTGTATAACTGCATTATGGGTAGGATATAGTAATGTAGCATTACTGATCAATTGGCTCATATGAAATGACATACAAATAGTCTTGCTCTCTCTTGCCAATTCCTTTTATCAACATCATCATTCTACTTCGGATTAGCCCTGCAGACACAAATGTGGAATGATTTGTAACAGAAATAGTATATTGATCAGTACCTAATTCTAATATTAATTTGTATATGGATTACACAAATGAAAGTTAGGGCTTTTTACTAGGCTGTGGTAGAAGTTAGGCAAGGGCAAACTGATTCTTCTAGTACTGGTGAAATCTAACCTTTTAAAGGCTGATAGTCAAATATGCATTATGTCAACCCCATGAACCTCAGTCCCGTAGCGTTGATGCATACGTCTCCTGTAACCCCTTAAGGATGGCGAATGCTGAAGTGCAACATGCCCATTAGCTGGCGTTATGCTCCCAATGCTCTCATCAGCACTCAATGGTACATCATGCCATACCTGCATAGACCTCATTAAACCTTCACCTCAGTATCTTTCATCCACCAGTATGAAATATAGAGAGGTTAAGATTTGCCTAATTATAACATGTATAGCAAAAATAAGCCTACCATTAACTGTCATTTCAATTGTATACGCTATACCGTACACGTCATAGTTTTAAAGTCGCTAATGCTTGTGAGGGTGGCCACTGGTTAAGCTTTAGTATCAGCAGCCATGGGACATCTATCCAACAGATAGAACTAGTCCCTACAGGTGGCACCACACAAAGAAACATTTCTTAGGCACACAATGGCCACGGTCTAGTCACTTAGCCAGTTCCGGTCTGGGGAGACCACATAGAGAGGGATCAGAGGGGCTGGTGGGTGTAAGGAGGTGGGGGCAGGGTATGGGCAAAGGGAGGGGAAACAATAAAAGAGGATTCATGGGAAGTTGAATGAGAAGGTAGTGAGTGGTGGGGCTGTAGTTAAGATGTATGAATGTGTCACATGCTGTACACGTTATACATAAAGGTGAAATAATTGGGAGAGGATAAATAGGCCATTGGGATATGGCAAGAGTATGGAAGGTTTTCAATGAGGAGAGTTAGATGGTAGGGAGGGCACCGATCACCAGATATCTATATGAGAGGTAGGGCTACAGAATACTCTGATTCAGGAAAAATATGCAACACATCCGGTTTGACCTATCATCCTGGACCTATGCACTAAGATGGATCCCAGTGAAGAATTGGTTAGTGCAGTAAGATGGCTTGGGATTGCCCTTCCCTGTGCCTAAGCATGTCAGACCCCTCCAGCTTACAACAACCCCCGTCTACCACAATCTCCCTATTGTCTCAGTGCCATAAGTTCCATGCCCAAGGGACTAATGACCCGTGATCACCCCTAGATGTTCTCTGATCTACTAAACAACCTGTTATCTGGAATAACATACACACTACTGGATGCAGGAGACAAGGCAGATATCTGAGAGTGATATTGTGCTCTGGAAGGCATTCCTCAACATGGTATGACTAAACAAATAGAGCGGGTAGGCGAATGACTGTGGATCAACACAGTAAAAGGTATGCCCGCGCACCCCCTCACGGGCGTACCTTTTACTGTGTTGATCAACATGTCTTAAGTCTGCTCTGTACCATATTTTTTATGTAATATCCATTTATTATAACTACACAGGGTGATTTACTGTTACATTATTTCAAACAGGGTACAGAACTGATAAGATAGTCTTTCTTTGTTTCATGCAAAAGATATATACTGTTTACATTGATACTACAAAACACTTTCATTCAAGCTACAGTTATACATGGTAGAAATGGCTGGTGTTCTACTAGGAGTACATAAGTATACAGTAGGTATCTAAGGTTTTCTGCCTGCCCTCATAAGAACATTTAGTACTTAATAAAGAAATAACAGTAGGTTTGGTAAGGCAGTTGTATTAGTGCAAGCATTTGTGAAGGTTTGTAATGGCGTTAGAGTGAGGGATTCCACTGTGATTCAAATGGGTATAGTCATCCCATCTTAAGAAATGCCATGCAGAGATACGGCAACATCAGGCAGTTATTTCATAACATCTTACAACTGGCATGACATGGTAATCTGTTTTAGAAAGAGAATTTGTCATTGCCCTCAAGGGTGGATATGATTTATTTTGCCCTCTCAACAAATATTTCCTTATACAAACTAAACCCTGCATCCTGTCAGTCCCTGCTATAGAAAGTTTCCAACTCATCCCAGGCCACTAGAGTGAAACACTCTAAGCCCCAGAGTAATATCATTAGGATGAGATGTACCACCTAGGGTCACCCCACGAGTCATGTATTGAATAAGGGGACCGGGAATCATAGAATAAAGGATGGGACTAAGGGGGAATTGAGGGCATCTCCTTCTTGTATGGACTGTACGGAAGCATAATGGAGTAGTCATTTTTGTTTGGCAGTAAGCTGCAACCTCTCAATGCATATATTTGAAATTGAGAGATTTCTTTCTGTGCACAAGGTTGTTTTGAAAGTCCTCTCCAATTAGTTTTCTGTGACACAAGAATTATATATGGTCCTACCAACATCCCTCACTTGTTGGTTATTTCTGTATTTGTGTCTGAGTGTGATGTTATTTAATGGAATATACCTTTTAACTTAGCTCTACAAAGGACTCATGCTCACATATTTCACCTCTTTTGACACTACGTGACTGCTTCCTAACAAACATCCTAGTAAGATCCTTATGCATGTTCCCAAGTAATGTGCCCCTGGGCAGTTCCTGGGGAGCAGGGTCTGGACAAGTTGGCACTGTATGAGATAACAATACAGTGGCTGCCCAACACCCCATGGGATGGACAAGTGAAAGTGGGGGACATAACGTCGTTGTCTTTATCTGATTATTCACCCCAGTAGCAGTCTGCAGCGCGCCGTGTCCACTACTTGTACAGGGTGGGTCACCAACTCCTCCAGGCTTTACAAGCAGAAACTTCTTCCTTTGTCGGGGAGGTGTCTTATAATCCCTTATGGCCATTCAAAGGTTTATGCAATAGAAATACTATACTAAAGATCTTTTGATTATTACATCATCTCACATTTCATTATCTGAATTGAAACAGGCTATCATTGCCCATTATAAGTTTACATGCTTTGTGAAACACAGACCTCAGAGTTCCATGTGATCCCTACATATGTTGCTCTTATGAATATGGTGTCTTCAAATCCCATATATTATCAAGATAGTTATTTTCCAGTGTTTCATTATCTTAGATAAGACACATGAGCTTGTTTTTTTTCATCAGTAGGCATTCTGGAATGCCACCCTGTACTATCCCCCTGAGATTCCCATGTCCTTGCATATACCCCTACAACAAACCATCTTGCCACCACCCAGAATCCCACCCTGGAGGCTATTTCCTAATAGGTTATGACTGCACCCTACTAGTTCTACCAACATTCCCATAGTGATAGTATTGACACTTTGCAGTCATAGTCCTGTATGCGATTGTAGTACCTTAAGGGATGGCCCCAAGGGAGCACACTGCACATGTGCAGACCCTATCGGTTGAGTCGGTTTGGTGTGGACCCTGTAGATCATGTGATAAATGAGGCGTCCCCCTGACTGGTCACCATTAGGGACACTATACAGTCACATCCTGGCAACCTGACTTACAGCTTCTTTCCAATGTTGACATTGCAACTACAGCAGGACTGGATAGTTTTCTCTCCTTTATTCACCACATTGGTATAGATTCAGAGATAGTAGCTGTAGATATGCCATTAAGATATGTACTAAGCATATGCACCTTGAAAATGATTACCAGCAACTACTGTATGAATGGAATGTACGGGACCATTAACTAAGATGTTAACATTTAATTTGTACCGATAACATACCCTATTGGCAATAAAGAGATTTAAAACAAGAAAAAAGTCACAGAGTGTCCAAATGGTTTGCCCTTGTATGTTCCACTTCCACTCTGGGTTGTGACTTCAGAGAACTTCTCACCTTTTTTTGCGGAGATGCGTTCTTCATTCCTCCCTTACTCTATGTCCTTATCAGTTCAAGGTGAGAGGACTGATGGTATATTATGGCTATAAACATGCATCTATAATAAAGATTATGCTTTGAATTGTTTGCCACACAGATAGCACTGTCTATGGGAAAATCCCAAATTGGACCCATCCTACACAAATAGGAACCCACCATCTGCCGAGCACTCGGATCTGGTTTCAACAAAAGTGATTTTTAACCAGCGCAATCAAATGGCACAGAACTGTGTAAGGGTTTGTGGCCTTACGGACCTGGGGGGTTCGGGTCTTACGATTCGGAAAGAAAGAGTAAGACAGTATTCCAAGTGTATGCCAACGGATAGGTTTATTACTTAATGCACACTCACGGCTGCCGAATGATATCAAAGAGGCAGCTAATATTAAAAAGCAGTGGTCTACATAGTGCGGAGGCCAGAAGGGCCTCTGACGTAGCGGCTGAGCCCTGGGCTTTATATACGGACCCAGGTGTTCGTCGTCAGATGTCCCCACAGACCCGGATCGGTGCTGCCACCTATCCGGAACCTGAGGAACGTCCGACGACTCGACTCACCCGCCACGTCAGACGGTACCCAACTCCTATGGTAGTAAAGTGTACCTCTACACCACTCCCCCAGACATTTAGGAGGGTGTTATACGTATAATATTACTAGGATAACATTTCTACATGTCTAAACCTTTAGTAATAGAGGTACAACCATAGGTATAACATTAGCACTAAATAAATTGTGAACCAGATGTCATATATATATATTCGATAGTGAATTTTAGTTACATATAACGATTAGGATGTTGAAATATTATACGAATTACTTGAAGAAGAGACAGTTATGTGAAACGGAACTGTCTATTTAATTATTATACCACATAATATTGTATTATATTTCAGGTATAATTAATAAGACAAGTAATATGAATCGTATACATGTGATGATGACAGCTATATGTAACGGAACTGTCGATAATAAAACATATCACAAAATAACATCCGTATGTGTGTTTGTAGTCATTTGACAACACATTTGAATATGTAGTCTTAAAGAAGACTGTTATAGTAACATCACTATCTAATGACATGTCGTATATTAATATTATACGAATCCGTTAAGGATTCCGTGAGTAGTACGAATAGGATTATTTATAACATACACTTGAAAAAAAGAAAAAAAACATCACGGTGTGGTAATGAATATAATAATATATTATCACCGTGTACCTAATAACCTTTATAGCACCAGATCATTATACTTATTATATATTTTGTCTCGCAGGACAATAATATGTGTTATCTGGTGAAGTTTAACGGATCTTATAATATAAATACTAATAGTGATTAGAGATCCGTATCAGGAAATGTCTATGTACCCGTATTATAATATGTATCTAGTGGATATGTACATACATATAATATTATAGAAAAATAGAAATATGACATTATATACAATATATAGGAATTATAAATGCTGCTGGAGTCTTCTGCTGTATCCTCCGGGTACTAGTAGGTAGGTGTGGTCAGCTAACCACGGGATGGACGTGCTAAAGTTTATAGTTTCCTTATATTGAGTGAACACGGTAGTTGATTTGGGGCAGCTACCCACAATCCTCTAGTAGTGCTAAAGTTTATAGTATATCCGAATGGTGTAGATTTGTAGAATATTAGTCCGGATGTGTCAACTGTGTAGAGAACGTAATCCTTTTTAAGTTTTAGTTGACATAAGTAAAATAATAGTCCGATATAAGTTGATCCGGAAGTAATAGTAGTAGAGATATAAGTCCATTCGGGAGTACAGATGAGTTGTAGAGGTAAATCGTAAAGTCCATCCTAGTAATTGGTTAGCACGGGTAACAGCAGGAGTCTGGAACTGGCATCCGGATACGTCTCACAGCAGCAAGTCTACTATCGGATTGTTCATGGATGAAATTATAAATCCGAATAGGCTATTCAGGGTGTAGTAAATGTTATACAACCTGAATAATAGACTGGTCAAAGGAACCCGGAACACATAGCATAGGTGTTCATGCACTAGTAAAAGCATTCGCAGACCTTTAGGGTTCCGCAAAGACTATATCTGGTCATTTGGTGTTGGAAAAAAAAATTATGGAAGAAATAACCCTAGCATGCTTTAAACGGATTTCTTAGCATGCTTCTTCTTCAGAAGAGCTAAAGCCGACTCGGGAGTGCCGTCCCACTCGTCCAAGTCGACTCCGAACACCCTCATGAACTTAGTGTTCAGGTTGGTGTTCCGAGTGATCTCCTCCTTTACACGCTTTTCCAACACGTGTACATCCATAGCTGCTTTTTCTTGAGCAGCTGAGGCAGCCTCCTCCTGGGCCTTTACATCGTCCCGGATGAGAGTCTCGAGACGTTGCTTTTCAGCGTCGCCCACCTGTTTCATACATAACAGGGTTTCGTTTAGGAGACCCTGATGAAACTCGACCGCTTTCTCACGAACGGTCTTCTCCCAATGGGTGTAGATGGCCTTCTGGACATCTGCCTCCCCTTGGCGAGACTTCTCAAACCAAACTTCCGCATTACCAGTTTTAATGGTAATGGCGTCCTTTGGTTTCTCAGGTGCCGCGACAGCCTTGGGAGGAGTCGAGGCGGCCTGTGGACCACTTCCGGGTTTAGGACTCCCGGACACACCTGTCGTTGGTACGCAGAAGGCAGGTGGTACGTTCTGTTTCAGTCCCATTTGCAGGTACATGTTTAACTGTTCCTGGGTAAAGGTAACTGGTGGGGCGGCTGGAGCGGATGCAGATCCGGCGGCAGCAGATGCGGTGGTCTTCTTTGGCATAAGGCGACCATCCTTTCCTACCACCAAGGTCTGGCTCTCAGGTCCAGGTCCCTGGTTTAAGGACGGAAAGTTTCGAGAACTCACTTTCCCAGGTTTAGATACGGCTCCAGCGTATCCGGCAGGTTCAGGCTTCTTGAACACCGGAGTGCCCTGAGCCTGTTCTGCGGGGTGCCTTGTCAGAGGGGACCTGGAACGGTCCTCTGCTCTGACCTTCGGTTTTGTTGTACTCTGACCATTACCATTGCCGCCGCGGTTCTGGTCTCTCCTGCTCCTTTCACGAGCTCTCTTTGCATCCTTTCCGGATTCCTCGCATTTCTGCCAGAGAGACTCGTGCATGTCCAGTTTACCCTTTCCAGGAGTCAGGACTATCTTTGCTCGGAGTTTCGAATCCTTGGTCTTCGGAACTTCGCAGAGGACTTGGTCCCCTGGTCGGATCTTAGACCAAGCATCCTCGCTCAGGCTATCGAACTCCTTCATGAGTTCCTGATGAAGCTCCATGATGCGCTTCCGGGCCCCGTCCAAACCTTCTGCGTGGCATTTCTTCTGGTGTCTAGCCAGATCACTACGTCGGTTGTATTGTACCTTCGTAGTACACTTCTTGCCCTTCTTACCATAACTCGGATCACAAATGTAAACCGGGTGATGGTGGAAGTGGGCCTCTACCAGATGCCTTTGGAACCGGGCTGGAGTACTCCAGGTCCGGATCGAGACATCACTCGCATCCTGGCAGATAGAGAAGGGACAGGACTTTTGATCGTCACCGTACCACTTCTCTAAAGCCCAACGCAGCTTCCTCCTCTGGGTATAAGTGTAATACCCTTCGGTGTGGTTTAGCATAAGCCACATCTTTCGATAGGCTTTGCTCGGATTGGGGTCCTCGTCCGAAAGGCGCATCCAATCTTCATCATCCGACTCATCGTTCTTGTTGATTGAGTCTGGACAGGCATAGAGGGTAGAGCCGTCCTTCTTAACTCCGTACGCACAGTCGGAGAAACACGTCGGGATCCGGGTTTTGAATCCGGATTTGGCGTTAGCCCAACGTTCGGCCTCGGTTTGAGTTGATGGAGTGGCCTTCTCATCATACTCAACCGAGGATTCGTGCACCGACTCCTCGTCAGACGACTCAACCTCCATGGCAGTACTACCAGTGGTTGAGGTGCTGGGTTTCGGCTCGGCTCTCGCAGAATCCGGGAGATTCTTGAGCTTCCGAGCAGCGGATCGTCGGTTCTTACTGACCTTCCAGTCTTCCTCCGGTTCCTGGGTTCCGGATGTGCTGGAGGTCGTGGCTTCTACTGGAGTAGTAGTGCTGCCGGTAGCTGATGTAGCACTGGCGGAGCTTCTGGTGGCAAGCTTCAGGTCGGGGATAGGAGGTGCGGGTGCTTCCGCGGCCCTCTTAGCCTCTTCCTGTGCCTCCTGTTCGGCAGTCATGCGGCGGACAATAACCGTCCGAAGGGCTGCAGCTCGGTCCAATCCGATTAGTGAATTGTTCTGGACATCCACCAATTCCTGTTCGGTTATGTAATAACCATCGTCCCACTGCTCGAAGTTAGCAGCGGCCTCCCGGAATTCCTTAGTGGTCCGGCACGGCGTCCGGATAGCACTAGGGCGTGGGTAGGTCTGGCCATCGGTATCCCAGACACAGCCTACCCAGTTAATGTTCGTAGCCTTGACGTTCCACAGGGACTTGTCAGGCTTCGGATACGCTCCGAGCTCGAAGGCTCGGTTAGCAGCATACACGGTTTCACGGAAACCGGCGTCCACCATAAGTCCCCGTTGGAACCACGGCCAGTCTCGAAGCCACTCGGGAGGCATCCTGGACAGCTGTTCGGGAGCCATGACGCCCTCGATAGCTATCCTGACTTTCGGGTCCATCCTGACTGGTGTCCCGTCCGCGTAGGTCACTTGTGCCTGCAGTTCCGGGTGGACATACAGGTAGCGACCATCATAGCTAGCTGGAAAAGGCTCCGCCACTGCTGGCTTCCACTCATCCTTCTGTCCGTCAACTTGGGTAGTTTCGGACTCTGTCGCTGCGGGTTCAGCACTCGCAGTCGCTCCGGATCCCTCTGCTGGGAGTGGAGATAGCAGTTTCTCTGGCTCATTGAGTGAAAATGAGGCCAGCTTCTCCTCGAACGAGCGATCCGTGGGTTCCTCCACGTCCATCATCTCGCTCTCTTCCTGTGTAACAGGCGACAAAGCTTCCGGAAAAGCTTCTGCGGACGGAGTCAGCTTATCCGGGTCACCGGATAGCTTGGCTGCAGCTACGGATTCCTCAGCCATGACTGGGGAATCGATCACGGGAGTAAACTACTCCTTTTTCCGGCTTTTACGGCGCCGGGGCCGGCACAAACGGAGTCTGTCTACCAGGAGACAGACTCTGGAGGAGCAGCGGGGGGTTTGCTTAGCCGGTAAAATCCAAGAAGGGAGCGAGCTCGACCGTCTTGAACGTTACCGAAAAACAATATGGCGACAGGCCAGCTTTCGTGACGTCATTTCCCCGCGGTCCGCGAGGTCACGAGAGGTCAGCCGAGACTGGACACGGTGACGTCATGCGGAAACGCACGTGCTACAGGCGGTACATCAACAAACTGATTGTTTTTAGGTAATTATCGCTCACCCCGATGACTCGACTGGGGATTTAAGTGGAGATTATGGAAAGCTTAAGCAAATCCACCGGATTATCCGTCCACTACCCATTGGTACATCATGCGGGGGCGACAAATAAGCCTTTAGGGTCAGTTGTCATCCGTTCCTCTAAATGTAAACATTACACTCGTTGTGTATACAGGTTAGGTCACTGCAGTCCTCTGGGCAATTCGGGGGCTGCGGCGAACGTATCTCCCCTTCTCGGATAGTTCTTTATCGGACCTGGCAGTCTGAAGAGCTTTCTCTAGGTGCTTCTTAGCCTTAGAAACACCTTTCCTCTTCTTTCTGTCTTCACCTGCCGAGACTTTTTTAACTCCCCCACGCTTAATCGGTGTTGGCGTGGGTGTCACTGATTCGGAACACTTTTTGGGTCTGCCTCGACCACGCTTCACTGTAGTGTTCTTTACCTGGTCTATTATGCGATTCTGATTCAGGATCCTTTCGGAACCTTCACCATACATTTCTGTGGAGGTCTCCCTCCCAGACCATCTCCTTAATCTAGCCACATTTGACTTATAGAGTCGACCGAGGTCAGATTTAATAATTACGGTACAATCACTGATAATTTGTGTTATAGTAAAGGGACCGTCCCAATTAGACGCTAATTTTATGTGTCTAAGTGGTTCATGTAATCTGAGGACTCTGTCTCCGGATTGGAATTTCCGATGCTTTAGATCGGTATCGTATCCTACTTTCTGCCATTTGGCACTTTTCTCCAAATCAATTCGGACAGACTCATATGCTTTTCTAAATCTGTCTCTTAAACATTCCACAAAAACTACATGGCAAGGTAGTTCAGGGTCCATTCCTACGACTCCAAAAACTAGGTCAGCAGGCATTATCAAATCCTCTCCGAATACTAAAAGGTTCGGAGAACAATTTGTACTTGAATGTACCGTACTATTATAAGCATGTGTCACAAAATGACATTGCTCATCCCAGTCATCCATATGTTCATTAACGAGTGACTTTAGGACTTGGATGAGGGTTCTATTGAACCTTTCCACTAATCCGTCGCTTTGTGGTCTATACGGATTGGTTCTAGTCTTGCAAATAGCCAAGTATTCGCACATACCCTGCCAGAGATTTGATTCGAACTCTCTGCCTTGGTCACTGTGTAACATTAATGGTACACCGAAGCTTAGTACCCAACCTTTTACAAAAGCTTCGGCACAAGTAATTGCTTTGTGGTCCGGTAGTGGAAATACTTTAGTGTATTTCGTATAATAATCACACACTACCATCATACAGGTATTATCATTAGCGGTTGTATTAAATCCACTAATAATATCTACCCCGATTCTTGCGAATCTAACTCCGAAAAGTTCTTGGGATAGGGGAAGTTTGCCCATCCCGGGTCCGGGTTTGTTTTTACAACAATCCGGACAGGTGGTTATCCATCTTTGCAAGTCCCGTGTCATGCCAGGCCAATAGTATTTCTTGGAAAGTCGTGCTAGCGAGCGTTTCCTTCCGAAATGACCACTGGTCCGATGTCCATGACAAAAGTACATAATGTCATGTCTCATGGCATGTGGTATCACCACTTGCATGATTCTATCACCATTATTACATGGCTTCCAACGGTATAACACGCCTTTCCGGACTTCAAGCTCGGTCCATTGAGCAAGAAACCTTCTCATTTCTCGATTTTCCAGAGAGACCTCTGGTCTAACTGGACGTATACCCTTTGGTACTAATTGCAGTAGCTGTGCAGTTATCGAGTCAGCTTCCTGGAAATGTCGTATGTGATCCATAGACCAATCCAGTATACTGGCAACTAGGGGTACGAATGGTCTTCGAATCCCTGCTAACACTGCCTTATGAGCTCCACAATCAGTACAATCCGGATTATCACATTTCCGGATTGGTATTCGAGACAAAGCATCAGCATTTAAATGCTTAACTCCGGGTCTATGCTGAATCTGTTGATGTTCCAGCCCATATTCGGATAAATGGGCTAGCCATCGGCCTAACATGCCTTCAGCATCTCGGAAGTTCAGTAGCCACCTTAAAGAGGAATGATCCGTACGCAAAGTAAAGTTCGTTCCCCATAGAAAATGTTTGAACTTCTTGGTATATACGACTACTGCTAACAACTCTCTTTTGGTTGTGCAGTAATTGCGCTGAGTCTTGCTCAGTGTGTTGCTGGCAAAGGCAATTGGTACTTCTCTCCCATTTTGGACTTGCGAGAGAGCTGCACCAATGCTATCATTACTAGCATCAGTATCCAGTATGAAATGATCCGTCTCATTCGGATATTGCAATACGGGAGTACTCGTGAACAGGTCTTTTAGCTTTCGAAAAGCGTTTTCCTGTTCATGTGTCCAAGGAAATTTTTCCTTGGTACTTCCTGGAGTCCAGTTAGCTATTGCTTGTAATGGGTAACTGACTCTAGAATAATTCGGAATAAATTCCCTGTAATAGGAACAGAATCCTAAAAAGGACCTCACTTCCTTGGGTGTTTTAGGTCTATTCCAATTCGTGACTGATTCGATTTTTTCCGGATCAGCCTTTATTCCTTCATCACTGATGATGCGGCCCAAATAATTTATGGACTTTCTAAACATGTGGCATTTCTTAGGTTTCAATTTGAGACCATTTGAAATAATACGTTCTAGTACCATTTTTAGGTTATTAGAACATTCTTCGAATGTTTTTCCGAAGACAATGACATCGTCTAGATATACAAGACATCTTTTCCACAATAAATCACTTAGAATTGTTTCCATCATTGCTTCAAATGTTGCAGGTGCATTGCACAATCCAAACGGCATTACATTATATTGGAATAATCCAATATGACTTGAAAATGCAGTTTTCTCCATATCTGAAGGGTTCATTCCCACTTGCCAATAGCCTGATTGCAAGTCTAGGGTACAAAACCAACTGTTTCCTCCTAAGGAGTCAATGGTTTCATCTATTCTCGGTAATGGATACGAATTCTTTTTCGTTATTCCATTCAACTTCCTGTAGTCTATGCAGAAACGGATAGTACCGTCCTTTTTTGTTACCATACACACAGGACTACTCCATGGGCTATTGGAAGGGACTATTACATCCTGTTCCAACATCTTATTTATTTCATCCTCAGCTACTCTCTTTTTTGCTAAGGGTAACCGTCTATACGGTATCTTAAAGGGTTCGGCATCTCCAGTATCTATTTTATGTAATACCTTATTTGTCGTACCTAGTTTTTCACCAGGTTTGGCAAAGGCAGTATGATACTGACAGAGCATATCATAGAACTCTTTCCGGTGTTCCGGATCTTCTAATGAAGTTTCTTCATACAACTTAAGTAAGTCTTCCGAAATTTCATCATCTCCTGTTATCTTCTGTAAGCTTAGCTTACTATCCGTTACAGTTTCCGAAAGGGTCACGTTTCCAAAAACTTGTCCCTTTTTCAAGTAGATAGTAGTGTTTCCAGTATTGGAGACAGGTACTACCGACCAGGATGCATTCGCTACTATAGTGTCTACAGAATTTAATCCAATACCTGACAAAGTAACTACATCCGGTTCTATCACTGCAGGTTTGTTACGCATTGCAGGATCACTTCTTACAAGCACATCACAGGCTACTCCCGGAGGGATTCGCACAGTGTGTGCCACACTAGCCATACTGCTCACTTGTCTCAGTGCACATCTAACCTTCACGGGGTACGGGTATCTCACACTCAACACTCCTGTTTGGGGTTCCAATACAGCACCATACAGGGATGCGAAATCCAACCCGAGTATCCCCTCATCTGCTATATCCGCAACGGTGGCGCTCATGACATAGTCATGTATACCATCTAACTGTAGTCTCACACAAGTTCTACCATACGTTTGCAAGGTACTGCCGTCGGCCGTCTGAGCACTTCCTCCCGATTTGAGAGTATCATGTTCATCCGGTATAAGGTCGTAGAACCCCCTGGAGATACAAGAGTGGCTAGCTCCCGTATCCACAAGGAATTCGGCAGACCTTCCGTTAACAGTAAGGCAAACATACCACCGCCTTCCGTTTAGAACAGAGGGCATGTCCGTGACAATCGGAACGTCATTTTTCACACCAGGAGTCAATCCACATCCTTTTAAGAATTCCAGACAAGGATGACCCGGGGGCAGGTGGGCACCACAGACCTTGGCTAACGAATAGCCGCCTGCCTCGTTACTGATATTGGGTTTCCCCTGTGCTCCCATAGCACCTGTTATATCAGCTTCCCTAACCTTCCGGGTGTCTACAACCACCTCGGTGTTAGGCGATCTTGTTACTTCATGTGAACTATCATCACGGATGGTGATATCATGGCAAGATTTGTCACTGGGATCCCCTTCTTTGCCCCTCGGGAGACCCCTCCTTAGTTTTCCTCTGTACTTACTCCAGAGACACTCTCCTGTCTACGAGGGACAGGTTTTTCAGCCATACATTCTGGAGCATAATGCCCCAGTTTCTGGCATCTGAAACATCTCCTCTGAGATTTGTCAACTCTCGGTCTCTTTAGAGCTTCTGTTAATCCGGCAATTAATGTTTCCATCATGTTAGTCGGAGCAACAGTGGCTGCTACAGTTGGGTTCGCCGTAGAGGCTACACTGCCAGGTTGAGTTGATCCGGAAGCTGTTTTACCAGCAACAGATCCTCCTCTCCCTCTCGAATGTACTTTCCTATACCGCTTTTGTCGGTAATACTTTCCAGCTACATGCACTGAACCAATATAATCTCCGTTTTCATCGGAGACATATTCATCATTCTCATCAACTTCATTCGATTCAACCGGAGCTAATTGGGAAGTATCGTATACCGGAGCAGGTGTACCTCCATATTGGAATGGAGCTGCTCTTATTGGATTAGGTCCGAGACCTACCAAACGTTTCTTCATGTCATGTCCATCGATTGCTATGAACAGATCACTGAAGGAAGTGTCATCTTTCCAAGAGTCCCAGACCACTTGCTTGTGATCCGGATCACGCAATCCACTGTAGAATTGTATAAACAATTCTTGTAGATAACAATCATCATCGTGAGCCCAATTTGGACGTGCTTTCGAAAGCAAGTCCTGTAGCTCCAAACCAAAGACTTTGTGTGATTCTTTAGGTTTTTGTGTCCTCTTCTTAAAGCTTACCCACGGATCTTCTCTAACGATTGATCCGAATAGGTATGCGGCACATTCGACCAGTTGATCATAAGTACCGTATATTCCGTAAGCTGCTCTCCATTGGTTGAGGGCCACTTTTCCGCCTTTATTTAACCAACAGATCAAATATGGCAGAGCTTCTTCTTTTGTCCAGCCACTACAATTGACTTCGTCAACAAAAGCTTGATACCTGTCCTTCCATGGATCATTAGAATCATATGGAGGGGGTATCCGTGCCTGCCTACGTGCCGGATTATTACATCCGCGTAGTCTATCTGCTTCTCGCATGCTCCAGTTCATGACTTCCATGCCGTCTGCTCCCTTTCGGTAGCAGTCAATGCCAAGGTTTTGTATACATTGGCTTCTATCAAAGATGGTTTGCATCCCTGCAGGCATAGAAGTTCTCCTGTTAGGTTTCTTGCCACCTCCTCCTGATCCTGATCCTCCGGATCCGGATCCTCCTGGGCCGCCTGGAGGGTTTCCTCCTGGTGGGCCATTATTATTATAGCCTCCAGATGAACCACCAGGGTATCCACTATTGTGACCGGTGTTTCCAGAAGAAGCATATCTAGGGTAAGAATCATTTTGATTCCATCCCTGGTTATAGCTATTACCATTCTGATAATTGCCACTTCCCGATGGATTATAATTATTTCTATATCCATAGGAAGATGTTCTCGGTTGATGCGTACCGCCGTTGATATTGTTTTGTGGCGGATTTGGTCTCGGAAAACGTCCATCAGTAGGACCATTACCAGAACCTGGGGGTGGATTCGGTAATCTTGGTACTGCTGGTGTACTGTGGCCGGGTTGGGGGAAATATGAAGGTGGTGTCAACATATGTCTCATTGGTCCGGGTGCTTTTGGTTGTGCCACGGGTGAATTATTATTATTCCCTGTAGCACCATCGTGAGTCGCTTTGATTTTGTGACTCAAATCTGGTATGGGTGGTGCTGGTCCTATCGTATCCAGCATTGGAACTACTGGTTTAGATGCGGTTCCATTTACTGCAGCGTTATCCGGTTTCTTATAGATTCCGGATACCACATTCTTGTCAGCCCCATCATCAACGAATGGGCTGTATCTAATTGGGGTTGCATCTTTAGATGTCTTTCCCAACATTGTAGATACCACAGCTGGGTCTATATTACCTATAGTTAACTGGGCTGCTTCTACATATTTATCTAGAGTTATTGCAGTAGCCTGCAATTCCTGAAGCTCATTCGTGAGTTTCTGTCTATCCTCCTCCAGTTGTTTGTTGTAAGCTATGATGCCTACCCGGATGGTCTCATTATCTTCAGCTTGTTTACTGCACTGAAGTTTCAATTTATCCAACTCCTCCTGATAATGGCGAATTTCGGATTCGAATTTTGTCTTATCAAGGTTCAGTTGGTCGTTCGTATCTATGTATGTTTGGATACGAATGTGCCTATTGTCATATTCTTTATTGAATGAATCTCTCATAGATTGAAGTTTTAGTTCTTCACTCTCGAGTTCTTTCATGTACTCGCTCCTTCTGGCTTCGAATTCCTTTCGCATGCCAGTTAGGTCCTCTTCCATTTGAAGTTTTTCATGCAGTACTTCATCCTTAGCTTTGACCAAGGTATTTAAATTCTCGTTCAAAGTTACATAAGTTTCATTCAACAACAGGACATCCGGTCGTTTTAATTCTTCACCTTCCGGTACCGCATAGGTTAAGTCGCCATCTATAGCGCTATAATCTAATATTGGTAATTCGGGCCTGGGTAACCTATAAGGTAGTTCTCCGAATGTTACCCTTTTTCGCATTGGTGCCGGATGTTCTGGGTTAGTACTACCACCGACTTCGAACATCGAATCACATAATTCGTCAACAATTGAATGCTGGCCTATTAAGTTACTATGTCTCTGTATGGACTGTTCGCGTCGTACAGAGTCTGGCAGATTCTCCTCACTATCATTATAGTGGGGTCCGGGATCTCTCCAGGATGCTGATTCTGCATCTTGTGGATCCGAATGGGCTTGGAGCATTAGCGATCCATTTCCATTCTCTTGGGCAAGTGATTGCCCTGCTGGGTTAGCTTCCCTAAGGGTGTCTAACCCATGTACTAGCCGTTCGGACGTTATAACGTCCGGGCTATACACCAGAATTAACTGGTCACGGCACCAGTGTAAGGGTTTGTGGCCTTACGGACCTGGGGGGTTCGGGTCTTACGATTCGGAAAGAAAGAGTAAGACAGTATTCCAAGTGTATGCCAACGGATAGGTTTATTACTTAATGCACACTCACGGCTGCCGAATGATATCAAAGAGGCAGCTAATATTAAAAAGCAGTGGTCTACATAGTGCGGAGGCCAGAAGGGCCTCTGACGTAGCGGCTGAGCCCTGGGCTTTATATACGGACCCAGGTGTTCGTCGTCAGATGTCCCCACAGACCCGGATCGGTGCTGCCACCTATCCGGAACCTGAGGAACGTCCGACGACTCGACTCACCCGCCACGTCAGACGGTACCCAACTCCTATGGTAGTAAAGTGTACCTCTACACCTGTAAAGAACACCAATCCTCATGAAACAATGGAAAGCCAATGCTTTCTCTCCTTTGAAACTCATCTTTCGCCACTGTGTGTTAGACTTACTTGGCATAGCAATTGCTATACCTGGTGATCTTGTGCTATAATGATGTTGTGTTCCATCTAGCGACATGTGTGAGCCGCTTCACACAGGTTGACGAGGACCCACGACAATTTGCTGGGAATGTTGTTCCTAGAAACCAAATATCAAACGTGGAATCCCCATTAACCCTGACCCCATCCCTCCAAAGAAAAAAGGAAATGCAAGGACTTGAGTAATATGTACTTACTTTTTTGCCATGAACTACTGAAAGACCTAGGGCCCATACCACTATCAGGGACCGTCACTTAGGAGGTGGTTTTACACATTTCATATGAGTCTCAATACAGAAAAAAAAACATCCATATTAAATAGATTAGAGAGAGATTAAAAGCTGAGCTCCACAAGGCAATGCTACCTAAATGTGTCAGAGCACACAGTACCTAAGATCCCTGGCTTTCATTGATATCACAAACCACTGTACACTCTGTTCTAAGTTCTTGTGTATGTTCTTGTGTTTGGGTCTTACTTCCCTGTTAGATTTAACTTGAAGTACAGTTTTAGTTTATGAAGTACAAGGATAGATTCATCATATGTAAGTTGATTTCTAAAAAGCCGTTGAGTATGCATGATAATTCATAAGAATTTGTGCAAAGCATCATATGGCCGTCCATTCATGACTCAAAGTGGCCTAGTATATTTCAAACATGTACTTCGTGTTCTCTATAGTATAGTGCCACCCATGGAGTTAGTGTCCTCTGTGGGGCTCTACATGCTGGTTGTGCTGGTTCCAGCAGCAGCAGACAGGACATAGGCTGTTCACCAGCAACCAGCAGGTGGCCGACATTCACTGGCCCTTCCTTCCACTATACCCTACTGCCCACAACCCTGTTATATACAGCGGGTCTTCACCTCACGTCCATTTGTAGGTCCTAGAACCATAAATGTGAAAGATCCAGTATATGCTTTAACCTTTGTTAGTGTCATATTGCACTCAGATACACTATGTTTTCATTTTTACTCTGCAGTAACAAACAATTAAGGGTTTGCTGATGCAGTATCAACTGCACGTCTTGGGCTCATCAATCTGACCAATACATATGCTGCACTACTGTATTTGCAGCCCTTAGCGGGTTAAGCACCGTCAGTGGTGAGTGACCCACCAAAGCTCTGGGTTTGCAGAATTGTGCTTATTCAGCATGGCGGATGTACATACCAATGTAAAATGATGAAGAACATCAACAGACAAGAACACACAGTGACAGCTGTAATACAAACATTTACAAACAAATACTGAATCAATTAAAATAGAAAGCAACACTGTCCTAATGGAGAACATGCTGTTCTCTAGGAGCATATAATAGGCCAAAATGTACTAAGCCCTGTTGATTTGCTTACACTTGCCATACATTCTTATCACCCCTCCCCCCATAGAAAATTGCCTAATCTGGTTTGGCTATCAACAAATATTAGAACAGACATACTAACAGACAGAAAAATAGAATTGTTCCTATGTGCTCTTCAGCTGGAAAACCACTCAGCTGTACAACTCACAATGGCAATGTTCAAGCCCTATTACCCTGAAGTTATGTTGAATGACTGGTTGGAAAGAGCAGTGCAGCAAGCAAGAAGACCTGGATGAGGGACTAAACAGTCAGTAACACATGGATGCCGAGACAGCCGGGGCCTGGTTGTCAATTATATCACTGATGGAGATTTCTTTGACTGTACAGGGATGGGGCGTTGAAGATAAACCTTCAAGAATGGATTGTGTCATAATCTTTCTTATCACTTCATAGAATGATGTCAAACTGTTACCATTTTTGTTTTTGGATATCATAATCTTGTCATCCTTGTATGTTGCTGTCAAAAATTACTTGCCAACAGAGGAATTTAAGCACTTGTTACGTAGACCTGGTCTTTAAGAAAACATTTGCACCCTCCTAACCATTTCTCAATGCCATTGACCTTTTAAGAGAAGGTTCATACTGGCCCAAATCGGCCAGAGAAATTACCTGAGGCACACATGAAATCAATTTAATGGCTGTGCTTCTCTTTTGCGAAGATGGAAAAGGGTTATTTTTAGCTCCTCGATCCTGTGCAGAGAAATATTAACTTTGGGGAAATGGGTATCTAAGTCCAGATCTATATGCGATAGGGGAGAGAACCTTTTCCTATGATACATACAATAAAATGAAAGGATATTCGACTGATAGCTGTTTTTATCATAAGGTATTAACTAAAGAAAATAGCCCCTGAGATGAGTATGCAAAACCAAAACCTCATTTTCCCCTCCCCTTAATAATAAATAGTCCCTGCTCCTTTGAATACATTTGGATATTGATAGCAGTTAATACTTTTCTAACAATGATTATTTATCATGTACACTGCAAAAATGGTGTTTAGATTTTAAACATGTTTAGGTCTAAACACGTTTAAAACCTAAACATATAGGTCAGTTAGGTGTCTCATAGACTACACCTTTAGGAAATGAACACTTTTATTCTAACTATATAAACATTTATGCTAAACATGTTTAGATGTTTAGAGTTGAGACAGTTGAATAATAGGTGTTTAGATTTAAACATCAATATGTTTAGATACTTGGATGTTGAATCCACACCAGGTAGCAGCACTACCTTTGACTGGACTATCTGCACACAGTTATAAACAATTGTTGTGACAAATGTCCCAAAATCCCATGTTTATCATGGTTTCATTTCAAAGAATGTAATGTGAATAGAAAGGCCAATAGAAAATTGACTAGATTCACCTAATGCCACCATCATTACCATAAAATAATCAATAAACTCCATGACTGACACCTATTTGATGTTATTCTGGAATAGATAAGGCAATGTCCTTCCTGCCAAGTTATTGTACTTTTTCAAGTCTCTCATTCTGATGCAGTGTGTAATATTTGTAGACATATCTAGCTGTGGCTGACATCTTTGGAGACTTTGACAAGTAAATACCTGCTGATGCCCCCCCCCCAGTAAATGAGGAAAAAAACAAAATATATCTCTGTTTTTTTGATGCAGACATGTCTGCAAACCTTAACTCTCCATCAAATCATTTAAACATCTAAACACAAAAATTCTTAAACACCTAAACACAAAAATTCATATAACTAAACACAAAAGTTTTAACCTAAACACCTACATTTCTAAACACTTGAGCTAAGCACATTGTTTGGCTAAACATGTTTAGGAAATTAATGTGATTACAAAAACGTTGCAAGAATATGTTTAGAATTGTGTTTAGGATCTAAACACCATTTTTGCAGTGTAGATATCACAAATATGATCATTAAAATGTTATCTTAGGTACATGGCTAATATGTGTCTTATGTTTTGTATATTTCAGGTAAGTGTCAATTTCCTGTCCACTGTAACAACGTAGAGTTGTAAGTGTGTCTATCAAATATGTAATATCAAGTTATTCAAGAATATCTAAAGCTATACTACCATCTAATCAATGTCAACATATGGATGGGAAAGTCAACATTGTTGGGCAGCATTCCCTTTATATACTGAATAAGTTTGAATGGGTTCAGTTCATGACCTAATTTAGGGTGAGATTCTAAGATATTCTTGTGTAAAAAGGAAATACAGAACAGGAAAAAGAAAATATATTTAAAGCCTTTCGTCAGAACATTAAACTCTTGATATTTCCATTCCAATGACATGTAGCACTGGGGGTCCACCAAACAAAGATAGTCCAAACTGTTGTCAACGAGTCCGTAAATGATGAATAAGGATGAATACAGACGAATCAGGAATCCAGTTTGATATCCACTTTATTCATTGAAGTCCACGAGGTATAGTTGGTGATACAGTATAAAGGTGCCCAACAGTGTCCAAGCCTAGCCCTTGAGCCAAGGGCCTTGGTCTCACGTGAGTGTGTGAGGTATGAAGTATGGAGGTGGAAAGATGAGTGAGCTGCTCCCTCCACAGGTATTTGTAGTAGGAGCTGCTCACCCAGCTCATCCTAAAAATAGTATCAGGTGAGCTAAATATAGTAACTGGGGAACTCCAGTGCAGGTATGTAGGGGGGATCCCAAACATAGCACTGGGGTTCACAGAGTTCAGTGTGGTTCTAAATATAGCTGCTGGGAACTCCCGGTATGCTGTGAGCTGCTCATGATCAATGGGCATGTCCTCCAGCAGGAGGAGTTGTTTCTAAACATTGTCTGCTAGGAATTTCCAGCATGCAGTGGGCTGCTTGTGATTGACGGCGTATCCTCCAGTGGGAGGAGGCGGGGTCACTGAGTGCAGTTGACACCGCCAGCCTTTGGTCTATGGGTATGGCTTGGCTTGTGGGTAGACTCGGACACTGGGTTACATGGTAGAGTCAAAGGTGAAAAATAAATATGATAAGTACAATACCTATAACGGTCTACTGACAAATCCCCACATTCCTACTCGATTCCACGCGAGGTTTTAAGGAGGAAGTTCGTGAGAAAAGGTCTACTGACAATATGTTTGATGTGTAATAATAGGTATTACATCTTATCATTTAAGTTGAAGGTTTACAGTATTAAGGAGATATTTAATATTGGTTTTTGATTGAACATGAATAATTTATAAACAGTACAAAACGAAACTGTGCTAAAGAGGTGTTGTTTGTAATTTTGACAATAAGAATATGAAAAATTCAGGTCGTGGTAGGATACAAGGGCTGGATTATTTATCTAGTACTAAAGTTCACACAAGGATAGAGGAATAAAAACTATCCTAAAACATGCAGTTATTGGCTTTAAGGCAGACCTTGAGGTAGACACGTTAATACTGAAGTTTGTTTCAGTACCGGTAGGCACTTATTATTTAGGTCTTGAGCCAATATACAATACAATATAATAAATAAAAACAGAGGTAAGGTAATTGATGACTGGCAAGTCGATCAATCATTCCTTATAATACTGGTAAGGCTTAGGGAGTGTGAAGACTTTTGGGTGATATGTTTAAGGAATTTTCTAAAAAAAAATTTTGGATTTTTGGTCTTTTATTTATCTGTAGAAGTTTCTGTTAATTTTGTAGAAGGTTTGTCTTAGTCAATGGAAAATTTAGCATGTTTAGCCTTCAGTCTACCTGGGGTTATCATTTGCTGAAAAAGGATGAGGTTAATACAAAAGTAAATGGAGGCTCTGGCTGATATTTAGTTTGGATCTCAATTGATCCTGCAAAGATACTGGTTGCCAGGGCTTCCTTGTAAAATTTTTAGAAAAATATAAACTAGCTAAAACCCATAAATATTTGACATGGTTGGGTTTGAAAAGGTACAGTGTGAAAAAGAAAAAGAACTTTATGGCATCTTAAGATCACAAAAACCTGCTGCCTGGCTTGTGTTCTTCATAATGTTCTTATAAAGGAAAATAAATGTAAAAATGCAGCGTGTTTTCATGGTTATGTATCATAGCCCTATACAAACAAGAAAAACTGGCTTTAAAAATCAGTTGACTAGGCTGACTGAGTCAGTGTTCATAGTGTCCATGGGCGGTCGGTGAGTGAAGTGTGTCTCTACACTTTTAGTCCATAATTTTAAAGACAGTTCCAAAAATAAATAAAATAAATAAAGGATGGTTATTGAAATTATTTTCTCCTTCTATGGCGACTTTGGTTTGCAAGACCCTTTGGTGGTGGGTCTTGGTGGTTAAAGACGTTTGGGTTGAGGGAGCGACCCAGTGAGGGTCTTCTCCTGGATCTGGATTTTTTGGTGTTGGGGACAAAGTTTACGATTTTGCTGAAGTGCATTCTGCTAGGCTTGCCTGAGTCAGGCTGCAAATTCAGATCGGAACTGTATGCAGGGTCCATGTCTATTGGTTCTGTCGAGAGGGAGGTGCTAGAGTCACTATCCTCCTCAGATGAAGCTTGGTTAATTTTGGGTAGGGGTCTCTAGACCTGGGTCGAGCCAATTGTTTTGAAGGTTTCTGGTCTATTGTCTTTGTTGATACTGCATGGGCAGCTGTAGCTGTACATTAGGTGGGGACAATTTGTTCCCAGGGTGGCAAATCTAGTAGGTGGCCCTATTGGAGAGCAGACTCGTGTGCTCCAATGGGGCAGGCCGGTTGGTATGGGCGTGCCTGGTCTGCTGTTATCTCCTGCTGGCCTGTCAATGCGGTCTCCGCCTCCTCGATTAGGTCGTTGGCCTCTTTATTGAAAAAAACAGAACAAGAGAAGGGGGATTTTTAGTTGTAGGGTCGATCATAGTGAATGGATTACAAGGCGACCAACAAAAATACCAAATTGACAGGTAAGGCAGTGAATTAGGCAGTGCATACTGATGTGCAGTGTCACCGAGCCGGTGTAGACTTATGGCAAAAGGTGAGCGGGAAACTGGAATATCCAGGATCCAGGTTAGTTCTGCTGCGCGGCGCGGGTAGCGCCACTGCATGGGGATCTGTTCTTATTTAGTTCAAGCGACAAACATTGGCTGGCGCCACTGAGCTGGCGTTTGTTCAGCGTTCGTGAAATGGTATGGGGAAATGGTATGGTGAATGGTGTAGACTTGCCATGGCCTTGTTGGGTCATGTGTAAGTGTCTGTACCCATGTTGGGTTAGGTGTTTTGGGGCCTAAAGGTGGGGTTAATTGGTTGAAATTTTGAATTTTGATGATGCGCTTTTTCGAAAAATAGGTCCAAGAATTAACTTTCTGCTCCCGTTTTGGATCCTGATATAAAAGAGAGCGGAGGCTATTTTGGGATCAGAAAGCGGCCTATGATTGACTTGAAAGGATTATCCGTTACTGATAAGGAGATCCACACAAAAGGGAACATGATTGTCCGCGCCAAGCTGGTCGTGATGCCAGGGGGCATGGTGTACCTGGCCATCCTGTTGGTGGGACTCTTTGGGTGAGTATGGATGTGATAATCGCTTTTAAATCTTGGTGGCGATGGTTATTTGGGTGTGATGCCGGTGGTCTGACCTATGTGTATTGGTGTGATTTCAGGGTCGTTCTGTTATGGGTGCCGCTGGGTTTGGTGCCGGCTCAGTGCCATGGCGTCCCCGGACCGTATGACAGGCCCGAGGGAGGGGCCAGTGGGCCCTGTGTGGTGATCTGCTGATCAGGCTGGTACGTAGAACTGATTAGTATGATTGTTTATTTGATGTGTAAAACCGAAATTGCAGGTCTGAATCTTTGCTTGAGTTTGAATTTTGATCGTGATTAAAATTTTGATCGAAATGTAGGTTTTTACAGTGGGGTTTCTTTTTGGATCGTTTTGCAGAGGTAGACGCGGGAACGATCTTGTGGGTGTGTGGCGTCTGTACTTGAAGGAGGAAGAGTGAGGATGGCTGAGAGAAAAACAGAAAAGGAAAAGGACTAGCTCCGGAAGGTGGCGAGCCTAATGCGAAAATGTGATTGAAATTGATTCTGTGATGCCAAAAACTATGATAATTTATACATGTTGCCGGGAGCCTGATTATGCCTGTGATTTGATCCAATAATACACTTGAAGTCCACCACCAGTTAGAAGTTATGTTGTTTCTTCTGGGCTTCTAAATTGGCAAGGGCGGTCTTTCAATTCTCATGCGGGGTGGTATTGTTAACTTGGGTCGAGAACAAGTCTAGTGATATTGCTAACACGTGCTTATGTTATTGTTTTGACGCAGATATTGAGTGCGGGTGTCCTGACTGACGTTAAGTTGTCATGCCAACGTGGGAAAAATGAAAGAGATCTGACGTTGGGGAGGCCGACGGCAGTGGTGAGACGCAGCGCCGGCGTTCTGACGCAGCGTCTGGCGGGGAACCAGACGCGACGTCAGAAACAAGATGGCGACGTCTCATCGTGCGGTGGGCCTTCACAGTGAGTCGAAATAACTGTGTTATTGTGGGTCGAAAACTGTGCTATGGTACTGGAGATGTTGTTAAGTGTGTTAATTGTGAGTGGGGTCGGATTTAGAGCTATTGAGGATGGGGATGATCCCCACATGAAGGTGTTAGATGGGGCTATCCGGTGGATTGGGCGACCGGGAGAGTCCATTACCAGGTTATATGGGGGGTGGCCGGCGGCTAATTGATCCCCACATGAGGATCAAAGTAGGATTTTGATGAAAACTTACCGCGGGTCGATGTTGAGGGTGGTGTGAGCATCATCTCCGGTGGTTTGTACATGTATTTGCCCGTTTTTGGCTGATGCCGGAGTGGGGTGTACTTAGTGAGCTCTGCCGGGGAGTCATGGCGATCAGCTGGCCAGGACTCACAGTGTAGCTGTATGGCTGAGTCAGTGTCACTAGAGGCCAGTTGGAAATCGGGCTGTCCTTCTGAAGAGATGGCCACTGTCATGTGGTGGGCTCCCTTCAAGATTCTGTACAGTGGTATTCTCCATAGAAGTGGTACCGGAGGGTAGCGCTGCAGCGGTAGATCTGCCGGACTTGTCCCCCGATCATCGTCCTGATGTCGGACTTCCAATGGAGATCCAAGTGTCTGCCTAGGGGTGCCATAAGGCGGGCTGGGGAGACCTTAGGGGCTGTGATGGTGGGTGCCCAGAGATTTTGTCCATAGATCATCTTGCCAACGGTGAAATCAAAGGTTTGACCGTTAGCATGAATCTTGGCCACAATTGAAGGTGTCCTGTGGCTGTCCTGTTTGCAGTAGGGCCAGTGTCGCAGGCACCTCTTGGCGGTACTCCATGTGATGTATAGGAGGGTTGCCATTAAAATCCAGGTGAACATGTTCTGGTAGCGGCCAGGCGACTGTACAAAATCTAGATCGGTGTCTGGGGTCGTTTGTGGGGCTGGCCAGTTTTTGTTAGCTTGGCGTATCAGATCTTTAAAACGATCCCAACTCTCCGCATTAGCCATCTTGGGTGTTCCGGTTGCTGAGACTAGTGTGATAAAGCGCGCCAACTGATTGACACGAAGATGGTTTTTAAGGGTTAATGCGCAGCAAAGTAGTGCCAGGAGGGGTGATACCAAGTGTATCCAAGGTGAGAACTGGAGGTGATATCCCAGATGCATCAGGGAGTTGGTGGATAGGAGGGCGGATTGGTCCCTAAGTCCCTGTGCGGCTCTTTTAAGGGTTAGGGTGTCTTGAAAAAGGGGTGCTATTTTTTGATTGTGTAGGTGTTTTAATTTTTCAAAATTGGGCAGGTGAAGGGTCTGGGTAGTGGTTGCCATGGTGATGCCGGAAACATTGGCTGGAGGTTGACCAAAATGTCGCCACAGTGGTAAATTGAAATAGGCCTTTGATATGGGTTCTAGGGTGAAATTTTGGGTGCAAGAAAAATCAGAATTGGTTAAAATCATGCCTGCATTTTTAATGGAGCACAGGCATGGGACTGAGATGACTGAGTATGCGCTATTTTTAATTTCGACTTGGCCTGAATCTGTGCATTGGAGCATGGAAGTGGGATGGTCGGTTATTAATAGGAAAATGCTGTGAGATAGGGGTTGGATAAGATTTGGTATGGGTGCTGCCATGTGTGCTTTAAAACTGCAAGTATGGTGCACCGCCTCCGGTAGGTCTAAAAATAGGGATAGAGTGCATGTGGGGTGTGTGGCCGACAACAGAGGTAGGGGTAGGTTACAGCTGATAAGGTGGCCGAGGTCACACATATCCAGGTCAGCTTGTGTAAACTGTATGTAGTGTGAGTGGGTCCTGGACATAGCCAAGTAGCCGGGAAGTGGCTCCACCTGGGTGTGACCTACTGACTTAGTGTCGGAGGTGTCGAAAGGTACGGGGAAGGTTTCTATTCTAAATATAGAAAAGGTGCTTCCCCCTCTGGTTATGGGTACTGGTATGGTTATTAACAGGCTCGAGTTATGGCTCCAGTGCACATGTACTCGGCGCTGATAATAGTTACTTATGGGTAGGCCTTCTAAAATAATGCCGTGGTGTGCCTCGTGCAGGAGGCTGGATAAATTGTTTAAACCTAAACTGAGGTCGTCTTGTGTGATGATGGATTGGGGTAGGGTGCCCTCAAGTAGATTATTAATGGTTAAGAGCAGATTCTCCAAGTCGCTTTGGAGGTCAATTAAAGACTCTATTTGAGAATTTGCTGCTGTGAATAACATGGAATAGAAGGTGTCTTGTCTGGATTGGAGTTCTAATTTTAATAATATTGATGAGATGTTTGAATTTAAATGCTCTAAGTTTCCGGAAATAAAAGATAGAGCATCATCAGTGTCGTTTTGGAATTTTGAGAAGATGTTGACAGAATTGTAATTAAATTCCGAAATATTTAACAAGAAATATGTGGCTAATTCTACCACATGCATTTTGGTGGCTAACTTTTTATCCAGGTCAGACATCTCAGAATTCAAAATATCAATTTCTGGTTGAGTCCCGAGGCCTATTGAAGCTCTTAAAATGTCACCAATGACTTGGCCGGGGGCATTTCTGGCTTTTCTGACGTTTGGAGGTGAAATCAATTTTGACAAGGTTTTTAGTGTTGTTTTTGACTTGGAGAATAGGCTCTGTATCATGTTATCTAGGGCATGGGCTGTGTGCTTAATGTATTGGGGTGCATCAGTGCTGATGAGAGGGCTGAGTAGTTCTGGCTGACTTAGGTTCTGGTCAAAGGTCAAGTTAAGGCTGAAGGTCAATGGATAGTCCATGTAATTGGCTAGTAATGTTTGGGGTAACTTGGTAAACAGTGCGCCATAGTTGGGTCTGAAGATGGTGTTCAGATTGGTGTCTGATGTTGAGGTGCAGCCGAGGAGCAGATGTAAGAATATACAGACTGCTAGGATGGCTGCTGCTCTAGAAAATGAGAAAAAAATTGAAAATTTTGAGGATTTTGAAAATTTTGATGGTGGGGTTCACTTTAAAAATAACATTAGCTTAGTCACAAATGGGATGTTAGTATGGTCAAGTATTTACAAAGGTCGGGGATTCTGTGGGTGGTAGTGTTGTTTTCACATGAGTGGATTTATGCAGATGGACTGGTGCCTGTTGTCGTTGTCAGGGGCGGTACACGTGCTTGAGCATGAAACCTGTTTATCTCGAAAACAGCAAACTGGAATACTAGGCTGGCTGTATTCCTTATGGCCAATTCGCGTCCAATTCTGGAGTATTGGTGGGGTAGGTCCCTGAGGGGCTGTTCTGACGCTAGAAGCGTGCGAGCACATAAGAGTGCTATGTATGATGCAGATCTATGGTTAAACCTGCCCCATGGAGGCCGGCGGGGATTATCCCCAGCTACAGCGACCATGAAGGCTTTTATGGTTGCTGCTATGGAGTGATTGCTCATGTCCAGCTCCTGTCTTAGCACAGGGCTGCTGAGGTAATGTTTAATATCTTCCTGGGCGAGGAAGGTGATGAGGTGTTGCTGTTCCATGATTATGCTCCTAATTTCAAAAGGATCCATGAGATCACTCCTGATCCCATGTGGTCCAAGGAGGCTGTGTATGGTCCATGCAGCATTTGGGCCGTGCTTATTTGCCGGTGGGTCCAGGCTGTAAGTCATAAAAGGAAAAAGGGTCTAAGTGGGCTGTGAATGGGGGGTAAAGGTGGGGAATTTGCTTGGCTGAAGAGGTTTAGTAAATTGGATTATCAATGTTAAAAATTATAGGATAGTGGAGAAGTTCTTCCACATTTTGCACACACTTAAGGCTCACACCGCCATTGGTTAATAGGGGTACCTGGGCACCATGATAATAAAACTACTATCATGTACAATGCTAGAACGACTGTTAAAAATCCTAAATGCTAAAATAGACCCATAAGATAATCCTACCTGGGCTGGTTGCATGATGGGTCTGCCATGGTCCCTTCCCAGACACTTGTTGCCGTGCTTAAGGTGTGGTGGTATTGGTTGTGGGTTGTGTTGTGATCAGATGTGGGTGGGCAAGCGCTTATAAACCTGAGACTGAGTTTGGCTACTTCTCAGTCTGAGATCTCCCATAGGTGGTATGTCTTGCCCTGAAAGAGGCGTAGGCCAAATATTATTGATGGATGCAAGTGGGGTTGTACGGTCCCATATGCAAATTAGGGTTATCCTGGCCTGGATTGGTTGGTGGTGAGATATTGTCTAAGGATAGCATATTGGGAAGCTTGGCGGGGGGGGTGTTTTATCCCTGGCCAAGGTGATATGGTTGCTATGGCGTCCCTGTGGCTTTTAAAGACCTTGAGGGCAGTGTGTTGTTGATTTGTATATGGCCACCACAGCACTTAAGGGTTGGCAGAGACAGCGGTGTAAACATGGGGTGTGGGTGTCAGAGGTCCATCTTCCTACAATAGGTTTATCATTGGAAATAGTGGTCTTGAAGTGGTAACAAGCCGTCGCATGTGTGTATTGAAGTTTATACACAAACCGAGGATACAGCGCTGCCTTGGGCGGTCGGTATGTGGCGTATGTAACCTAACCTAATTATTTGATAATCCATTTGCCAGTGTTTGGCGTTCCACTTAGAAAGGGTAGGTGTGTGTATATACAGTTAATCAAGGCGGTGTTGATTTTGGATGCATAGGAATTTTTATGGCTGTTAGTATAAATAGGTTGGGCGTTGGTCTGTGACTGTTGCTGTCAGTGTGTTTAAGTGGTTGGTGTATTAATGGTTGATTAATTTGGTTGGGGCGCGTGGCGCCTGTGGGGCTTAAAGGAGGGTTGTTTATATGGATGCTTGGTGTTTGACACAACGTCTTATGATCTATAATGGACGCTTAGAAATTTTTCTTGATTTTCTGGAGGGCATGGGGCTGAAGGAGATTATTCCCTTTTTGGCTGGCCTTCCTCTCTTTTTCTTTGTTTTGTGAGTGGTGAGACTCACATTGGAGGGGTCGTCTTGGTCGGGGTCGTGAAGTGAGCTTGTGGGCCCTGATTGTAGCCTTTTTATGATGGCGTTGGCGCTAGCTCTTGTGATTGGTCTCCTCAGCCTTGATACATGTACTGATTTCTTCAGTACTTTTCCATCTTGTAGCCTTTTTAGAATAGCTGTAACTGGTGAAGTCATCCCCATTATGATGTAGGGGCCTGAGTATGTGGGTTGCAACTTTTTTTATGTACATTTGACTAGTAGGGTTGGTATATGTAAATATACCCATTGGCCTGTGTTATATGAGCTGAGTTCTGCTGAAATGTCATGTCTGGCTTTTATCTTTTTGTGAGCAGAGATCATGTTTTCTGCAGCTTTCATTTGAATATCATCCCTAAACTGTAGCAGGCTGGTCATAATTTTCTCCTTGGTGCTTGAGTCTTTTTCAGCTTTAATCAAGGACAAAGCTGCTTCAGTTGGTAGGTGTGTCTGCTTGCCAAAAACTAACAAATTTGGTGAGTAGCCTAGGGCGCTGCTTATAGTATTATTAATACTGAAGATTACAGCTTGCAGGAAGGTTGACCAGTGTTTTTGTGATTTTGATACAAAAGCTCTGAGGGATGATTCTATGGTTTGATGTTGGCGCTCACAGAGACCTTGGGACCTAGACCAATGTGCACTTCCTGTCACATGTTTAATGCCGAACTTTTCACAAAAATATTTGAATAATTTTGAGACGTATTGCTGGGCATTATCTGTGTTTAGTACTGAGGGAGTGCCATGGATACATATGACTCTTTGGAAGAAACCAAGTGCTACAACTGCAGCAGTATTTTCTTCACTTGTCCAGGCAGTCACATGCCTGGTGGCATGGTCGGTCACCACATGTATGTAGTGAGAGCCATCAGCGGCCTTGGAAAAAGGGCCTATTGTGTCCATGGTGACATGAGAGTATGCTGTGAGTACTGGGTCACGCAGTTTCATTGGAGTTTTCAGGTTTTTGGGTCTCTTTTTGGTGGTCAGGCATGTGTGGCAAGTACCGCAGAAGTCAAAAACTTCTTTAAACATTGATCTCCAGTAATACCTAGCCCTTATGGCTGTATAGGTTTTGACTGGACCTAGGTGTCCACCTAGGGGAGAGCAATGGGTTGCTTCCACTAAAGATTCTGTCCACTTTTCTGGAATTACAATTTGCAGTGTGGGCTCTAGGGTTTTACCCAAGTTGGTATCAGTAATTCTGAAGAGGACTTCATCCAGTAAGATGAATTGGTCGTGGTTACGTAGTATTTGATTCATTAATCCTGAGTCGTGTGGCAGGCTACCTTTTTCAATGTAGTTTGCCATGGAGGATGCAAAAAGGTCTTCTTTTTGGCTTTTAATCAGTGTTTCTCTAGAAGGTGTCAGGGATTGGTGTTTACAGATTTCCTGAATTGCCCTTTCAGCTAGAGGTAGCACACGGCGGGAGAGCTTAGCTCTCTTGGCGTTTGCAGCTTTGATGGAGACCCTAGGTGACCTAGATTTGGCGGGCCTGCCTTTGGGGCGAGGACTGCTGCACTTAGGCTTGAGTGGGCGGGTCTTTTTACTGGGCCCTGATTGGCTGGCTGCTGGAGGTGTGTCATCCTGGGACTGGGACTGTGCTCGAGTGAGTACACACAGGTCAGGATTCACATCTTGCTGCCTTTCTGGGGTGCCCTTTCTTGCTATGACGCCTTTTGGTGGTTTATTTGTGCTTCCCCAAATTTTGCCTCCTTTTAATATTGATCTAGGAGGTCCCAAACAGATGGGATTATTGGGGATTGGGTCGTCTGATCTGAAAACCTTTGTCATGGATATATCTGAAAATTGTACCCTCTTTGGTGGGAGGATAATTTTTCCTTGTGATCTAATTGGTATTGGATCATCAGAGCCAGGGGGATATTTTCTTCTAGACAGGCAATCTGCCACTAAATTGGCTCTACCTTGTAGGTATTTTACTTCAAAATCATAGGACATAACAGTATCTATCCATCTTGCCAATCTCCCATTGGTGATATTCTCCTTTTTGTTGAAGAGGGAGACTAGGGCAGTGTGATCTGAATATACTTTGAAGTGAGTGCCGTCCACATAATGGTGGAACTTTTTGACAGCGAAGATTATCCCAAGTAGCTCTTTGTCAGTTATTCCATATCTGGTTTCCTGAGGTGTTAGACCTCTCCCAGAGAATTCAATGGGTCTATAAAAACCATGTTCATCTACCTGTGTAATAACTGCTCCTAAGCTGAAATTGCTGGAGTCTGTGAAGATGATAAAGGGTTTGTTATAGTCTGGGAATTTTAGGATTGCCTCAGTGCAAATTGATGCTTTGATTTTTTCAAAGGCTGTTTGGCATTGAGTGGTCCATCTGAAGGTACCCTTTGTGGCTTCATATAAGGGCTTCATTATATGGGCAAAACCTCTAATGAATCTCTTATAGAATTGTGCCATTCCATTGAAACACCTAAGGTCGTGGATGTTTTTAGGTGCTGGGAAGGTTTTAACCGGTGAGATTTTGTCCGGGGAAGGTGAGATGCCGTGCTGATCTAAGGTAAAACCTAAGAATTCCATTTTGGTGGTGCCAAATTCACATTTTTCTGACTTAAATTTGATGTTTCCTTTGATGAAAAGTTTTAGCACTTCATCTAGGTCTTGTAGGTGTCTTTCCCATGTGGGGCTGTATATGGCCACGTCATCCACATAGGCTACTGCATTTCTGTATTTGCACTTCATGAGCAATTGTTCCATTACATTCATGAATGACAAACCAGAAGTTTTTAAACCCATGGGTAATACTTTGGCCATATATCTTGTGCCATTGGCGGAGAAAGTTGTTAAAGGCCTTGATTCTTTAGCTAGAGGAATTTGATGGTAGGCGCTGTATACATCCAATTTGGAAAAATATTTAGCACCTGTTCTGCCAACTTGTTGCATGAGGTCGTCTGCTCTGGGGAAGGAGTAGGAAAAAGATTTTAGGTTTTGGTTAACCCATCTATAATCCACGACTATTCTCCATCCTGAGGCCACAGACCTGTCTCCCTGGGGTTTGGGTGCATTCTTCAATGACACCTTGCTGTAAATGTTTATCTAACAGCTCTCTTTGGAAAATCTCTTTCTTGGGTGACATTTTATAGGATGGTCTGTTGCAGGGTTTGAAATCAGGGATTAATTCTAATTTGACCTCATTTTCAACATTTAATCCTATAGCACTTTCATTTAATACAAAAGCCTCTCTATTTGATTCAACAATGTTTTTGATTTGTTGCTTTTGGGCCTCAGTGAGCTTGTCACATATTGTATATTTTAGAGGGTCGTCCCCTTTGGGTAGCTGATCTAGGGGATCATCTCCACAATTGATGGGGAGCATGTCTTTGTCAGAGATTATGCTGTTGAGGGAGTGTTGGCTGTTCAGTTTTCCAATGGGAATGGCTTTGTTTAGATTGTTAAGTGCAAAAATGCCTAGGTTCATGTGCTTTTTGATATTGATGACAAAATCATTTGGGTTGGCTACTGTTACCGGTATGATTTTTCTTGTTGACCTTGGTTCAACAAGGGCGTGTTTGATTAGTACCGGTAATGTCGTGTCAACATTTTCTGTGATGCCTGTTTTACCTATTAAGGAATCAGGTCCTATGACGATTGCATCGAATGTGGATTCAGAATTTGGTGGCATGGTTAGGCCTTTGGCTGCTCTAATGAAGTGTGGTGAAGGGGACTTGGTCCCAAAGGAAATTTTGGCCCTATATTTGGTCATAAAATTTACGCCAAGAATTATGGGGTGATTTAGCTTTGGAACAACATGTAGTCTTGTTTTAAACTCTGTGTTATTGATTAGGAAGGTTATGGTGATGGAATTGTTGACCTGAACTGAGGATTTATCAGCTAGTAGGATAACCATGCGAGATCTCCTACCATGTTTGAAATTGGGGGTTGATATGATTTTATCTGCCATTTTCTGGCTGATAAAGGAAAGGGAGGCTCCAGAGTCTACAAGGGCTCTGTAAGAACTGCCATTGATGTCAACATTAACTGCACCTTTAGTCAATTCAGCATTAGTGTAAGAGGTCTTACCTTGCTGCCCATACTTACTGGTCTCGACTTTTAATTGGAGGGTGGAAATTCTCTTGTTCTGGTTCTCATAGAGGTCCTCACTGTCTGATGAGGAGTCTTCGTCACAATTCACAGGCTGGGGGTCGTGGTTCTGTTGTTCTGCTGAATTTAATTCTGCTCCATCATTCATGTGTGAAATATGGCATGTGGGGGACGTTCCAATTTTGTTGTCCAAGGTGGGGGCGGGGCCGTAAGATGCATGGTGGCCCTCCCCTGTGTCCTATTCAATATTGTCATTGTAGTGTTCTCCTTGTCCAGATTCAGGAGGTTGGTTGTCAGGATGGTTGTCTCCTGTCTTTTTGTTGTCATTTCTGCCTGGTGTTGGGTCCCTGGATTTCTTTTGTTGCTGGGTCCAATCATCAGGGATTGGGAAATCTGCTGGGACTAGTAGTTTCTGGAAGGACACCTGGCGGGTGTTGGTGGGGGTGGAGGCAACGGGGATGAAGACAAAGTTATTTCTTGTGTCGCTGGACTTGGACCTGCTTTTGTTGCCTTCCTGAGATCTGCTCCTGCCTGGTGACTGATACCTGTTCTTGGAGCCTGATCTGTTGTTTGAGCCGGATCTGGAGTTGTTGTAACCTTGTTGATTTTGGTTGTATCCTGACTTAGGTTTATCGTCATACTGCTTATTATTGCCATTTCCAGGGGGCTTGTTGTTATAACTGTTGTTATTGTACTGGTCCTTCCTGGATCTGTTATTGTTGTTGTTGTTGTTGTTCCTTTGCCCATTGTAGTTATTATAGTTCATGGCGCACAAGTCTGAAGATTGGTTTGAGGCATGGGCTGCTTTGGCTGCTTCCATGACCAATTCTTGTTTTAATGCTGCAGTCTTGGCTTCCCTAATGCTTTTGGGGCTGTCTGAAAGTACAACATTTTTTATTTCATCTTTGAGGCCATTTATGAGATAGTCCACTTGTACAGATTCATCCAGGTTGCTGCTGGATAGCAATAAGGTCATATCTGCTATGTATTCCTCCACAGTCTCTTTGGGTTGCTGCTTTCTGTTTCTATATCCTTTGATTATTGTGGCAGGGTCAGGCTGGTTGAATCTGCTGAGAAAGGCGGTATAGACTGCCTCAGTGTCATACATGATTGGTTTGTCAAAAATGTTTGTGAAAAACCATTGTGCTGCTCTGCCCTTTAAAAAGGTATACATACAGGATGCATGCATTGTTGGGCTGCGGGGGTATGCATTTCTTATATAGAATTTGAATTCTGCCAGGAATCTGGCTGCAGACCTGTAGGGCGAGGGTTTGTCAAAGGGTTCTGGCTTGTTAAAACAGCTTAATTGAGCAGATGTGAGTCGCTCAGGTTCAAAACTCCTGTATCCAGTAGGAGCGGAGAAATTGGATTGTCCTAGATTTGGTATCATTGGTGTGGACTGAGCTGCAGGCTGGTGGGCAGCTGCTTGGGCAGGTGGAGTGTTTGTAAACAAACCATACATTGGTATAGGGTTGTTGTAGGGCGTGTGTGCCTGGTGGGGTATGTATACATGGTTGTAAACACTGCCTTAAAGTGATGTGGCGGCTACCGTTGATGGGCGAGTGGTAGAGGGCGCCATCTGGTGGGTTGTGGCTGAACTACCAAGACCTGCCTGTGTCGCGCCTTGTTGGGTGGGCGTGGCGCCTGTCGCTATCATTCGGGTTGTATTTTGGAAAAGGCTTGGGGGGCTGAGCCTGTATCCTACCGGTACAGATGTCGGCATTCTGGTAGAGGTGCTCATAACCTGTGAAGGTTGGCCTGAAGGGGGTAGCCTAGTATTGGTGGGTGAGAAAAGGCTGTTTTGGCCTTGGCTGGTAGGTGTTCTTGTCCTATCAATGGCCCTGAATATTTCAGATCTCATTCCATCAATATTTCTGTTGATTCTGTCAGACAGATTGGCTGACGCTATTTCAGACCTTCTCAGTACATCAGCGTTGTCCTGAGCTGCTCTTCTTTGTATTTGGCTAATGTCATTCTCCAGGTGCGATTTCCAGGTGTCCATGTCATTCAACCTGTCATTTATTCTTGACAGTTGGCAGGAGGAGTCGTCTCCAATCCTTTTTATTTCAGCAGACAATAAGTTCATTTGTCCTGTTAATAGGTTGGAGAGGGAGTCATTGACTGCCTGGGTGCATTCTCTGACTATGTTCCTCGTCATGTCATCCTGGTTGTACTCTGGAGGTGGAGCTGCAGTGGCCATGTTTGGGTAGGCAGGTGCTCTGTGCAGGTGGGGGAAGGTTACTTCTGTGTCTTCCTCAGAGGTGGATTCTGTTTGTAAATGGGCGGGGAAGTGACTGTTTCTGTGTAGTATGGGAGTAGTGGCCACAAGGTCGCCTCTTCTAGCTGCAGAGTCCAAGCTTCTTTGAAGTCTGTAAAATATAGGTGTATTTGGCCTTTGAGGGGAGGATGATTGCACTCTTCTCCTGGGTCTATGGGTGGGGTATGGCCTTTCAAAGGATCTGGCTCTTGGAGGCGTGCTCAGGGATGAATTCGGTGCTGGAGGTGTCGCCTTGTCTTCCTCAGAGGTAGAGTAGGAGTAGTAAGGCCTAGGGTTTCCTCCAGGTGGATTGCTATCAGGCTGTGGGTTTTGGTGCGGCCTTAGCAGATTGGTGGGATTGGAGTTGTCTTGCCACTGCTCTTCCAGAATACGGTTTATCCTGTCTAGAAAAACAGAGGGACTCTCACCACACTGGTAGCTTGGTGTAGCTCCGGTTGGTATCTGTTGTGCACGTCCTGTGTTGAGTCTGTTTTCTCTCCACCTGTGGATTGCTGAGTCTAGCCTGCTCCTCCAGTAATTGTCTGCTACTGATGGGTGGGCTTGGATGTCCGGTACAGTAAGGTTGTCCCAACTTAGGTCAGGTGCGCCCTGTGGGTCAGAATCACTGCTGGGTGAGGGTGATCGGCCAGCAGCTTCCAGGGCTTCCTGCAGGCTATTGGATCTTTCCTCTAGATGGCTGTCTAGGTGGAGGTAACCTGGTGATTGATTTTCAGGCGTGCTGCATGTGGTACTTTGAAGACCACCTAATCTCAGAGGTGGTGATTCTGAGGGTGAATAACCAGGTAGGGTGAGGTTTAAACCTGGTGTTGGGGCTCCTGCTGGTGTACTGGTGGGTGCACCTGTGTTGGTGTCTACTATAGTAGATGAAAAGGGTAAGGTATTTGAACTCACAGGTGTTTGTTTATGTGTGCGTCTATGGGCTGGCAGCACTGGGTCCAGCTGGAGCGCGTCTGGCGAGGAGTCTATCGGGGTGGTGTACTGTGTACTGGTGGCTTCTTGCTGATCTCTGTTTGGAGATGTAGGGATACGTTGTGGGGCTGGCTCCTTTGGTAGGGTCTCACTGTTGTCCATGGCTCATGAGAGGTGGTAACTGTGGGATGATACGTGAGGGTTTTCCACCATTGTCAACGAGTCCGTAAATGATGAATAAGGATGAATACAGACGAATCAGGAATCCAGTTTGATATCCACTTTATTCATTGAAGTCCACGAGGTATAGTTGGTGATACAGTATAAAGGTGCCCAACAGTGTCCAAGCCTAGCCCTTGAGCCAAGGGCCTTGGTCTCACGTGAGTGTGTGAGGTATGAAGTATGGAGGTGGAAAGATGAGTGAGCTGCTCCCTCCACAGGTATTTGTAGTAATAGCTGCTCACCCAGCTCATCCTAAAAATAGTATCAGGTGAGCTAAATATAGTAACTGGGGAACTCCAGTGCAGGTATGTAGGGGGGATCCCAAACATAGCACTGGGGTTCACAGAGTTCAGTGTGGTTCTAAATATAGCTGCTGGGAACTCCCGGTATGCTGTGAGCTGCTCATGATCAATGGGCATGTCCTCCAGCAGGAGGAGTTGTTTCTAAACATTGTCTGCTAGGAATTTCCAGCATGCAGTGGGCTGCTTGTGATTGACGGCGTATCCTCCAGTGGGAGGAGGCGGGGTCACTGAGTGCAGTTGACACCGCCAGCCTTTGGTCTATGGGTATGGCTTGGCTTGTGGGTAGACTCGGACACTGGGTTACATGGTAGAGTCAAAGGTGAAAAATAAATATGATAAGTACAATACCTATAACGGTCTACTGACACTGTCTAAAAATATACAACAAAACACTACTCTGGGAGTAGACTTTACCCTCCATGCTAAGGAGACTCAACTGTCTGAGTGTGAAGCACACATGAGCACTTTATGAGTGATGCTGCTAGCCAAGGTTTTGTAGCAACCTTTCCGCTCCTCACCTGGTATAACAAATAGCAAAAGAAGATGGCAGAATTTATAACCATTTCTGGATGTCAGTGTCTGGAGTAACAGCTATCTGGTGGAATAAGTGCTTCTACATAAGTTTGTCCTAGATTTATTTACACTGGACCTTTATAAGTGGAAAAAGGGTGAAGTTCAGAATCTATGTTGATGATGAAGTAGTCAAAGGTATAGAAGTAGTACCTGCAAGTCACTACAGGTGGCACCACACAGGGACACATGTAACTATTTGGCAGCCACACAATGGGCACGGTTTAGTCACGTGAGAAGGCAATTCATTTCCGGTCTGAAGAGAGGACAGAGAGAGGGATCAGAGAGGCTGGTGAGTGTACTGGTACGGGGGGGGGCAAGAGGCAAAGGGAGGGGAAGGGATAAAAGAGGATTCATGGGATTTGAATGGGGCGAGGATAGTGAGTGATGGGGTTGTAGTCAAGATGTATGGATGTGTCAAAGGGTATATCCACATAAAGGTTAAGTAATTGGGAAAGGTTTTGTAGGCCCTGGGAATGTGGGAAATGTATGGAAGGTTTTAATGGAAGAGTTTTATAGAAGGGGGTGCACCCATCGCCAGATAACTAGGGCTAAAACATTCAGATCTCACAGGGAAAAATAAGAACTCATGTATATAAGTCACCTATTACCCTGGACTGATATGCTAGTATGGGTTCACCTTGTGTCTTGTAGAATCACCCAAACTTAGCTGTTCACCTTCTATATGAGGATACAAATTATAAAGCAGTAATGAAGAAAAGGTTTCATTTATTTGGTCTTTCTTACAGAAAATCAGGTTGTGATTGTTGGATGCTAGTGCAGTAAAATGGCCTCCCTGTGCCTAATCATGACAGAACACTCCTGGTTGCACTACTTATATAAAACGGCTACCCCGGAAGTCGTCAGCTTTGACGTTGGATGTTCCCGTAGTTGGTCACTCATACTCTATTTGACAGCAACCAGTGAAACTGACCCAGAAAATTAGAAAACAGTAGAAGGTGTGTGACAAGCATACGGTTACAACAGTAGGAGTTGCAATGCTTTTGGCACGTGGTGGCGCCACTACTTTTCATGCGAGCAGCGCCGTGGGCGCTGGTCTACAACTAAATGTTGGTTTACATACACCCTATTTACCACTGCCGCCTAAAACAAACCCTGTCTTCTCTCACTATTGTCTCAGTGCCGTATGTTCTGTGCCTAGGGGACTAATGAACCTGGATGACCCCATGATGTACTCTGATCTTTTGAATAACCTGTAATCTGTAATAACATATCTGCTACTGGGGGGAGGGGGCAGTGACAAAGATACTCAACATGGTATGATTGAGCGCAGACTACGATTACCCTTAGAAATTAGAGTGGGTGATAGTGGGTAAGGCCAAATAAAAAAAGGTTTGTTTCCAGTAACCCAACTGACCCTTGCAAAACAGGGGCTAAAAAAACTTTTTTTTTTGTGATTGTCAAGAATTTTGTCTCATTTTTTTCATATTTCAAAAAAGTTTTCATTACTTTTTGAGGATTTTTCTTGTATCCTTTGCGTGTTCTTACCCTCTCTCATTTATCTTAATTATTTTACAATGAAATCAAAGAATTTGATTCATCCATTGATGTGTGCCCTAATATTTCCTATATAAATGTGAAAAAAAAAATTTAAAAAAAAAATAAATCCGACCTACCGACCCTAGCTCTTTGAGCTATGTTTCTGGAAACACACCTTTTATTGTTCTTGGCCTAATGTCCTGTGACTACCCTGTACGTTCAGCACTTAATGTAGTAATTACATATTGTTTGGTAGTCGTACCAATGCAATCAACAGTGACCACTAGATGAAGGGCTCTAATGGAATTGCAGTAAGGGATCCCACTACTATTTGAAGGTGTTTAGTTGTACAATAGTGAGAAATGCCTTCCAGAACACTGTTGGTCTAAGACTACAAGTTGGTTTACATACACCCTCCTCACCCCTCCTGCTTACACCAACACCTGTCCTATCTCTCTATTGTCTCAGTGCCATATGTTCCATGCCAAGGATACTAATGTGATCACCCCTCGATGTACTCTGATTTACTAAACAACCTGTTATCTGGGATAACATATCATCCACTGGAGGCAGGAGAAGAAGCAGATATCTGAGAATGATACTCTGCAGTCGAAGGGATTTCTCAACTTGGTACGACTGACCAAACTCGCTACAATATAAAACCCTCCAACTAGAGTGGGTGAAAGCAGTTAATGTCTTACCATTGCTCTGTACTTAAAGCACTTAATGTAGCAATTCTACAGGGTTAGGTAGGGCTTTCCTACTAGTGCCAGCATTAGTGACCACTAGATGCAAAGCTGTAATTGAATGAGAGTGAGGTATCCAACCAGGAATTGAAGGGGCTAGTCTTATCATCTTGAGAAATGTCTTCCAGATATCCTTAGCAAAATTGCTACATCAACACCAGGAAGTTATTTTTATAATATGTTACAACTGACCATGGTGTTGTGATCTGTTTATTAGAAGGACCATTTCGCATCTCCCTCACAGGTAGACAGGATTCCTTTTGCCTCTATATACAATGTTTCCTTATGCGAACTACTACCCCTCCCCCATTCAGTCAGTCATTGCTTACTAGAGGGAAATGTCTTCTTCCCAGGCCACTGTAGGGAAGCACTCCAAGCCCCACAGTAATATCATTGGGAGGAATTGTTCGGAGTATATGTCACTTACGGTCACCACACCAGCACTTTATTGAGTTGGGGGACCCAGCATCGGAAAAAAAGGGATGTGACTGAAGGGGAACCGAGGGCACCTCTTCCTTGTATATATTCAGGTGAAGCATAATAGAGTAGTCATTTTAGGTTGGTAGTGAGCATTATCTTTTTTGCAAACACTCAATACATCTTTGAAATTGAAGGATTTCTTTGTGTGCGCAATGTAGTTTTGAAAGTCTTCTCCAATAATTAGTCCTCTGTGGCACAAGAATCATACATAATCATTAAAGATGTAATCCATTCCATCACTCACCCCCTAAATCCCTCTTCTCAGGCTTCCCCAGCCCACTTAAAAGGGTCGAAATCTCCTCTTTCCTATCCCTCGGAGGTGTGTGGTGCACATATATGTGCGGGCACTGACATATTCCCCTGTGAAATTGTGTAATGTCTTTCTCACCATAAATATGACCTTAGCTGTCGAAATGGTGTTAAACATCTATTACTCACTCACTGTCACTCATCCCTCTTCTATATCCTCTGCATTTGAGCCTGAGTGCAGGTTTTACACCTAGCAGTATTTATCTTTTAAAAAGTGCTACATGCTCACATACTTCAACCCTTTTGACAGAATATGACTCCTTCCTAAGAAAAGGATCACCATAGTCAGATCCCCATGAGTGTTCCCCAGTAACATGCCCCAGGACAGTTCCTGCGCAGCTGGTTCTGGACAAGTTTGCGCTGTGTGAGATAACAATACAGTGGCTGCCCGACACCCTGCGGGACAGACAAGTGGAAGTGGGGGACATAACGTGATTGCCTTTATCTGATTATTCACTCGAGTTCCAGCAGCCAACAGTTTGCCTTGTCCACTACTCATGCATGAATTGGGTCCTTACCATCTCCAGGGCAAGCAACAGCTTCCTCCTCTTGGAGATGTTTTATAGTCCATGAAAGTCATTCTATGGTATATGATACAGAAATTTTATGCCAAGATCATCAAAAATCTCTCTTTTTATTAGTACATCATTTCATTATGTATATTGTGAAATACCACCCACAGGATTTCAGATGATCCCTTCACATGATCCCTACATCGCGCGATTAAGTCATTTTATTTTTTTCATTAGGCTACTGTTTCATTACCTTAATAGGTAATATGCCCCTGAGTTCCCCATGGCCCTATGTATGCCCCTAAACCACACCACCTTGCCCCAACCTGGAAACCCAGCCTAGCAGCACTTTGCACATGTGTAGACCTTATTGAGTAGGTTTGGTGTGGAGGTTGTTGAGCACATGATGAATGGGTCGTCCCACTGATTGGTCACCATTAGGAACACTCTACAGTCACATCCAGGGAGCTGCTTTGCCACATAGATAAAGATAGCAATGTATTGATATGCTGATCAGATGTCTGATGAAAGTCATTTTCCCCAATGGCTCAGAACTGTAAAGAACAACTCTCCGCATGAAATAATCAAGAGCCAAAGCTTGATCCCATTCAAAACCACCCTTACTTTTGAACAGAATTAACTTTGCCTGAGGCTGACTATGACGACAAGCAAACTAAATAAATACCATGGAGCTAAAACTTTCTATCAAGCATTAAACTGAATGCAAATGGACACGAAACCACAGCCCACACCTGTCTGTAATGTACGACGATGACAGCTGTCTGTGGCTGCCATCTGATACACTCAGATAGATTGAAGATGAGATTACCTTTTATGCTGAGCACTTTAAGGCTGTAAACTAAGATGCTGTGACAAATCCTATTCATGGTCCTTGCTACATTTTTCTTGTTACTATATGAAACACATGGATAGATTTATCACATGTAAGCTGACTTCTACAAGAAAAATGTGACAAGGACCTCGAGTAGGAGTTGCTACTCCTACCCATGGTCCAAGCCACATTTTTCGTGAGATCACTAAGGGCAAACGAATGTTAGATCTACGGTATTTCCCGCTTAATACCCAGTCCCCCCCCCAAAAAAAAAGAAAGAAAAAAGAAAAGAGAAGTCCCTGGCAAATACAGTGGCTGCTACCTTTGTAGGGCTTAAGCCTAATAGGCCCTATTAAACATATAAAAACCTGACCCGCTCATCAATTCAATTTAGAGTACAAGGTAGCCTAATCAGCCCAGCCCCACCTTTGTTTTTTTTTTCTTGTTTTTCTTTAATTTTTTTATAGAGTAAAGTAGGCCTCTATGTGATCTCCCACCCCAACACACACAGTCACACCAGCGTTTAGGCCGAGCTGCCACTGCCGACGAGAGGCCGTCACCGTCTGGCCAAACCAGTGTTGCACGGGAAGGTGGATGGCAACAGTGGAGCGTCACTGGTCAACGTCACGTCTCCATGGATATGTTGCCATGGCAATGTGTATGGGAGACAGTGCTCCCTTCTTTGAAGCTTAATGGGAAACCTACACTGGCTCCATGCATATTTTTGAATTACATATTACAATTTACGTCCTGTATTAAGGGCATACCGCAGCTCTAAACCTCTAAATTCCTGACAGGTTCAGATTATCTAGGTCGTTATGACTGTTCTACCCTGTTGATAGCACGACCCTTTGTGCCCCCTCTTCCCGGCCCCTCTTCTCCCCCCCTCCCCGAAGAGTGGTCGTCCGTCCCTGTTCCTTTAATGCGACCGCAGACGGGCCAGATTCGATCGGTAGTTAGGGAGGGGGGTCCCGATCCGATCAGGGACATCAAACATGTTTAATATTGTCAGACCCGATCGAACCTCCCAGCAGACGTCCCCGATCCACTCAATTGAGCCCGTCTCATACTTGCTTCAAATGTTCATCATCAAGTTCATCACAAAGTGGGCACTTGTGCTAGACCCTTCTCATTTTTTTATGTTTATGTATCAGTTAAGTTCAACTACTCTCATGGGAAGACTGATAAAGTCATTAATATTGGGAATTTGCTACGGGGGTGCTTGATTAACGTCCAGTAGCCAACTCCCCGAGACGTTGAACGTATAGTGCTTCTTGTCTACGCTGTAACTAAGAAATGCGTCACGATATAAAAGCCGTGCTCTGTCTTCCCACGTATGATGGCACGGCTGTCACCTGACATCACACATGACATCAAAGGCATGATGGTTGCGCCATGGCGAGAAGAAAAACATTATGGAGTTGCTATGGTCGCTGCGCTCCCGGCCGCTGCGTGGCTGGCAACTCCAAAAAGAGCCATCGAGTATGCACAACAATTTATAAGAATTTGTGCAAAACATTATATAGCTATCCATTCATTCCTCAAAGTGGCCCAGTAAATGTCTGAGATGTACTTTTTGTACCCTATAGTACCACCCCCATAGTTGGTGCACTCTGTGGGTCTCTATGTGCTGGTTGCACTGGTTCCAGCAACAGCAGACAGAAGGTAGGCAGTTCACCAACAACTAGCAGGTGGTCCACTTTCCACCCTGACACTCAATCACTTCATCCTCCCTCCCACAAACCCCTACTGTCTACTGACCAGAACCCCACACAAAGGGTTTTTACACCACCTCCATTGGGATAGGTCTAGAGCTATAAATGTGAAAAAATGCAGTACATGCCTTAACCTTTGTTAGTGACATGGCACTCCAATATGGCACTCCAATCGGCTATGCCATTTCCATTGTTACTATGCTAGAGTATCCCTTATGCTGCTGATGCATTTATGCACCATGCCCATTGCTTGTCATAATGCATGTGACTCACCAGTGCTGTATTCAAGCATCATGATAACGATACAGGAATGAGGCTGTGCTGGAGTGTCAGCAAGCAGTCTCGCCAACGTTTCATGGTGCATGACAAATAGGCATAATGCACTCCTTCATTAATGATCCGTAAGAAGTTAAGCATTGTCAGTGGTGTGCAACTCACTAGAGCTGTGGGTTCGCAGTTCTCAGCATGGCACATGTACATACTAAAATGTTGAAAAAACATCAGCTGTCACAATTAAAATTCAAAAGGCCACGAACAAATGCTGAATCAATCCGAATAGAAAGCACTGCTTCCTTGATGCAGAGCACGCTGCACTTTGGCAGCAATATGGTTTGAACCAAACCATACTAAGCCCTGCTGTTTTGTTTATGCTTGTCATACATCATGGCTTTCTGCATAGATAACTGCCTAGTCTACCTTCCAAACACGACTCGAGATTTTTAATGTTCTTATGAACCAGTAGATTCTTGTGGGGTCATGACACATGTAGATTTCTTGAGTTATTCCTGGGAATGAACTGATTGGATTCTGGGGGTATTCACAAGTCATAACACAAGTTTACATCTTGAGCTTTTCCTCCACACTAAACATGTTCTCATGAACCAGTGGATTCCTGTGGGGATCACAAGTTGACATCTTGAGTTCTTCCTGTGAAGTGAATGAGTTAATTCTTGTAGCAATCACAACTCCCCATACAAGTTTAGACCTCAAGTTAGTCCTTAGAAGTGGACTTGTTCTCATGAACCATCACATTCTTGTGGGGATCATAAGTCATGACATAAGTTCACACCTCAAGTTATCCCTGGGAACTAACTGGGTAGATTTTTGTGGCAATCACAAGTACTGACACAAGTTTACATCTCGACTTATTCCCATGGATCAGATATGTTCCTTCTGATCAAAACCTCAGAATTAAATGTTCTTATGACACGTGGATACTCATGGAGAAAACATGAGTAAACATCTCAGAAATTTAACAAGTGCAAAGCATTCTCATGTCGATCACAAGTAATAACACACGTTTGAATGTCAAGTTATCCCCAATAATGAAAAATTGTTATGAATCAGTGGATTTTGTGAGAATCACATGTCAAAATTTGTGTCTATAACTTGTGTTATTTCCCAAAAAAGAACATGTTTAACTGGGGCAAATCTGGGGTATGTGCCTAGACATGAGAAAGACATTATGAGTTTCTTGAGATTCATGAACGTGTACAATTCTCAGTGGCATCACAAGTCATGACAAGAGAATGTCTTGAGTATGTCTCAGGATTGTGTTTGCAGGGTAGTTTGGTAGGTTTTCTCTCCATGTCCAACTCACAATATATGATCAGTGTTTAAGCCCTATTACCCTGATGATGTCTTACCACATACAAGTTGGAAAGAGCTCTCCAGTACACCAGAACACCCGGCTGAGGGGCTAAACAGTCAGCAAGGCTTGGATGCCAAGATGGCTGGGGCTGGGTTGCCCACCATATCACAAAGGAAGATAAGGATATGTTTATGAGTGTACAGGGGAGGAGATAGGACTTGAAATGTATTGTGTCATTGTTTTTCTTTCATAAAATAGTGTCAAACTGTCCCCTTCTTTGTTTTTAGATGCTATAATCCTGTTGTCCTTGTATGCAGCTGTCCAAAATTACTTGGTAATAGAGGAACACAAGCAGCTGCCACATAGACCTGGTGTTTACTTTATCATTTTCACCCTCTTGCTATTTCTCAACAGCATTGACCTTTTAAGAGAAGGTGAGTGAGTGAGTAATAGATGTTTAACGCCATTTCGACAGCTAAGGTCATATTCATGGCGAGAACTACATTACACAATTTCACAGAGGAATGTGTCAGTGCCCGCGCATATGTGCACCACACACATCAGAGGGGATAGGAAAGATGAGATATACCGTAGACCCTTTTAAGTGGGCTAGGGAAGCCCTTTAACAGAAGGTGCCAAAATGGGCCACAGAAATTACCTCAGGGAGACCCTAGCTCTCTACAAATGTACTATAAAACAGGTGCTTTTTACCCTCCGTTATTATTCCAGTTTCACAAAAAAAGGGGGTTCATTGGCCTGCAGCCCGTCCACTACTTGTGTATAGCGTGGGGCGCAATGATCTGTATACCAAGGTTGATGCAATAGAAGGTGCCTTTTCATACTAGTATAGTTGGCTCCTTCATTTTCATACATTGAAATATGTAGAGACTCATCCAAAATCAAATGCAATCTGCCTCATGATATGCCAAATGTTGTCCATATCATGAAGTCATTTGGGTGAGTTTAAATGCATGCATTCGTACGGGTATAAACCTAAATGGAACTACGTCCCGCTGCAGGTGAGACACCACACCATAAACTATGGAGGGACCTTGAACTACAAAAATCTGGTGGTGACATACTGCACATTTACAATTGATTAGGCTGAAGTAGTCAAGTAGCTCTATTTCTGATATAAAAGATCTTTCTGATATTTTTTTATTATAGGGTATTCAATGAAACACTGAGGCTTTGCTCTTCACCGGTGGATTTCTGAAACACCACCCTGTATTATCCCCCAAAGTTTCCAATGGTCCTCCCTATTTCCCTATGTATGCTGCAGTACCCTCATGCAGTTCAACCCACCCAGCATCTCAAGGGGCACACACTGCACATGTGCAGACCTTATCGGTTGAGTAGGTTTGGTTCGGACCCTGTAGATCATGTGATGAATGAGGCGTCCCCCTGACTGGTCACCATTAGGGACACTGTACAGTCACATCTATGACTAACAGCTTCTGGCCGTTGTGGGCATTGCCACTGCAGGAGGACTGGGTTTCACCATCTAATAGTAGAATCTGGTTTAGGGACTAAAAGTATGTAAGTAAAACAGCAGAGAGTCCCATTATGGCCCATTTCCACACTGAATATAGTTTTCTTGCCATAAGAAAAGACCTGCACAATATTCATGCAGTAATATTAATGAGTGAAAGAAGTTTTAGCTTGCCAGTTCTAAAGAAAAATCAACTCAGCTATATGCCAAGTACCTCGATGTGGTTTTAACAAAAGGAAGTTGTCATTAAAACACATGCCATAAAGAACACAAAACAGAAAACAAGGACAACATTGCATTTATAAAACAGTTCAAACCAAAGCTTTCCCCTCTTTGAAACTCACTCACACTGAAATAAAATAAACTTAGCTCGAGGCTAACTACGCGTTGCACAACAAGTTAAGTCCATGCAGCTGCTCATTTTAATCAAATTGTAAGCTGAACCTGAATGGAAACCAAATCTGAATTTCTGCCTCTTTGGAATTCAATTCAATTTGAAATTCTTTATTTAGGTTGCAAGGAGGGGACACAGTGTTCTGCATTGTCCCGTTACAGCATTGCATCAACATGTAAGCCTCCTGAAGCTGCCTGCCGGGGAGACACCTAAAAACCACTGAGGTAATTAAGCAGGAGGGTACCCTGGGCGGATACCCTATAGGCTTTACCATTTAAGGCTGTTGACACATCCATTACCAGACTCATGGCAATGTAGATATCAGATATTGTACTTGATCCAAGTGAGCCTCCTTTTCCCCACAGAAAGGTAAAAGAAATGAAAGAACTGCAACATAGGGTTCTTTGTTATATATAGCACAACTCTAGACCTACACCTGGTTTGAGGATGTATGCAAAACTAGTTTGGTCTGTCACTGAGAAGGTAGTTTTTTTCAATAATTGATATAAAAATGCGAAAGGAAAGAAGTTATCCTTATTAGATTACACGCACTGAGCCCCGTAAGAAGTGTATATTGATAAGTTTTAAACACAGTCTTGCATTCTTGTGTTTGGTTCCTACTTTCCTCTTATATTCAAAACCAGTCCAGTATTCAATGTATGATTATATATAAATATGAATCTGTACAATTGTGCAAAACATTATATATAGCCATCCATTCATTCCACAAAGTCCCTAATGTAATTCTAATACACCTGTATCCCTGGCCCTTCTTCAAGACCTGAGCTTATTTAGATATTGTTTTAGAGCATAAGAATGGTTCTAGTACCCCTGTGCCATCGCACTTATTTAAGAGGGGTGCTGATTTGAGACACTGGTGCCATTAGGGTACCACCCACATAGTTAGAGCACTCTGTGGGTCTCTACATGCTGGTTGTGCTGGTTCCAGCAGAAGCAGACAGAATGTAGAAAGCAGACAGAATGTAGGCAGTTTACCAACAGGCAGAAGGTGGGCCACACTCCCTAACCGCCTCCCCCCCCCCTACTCGCATCCTATACATTCAAGGGCCGACATTCCCATGATATATCAAAGGTCATTTCTTCATGACCAGGTACTATAAGGATTTACCACAGACCTATGACCACAAGTGCCAGCACTACAAGTATCCCTATGGGGATTTTGGACCACTCCTTTTTGGATACAGGCTAGAAACATGAATATGAAAAAGTCATGTATGCTTTACCTTTTTCAGTGATATATAACGATCCAATGCAGTTTTCACGTTAATTACATATTTAGTATTGTCATGGATACCTTACTCACCAGTGCTGCCGAGGTGATCCACTTCTGTAGTCAGCGTATTTGAGTCAATTTTACATGGCTAATGTATGAATACTAGAGCAAAACATTGAGAAGATAACTGACGGTACACACAATTTAGTACTGAAAAAATTGAAATAGAAAGCCCCATTATCTAGATGCAGAGGATGTTGCATTCTAGCTCCAAATATGGCTTTACCCAGTCATAGTAAGCCCTGTAGCTTTGCTTACACTTGTCATACATGAGTATCACTTTCTCCAACAGCAACTGAGCAACTGCCTAGCCTAGTTTGGCCATGAACAGTTTTAAAAAGATTGCCTACCACTTACACTCAGACAGACTGTAAAATTGGGTTTGTTTGTGGCCCAGTTGTCTTGACTCTGCAGAACTCACAATACTAGAGTTCAAGCCCTATTACCCTGATGTTATGTTAACTGACGGGTCAGGAAGAGCAGTGCAGCAGGCCAGGAGGTCATTTCTGAACACACTATGACTGCTGTCCTTAAAATCCTAGTGAGAACCTAATAATTTGGCCTTAACAGTACCATGCACTAGTAGTCCCTAATGTCTGCACCAGTACGACTGCCCTACTAAACCTTATGTAATTACTGCATAGCTGCTAATCGTAGTGAGCAGTCGTAGGGCAGTTCCTACGATAGCCTGGCTTATTCTTGGCATTTTTAAATCGTAGTGGCTGTGTGCAGTCATAGTACATTGAGAAATGACCTCCTGAGCACCTTGGTAAGGGGCTAAACAGTCGGTAAGGCTTGCATGCCAAGACACCCGGGGCTGAATTACCAGGGTTGCCAATCATATCCCTGATGGAGGTACAAAGTGTTGTCTCGGGAAGGCAGATGGGGGAAGGGTTGGGAGGTGTGTGAGGATTGAGGTTTGCTTCTCTATTCTGCCATATAGATATTACTGGCTTCCTTTATTTTGGCTTCACTTGTTCCCCTGTGTAGCAGACCCCAGCTCCTTTACATTGTGTGTGCTTAGATAGTGATGCAGTAAGAGCTAAACACAGGAGGTGTGAATACACCAGGTGGAAGATTTTAGATGCAGCCATTAACAACACATTTATGTCAACCTTAACATCTACGGACACGATTGAGTTTTCGGATTTTTTGGAGTTGCTTGCTGCATAGCGGCCGGGGGCACAGCGACCGTAGCAACTTCATTATGTTTTCGGTTTGTCAGTGACGTCACGGTCACCTTGTGACACAATTTGTGACGTCATAAGTCGGCCGTGACGTCACACGTCGGCCACAGAGTGGCAACTCCTATCCGTGGTCCTTGCCACATTTTTCTTGTTAAAGTAGTTTATTAGGTAAATACAGATACAAAGTAGCATATATTTATACCTGACATCCATGCATTGTGGTCCTTCCGCGAGGCTCCTTCAATGCACATATACAGTATAGATAGCCTAAAAACCCATGACCTCGTCTCATTCATATTATACAAAAGTCTATGAAAGCCTTACTAAGGGAAGATGAAGTAAAGCTATTGCTTAAATGGGTGTGTTTTTTTATGGGTGAGCTTCTCTTAATTCTTTTAGATAGGTTGGGCTCAATATAAATGTTGTCGGAATCCTCATCCCAAAGTGCAGAGATCCACCGTTATTCTTACAAAGATTCCTTCCACTGCCGCCAGGGTCTTTTTTAAAAACTAAACTGCTTCACAGCTATATAATGACAGTGGTTCTCTGTTCAATTTTATCTACCCCTGGTAGGTTCAACAGTTACTCATTATAGTGTAAGATCAAAGTTTATCATAAGGTGCTCAATGTATAGCATCTGGAAGAAGGTCAGCCTAGTCAAGACAAAGGTGAACCATAATGGTGGTCATGCTATAGCACAGACTGTTATTTCACTACAATCTGCCACCCAACCATTGTAGCATCTTCTGAAATAACTACTAAGGTATTAAGCAGGGGAAGTACATATGTTTACAATGACAGCCAGTGTGTGGGAGTATGTCAGTGGGGCGCACATGTAACACCCGTGAGGATCTTACTATGTTACTTCTTAGGAAGCATTCATATGGTGCCGAAAGGGGTGTAGGATTTGACCACATAGTCCTTTCCAAAATGTCAATGCTGCTTAGTGATAAGGTCTATCCCACAATAAGACTATATACATATATACACTCAAGGCACACAAGCAGATATTCTATAGAGGAAAGAGATGTAGGGAATAAGAACAATCAAAATGAATTTTATTCACCACAGGGGACTTATTGGAGAGAACTTTAAAAACACAAGGAAATCCCTCAGTTTCGAATATGTATTGAGTGGTTGCAGTAAAATATGACTACTCCCTTATGCCTCCCCAGTATCTTTACAACAACAAGATGTCCTCACTTAGCCCATAGTTCAATTTTTATTGTCTTATGCTAGGGACTCCCTCTCAATACAGGGGTGGTAGTATGACCCTACGTGAACAATTCATCCTAATTAGGCTTCTCTTAATTCTTTTTGATAAGTTGGGCTCCAATATAAAGGTTGTCGAAATAATGACAGAATCATCATTCCGAACTTGCCAGAGATCTGTCATTATTTTCACAGAGATTCCTTGAACCACCGTATTGCCTGCTGGGGTTTATGTAGAAACTAAACTGCTTCAAAGCTATTTAATTACAGTGGTTCTCTGTCAAATGAAACAGCTTGTAGATTCTGTCTAGTCAAATGAAACAGCTGGTAGATCCAGCAGTTATTTTTTACAGTGTAGGGTCACCGCTTATCATAGGGTTCTCAATGTATTACATTTGGAAGTAGGCCAGCCTAGACAAGACAAAGCTGAGCTATATTAATGGTCATGCTATGGTACAGACAGCATTTTCTGAAAGACCTACCAGGTATTCAACAGGAGAAGTACACATGTTTAAAATCACACCCAGACATAGTGTGTGGGAGTCTGTCAGTGGGGAGCAGATGTAAGCCAGGGTTTTGTTGCTACATGTCTGCCCCTCCTCTTGTACAAAAACAAATGCATGTTAAAAGAAGATTTCAGGTAAATATGTAAGAACAAGGTTGGGCCTCTGTGTCATTGTATGGAGAGGGTGGCTTTTTTATCATTCCCATAGACCAGTTAACTATATTATTGCATGAGAGACTGGTTATTTAAACAGAAGTAAAGGAATCTTCTATAAACAATGTGAACAGCTTGAATAAGGAAGACTTAATTTCATGTGTACTCTCCAGAGCACAAAAGCTCATGCCTCTGAAAATGTCAATCATAGTTGACTTTTCCATCTATTTAAACTGTCAGCTGGAGCATAAATGGCATTAAAGCCTTGAAAAGAGGAGAATTTTACAGTTAGGAACAAGCTTAAGTGTACAAATAGTCAAATGAAACAGCTGGCATACTGTAGTATTCCACAACCTGAATAGTTGTCTCCGTATGATGCCAAGTTACTACCTGAACCTGGATATGGTTCTATTGTAAGGTTCCCCCCTCCCTGATAAATTCCACCTTCGGTTCAGGCGCATCCCAAAAGGAGCATGAGAAGTTCATTCCTGTATATAAGCCATGCCTATGTACAAGGTAGTACGCTATATTAAAAACCAGTGCATTAGTATCAGTTGAGAGGATCTCAGCCCACTTTATGTTCTCTTACTGACAAGGAGAGTTACTCAGAGCCATTTTGAGGTAGTGTTGAAGGGTCCTGACATCGGTTGTAGGGCCCGCACATGTATACAATCACTCACAGGTCAACTGGGGATGTCAGGTAGTAAGGGGGATCTCTGGTAGCTTCATCTCTGAATGCCATCTGGCGTTTTAAGGTACTTCATAGATTTGTGAATAGGAAGCATAGAAATCTCTGTAATTATTTTACATGGTAAAAATTACATCTCTGTAATTACTTCACAGTCACCTGAAAGAAAAACCATACCACCCTCAGAGGACAAGGTATTGTTCATCCAATAGACATTGTGCAGAGACAGTCAATGAAAGGTGAAGGGTTATGGTTTGAGCAGCCAAGTCCTATTGAGTGGTCAAACCCTGTAAACCCAGTGCCTTTAGAGTAGCAAAAAGCCTGTAGTACAGAGCAGTCATAAATAATCCTGCACTATTAACAATTAAATACAGCCATTTACTATAAGGAGTCCTTTCAAGGATTCTGGCCAATTGGAAGTTCCCTATTTAGAGTCTGAAGTACTGTAGTTAGTGCTTTATTAGGAAATCAACTGTTAGAGTTAACTTACCTCTCTATTTCATGTAAAGCTTGACAAGTGCACGTGGCTGGTATGTTTTCAGATTTAATGCATGGTAATGGATATAGAGACTTAACACCAGAAAGTCAACAAATCCCTACTTTTAACATTTACTTATGTTGAAGTAGAGTCGCCTTAGCCTGAGGATCGGGATGGAGTGCACTGAATGAAATACACACTCCCAAAACCTCTTTCCGGTAAGTTGAAACACAAACCAGAATTTGCAACCAGACCACAATCCAGGCAACTGAAGTGGAACAAGAATTAGGAATGCAAGGCACAATTTAAGCTTAGCCTTGAGGGCTGAGTGCTCAATTGAAGCATACAGTCTAGATAATACCATGGCCATTTTATTTAATAATATCCATCTGAAAACTAATGTATCAGTCAGCGATGAACATTACTGGATGAAGAATTCATGGACCATGACAGCTTAAAAACGCTTAAGCCACACCGTGGACTCTTTGCAAATGTTCAAGCATAAAGTCTCATATCATTAAGTGCTTGATTTAGCAGAATAATGGTAACGTTGCTTGTAATGTGTCCTTATGTCAGAGTATTCTCTGAAACCTCAGGACCTCTACCTATACTTCAGATACCCGTCAGGCCAGTGTGCAGCAATTGTGAGAGGGGTGATTTTAAACATTCAATATGTGGTGCTAAAGGAAATAACATCCTAAATGGATTACATGCAGTAAGCTCCACAAGAAGAGTCTATTGATTACCTAATTAGTTTCAAACACACACAACGTTAGAAGCCTTCCTCTCAGTGATATGGGAAACCAGAGCATATAATTGTGCATGTTCTGGGGCGGGAGCAGTTTTTCTATATTTGATTTTTGAAATGATAGTTGGAAGAGGTAGGTCTTTCATCCTGGTATTAGTTTGCTGGTTACACATACCAGATTTCTGTTTCATACAACATTATGTTTGAAATTGGGAAAATGAATTTAAATTGGTTCTTTGAAATTTAGTTCTAAAGTTTAATGGGCAGTTAAGGTATTTGCTTATTGATGGGCATTTATTTTCAACCCGATCGAATCTGACTGGTCAACTTTGCATGTACCTCTTCGCATTGAGCCGAACGTCTACCCTCACCATGACCCTGTCTGCGTAATACCTTTTACTCTCAAAGCTACATTGAGGGAGGTAATCTTTTTTTTCGACTGGAGAGTATGAGCTCAATGATACTGTATTTGAGCTATCCACGAGACAAGGCTGTGCAATGTAAATAGCATTTTGATGTGACTGGGGGAATCCTGAGTCATACAAGCCATTGCATGGCATAGCATGTTGAGAACGCCCCCCCCCCCAAAGTATTTTCAATCTAGGACCTTGAGTTCCCTACACCCATCCAGTGCCTTTCCTACTCAATATTGGGGTACTGGTTTAAGAGGTATTTATTGATTATAGGCCAGACGCTTATTTCCGCTGAAATTAAGGGACTAGATCTATTTTTAGAGCATTGATTTGAAGTACTAGGGTTCTCAGAATGTTTTTCACTGTCTTAACTCAGAGATGACAGTTTCTTATTCATGTTCTCTGCAATAAACCATAGTGGTGCTCTCAAGCACCTGTCTACTTATATAATCCACTCTCCCACACACTCATGAATACATAGGATTTGGGAATCATTCTGGATATAGTTCATGTTTGCTACAGCACCTTGGGTATAATATGTACCTCCAATATAAGGTGCACATTGAGTTCAAGAAAACAATATATGAGTCCAATATATATAAGGTACACATGTGGATTGCCTAAGTAGTTTAATCATACATAGTTCTGTTAGTGTAAACTTAAAGTGGCATAGTCCGATAGTTGGAGCAAAAAAAAAATCAATCTTCTCCAAAATTGGCCAGGTTGATCATATAGGTCATACTTCCTATTGTGACTAATTTATTTGCTCTTCTTGCACATAAAATAAGATAATTGTCAGATTTATTCCTAGTTTTGGAGTGCATGCCAAAACTCCATCCATTGGAAATACACTGTAAAATGCCTATGACAAGGTCCATGGGATCCCCTTTCTAGGTGTCTATGAGCTTAAGATAGCAATAAATTGTCCAAATGCCTAAATATGGTGTTATTACATGGTATAGAAAACATTTGAAAAGAATTTGAAAAATGAAGAAAATCTGACTTTGCCACTTTAAGGTAGTGATGGTAGCACCCTGTAAGTCCCTACCTCTGGGGGGCATTTCTTAAGATACTACGACTGTATTGAGCCAAAACAATTCGACCAACTAGACATTAGTGCCAGGGTTCATAGGTACCGCCCTACGACTGCTTCATACGACCAGCACTTAATGTAGCAATTACATAGGCTGTAATGTTAAGGGTTAAAGTTAAGGGTCTCGACTACGATTTGAAGGTGCGCAGTCGTAATGTGTTAAGAAATGGTCTCCTGTTAACTTTCTACAGTTGCAGTGGTTAAGAACGAGGTTGTGCTTTGGCTCAGCTTCCATATGGTGTTGTTTTATTACCCAGAGATATGGGGTACCCACTGTACATTACTGAGTGGACCTGAGGTTCTTCCTAATCATGGCTTACTAGCACTGCAGGCTATGTCTGTACCTACAGCCAAATTACTATCACATGATGGTTTGCTAAGCAGATATTTTGATCTTAGTGACCAGGTCTAGGGTTAAGCTGTATTGGGATAACTTGCAGATCTATAGCTGCATTTATCAGTTATAAATGTTAACCAAAGCTGCAATTACATCTTCATGCAGATCTTTATCTGCTAATTCATCTTTTGATATTGGTTTGACTATAATGTGTGTTTCTCTTTCATTTCAGGTAAGTGTCCGTTTTCATAATAGTATGCAATGTGGCAGTTGATCAGTAAGTTCGTCTCTATTGACCAAATAACACATTTTCCTTCTAACACATCTCTGAGCAGTTCAGTACTGTCTATCAGTAATGCCTTACCCAATGTGTCCATTGGACACATCGACCCTAGACAGTAGTCACGGTAACTAATGTGTATTAACAAGAGGGCACCTAGAGGCTGCACTACACTAATTGTTTTCTCTCTATATTTCTATATAGGATTTGGGCCGAAATAAAATATCCCTGCTGTTAGACCCATTTGCAAGGTTGCTTTGTTACTTTTTTTTACAGGCCATTTCCTGCGGACATACCCAAGTCATGCACTTTTGCAGTGAATATTTTGCATTAAATCAATAATTCCTTTTCACCTCAAAGGCCCAATCTAACATCAAATTCCATCTTAGATACCACTCAAACCTGTTAGTATACACTATAAGGATTAGTTTGATGCCTCATTTCATTTCCACTGTCGATTTTAGACCAATTATCTTTGTACAACACCCTTCAGTGCAGGTCTAGCTAGTGTGACTTGCTGGCACCTTAGTTCAATTTGTGTAGTGCAACCTAGAGCCAAGGGTTGGATTTTTGATGAATATGCCAAGGGTCCAAAAACCCTATTTCCATAGTCCCAGACATGTCTTCTAATAAATCCCTTAATGTTATGCCCATCTGATGACTCAATTCTCTTTCAGACTTAGTTTCCTATGTGTTGCTGAAGCAGGAGGGTGATGCTCCTATTGTGAAAAGAGCTGTGAGTATGTGCTCTCTTTTCTAAACAAGTCATGCACTGCTTCACCAAGGTACTTGCACTCACCACATCAGTCTCAGAAGTCGTCTGCCTTGTTTAGAACAGAGAGAGCTGCACTATCAGGTACCTACTCATGTCACACACTCTATAGTATATTATACTGACTGACTTCTCACAACTAGGTACCTACTCAAAGGTGGCTTTTTTAGCACCATACTTGAATGACCACTTGTGTGCAACAAAAGGGACAAGTTATAGCTACATGAAAAGAAAGGACTGGAAACAAGGGCATTTTTAGCCAGCTCTTCCTTTTACTATTAGAGCAACACCCTCCTGGATTCTACTCGCCTTTTCACAAGAATTATCGATTTTCTGAGTACTGGGTGGCATTATTGTCATTTCCCGGAGAAATAAGTGGTATAGAACCATTATATTCCACATGGTGATTACCAGGGGGCCTGACAACATGGACTGAATGCCATCTATACTCTAAACAATCGGATTTATAGAAAAATATGGGTAGAATGCAAGGGAACTATCGATAAATAAACCTCTAAAACTGAATATTTCACCTAGAATGGACTTTTTCTGCATATTTAAATACCCTGTGACCTCTTTTTTGTGAATAATCATGTTCCCCCTTGTTGTGACATTAAAGAACCTGAGGCATGATCACCTCCAGTTACTAATTTTTAAGGCTAGTAGCTGTTTCTTTGTTGTGTAGTCCAGCAGCAGAAAAATTGGATTTCCTCATGTGGCTGGAACGGGCCTCCCATAGAGCATCCACATCCGTATATATAGATGAAAACAATTGAGAAACATGATGTCAATGTCATTTTACTGGGAAAAGCACATATTTAGTGCCTAGAGCTACCTTGGGGAACATGCTGATCTTCTAAGTCAACAGTAGTAAATCTTGTGGAAATCACTCCGAGGGCTAGACCCCGCAACCACAATTTTTGGCCATTTTGAGCAAAATCCGGAAATTTCTTTGATGGTTTTGGCCTAAAATCCATGGAACTAGTCTAACCAAAGCAGAAAAAACTAATTATGGTGAGATTTGAAGGATTTTGCACAAACAGGTAGTAGGTGTGTAGATGACATGCTGACAGATCCATATTGGTTGAACCATATATTTAGGAGGCAGATCTAAGAGGCTTTTACTGTCAGAAAAGCATATTACCATTTTTATGGCGTGGCATTGTGCACTGGCATTGGGTAGGCTAATCTTTGTAGACAGCCCAAGACATGTCAAAAATGTAAGATGCAATCATTTCCCCATAGCTCTTTTAGTGTGGCATCACTCCCTTAAGCCCCATTTCCATCTTGTTACTTCCTGTACTGGCCTTGTTCAGCTTTAGCATGTTACGAAATGCCGGAAAGGATTAACACCTCCTGTAGATGTTGACCCCTATATCATAAGGTGTACATAAGGTGTGATGAGGTGGGTGGGGTGCAAGTAAAGTTTGCCATCACTTACTGCCTGACCTCTCAGTCTACATGATGACCTTGAATGGTGGTGCACAACCCACACCTGGAGTAAGGGCATGGGTACTGTTTATAAGGTTGTTAAGGGTTGATTCACCCAGTAACCAGTTCCATACCTAAGGAGATAGATTCCTTACAGAATTGCCAATTTGTCTGTTTGATATAAAACCTAGTACAGGATGAGCATCCAGCAGCTTGGCAAATGTTCAGTTCATCTTATGCAAAACTGTTAAGTCTAGATATAGGCAGCACTTGTGTTTGTTCAGAAAGCATCATGCATTTTCTGATAGCTTCCCTGTAGTGAGAGATATCACATTCTGCTCACCCTAATCGACCACTTAGCCTTTAACATAGATGTGGGTAGGGTATAATCTGTAGCAGGGATTCATGTAGAGGAGGCAATAAGCGTCTACATACCAAGCTGGTTGTTTCACAGGGGAAACTTGCTAATATCACCAATAATGGATCCATTTCTGCTAGTGCAGCAGTTCCTACCAAAGTACCCTATGCGTAAAGCAAACCTTGCATGTAAGATACAACATACCTTTAACGTGTAACCTAACACATGCAATGGATGTTCATTTTCTTAGGTTAAAATCCTCAGGTATCCATAGAGGGCACACCCCTTAATAGGGTTGAAAGGCAGAGTCTAATTCAGTCTAGTCAGATGAAAATATGCAATTGAAGATTCTGTTCTAAAACACCAGCTAGATTTTCTGAGTACTGGGTGGCATTATGGTCATTTCCCGAAGAAATAAGTGGTATAGAACCATTATATTCCACATGGTGATTACCAGGGGGCCTGACAACATGGACTGAATGCCATCTATACTCTAAACAATCGGCCCCGTGTTGTGACATTAAAGAACATGAGGCATGATCACCCCCAGTTACTAATTTTTAAGGCTAGTAGCTGTTTCTTTGTTGTGTAGTCTGGCAGCAGAAAAATTGGATTTTCTGATGTGGCTGGAACGGGCCTCCCATAGAGCATCCACATCCATATATGGGCCAAATTTTTGAATATAGCTCTTTTGGCCCTGGCAAAGAAAAATCAGTGAAACTCAAAATAAGTTAAAACAACTTTATTACATTCAAAGGGCAATGTCTTGGCTCCATAAAAACACCTGACATACGCAGCAACTCCTAGCGGATCCGTTTTTATAAGCGATCAAAGACAACCTGTCATAACAGGGAAAAAGGTGTTTGTTACTCCGATAGAAAAATTATGTATGCCAATACATATTATCACCTACAGTCAAGGCTATGGGATGAAGTTGATTTTTTTTTGTGGGAGTCTTATCACTATTGGTCCTTCAAAATAACTGCATGTTATAGACACTAACCAGCGATTCTAAGTTTAAGAAAAGTAGATGTCTTTTTTCCCCTATCGGAGTAACAATCGTGTACTGTATCATACTAAGAGAGGCATGGGGAATAATTTAATATCCAGACAAACTCCAAACATCCTGAAGCCTAAAGCTATATCATATAGCTATCAAAAAATGTGATTTGGAATGATGTAAAACCTGCACAGTCAAAAGGGGGGGTATTATAAGAACATGTTTTTTAGCAAAAAACAGGATTTTCACCTATTTTTCAACTTTAAAGGCCTCTAATCACAAAAATTACTATCCGATAGTAACAATTTTACATGCTTTTGGAAGCTTAGGATGTTTTCTCTTGAATGAGACCAAAAAAGCAAAGATTGATGCATAAGTTTTTATTTTATTGGTGGGCAAAGCTCAAAAACCCTGAAAAATAGCAAATGTACCACTTTCAAAAATTTGGCCCATATATATATGGATGAAAACAATTGAGAAACATGATGTCAATGTCATGTTACTGGGAAAAGCACATATTCAGTGACTAGAGTTACCTTGGGACACATGCTGAGCCTCTAAGTCAACAGTAGTAAATCTTGTGGAAATCACTCCAAGGGCTAGACACCGCATCCACGATTTTTGGCCATTTTGAGCAAAATCCGGCAATTTCTTTGATCGTTTTGGCCTAAAATCCATGGAACTAGTCTAACAAAAGCAGAAAAAAATAATTATGGTGAGACATGAAGGATTTTGCACAAACAGGACATAAGCTAATAGATGATGCATATCGGGGCCCTAGGGCTGTATATGCTGTATATACCTGAGCCGCGGAGCGGCGAGGGTATATACAGCATATACAGCCCGTGGGGCCCCGATATGCATCACCTAATAGGTTTATACCACCATTTCCTCCATTTTGTATCAATTTCTTACCTGAAATCCAAAGAATATAGCCAGGCGAAGACATTTTGTAAAAGCAAGCGATACGGCCCGGGTGACCGCTCTGCGCGAAGCCATTATTTTTGTTCCTTGTCGGGAGAGGTACCGCCGTGTTTACACTCACTTTTCATATGGAATCCAACCATGACATGTTATAATATTAAAATCCCAAGAAGTATTCGATCCATAGACGAGGAATGCGTGCTAATTTTCTCCATTTTCTTCAATATAAATAAGAATCCATTGATTTTCCAAACCGGTCCGAAATTTTCGGCGTCTTCCTCATATGGCGAGCGGATGACCTATATCTACATCCGGGCCACTGACACACTTTCGCCGAACAAGGAGGCGGGTGGGAATGGCCGGACCGTGACTCGCGTACGTTGGGAAAATCAATGGATTCTCCTTTATTTTGAATATATTGGACATATCAAGCATGGAGTACTTATCTAGAATGTCTAAGGATATGTATGTATTAATTTGAAGACGTGTCATGGTTGGATTCCATACGAAAAGTGACTGTATACACAGCAGTACCTCTCCTGGCAAGGAACAAAAACAATGGCTTCGCACAGAGCTAACCGGGCCGCGACTCGCTTACGATGGAAAAATCATTGGATTCTTATTTATATTGAAGAAAATTGAGAAAATTAGCACGCATTCCTCGTCTATGGATCGAAAACTTCTTGGGATTTTAATATTATAACATGACAAGCTTGGAATCAATACGAAAACTGAATGGAAACGTACCACTAGGACCTCAGGTTAGAATTTATTTATTTTCGCATTGTGTTTCATCACCGTTCAGTGTGGCGCTATGGCTAAGGCCTTCGCCTACCACCACTGCGGCCGGGGTTCGATCCTCATACGAGTTGGGACGATTTTTCACAATGGAAGATGGCCAGATTGAATTTGTATATCTGCCACACATTTCCAAAAATATTCTAAGTCCAACTTGACCTCGAAAAAGTATATACCAAAAATTTCAAAAATGCACATGGGTGGTATATGCAGAATAATGCATGGCTAAACTGCATATAAACCCACCGGAAGTGCCGAAATCGTGGTATAATAGGTGTGTAGATGACATGCTGACAGCTCCATATTGGTTGAACCATATACTTAGGAGGCAGATCTAAGAGGCTTTTACTGTCAGAAAAGCATATTACCATTTTTATGGCGTGGCATTGTGCACTGGCATTGGGTAGGCTAATCTTCTGTAGACAGCCCAAGACATGTCAAAAAAGTAAGATGCAATCATTTCCCCATAACTCTTTTAGTGTGGCATGACTCCCTTAAGCCCCATTTCCATCTTGTTACTTCCTGTACTGGCCTTGTTCAGCTTTAGCATGTTACGAAATGCCGGAAAGGATTAACACCTCCTGTAGATGTTGACCCCTATATCATAAGGTGTACATAAGGTGTGATGAGGTGGGTGGGGTGCAAGTAAAGTTCGACATCACTTACTGTCTGACCTCTCAGTCTACATGATGACCTTGAATGGTGGTGCACAACCCACACCTGGAGTAAGGGCATGGGTACCGTTTATAAGCGCATACACTTACAGCTTTCAATACCCCCTACTGCCATTACTTATTTAATAGTAGCAGTAATTTGAATACATGTTTACTTGATTTATTCAATGCCTCCTTGCCTCTGGGTTTATTTGAGATTGGTGTTAATTTGAGACCCATGTCCTTTAATATGCCAATACACTAGGGGTTGGACACAGAACTAGGGGAAACTCAGGTCAAAACTATGTATCAGCCTGAAAATAAAGGGTAGACAGGTACTTTCCATTTGCAACCTTATTGTATATATTAGCAGACAACGAATTTCTAGGCAGGTTTCATTTTTAATATAAAGGCATTCTTCATCATATAAGTCTGGTGACAAAGAGCAGGCTGGCTCCACTGCTTTGTGGCCTTTGACCATTTAAGGACTACATGTATTATGCATTCCTCAGAAGGTTAGGCAATATGAGTAAGACTTATAATAAGGAACATACCTCCAATCTACCCGTCCTCATATTTAAAGGGGAAATTTTCGTTAGTGTACCTACGACCTGGAGTCCTCCCAGCAGGTCTTATGCCACTTCCACAGAGATGCTAATTTTTATTGCCCTGCAGGGGGTCCTGTTTGAAGTTTGGTCTGTCTGGAGTCATTAGGGTTGGGGGTGGTGGCTGGAGCTGCTCCATAAAATGCCACTGACCAGACAACAGGGGATGGGTATATATTGGTGGAACAGCCAGATTTCAAAAGTTTGACAGTTGGGGAAAATAAGAAACCCATTTTCTGAGTGTTCTATTTATCAAAAGTAGTTGATTTTACCTGTATCTGCCAATTAGGTAATCCCACACATGCTATGCATCTTAGAGAAATTAATATACACTAAAGACATAGATATTCAGGATAGATTGAAATATTTGACCAGAGCTCTTTACCCCACCATATATAAGACCCCCTGTGGGTTCACAGGCTGTTCCGTCCTATTTATACCCTCCCTTCCCCTTTAAGCCATAACTCTGCTGTCAGTATACACTGTACAAGGGTGCCATTAAAATAACAATAATTCTCTGGCAACTTTGGGACAAAGCTTTCACCCTCACTTTCAAAGGTATTCCTATAACACATTGATTCATTCTGGATAGTGTTTTTTGGGGGTAAACTACATTGCATCACAAATGCTGTGGTTTGCTGCACAGTTTACTGGGATGCCTCGCAAATCTGCCAGGCTTTATTTACAGTGTAAGGCAATCTGTAACACCGATCACTCTGTTACCTTCAGGTTGTTCAGGGTTGATTCACCCAGTAACCAGTTCCATACCCAAGGAGAAAGATTCCTTACAGAATTGGCAATTTGTCTGTTCTATGTAAAACCTGGATGAGCATCCAGCAGCTTAGCAAATGTTAAGTTCATCTTATGCCAAAGTGTAAAGTCTAGATATAGGCAACACTTGTGTTTGTTCAGAAAGCATCATGCATTTTCTGATAGCTTCCCTGCAGTGAGAGATATTACATTCTGCTCACCCTAACCAACCACTTAGCCTTTAACATAGATGTGGGTAGGGTATAATCTGTAGCAGGGATTCATGTAGAGGAGGCAATAAGCGTCTACATACCAAGCTGGTTGTTTCACAAGGGCAACTTGCTTATATCACCAATAATGGATCCATTTCTGCTAGTCCAGCAGTTCCTATCAAAGTACCTTATGCATAATGCAAACCTTGCATGCAAGATACAACATGCCTTTAATCTGCAACCTATTTCATACAATGGATGTTCATTTCCTCAAGTTAAAAATCCTCAGGTATCCATAGAGGACACACCCCTAAATAGGGCTAAAAAGGCGGAGTCTAATTCAGTCTAGTCATATGAAAAAAATGCAATTGAAGATTCTGTTCTAGAACACCAGCTAGTGTGAGCCTATAGCAGCTCCCAATACTTCTATAGGGCCCGGAGCTTCAGTAGACAAGATATACATGTACAACTTCTGAAAGAGCCCACAGAACTCTAGTGGTAATATGAAATATAGAGGGGCAGAACACCAATTTGAAGGCTCCAACATATTTGCTGATATCCTGAGTTGAGAGATCTCCTTCACCACTCCCTGACCTACCCAGATGCTAACCTCTAGAATGCCACTAGATGCACCTGCCAGCACCAGATTGGTTCATCATAGCAGTGGCTATGGAACCTGGAGTCATCATGTGGCCATCGAAGGGCTTAAAGGGTACAAGAAGAGAAATGGTAGATGGTGGTAGCAGAGGCAGGTAGGAATGGGAGAGGTAGGTAGAACTAATCATTTACCAACTGGGATGATGCGTTTGAAGGGAATAACCATATTGGCCCGTATATACCCTCATACCCGCCGCCCTCCTTTTTGTTCTTTGAGTATATATGTAATGGTGTAGACACCGGCCCGTTTATTCATCATTTACCCTGGTAGCAAGAAAACGCTTATGCAGCTTGAACATACATCACCACCAGCATGATTTACTTATTTCAACTATGTATATGTACAACAAAAACATTTAACACATAATACAAAAATGTTCCAGTTGCTTCATAAAAATACAGCATCAAAATGAAGATAAAGTGTAATAGTATAAACAATGTCTCATATCAGAAATTAACAAGTCGTCACAACCTCGTAAATTTATGCTTTAAGTCTCAATCAGTATTTTGTGGTGTGTGGTAGGGCATTAAAGGGTTAAAGAATGTCACTGCTTCCCCCATGAAACCTGCCCCCTTTCTGGCATCAGGTCAGGGCTATGGTGATAACATGTACTAAAATGTCAGCATATCAGACTAGAGCAGCATGATTGAAATCCTTGAATGAGCTGATGGACCCTTTCTATGAATAAACTTAGCTTAATGGCAGAAGCTTAGGTCTAGTGTAGAGCTGAAGGTCATTTCAATACAGTGTGCCATCAGCTGTCTCTACTTAATGAACCAAAAACACATTGTCCTGTACAGGCCCTCTTTATGTACGTTTTCAGCAATGGCCTTATGCAGGTTAATACAGAGTCTCATTTCTCTTGTTTTCTCTCCCATCCTCTGGTTCTCTCTGCTGCTTTATTACATTTCACCTTGGTCATAGGAATGTCGTTGATGGTTCACCCCATCCCCCCGTCTCTATATCTGTTACACAGACATCCAGTTCTGAGAAGTGCACCTTCTTCGTATTAAGATTACATCCAAATTGAATAACACCCACCACCTAGAGGACACCAATCCCATTATGACACCACTATAGCTTTCTGCCAAACACAGGCTGCAGTAGTTGGATTGGCCTGTGACCTGTGGGGGCAGAGTGGTGGTAGTAAAGGGTATTACACTGACACAGCTGACCCTACAAAACCACAGCTACATGAGGATATCTGCACCTATACTGCCATCTGAGAATATTAAATGGTATCAGTTAGACATACTGTTATACGAGATGCTCCAGGAGAGTTTCATAGTGGATTGGCAGTCAGAGCAGTCTTATCTGGATTGGATCTGTCTCAGTGTTAAGGCAGGCGATGCCCGGGGTGGGGAGCTAGAGAAAGGAGGTGGGGAGGGGACAGAAGGGGAGTGGGGTATTGGGAGGTGGGGTGAGTAGGGCTAAAGGAATCGGAAGAAAGTAGGAAATAAGGAATTGATATGGATGGGGGGGGGGGGTCTTAGGGAGGATGGAGGAGGTGTACTCTCATGCATGAATTTTGTGTTGAATGAGGACAGCAGAGAAAGGAGAAAGTAGGATGGTCAACAAACCCAGCATTGGCAGTCACCCAGTGCAACTATGCCAGGAACTCACAAAACTAATCTTCCATACTTTTTCAATGGCTACAGCCTCACTTTCATCCATAAGTGGGAGAATAGGAGGTACAAAGAATGGTTGGGCTAGAGATTTGTAGGGAAAGGTGATCAGTAAGGAAGGGACAGGTGGAAGCAATAATGAAGAGAACGTTTCTGAGATTTCCAGCAAATGGGTTTATGTGGGACACACCCAAAGTCAGGATGTGATATTTATGTGAGATTACCATGTTGAAATTCCTAATGAATGGAATCTTTTCTTGACCTATATGCTCCTCATAAAATGTCTGGTATGCCAGATGTGGCTCATGCACGAGTCTCTATCAGCATTTGGGCCTGCCTTCTGGAACCTTGGGACATTCCTCATAGACCACTTATAAAGGCATACATGTGGATTGGTTCAAAGCTTTGGGAATTGGCAATTTTGGCTTATGCTTGTTTCATTGCAGTTAGAGCCTCAGTTAGAGCAGTTGTCACATCAACTATACCTGGGATGCTTACAGAGGCAGTATTTCAGTGGTGACTTTTTAAATGACCAATGACAGGCAGAGGAGCTTTGGTCCAAATGTTTGGTCCTAAAATTGGGATGCTGTCTGAAAGTAGGTATCCTGCCACTTTTACATTTGGAGTTAATCAGATTGCAAACCAAATCATGAGAAGTATAAAAAGAGAATTCAGAGAACACCAAAATGAACCAATAAAATCATGTTTAAATGAGAGACGTCAGATGGACCTTATAGTTACGGTTCTCCATTACAGTTCACTGCCTTACCACCAGGCAATCTTTGTCAACTAAACACTGAGTAAATGACTCAAATTGTGGCAGTATAAGAGGACCATACTCACCTGAAATATGGGTGAAATATATGTGAAATGTCCGCTGAATATACCTGAGTAATTTGGTAGCTTTTTTGACAGGCTTTTTCAGCAGCACTGTAAACATGCTAGGATGCTGCTATAATACCTCACATAAGGCACATTTTGAGTCCATACTGGAGCTACAATCTACACGTGGGACTAAGTTCTAGTCATTCTATCATTGTTATATAGTACATAAGATAAGGCACATTATTATAGTAATAGATAAACATGATGTCCAGTAGGCTGGCCTTGATCCATTATTTATGAATGAATAAAAGTATTGCTTTTGATCAATTTCATTTCTGCTCTATATATCTAAATTAGTTGTTTACATCAACTATTGTGCTTGGGCAAGGACCTGGAAAAAAACCTTGCAGTTGATGGATCTGTCTGGGCAGCAACATAGACCTCAGAAAACATAAGAAGTTGCTTGCTCATATTGTGACTACCATATTTCTACTACTGTACTGTGGTAAGAAATAATTTTATAAGTTGTCATATCCTGATAGTCTGTAATAATGTATGATGCATGAATGATCCATACCACAAGGCCCTGTATTAGTGCAGTCATTATGTAAAAGATTCCACGGGTTTTTGGCACATCTGGCGGAAATCATGAAAATTTGCATACAGGCCCTTTAGATAAGTGGATACATTGATTTTCAAGAATGTTTCCCCTCTAAAATTGATGTTAAATATAGATTGTGTGAAAATTATCAGATTATGAATAATTCTATGAAAATCCCTTGTCTTTTATCTAATAGGTTAATTTGCAAAACTGAACATGGGGAATCATTTATTACACATACAATTAACCATAGAACATTATGTGATGTTTAAATCAAAACAGCAATGACGATAGCCTAATTTGCATATGGAAATGAGGTAAGTATTTGTATGCAGCTCAGTCATTGGACGGCTCAGAGTTTACCTCCTGATGGTAGACTCCTGGGCCAGAATGCAGTGGAAAAATAGTACAAAAGCAGTACATAAACAGTGTAGTCTAGCAGTAGTGTTTCAGTACCAAATCAGTATGGGGAACAGTGGTGTTTCAGAATCCACTGATATTCCTCTGCCAAACACCACAAAATAGAGCAGTACACTGCAAAAATGTGTTTAGATTTGAAACATGTTTAGGTCTAAACACGTTTAAAACCTAAACATATAGGTCAGTTAGGTGTCTCATCGACTACACATTTAGAAAATGAACACTTTTATTCTAACTACATAAACATTTACGCTAAACATCCCATGTAGCAAGCCCGCTCGGGGCCAAATTGGTTTTACCCGGGATAAGGGGTTCAAAGCGGGCAGTATTCAGTACATGGGTTTTAGGTTCAGCAGATGCTGGGTTTCCAGTCAGGGCCACACAGGGCAGCCCAAATCGGGCAAACCCACTTGAGCCCGTTGGGCTCCCAACGGGTTTTGTCCTCAGCATACGGTCTGGGCCACATTGGGCCGCCCGATTTGGGCACTGGTCAGCTTTAAAATGGGCAACCACATTGGGCCCAGGATGGTTTCAAAATGGGCATCCCAAGATGGGTACTTAGCTGCATAAAGTCTTCCCAGTCTGGGGTGAGAGTGGGTTTGGACAGGGCAGCCTCATCTTCTGAACTGTTCTAAACTCTGTGATGAGTGTTCCCCCTCCCTCTCTCTTTTTTGTTCGTCCCTCCCCTATCCATCCCCTACCCCTTCCATCTCCTCCTCATTCCACTCAACCTGCCCTGCCCTTTTCCCCTCTCACCCCGCTCTGCCCTGCCCTTCTGTCACCCTGCCCTCCCTAGCCCACTTAAAAGGGTCTATTTCTCCTCTTTCCTATCCCCTCAGGATGTGTGTGGTGCACATATGCGCAGGCACTGACACATTCCTCTGTGAATTTGTGTAATGAGGATCTCACCATGAATATGACCTTAGCTGTCGAAATGGTGTTAAACATCTATTACTCACTCACTCTCACTCCCAGCCCTCACCCTGCCTTGCCCTGCCCTGCTCTCACCCTGCCCTGCCCTGCTCTCGCCCTGCCCTGCCCTACTCTCGCCCTGCCCTGCCCTACTCTCATCCTGCCCTGCCCTCCTCTCACCCTGCCCTGCCCTGCTCTCACCCTTGCCCTGCCCTGCTCTCACCCTGCCCTGACCTGCTCTCGCCCTGCCATGCCCAGCTCTCACCCTGCCATACCCTACTCTCACCCTGCCCTGCCCTGGCATCTCTTTCGCTCACATGCCCTGCCCTGCCCTGCTCTCACCCTGCCCTGCCCTGCTCTTACCCTGCCCTGCTCTCACACTGCCCTGCCCTCTCACCCTGCCCTGTCCTACTCTCACCCTGCACTGCCCTGGCATCTCCTTTGCTCACATGCCCTGCCCTGCTCTCACCCTGCCCTGCCCTGCCCTCATCTCACCCTGCCTTGCCCTCTTCTCACCCTGCACTGCCCTCCTCTCACCCTGCCCTGCCCTCCCCCCTCCCTTCCCTCCACCACTGCTGTAGGACACTTTCCCTATACCATTAATACACAGGTAGGTTCATAGTAGGGATCCAGATATTTCATGTAAAAGGCAACACTGACTAGTCCTGGAAAGAACAGCTTCATGTCTTTCTTTGTACTAGTAGGCTTGCAAGGTGTATTTGTGGTGTGGGGGCAAACAGGTCCCACACTTGGCCAGGTATAAGAGGACTATATATAGAGGCAATTGAGAAACCAAAAATATCCCCTGCCCCTGTAGGCCAGTCCATGGCAGACTCACTACAAAGTGGTTTCACAGCACTCCAGGCAGAATTCTACTACCCATACCAAACTCATTTCTTTTAGACATAGGACAACTGGAATAGACTACTAAATCAGATATGAAGTAATAATGTGCAGACTTTCTCATAGTCTGGAAATACTTAGATGTTTCTAGTCAAAAGTGCAAATCAAGGTCATCTGAGTAGTAGTGGAATGGCAACACCATTTCTATTGCACTGAACTTGGAACAAGAGCAGATATGCAGAGGTACAGGCATTATGAACTTGAAGGCTCTCTTCTCTACTCCTACATAGGGAATAAGTAGGGGAAGATTGAGGCCAGAATGTCACTTTAATGAATCAAAGTGCCTTGTGTTGGCTGAATGAGTTTGATTCAAATGAATGGTACTGCTCTGCCTTTCCACTTGGGTAGATATTGCATTTACTGCTTTGGTGATGGGGGGGGGGTTAGATTAGCTCAAGGATTTGTTGCTTATTGACCTTTAAAAAAAAGAAAAGATTTTGGATAAATTTCTCAAAAAGAATTTTTAACATGTCACCACTAATTTTTCATCAAATCCGGCAGCCCACTTTAGGCCACACCAAAAACCCATGTTAAACTCACTTTGAGCCCAAATCGGTGAGCCCAATTTCAAACAGATCTGTGCCCGAATCGGTTAGCCCAGTGTGGCCCAGACCCTTTGCTGAGGACAAAACCCATCGGGCGCCCACTGTGTTAACCCAGTGTGGCCCACATCAGGAGCCCGCTCTGGCCCAGACTCGGGCCACACCATTTTTGCTACCTGGGATGTTTAGATGTTTAGAGTTGAGACAGTCGAATAATAGGTGTTTAGATTTAAACATCAATATGTTTAGATACTTGGATGTTGAATCCACACCAGGTAGCAGCACTACCTTTGACTGGACTATCTGCACACAGTTATAATCAATTGTTGTGACAAATGTCCCCAAATCCCATGTTTATCATGGTTTCATTTTATAGAATGTCATGTGAATAGAAAGGGCAATAGAAAATTGACTAGATTCACCTCATGCCACCATCATTACCATAAAATAATCAATAAACTCCATGACTGACACCTATTTGATGTTATTCTGGAATAGATAAGGCAATGTCCTTCCTTTCAAGCTGTTGTACTTTCTTAAGTCTCTCATTCTGATGCAGTGTCTAATATATGTACACATATATAGCTGTGGCTGACATCTTTGGAGACTTCGAGAAGTAAATACCTGCTGATGTCCCCCTCCCCCAGTAAATGAGAAAACAAACAAAATATATCTCTGTTTTTTAATGCATACATGTCTGTAAACCTTAAGTCTCCATCAAATCATTTAAAAATCTAAACACAAAAATTCTTAAACACCTAAACACAAAAATTCATAGATCTAAACACCTACATTTCTAAACACTTGAGCTAAGCATATTTTTTGGCTAAACATGTTTAGGAAATTAATGTGATTACAAAAACGTTGCAAGAATATGTTTAGAATTGTGTTTAGGATGTAAACATCATTTTTGCAGTGTAGTGGTCCAGTAGTAGAGCAGTGGCATATCAGTATATAAGCAGTGTCAAATCAGTTTGTCTGAAATATGTAAATGCAAGTATGGAAGACAAGTCTGCATGTGACAAGATGTGAATGCAGTTCATTATTGGAATGTGAGATGAGAAAGGGGGCTATAGGCTGAAGATAGTATAACAAGTTAAACATTCATCATTCATAAGCACGCATTCTCTCAATTAGAAGTTGGTCCAATGGAACACATCACCCCCTCTATAACCAATGCTCTCAGTAGATGCCCCTACCAATAAATATAATATACGTTTGGCTGAATGTCTTCCATGCTTGTTCCCTTGCGTGGCAGCACCTTTACCATGGGCATCATAAAGGGGTGTTCGCCCCAGGATATGTCTGCACTTACGTGGCACACATCTGTCACCTCCATGTCAGGTAAGGCCAACCCACACCACTGGCTTATGTGTTTTCAGATATATAATCAAGCTACATGTGAAGCCATCACCATTTTAACGTTCTTTGGTAATTTACAGTTTGATGATGTGCCTCATGATCTCCTATATCTTATGTTATTCTCTACCTAAACATCTCTCTTTGTCTGTGTCTATGTCTGTGAGCATCTCTCTCTCTCTCTCTTTCTATCTTTCTTCTCGTCCCTCTCCTCATCCCTCTCCTTAATTAACCCCAAATTCTCAGGTACCAGTGAGCCAGGTCTCTGTCAAAGTCCCTCGATGTACTACAGGAAGCACTTCTCCATTTTAGACTGGTTTAGATGTACCTACTTGTAACATCTCATCTTTGTGGATCACAGGCTAAACTTTCTCTACTTTGCCTCCTCCCTGAGTATCCCTGTCACCATCTCACTAATATCTTGAAAGTTTCCGATGTGTAATCCTCGAATGGCTGCATAGTGTGTGCAATCACAATGTCCATTTTTGCATGGATGAAGCCTAATGAACAAGTAATCTATGGATAAGTCATGACGAGTGTGTGTTAGTGAAGGATAATGACACGAGGCCATAGGCCAAGTGTTATTAGCCTTCGCTAACACACACGAGTCATGATTTATCCATTGTCTACTTATTTTATACCACGAAACCAATAAATAATCAATAGAATACCAATAAATTCAATTTGAAACAAAAATTTTTCCCCCTCCCCGGGACTCGATGCCAGCCATTGTGTGTGTACACAGGTACATACACCTCGGTGCCCGGCAGCGGACAGCGACAGCGCCTGTCTCGGCTCGGACAGGCAGCGGCACACAGCTAAAGATTTCAATGCGTCTCGCTGTTATGTTTGTGTAGAATACACCTACTCGCCCGGCAGCGGACAGCGACAGCGCACATGGTGAAAAAAGATGCCTCTCGCTGTTATGTTTGTGTAGAATACACCTCCTCGCCCGGCAGCGGACAGTGACAGTGCACATGGCGAAAAAAGATGCGTCTCGCTGTTATGTTTGTGTATAATACACCTCGGTCTCGGCTTGGCTTGCTTTGAATACATCTCGCGGTTATGTTTGTGTACAATCGATACATACACCTCCTGGCCCGGCAGCGGACAGCGACAGCGCACACGGCAAAAAAAAGATGCACCCAGACCGGGACACGATCCGCGGACCTCTGACGGCTGAGCGCAAAGCGCTAACCACTAGACCACCGCGTCTCCTCCTTCAGCGCATGTCTCGGCTTGGCTATCTTTGACAGTAGGGAACAAAAATATACGCCCGGACCAGGACTCGTCCCGCCTACCTCTACAAGCTTACCAAGCAAACCCATACCATCACACTTTAGTCCCTGTGGCGCACTGCATAGGGAGTTGGACTAGGAATCTTAGGCTGCAGGTTCGAGCCCTGCCCTGGTCAAGTCTATCATGGGTTTTAACATGTAACATATGACATGGAAGGACATGAGAGGTGTGTGGTTATCCATGGATAACCCACACCCCGTGCATGTTTTTAACCCCCCCAACCCTTTTGCGTTATAAGGGGTATACTTTCTCAAGTGTATGCCACGATGCAAAAGTTTATTTCTTTGTTTTCAAAAGAAATGCTACTAAGGTATAAAATTCACCAGCATATGTATTAGAACCAAACATAACTATTTCCTGTTAAGAAAAAAGCAAATTAGTATGACTGTAGGCTTTCTGAGTCATATAGGCTGTGTGTAGTGGTAGGATGTTAAGAAATGCCCTCATGGTTAAAACCATCTTATTAGCAGCAGAGGTGTACCTCCATCCCCTAACCTACTGATTATGGCTTGTCTAAAGAGGAAACTTCTGCCCTATCTTAGCTAACCCAAGACTGCTTTGGGTTTGGCCTCAATTTTGTGATGCACTGCCACCTGGTGAGCATTTATCACACCAAAGGTCAGCTCATCTATAAACAGCTGCATCAGGTGGTGCAAGGTGGGTAGATGCTTCAGTCTGGTGTACTAACCTGGAATGTGCCATGGATTCTGTACCATGTTTATAACCCCATAAACCTTTTAAGGGGATGCTTTTGGTGCATTATAATGACAGCCCTCCTAGGCGTGTATTAACTGGAGAGCATGATACATGAATACCGCCTTGGTGAGTAAACTTGCCAAAGCTGCATTCATCCCAGCAAATTGTCGTCATATGTCGCCATGATTGGTCATCAATGGTGACTCCTTTTTGAGTGATAACTCATTCCGTCATCTTTCGCCACTGTGTGTTAGACTCAAGTGACATAGCAATTGCTATTCCTGGTGATCTTGTGCTATAACGACGTCTTGTTCCATCTAGCGACATGTGTGAGCAACTTCACACAGGTTGACGATGACTCACGACAATTTGCTGGGATATGTCCTGCCAATGAAAGGGCATGAGCTGTTGGTGACAGTAGTCCTGAAGGGCATTTATTAACAATGTTAATTAACAATATTAAGAAATGCCCTCCTGAGAAGTGAGGGCTAAATTCATGCACTATGCCTGCCATATGGGGTTGATACACCCAAGGTGTTGGGATGATGCTGAAATGATGTACTTCGGAACAGACTTTGATGGTACATTATTCTGACCGATATCAATTATGCAATCCTACATTAGCAGCCCTGAAAGGACTAACATAGGATCTAATATCAGTATTGACTGAGTAATAAGTCACTAGATTAATGTCACAGTGATTTGTATATAGTAAATCCTAGCCCCAGCATCTACAGCTGTGGGGTACCTCAGGGGTCAGTGTTAGGGCAGCAAGTTTTGTTCCAGATGTTAACAGCCTTGAAATCTGAATCTAGTTTACTAACATGGTGAGTAAAATACCAGGCATATATATGTCTATTACATGATAAAGAGGGCACTCTCTCTGGTTTAACAACATAACTAGCTCATAGTTTACACAGGAGCTCATTTAAACTCAGCTCTGCCGCCAGTAGTCTCCTATTCAGAAAAAGGTTCTACTCATAATCCATTCAGCCTTGTATCAACACTGACTGATGGTCAAAGGTTATCGGAGACTTTCAATCATTGAAATTTGCTCAGGCTATCAGAATATGTCTGTTGTGGCAGGAACTCCTTTGAAACAAGACGTATGTCTTCCTCTAAAATCAATGTCAGTCTGACTGCATAGACTTTTAAGTGAAACTAAACTGACCTTTATAGATTTCAACTTTTTTCCTCAGAATCCCTACAATTGCTCCTGAACTGGCAAGTAGGGCTGCAGTTCCATTATTTAACTAATGGGGATATAGGATAGTTCAGTTCAGCGGGCATTTATTTCCAGATTTACGTAAAGCATGTCGTTAAGACTTGAAAAGGGTTGTATTACTACCCCATATTAAAAACGGGGTTGTTTCGTTGCTGGTTAGCTTCTGCAAGCCTAATAACAGAGTTGGAGCTTGTCCTTGCCAGTACCAGATAAGTCAAATGAAGGTATTGTATTTTTCTCTTTTTTCTTTATTAATCCCAAGTTATTTATTATTTTGAAGTCTCCAAATATTATTTATCTTCTCCTTACCAAACCAGAGAGTAGATATATTAGAGCCCATAAAGCTGTTCAATATTTCTACTTTTTATGTACAGATAAATTACAGCATGCCATGACTTTATAATCCCATTACATCTAAGCCCCCTATGTATGTCATCACACTATGGTGCTATATTAAAAACTCCTTCCTATTATAGAACACGTCAAAGGCATAAATACATGTTTTTACTGAATGCTAAAATTGGAGAAATTTCCATCAATGTAACTTTATAGACTAACAGATACATACCAGTAGTACCTGGGTAGGCTCAGAACAGGAGAAAGGGGAGGGTGATGTAGTCAGGATATCACTCTGATGTTATTAATAGATGTGTCTCTATGACGTAATGGACTAAGGGTATTTTACTATACTTGTCCTGTAATCTGCAGTAAAGGTAATTGGTGCAATTGCTTTGGTAAAGGTAAGTGGTGCAATTACTTTGGTAGAGGTAATTGGTGCAATCACTTTGGTAGAGGTAATTGGTGCAATTGCTTTGGTAGAGGTAATTGGTGCAATTACTTTGGTAGAGGTAATTGGTGCAATCACTTTGGTAGAGGTAATTGGTGCAATCACTTTGGTAGAGGTAATTGGTGCAATCACTTTGGTAGAGGTAATTGGTGCAATTACTTTGGTAGAGGTAATTGGTGCAATTACTTTGGGCTCTCCTCAGGGGTTGAAGACTGAATAAGTGACTGAGCACTTATCATAAGGTGTCTTTCACACCATCACAGCTACATAAGAGGCACAGGAGGGATTTGCCCTTAAGGTATGTTCCCGTCTACTTAAGGCAGAGCGATTGTAGCAGATTATGTGCAGTCAATTTGTGAAGGTAATACTCTAAAATACCCATTGCAGATATGCAGCAATCTACAACATTATCTTATTTGGTCAATTGTAGATTGTATGTCCTGTTAGTGTTGAAGAAGGATGTCTGTTTTTTTCTTGTGGAATCAGATCAAGAAGTGGACCTCATTCTCAAGAATTTATTTCCACTCCCATACAGTTAGGTACACAGCAGCAGTGATGGCGATTTCTAAAACCTAGCCCAGGATAGATGACCAGCCGCTTAGCAGATGTTCGGTTCATCCCATGCTAAAGTGTTTAGTCTAGATTATAGGCAAAACTCATATTCATTCTGAAAGCATCATGCATTTTCTGATAGCTTCCCTGCAGTGAGAAATATCACTTTCTGCTTACTTTGATCAACCACTTAGCCTTTGACATAGAAGTTGTTTTTTGTTTTGGTAGGATATAATCTGTTTGTAGCAGATATTTTTGAAGAGGAGGCAATAAGTGTCTACAATACTTGTGGGTAATTTCACAAGGCATCAGATCCTACAATGGTACCTTGTGTATACACAAGCATAAGTTTTACTTCACCTATGAGGTGCAATATAATCTCATACAAAGAACACCAAACAGTGCACATCTGAGATCAAATTTTCTTAGAAGTGTCTTTTTGTTTAAAATCCTAAGGTATTCTATGTGGCACACAGGGCCGATTACAAAATGCACTTAGTATTTAAGCCCATACAGCCAGTCTAGTAATATGGAAATGTGTTATAGAAGAGTCTCATACTTTCCTCAGAATCCCTACAATTGCTCCTGAACTGGCAAGTAGGGCTGCAGTTCCATTATTTAACTAATGGGGATATAGGATAGTTCAGTTCAGCGGGCATTTATTTCCAGATTTACGTAAAGCATGTCGTTAAGACTTGAAAAGGGTTGTATTACTACCCCATATTAAAAACGGGGTTGTTTCATTGCTGGTTAGCTTCTGCAAGCCTAATAACAGAGTTGAAGCTTGTCCTTGCCAGTACCAGATAAGTCAAATGAAGGTATTGTATTTTCTTTTTTTCTTTATTAATCCCAACTTATTTATTATTTTGAAGTCTCCAAATATTATTTATCTTCTCCTTACCAAACCAGAGAGTAGATATATTAGAGCCCATAAGGCTGTTCAATATTTCTACTTTTTATGTACAGATAAATTACAGCATGCCATGACTTTATAATCCCATTACATCTAAGCCCCGTATGTATGTCATCACACTATGGTGCTATATTAAAAACTCCTTCCTATTATAGAACATGTCAAAGGCATAAATACATGTTTTTACTGAAGGCTAAAATTGGAGAAATTTCCATCAATGTAACTTTATAGACTAACAGATACATACCAGTAGTACCTGGGTAGGCTCAGAACAGGAGAAAGGGGAGGGTGATGTAGTCAGGATATCACTCTGATGTTATTAATAGATGTGTCTCTATGACGTAATGGACTAAGGGTATTACACTATACTTGTCCTGTAATCTGCAGTAAAGGTAATTGGTGCAATTACTTTGGTAGAGGTAATTGGTGCAATCACTTTGGTAGAGGTAATTGGTGCAATCACTTTGGTAGAGGTAATTGGTGCAATCACTTTGGTAGAGGTAATTGGTGCAATCACTTTGGTAGAGGTAATTGGTGCAATCACTTTGGTAGAGGTAATTGGTGCAATCACTTTGGTAGAGGTAATTGGTGCAATCACTTTGGTAGAGGTAATTGGTGCAATCACTTTGGTAGAGGTAATTGGTGCAATCACTTTGGTAGAGGTAATTGGTGCAATCACTTTGGTAGAGGTAATTGGTGCAATCACTTTGGTAGAGGTAATTGGTGCAATCACTTTGGTAGAGGTAATTGGTGCAATCACTTTGGTAGAGGTAATTGGTGCAATCACTTTGGTAGAGGTAATTGGTGCAATCACTTTGGTAGAGGTAATTGGTGCAATCACTTTGGTAGAGGTAATTGGTGCAATCACTTTGGTAGAGGTAATTGGTGCAATCACTTTGGTAGAGGTAATTGGTGCAATCACTTTGGTAGAGGTAATTGGTGCAAGTACTTTGGGCTCTCCTCAGGGGTTGAAGACTGAATAAGTGACTGAGCACTTATCATAAGGTGTCTATCACACCATCACAGCTACTTAAGAGGCACAGGAGGGATTTGCCCTTAAGGTATATTCCCCTCTACTTAAGGCAGAGCGATTGTAGCAGATTATGAGCAGTCAATTTGTGAAGGTAATACTCTATAATACCCATTGCAGATATGCAGCAATCTACAACATTATCTCATTTGGTCAATTGTAGATTTTATGTGCTGTTAGTGTTGAAGATCGATGTCTGTTTTTTTTCTTGTGGAATCAGATCAAGAAGTAGACCTCATTCTCAAGAATTTATTTCCACTCCCATACAGTTAGGTACACAGCAACAGTGATGGCGTTTTCTAAAACCTAGCCCAGGATAGATGACCAGCCGCTTAGCAGATGTTCGGTTCATCCCATACTAAAGTGTTTAGTCTAGATTCTAGGCAAAACTCATATTCATTCTGAAAGCATCATGCATTTTCTGATAGCTTCCCTGCAGTGAGAAATATCACTTTCCGCTCACTCTGATTAACCATTTAGCCTTTGACATAGACGTTAGTTTTTTTGGTAGGGTATAATCTGTTTGTAGCAGAGATTTTTGAAGAGGAGGCAATAAGTGTCTACAATCCTTGTGGGTAATTTCACAAGGCATCAGATCCTACAATGGTACCTTGTGTATAAGTTTTACTTCACCTATGAGGTGCAATATAATCTCATACAAAGAACACCAAACAGGGCACATCTGAGATCAAATTTTCTTAGAAGTGTCTTTTTGTTTAAAATCCTAAGGTATTCTATGTGGCACACAGGGCCGATTACAAAATGCACTTAGTATTTAAGCCCATACAGCCAGTCTAGTGATATGGAAATGTGCTATAGAAGAGTCTCATAATTTCCTCAAAACCCCAGTTTTTAACTATAGCTGCTCTCAAGCCTACAATCACATTTTGGTACACCAGATATGTGCCTATCTAACTCCTCTGAAACACCCCACAGGACTACGTAATCTGAAATATAGAGGAGTAGAACACCACTGTCAAGGCCCAGACATTTTTGCTGATATCCTGAGTTGAGAAATCTCTTACACAATTCACTAACCTGGGCACATGCCAACCCCTTGAGCACCGCTTATGCATTAATACGCCATGGTGCCATATTACTGGGAAGTGTTAATGTTATATGGGCTATTAACTTTCTTTTAGTATCATAGTGGCCCCACATGCTCCTGAAGGGTCATTATGCTACACTAATGTAGTGCTGGAGCTTGGCTCACCAGCACAGTATTGGTTCAGCGACTAAAGGACCTGGAGTTATCATGCCACCCTTAAAGGGGTTGAAGGGTACAAGAAGAGAAATGGTAGATGATGGTAGCAGAGGCAGTTAGGAATGGGAGAGGTAGGTAGCACTAATCATTTACCAACCGGCATGATGCGTTTGACCGGCATTACCATAGTGGTCCATATATACCCTCATACCCCCCAATAGGATAAAAGGGTTAAAGTATGCTTCCCCCATGAAACCTGCCCTCTGCGGAGGTCTTGGTACCTCTCTCACTGTCATATCTGGTCTCTGCCCATCTCTCTCTCTCTCTCTTGTTTTCTTCCACACTCTCTTTGCTCTGAACCATTACAACTTTGTCCCCAATCCCCTAACTATCTCTTCCGCTTCCTCTGGCCCTCATGTATCATTTCACCTTGGGCACAGAAAAGCTATTGAAGGTTTAAGTCACTTCCCCTGTCTCCATTGTGTCTGATCCAGAGACATCAGGTTCTGAGTAGTACACCTTCTTTGTAATAAGATTACATCCAAATTTAATAGTACCCTTCATCCACAAATTCGATTTTGAAATCCACATACCTCCCAGACAGACAAAGGTTGTACCTAGAATGGCCTACAACAGTGAGGGCAGACTGGGCAATGACAGGGGGTTTAACACTTTGTGAGCCACATGCCGAGTGACTCCAGGTGGAATTTGTAGTTGTAGGGCTGTGTGCAATTGTAATACCTGAAGAAACCTTGGAGACGTCTTGTAGAGTAGTATGCCCAAGGCATACCTTCATAGATAATGGAACCAAAAAATCATATCATTAAAGAACTATGTCAATAGTAGAGTGTTTATATGTTATTTTGAACAGACTGAACAGCTTTAAATCACAAAGGCAGATGATGATATTGTTCTACCCACCAATATCTGAGCCCATATTGCTTGGCCCATCAATACAAGCATTGTCGTCTGCACCAATCAGGGCAGTGTACTTTCTTTCATAAATCTACATATTACCAATCATAGTGTTGAGTACCCAATCAAGAGCAGACAAAATCCTATCTATCTACCAGACACCATGTCTAGCTACCCAGACACAATGTTTAGCCTTAGTAGTTAGCATGTAATAATAAGTACTGGATTGGCAGCAATTGTTACAATACAGGTAACATTCCTCTCTACTATTTCTGGCCCATAATCATCTCAGCCATTATCCTGTGTATGTATTGCAGTGTATTCCTGGTCTAGACCAGTAGTTCATGTTAGTACAATCCTATTGACTTGATTGGGGTTGTCGTGTATGTGCTATGGTACTAGTATGTGCTGCATATTTACAATTGGGGCTCAGAGTGTAGGAAGTACCGTAATTGCGTGTTTAAATGCAGAGCTCTCAAGTGCACACAGGTCTCATTTAGGTGGAGGTAGGACTATAATGAAAGAAAGGATTCAACATTTTAAAAGACCTCAATCCATCTCAGAGGGTCACCATGATGCAGAAATGAGCATCATTCACCAAGGCATTGGCCCGCAAATGGTTAACATATGTATATAGTCTGACAGAGCTGACACTACCATAGTTACATAGGATCTCTGCACCTTGTACTGCCATCTGAGAATATTAAATGGTATCGATTGGATATTCTGCTACATGAGATGCTTGGGGAGATAGGATCATGGCGGATTGGCAGTCAGAGCAGACTTATTTGGATTGGATCCGTCTCAGTGTTAAGGCAGGCGAGGATCAGGGGTGGGGAGCTATAGAAGGAGGTTAGGCAGGGGATGGAGAGAGTGAATGCCTGATGTGGGGTGGGGGGAGGAGTAGAATGGGGAAGAGTTATAGATGTGGAAGGGGAGGGAAGTAGGAAATATGGAATGGAGACAGTTAGGGAGGAGGGCTCGGGGAGAAGGGAGAAGTGTACCAACTTACATGCCAGCAGTTGGGGTGCAGCCATAACACATAAAATAGATGCATCCCTCAACACTGTTTCAGAGAGAAACTATAGACAAAAGAAGAACCTGCAGAGATTCACAAAACTCACTCCACATTTTTAACTGTTCCATCCTGACTGCCAGTCATTGAGGGGATAATAGAAAAATGGTTGGGATATCCAATGTAATTAAGAGGGGAAGCAAGAATAATGAAGAGTTAGCTAATAAGAATAAGGTACTGCGATCTCTGACGAGTTATTGTTGGACACTCCCTAAAGTTGTGATTTGGACTCCTTTACTTTGAGATCATTTTGTTGAAATTCCTAATATGGCTTTTTATTTTTCAAGACTGAGGACCTCCTCATAAGATGGCTGGTATGCCAGATGTGGCTCATACACCGGTCCTTACAGTAGAACTCTGTGACACACTCTACAACCATTTGGACCCGCCTTCTGAGAGGATTATCAGGGTTATCATCATAGACTACTTATAAAGGCATACACACGGATTGATTCTGAGCTTTGGAAATTGGCAATTTTGGGATATGTTTGTTTGATTGCAGCTGCAGCTGCAGCGTAAGTTAGAGCAATTGCAATGCCAACTGAATGTCCTGTAGAGTCTAAGAACTTGTCTGATGAATGAATGTGGATGCTAACAGAGGGACTCGGTGGTGACTTTTGAAATAATGATTGCTCATTTGACATCCTGGGGAACATTCCTCCATAAGATTGACAAATGGGATATTTGATGGTTTCAAATGTGTAAAGGAGGCTCTGAAAATCATGAAAACTGAAATATATATTTAGTGATGCTCAGAGATAATCTGATGGGTTTTTCTGGATCTAGCCATGTGCATTATAGTCTTTATCCCCGGGAATAAGATGTATGCTAAACATAGGGATGACCTTAGGTAGGCTTCCACCTTATTGAGAATCAGCCTTGTCTAGGTGGTGTATATCGGGAGGCTGGAGATTCTGCATTATAGATAGATTAATAGTACGTTTGCACTGCCTGGCAAACTTTGTCACCTGAACACTGAGCTAAGGAAGCCTCGAGCCATGTTCACTCTCGTCAACGTTTAGCAATTTCTCAGCAGTATTGCAAACATGCATGTATGCTGCTGTGGTAACGTCTTACATTCTATAGTCCCTCTATCGCTGGTGTATAGTATGGAATGAGGCACACTAATAATGGAATAAGGCGCACTATTACAGTAATTAACAGGCAAGATGTCTAGTATCCTGGCCTTGGTTCATTATAAATAGAATAAAAAGGGACATTGCATTTAATCACTTTCTTTTCTGCTGTATGATTTACCATATGTATTTTAACATTGTTGTGGTTGGGTAAGGACCTGAAAATAAAACCTTGCAGTTGATGGATGTTTTGGAGCAGCCTGGAGGACCCAGGGAAATTGCTTCCTGGTCAATTGATTGAGTACATGTCTACAGGGCCTGTGACCATTAAGTATTATTGCCAATGCACTGTGATAATAAAAACCTCAAGTTAAGATGATGAACTTTAGATGTGTCAGAAGTTGACTGAAACTTGTAGCGGAAACTAGGTCTTCTTACTGTTATACCCTTTTATGGTTGCATCTATGTGGTGATAAAATGCGGTATCAATGTTGAAACCTATTTCATGTGTGTTGGCAGTGTTAAATAACCTGCTTTCATATATAATATCAAGAATGAATGAATCAACACAGGGAAAAGATGTTGATGAAACTCAATTGCATTGTGTAAACTTCCAAATTCATCCTGCCCAAAATCACAGGGCTAGTGCAGTCCTTATGGGTCCGGATGGTGCACCAACAGGTTTTAGTGAGTCCAGCACCTCATTGGTTTACATGACAACAGAGAAACACAACCTGTGCCAAAAAATGATTTATGAAAAAGAGATACTGAGACCATGACATGAAGGGAAAATCCAGAGGGGTTGTGGGCTTTCATGTGTGTTAATCTTAATCTACATCAGGATATGCTGCCTATCATTTTAACTCTGTGATCTAGCCCCATGCTCTGGGTTAAACCCTTTTTAATTAAAAGACCATATGCTTCACTTGACTGTGAAAAAGTATATTCCTTCAGTTATGGCATACTGATGCATACTGATGCATACTGATATAAACCCTATGGAGTTCAAGTAGTGGGTGTGTGCTTTCGATTATGAAAAGTCATGGGGAGAGGACATTGACTGGGTCAAAGATTAGTAATGAGATAACATCCCAAGGGTTGAAGGATTTCTGCAAAGTCTCAATAGACAAAATCTTTATTGAAATGGGAAAGGTAAATATGGATTATTTAGACACACTCTGAAATTGGTTAATTTATGTGATCATAGACTTTTGACTGCATTATGTGGGACTATTACATAGCATGGGCTTTAGGGCATTCAAATACTGTAAGACCCGTAAATGGTGAGGCATTCCAAGCCTCTGGATGGCAATTATGTTGAATATGTAATGCTATTATAGAATGCCTTCCCCATGTAAAGTGTCTTCTGAGCTCTTGCGACAAGGAGATCATGTCGCTCTCTGCATTGTACCAAGATGTCATAGGCTTATCACATGCCTTATTTATGAGAGTTGTTATATCTGGGTAGTCACTATATATGCAAGATCACATATCTCTACATCATATGCAAGATCACATTTCTCTACATCATATGCAGGATCACATATCTCTACATTATATGCAGGATCACATGTCTCTACATCATATGCAGAATCACATATCTCTACATCATATACTGGATCACATATCTCTACATCATATGCAGGATCACATATCTCTACATCATAGGCAGGATCACATATCTCTACATCATATGCTGGATCACATATCTCTACATCATAGGCAGGATCACATATCTCTACATCATATGCTGGATCACATATCTCTACATCACATGCAGGATCACATATCTCTACATCATATACTGGATCACATATCTCTACATCATATGCAGGATCACATATCTCTACATCATATGCAAGATCACATATCTCTACATCATATGCAGGATCACATATCTCTACATCACATGCAGGATCACATATCTCTACATCACATGCAGGATCACATATCTCTACATCACATGCAGGATCACATGGATAACATCTATACGTTATCAAGGGGCTCAAGGCAAAGAGGATACATACACTGAAAAGATAAGGCTTAAAAAGGTACTCACTGGTGATCACTTTTTGTCATCTTATTGATGATCCCGAGGGGGAGTACCCCATGATCTTTTAGGTGATCACATGTGATCACCCTGGGTGATCACTACAGAGTACCTGTCTGAACTGATTAGAGAGGAGTTTGTAAATGATTACGTTGTCATTAATTAAGATCTTTGCATAATTATACCCTTCCCTCATCACATCCAAGCATCCATTGAGGGCACTTACAGCTGACTTATGATGCCTTGGTGAGGCATACATGTAGTTGTTTGTATAAGGAATATTAGCCCATCCCCATGGTTATGATTAAGGTTTGAGTGACAAAATAGGTGTCAATTATTAAACATGCTTTTTTCTTTGAAAAGTTTGACCAAATGACACTTTTGATCAATTAATATTCCCTTGTCATGATATTTTTCACATCATTCATCCTATAGACACTGATGATCAAGAGTATTATAGATACACATTCAAGATAGCTCTCATAGTAAACATTACATATCCTATTGTTGTATGCTAGGGCCCCCTGGTGGTAGAAAAATATCATTAAAGTGATGACCTTGGGCACCTGTTGTGTGATCATAATGAATACCTTAGGTAATCAGTAGGGAAAGAGGACCTTAACTCATCAATAGTGATCACCTTAGTAGAAGCCTATATTTTCAGTGTAGGTCCCTGTCAGGCTTTGTATGGGACATTGTGCTGCTTGCATTGGCTATAAGATAAACTTCAATTGCCCCATCACGCTCCTCTAAAGCATCATTCTTTTCTGACCTCATTACAAATCCACATTTGGCAGGAGAACAGGCAAGATTTTCTTTTGTGGCAGGTTTTCCCACGACCATCTTAACCTGAGTTCAGAACCTGTTAAATTTCTGTCAGTATGCCAATCACATTGTCTCACTGCCAACTTTGCTCTTTACAGGAATGGCTGTCATGAAAAAGTTGTTTATAAAATATTTTACTTACAATAGGCAATCCATTACTATAAAAATGCAAGAATGGAAAAAAATATGTAATGCTATTATAGAATGCCTTCCCCATGTAAAGTGTCTTCTGAGCTCTTGCGACAAGGAGATCATGTCGCTCTCTGCATTGTACCAAGATGTCATAGGCTTATCACATGCCTTATTTATGAGAGTTGTTATATCTGGGTAGTCACTATATATGCAAGATCACATATCTCTACATCATATGCAAGATCACATTTCTCTACATCATATGCAGGATCACATATCTCTACATTATATGCAGGATCACATGTCTCTACATCATATGCAGAATCACATATCTCTACATCATATACTGGATCACATATCTCTACATCATATGCAGGATCACATATCTCTACATCATAGGCAGGATCACATATCTCTACATCATATGCTGGATCACATATCTCTACATCATAGGCAGGATCACATATCTCTACATCATATGCTGGATCACATATCTCTACATCACATGCAGGATCACATATCTCTACATCATATACTGGATCACATATCTCTACATCATATGCAGGATCACATATCTCTACATCATATGCAAGATCACATATCTCTACATCATATGCAGGATCACATATCTCTACATCACATGCAGGATCACATATCTCTACATCACATGCAGGATCACATATCTCTACATCACATGCAGGATCACATGGATAACATCTATACGTTATCAAGGGGCTCAAGGCAAAGAGGATACATACACTGAAAAGATAAGGCTTAAAAAGGTACTCACTGGTGATCACTTTTTGTCATCTTATTGATGATCCCGAGGGGGAGTACCCCATGATCTTTTAGGTGATCACATGTGATCACCCTGGGTGATCACTACAGAGTACCTGTCTGAACTGATTAGAGAGGAGTTTGTAAATGATTACGTTGTCATTAATTAAGATCTTTGCATAATTATACCCTTCCCTCATCACATCCAAGCATCCATTGAGGGCACTTACAGCTGACTTATGATGCCTTGGTGAGGCATACATGTAGTTGTTTGTATAAGGAATATTAGCCCATCCCCATGGTTATGATTAAGGTTTGAGTGACAAAATAGGTGTCAATTATTAAACATGCTTTTTTCTTTGAAAAGTTTGACCAAATGACACTTTTGATCAATTAATATTCCCTTGTCATGATATTTTTCACATCATTCATCCTATAGACACTGATGATCAAGAGTATTATAGATACACATTCAAGATAGCTCTCATAGTAAACATTACATATCCTATTGTTGTATGCTAGGGCCCCCTGGTGGTAGAAAAATATCATTAAAGTGATGACCTTGGGCACCTGTTGTGTGATCATAATGAATACCTTAGGTAATCAGTAGGGAAAGAGGACCTTAACTCATCAATAGTGATCACCTTAGTAGAAGCCTATATTTTCAGTGTAGGTCCCTGTCAGGCTTTGTATGGGACATTGTGCTGCTTGCATTGGCTATAAGATAAACTTCAATTGCCCCATCACGCTCCTCTAAAGCATCATTCTTTTCTGACCTCATTACAAATCCACATTTGGCAGGAGAACAGGCAAGATTTTCTTTTGTGGCAGGTTTTCCCACGACCATCTTAACCTGAGTTCAGAACCTGTTAAATTTGTGTCAGTATGCCAATCACATTGTCTCACTGCCAACTTTGCTCTTTACAGGAATGGCTGTCATGAAAAAGTTGTTTATAAAATATTTTACTTACAATAGGCAATCCATTACTATAAAAATGCAAGAATGGAAAAAAATGGGGGCAAGTGTGAAAGCAGATGATAATTCGCAAAAAGCATTAGCTGATAAAAGAAGATGGTGTTAAAAACAAGATAACCTAACAGATTTTACACATATGACGTTTTGGATAAACACTGATCAGTTTGTCAGTCTGTATCAGTCAGTATCATGTGACGTCTGACTTTAGCGAGTTGCTTTGTTAAACTGTCTCTACTTTCCACCTCCCTGAGTAACCCTCTCACCAGTTCACTGAAAGCTTGAAAGCATCCAATGTCTAAACCTTGATGAGCTGCATTGTGTATTAAAGCGTTATGTCTGTTTGTCGTTAATACATATAAATACAACCCTAGTAATTGTATCCTGATACCCACGCCCTGCTAGCACAACTCATCCAAATGATGTCTTTTTTACGTAAATAAGATGACTTTTCACGTAAGAATGACATAAGTTGCACGAGTAGTGCTAGCTGGGAGAGTACCGCATGAAGCATAATCTGCTAGTAATTGTATCCTTACACCCCTTATTGAGCCCCACAGTACTGCATGGTGCATAATCTGCTAGTAATTGTATCCTGACACCCCTTATTGAGCCCCACAGTACTGCATGGTGCATAATCTGCTAGTAATTGTATCCTGACACCCCTTATTGAGCCCCGCAGTACCAGCATGACACATAATCTGCTAGTAATTGTATCCTGACACCCCTTATTGAGCCCCACAGTACCGCATGGTGCATAATCTGCTAGTAATTGTATCCTGACACCCCTTATTGAGCCCCACAATACCGCATGGTGCATAATCTGCTAGTAATTGTATCCTGACACCCCTTATTGAGCCCCACAGTACCAGCATGACACATAATCTGCTAGTTATTGTATCCTGACACCCTTATTGAGCCCCACAGTACTGCATGGTGCATAATCTGCTAGTAATTGTATCCTGACACCCCTTATTGAGCCCCACAGTACCAGCATGACGCATAATCTGCAAGTAATTGTATCCTGACACCCCTTATTGGGCCCCACAGTACCAGCATGACGCATAATCTGCTAGTAATTGTATCCTGACACCCCTTATTGAGCCCCACAGTACCAGCATGACGCATAATCTGCTAGTAATTGTATCCTGACACCCCTTATTGAGCCCCACAGTACCGCATGACGCATAATCTGCTAGTAATTGTATCCTGACACCCCTAATTGAGCCCCACAGTACCAGCATGACGCATAATCTGCTAGTAATTGTATCCTGACACCCCTTATTGAGCCCCACAGTACAGCATGGGGCATAATCTGCTAGTAATTGTATCATGACACCCCTTATTGAGCCCCACAGTACCGCATGACGCATAATCTGCTAGTAATTGTATCCTTACACCCCTTATTGAGCCCCACAGTACTGCATGATGCATAATCTGCTAGTAATTGTATCCTGACACCCCTTATTGAGCCCCACAGTACCGCATGGTGCATAATCTGCTAGTTATTGTATCCTGACACCCCTTATTGAGCCCCACAGTACCAACATAATGCACAATCTGCTAGTAATTGTATCATGACACCCCTTATTGAGCCCCACAGTACCAACAAAATACATCATCTGCTAGTAATTGTATCATGACACCCCTTATTGAGCCCCACAGTACCAACAAAATGCATGATCTGCTAGTAATTGTATCATGACACCCCTTATTGAGCCCCACAGTACCAACAAAATGCATAATCTGCTAGTAATTGTATCATGACACCCCTTATTGAGCCCCACAGTACCGCATGGTGCATAATCTGCTAGTGATTTGTTTGTGACAGTATCATGATGACCAATTAGCACATTAGGCAATAAGCAGTATGTACCATTCAGAGGACTAAGCGTGACATATATTACATCAGGATGCTGCTGTGTAAAAGCATCCAATCTCTACTCCCCACTCTCTACATTACAGTAATGCCTTCCCTAACACTCTCCACTAACCTTATATCACCCACTACCATACTTAGTCTTATAACTACGACCAACCACTGGTCTGTTATGGTCTTCTGAGGCTGAGAAGAAGATGTGGGGTATACATCTCCTGCCCCACCTGCACCATATACATAATTATTTTAGGATTGTGTAAGTTTCTTTACAAACTTCTATAGCAAGGACATGGGTTAACTGGTGTGCGAAAGTCGGTGTCCGGCTGGTATAGAAATGTACATGACAATCACCGTGACCAGCCAAGTCAGTGACGAAGTCTCGGATGCCGCTGTTTCCTGAAATGTACAATGATGCACCTGCATCAGTCTGGTAACATTCGCCTGGGAAATGCAGAGATTGCTGGTGTCATGTCTGTGTACATAGGTCCTCCATAGTCCTTGTTATAGTATGCTATGGCATAATTATAAACCAAAATGCTCAAATTTCCTTTTTACATGTGCTCTTTTTCTTACGGAAAATAGACGCATAAAATAGAAATGAGAGAACATTGCTATGTGGATTCAATGTATATATAATCATTGCCTTTACAGATGATACCAAAGAGATGTGATAAAATTCCACATTATGATGTTTACACTGAGTTTAGAAATGTCCTATAGGGCTTTCTCAATCATATTTTTGGCTAGTATTATTCCTGTAATTCAAAATCCTCAATCCCAGTTAAAATTAGCAGAGATCTGGTCCACCACCTTTACCTTCTGGTAAAGATTTGTACAATTGGGCAACATCCTCCTGCCCCTCTGTGCCCTTTTATGCTTTGGGTTTCGGCCTCGTTTTTGCTACAACCAGTGCACAACCACCTGGTGAGCATTTATCACACCAAAGGTCAGCTCATCTATAAACAGCTGAAGGTGGTACAAAGTGGGTAGAGCAATCATATGGTGTACTCCCCTGGAATGCCTCATTATACCTATACTGAGTTCACCATCATAACATCCCTTAAGGGGCACTAACCCATTAGTGTATGATGTGGAATGGTGCATCACGCCAGCTCTCCTTGTGCGTGTGCATGCCTATTTATTATGACAAGTAGAGACTGTATGACAGACAAATATTATATTGGGATTGTTAACGATATGTGGCTCATACAAGCTCCAACAGTAAAACATCTGATTCACACTGATCTATATGATGCATTTATGCACCCCCAGCCGTTGAAAAGGTTCAGAGCTTTGCCAAATATCACCACAATGGTTTAAACGCAAACTGTAGATTGTATTCAAAGGCTACGGTTTGCCTTTAAACCATTGTGGTGATATTTGTACAAATGCAGTAACTCACCTATGTATGAAACAGACCCATCACAGTTGCTACACTTACAGAGGTCTGGCACTTTGTGCAGAGTAACCACCACTTCATTGGTCCATACTGTTGGCCAATAGGCATACTCTGCACTATCTGTCCTTAAAGGATTAGCACCAATGCTATTATCAGAATTGTCTGGGTAATGACCCTATGGCTTAATCAGTCTATGTCACAGTGCATTGGTTATACAGCCCCAAGCAGCATTGTCTGGGTAATTACTCTATGGCTTAATCAGTCTATGTCACAGTGCATTGGTTATACAGCCCCAAGCAGCATTGTCTGGGTAATTACTCTATGGCTTAATCAGTCTATGTCACAGTGCATTGGTTATACAGCCCCAAGCAGCATTGTCTGGGTAATTACTCTATGGCTTAATCAGTCTATGTCACAGTGCATTGGTTATACAGCCCCAAGCAGCATTGTCTGGGTAATTACTCTATGGCTTAATCAGTCTATGTCACAGTGCATTGGTTATACAGCCCCAAGCAGCATTGTCTGGGTAATTACTCTATGGCTTAATCAGGTAATGTCACAGTGCTTTGGTTATACAGCACCAAGCAGCATTGTCTGTGTAATGATCCTATAACTTAATCAGTCTATGTCACAGTGCTTTGGTTATACAGCCCCAAGCAGCATTGTCTGGGTAATGATCCTATGGCTTAATCAGTCTATGTCACAGTGCATTGGTTATACAGCCCCAAGCAGCATTGTCTTTGTAATGAGTCAGGTGGCTAACCAGGTCATGTCGGAATTGCTTGGTTATACAACGCCCAACAGCAGTAATTTGTGCACTGTTAATCGTACCCCGAGCCTCTACAGCTGTGGGGTACTTGAAATCTAAATCCAGTTTACTGACATGGTGAAGAAAAATAACTGACATACATACACATCGGTTACATGATGGAGAGGCCATCTAGATTTCACACAGGAGCTCATTTCAACTCAGCTCTTACACCAGTAGCCTCTAATTTGTGGGGTTCTACTCATAATCCATGCAGCCTTGTATCAACACTGTCAGAAGGCTAAAGGTTATTGGAGACTTTCAATCATTGGAATTTTCTCAGGCTGTCAGAATATGTCTGTTGTGGCAGGAATGACTTTGAAACATGAAGTATGTCTTCCTGTGTTGGTTGGGTTATATATGCAGTACACACTTTTGAGTGAACCTTAACTGACCTTTATAGATTTCAGCATTTTCTTGAGGATCCCTCCAGTTGCTTCTGGACTGGGAATATGGTTGCAGTTGCCTTTACACAAATGATGGGCCAGTGGCGCATCCCCCCCCCTTCCCTGTACTTAAGAGTTTACCTAACTTTTTTTACCCTAGAATTTAGCCAAAATTAGGTGCTAGATGAGGCCCCCCCCTTTCATTATCCTGGATCCTACCCTGCTGGGCAGAATGATGTATTATTTCATGTTGATATGCCCAAGATACTGACAGCCCATAGATCTAGCACTCGAGGGCCGTATCTCACACCCCCCATGCGATAACCCGCGAAAATATCACACGCCGAGGTCACGTGACCATTTGATGACGTCATAGCTCCAAGATGGCGATGTAAACAATGCGCACGGGGAGTCATTCTGGTAAATTCTATTGTAATTCAGCAGTTTTAGATCAAAATAACATGAAATAAATGCAAATGAACACTCGTGGGGAGAATTTTCGAGGGTTATCTCACGCGCCGATCAGGTGCCGTATCGCATGACGCCCGCCTATTTGCCTATTTACCTCTGGGTATTAGGCTATACACGTGCTGTGCTGTAATCTCCATTAACGCTAATAGGTGCAATTACTGTGGGCTCTCCTTACGGAGGGGACTGAATAAGTGACATTTCTGAGCACTTATCATTATGTGCCATTCACACTATTGCTAATACAGCTATTTAAGAGGCAGAGTAGGGGTCCACCCTGAAAATAAATTGCCCTCTAGTTAACGCAGAGTAATTGTCCCAGATTATGAGCAGCCAATTCGGTATTGTAATGCTATTGCAAATATGCAACAGTCTACAACATTATCTCATTAGCTCAATGGTAAGTTGGATGTGCTGTTGAAGACCGATGTTTCTAATTGTGGTGGAATCAGATCATGAAGTAGAGCTTTTACCCACTGCCTTTCAGCTAGGTACTCAGCAATGAGGACTAAGGATTAAGATCAGGGAACAAATTGGAGAATGTCTAGTTAAAGAAAAGTGGTCAATTCCTTATTACCAAAGTTGATGGTTCAATACCACAGCTGGACAATAATGAAGTTTAAGGCAATCTTTGAGAACTTAGCTGCATTTATCAATATTTTCACACCCATTTTCAGCATCTTAGGAGGACAGAATTGTAGCCTATAGTGTTATCCCTATCTCGATATCAAACCCTACACCAAGTGCTAGTGGTGCCCCTGGTGGTATCTATATGACTTAGGCATAGCTAGGTGGTTGCTGGAGGAGTTGGGCAATGATTTTTCCTTCCTCCCCACTTGGTGTGCACAGTGCCCTGGGCCTCATCTACCTGTTTTATCACCTACTCCTTATCACAGACTTTCCTACTGCCTGCTGTGTACCACTGTAAGCATCTTATAGATAACATGGATATTACGCTTCTTACAGCCCGCCTCTATCACACCATCTTGTTAATCTCCATTTTGGATGGTCTCATCAAGGAAATTGCTGCCAGCTTGGGGAGGATTCTCCCTAGCAGTACAGATGTCACTGCCACTTTGTAACAGTCGTTGATGGGTATTTGAGAAATGCAGGGTGTCTTCTGTGCCTACCCTGCCTGGGTGATGTTGCTAGGGTAGTTAAGTTTTATGTGAAGGAATAAGTCAATGTACAAACTACCACAGATTTAGATCTCTAATTTTCTATCTAGTGTCCCTATTCTTTCAAATGAAAGGAAGGTGGGGTATTTCTTAACTGTTTTTTAAGCTTATGAATACTGCTAATACCTAATGCTATCAGACTGATATATAATGGAAGATGTGTCAACAGAACCTAAAACTTTATTTTATAGTTTAACCAGTGTCACTTTAACTGTATCTTTTTGTTGGAAGGTTTGATACCCGTCGAGGTACAATGACAACTTACTTTAAGCATTACCATCGTAATAATGTGATGATGTGTAGGCAATACAAAATGCTTTGAATCATTCTGTGGCCCCAAAAGGCTTGAAAGCAACTATGAAAAAATATTTTAGTGGAGTCTTGTTATAGTAATTTTATCCATCAGAATCAAATTGTTAATTACGCCAGAAATCTACCCTTCAGGTGTGTGTGTCTAAACTGAAGACATCTGTAATGGAATGTGTATCAAGTTATCTAATTAAAGCCATACGCTGATGTCAGCATTCTACATGATACCTAGCAAGGTCGGCTTTCCTTGATGGTAGCAGAGATAGGTATGGGTGATTTGGAAGTTTTCTGAGATAATTCACAGGAAAGGAAATGGTTTATGAATAATACATTATTAGAACATCTATGGGCCAATACACCTAGAGTGTTGGTTGATGCTCCAATGAAGTAATGGTGAGCAGTCTTGCCAGTACCGATGCATAATGACAACCATCAAAGGATTTCATTACTGGCAATGGCCCTTCGTTTCAGTACTCTCTCCGACATATTGGTCCATATGAACCATTAGCTCTATACTAGGGGTATATTTGTATTATTATTTTTCTACATAACAAAATAGCTTTGCTGAAGGTATATTTGACCTATGTGGATGATATCTGTCCAGCAGGTAGCCATGGTCTGCTGATCAAGCCCCCCCCCCCCCGTGTGCCTCCCTAGAGACCTGCCATCACTCTGCAGCCTCAGTCCCAGTCCCCACTGGACACATTATGTTATGTTCAGCCTTTAAGGCCTGCATAGTATTTTAATGCATTTTGTCATCATGTTATACATTCCCAAAGGGTGTGCATGATGTACACGTGCAGCATTGGGGACTATACAATAATAGCACTACATTGGTGCATCATGACAGCAAGCCTTGTAAGAAAGGTGTGGTCATGCTGGGAGTGAGAGAGGGTGGGGACCACCAGAGATATAGAGCTTCAGACACCCCTCCCCCCACACACACACCAACAGTCTGCAGAAGGTTACGTGGACGTAAATGCTGCCCTCTCGTGAGTCATATGGTATTCAGGACTGCACTGAAGGGTGTTCTGACAGCTGATTGGTTTAGAATTAGACAGAAGAAATATTGGTAAAATTATGAAAAAAATCACAGGTGTTCCCAAATAGTTAATAACTGGAATAGTAGGTGTGTTTTTATATTATGCCAGGCCTTGGGGATTTTATGAGGCATGCAAAAGTTAATCTGGCCAATGGAGATTTTTAGGCCCAAAATAGGGTAGAATGGCGCTCACTGCACATATCATTCCCTTATTTAAGATTATCAGGGTTAAGCCTATCCAACATTCTGTCAGATTGTGTATGAGGGATGAGTTAACCGTGCTATGGTTGAAATTTCTACCAACGAACATTTTAGGCGGCTGTTTTTGTGTGTTATGCTATATAGAAACATAGAGGAAATGGATTTAGTTCCACGTGACTAGAAGCAGTACACATGATTACAATCACTCCAAAATGTATCATATAGGTGTCAGTCCGGGACGAATGTAGATGTTGTTGGCCAAGGTTTTGTAGCCACACACCCACCTCCTGTCTGGCATAAACAAATACTGAAAGAAGTTTTCAGGTAAATATGTAAAAACAAGGCTTGGTCGCTGTGTTATTGGGGGGGGGAGGAGGTGGCTCTTTTATCATTTCCATAGACTAGTATAAATACGCTACCTTGTGTAGTAGTAGATGGCTATTTAATAAGTTTTAGGCCCTGTTATTGTATTAATGCTTCAGGCCCAATTTGCCATTATGCATGAGGGTAGCCCTGATTAGTCACATATGGCCACATTCATGCATTGCATTGACTCACTATTGGCCTACACAGTATTAACCTGGTTTCCAAATGACCAACCCACTGACCCATGCTATCCTGGAGGCCGTTTCTTAAACCACTACGACTGCATACAGCTACTATGACTTCACAACCTCAAAGTTAGTGCCATTGATCATAGGGAATGCACTACGACTGCTCAGTACGATCACTCCTTATGTAGCAATCACATAACATTTGGTAGGGCAGTCGTAGTACTGCAGGCATTACATGGCCAATACTATTGCGCTGTAATGTCACAAAATTAAGGGTTACCAGTACGACTTGAGGGTGAGCAGTCGTAGCCTGTTAAGAAATGGCCTCCAGACCATTTCTGTCACTACATATACCCCTGTAATAATATATTAAGTACTTAGCACACCTCATATGATAAGCACACGTTGTGTATAAGGCACACAGTGAGTGAATTTCTTACATTTTAGCACTGTTCTATAGTAAGCCAAAAAGCCTTTGCATCAGCCTGAGCCAGTAGACTTTCAGTCTAAGGTTATACACCCCTTTAGACTTCATTCCCTGAGAATTAGATTTACCAGCAGCCTGTTTGAGGTTTTGTTGAGAAGTCCTGACGTGCACAGTACGTGCACGTGTCTGCCATCACTCACAGGCCACCTGGGGATGCCAGGCAGTGAGGGGGGATATCGCATGTGGCTACATCTCTGAATGCCGTCTGGTGTTTACGATCTAGAACTTGTTTATAGGTAGCATTACTGTTATCGTATAGTTATATTGCAATTGCAGCATATGCAAGGACAACGTATCTGTGTGTAACTGATTGTCAAACACTTTCTATGGCTAATTCTCGCATAAAAGACTATTTCACATGGTGCTGCAAAACCTTACCACAGTCATCTGGAAACACCAAATTCCACCCTCAGAGGACAAGGAACTGTTCCTCTAATTGACAGGGAAAAGGTTATGATTTGTTTTGGGTGACCAATAACATGGAGAATAACAATTGCATCTCATTGTGGCATATGGCCTTGTCGTTAACAGTTAAGTACTGTCATATATTTCATAGTAAGAACAACAGTTCCTATAGCAAAGCATAGACAATGCCATTTCATGTCAGGGCTTGGACGAACCGAAGCTCATTCTGCAAGGTCCCATTCTCTAATGAGAAGTCTTCAAGAAAGCCTCATCAAAAAGTGTTTTAGGGTACCTTCAGCAGAAGCAACATGAAACAAATACCGAGGTGCATGGTAAAGTGATTACATGACCATTTTCTTCACTTGTGGGGTTGTTGTTGTTCCAATTTTGGCCTCAGGCCTCGTTGGGAACACCATCAAACCTATGCATCCTGACCAATTAGACGCTTGCTTATCAAAGCCGGAAGTACTAACAAGGTGGATTGATTGCTTAGGGTAACAACTGTTAGAGTTAACTTGTTCCATTTCCTGTAAAACTTCAGTTGCCAATTGTGCGCTGATGGTACTTTTTGCCTGATGCCTGATCATGCATAATGGTTTAACAAAACAAGTACCACAAATTCCTACCTTTATCATTAATACATGCTGAAATAACAGTAAACGTAGCCTGAGGCTGAGGATTTAGCCCAAAGAATGAAATACACACTCTGTAAACCTCTTTCTGGTTAGCTGAAACACAAACCAAAATGCGAAACGAGACCCAAGTTCAGCCAACCAAAGTGAAACTCTAAATTCAAAGAGAATTAGGAATGCCCGGCACAATTTAAGCTTAGCCTAGTGGGTTGAGTGCTCTCATTTGAAGCATACAGTCTAGATAATACGATGCCCATGCCTTAAAAAAAGGTTTGTTTCCAGTTACCCGACCGACCCTTATTTTGGGATTTTATTTAATTTTTTGGTGATTTTTATGTATTTTTCCCATAATGTTCATCAATTTTTCGTGGCCTATACATGTGCCTCACATTTCGTACATTTTTTTCATATTTCTACTGTTGAATCACACATCCAATGTGTCTTCCCATACATTTCTATACAAAATAATAAAAAGAAACAAAAAACCTACCGACCGTAGACATTTCAGCCATGTAACTGGAAACACACAATTTTTTTAAGCCCCATTTTATTCAGTGATATCAATAAACACTATAAGATGACAAATTGATAGACCATGACATCTTATTGAGCTTTGGCCGCAGATGGGACTTTGAGTTTTAGTTCTGTACTATTTGTATTTGATAAGTCCTGCCTGCTGACTGTCATCATCTCACAGGGGTCTACAATAGGCAGCATACAAGTTACTTCTCTCCTCTAAACCAATCTATAAGCAGTCTCAGCTGCTTGCTTTTGTGTTATATATTACCTCATTCAATCATTACTTGCCAGCAAAATTACATTGGTTTATAAGAATAATGGCAAAGTTGCTTTTATGGGCACAATATGTTGCAGCCAACTTCAGGACCTCTCTACTTCAGATGCTGGTCAGGCCAGTGACAACCAATAGTGAGGCATTCAATATGGGCTGCTAAAGTAAAAACTTCCTATGTAAACTGATTACTTGCAGTGAGCGCCACAAGAAGATTCTATTGATTACCTAATTAGTTTTAAACACACATGACTTGAGAGGCCTGGCCCTCAGTGATATGGGAAACCAGAGGACATTATAATTATGGGTGTGCTGGTTCAGGAGAGGTTTGATTTTAGAAATGATATCTGGATCTTTTATCCTGGTTTTAAGTTAATAGTTACACATGTGGTTTCAATATGCTAATTAGCATGAATGCATTTAGATTTCTTTCTTTGATTTCTAGAATTTTATCAGATCAGTATGAGCATATACAGCTGATATATGCATTGAAATAATTGAAAATTAAGATATCCATGACAAAATGTTCTGTAATGTAACTGGAATGTTGGTGGGACTGGGGGCCTTCTAAATCATATGGGCCATGTCTTAGCATTGCATGTAAAGAAATGTCCTCCTGAAGTGTTTCTTTTTTGGACCTTGACTTCCCTACACCTACCCAGCCCCTCCTTTATTCACTATCGGTAAAATAGTTTAAGAGACATTTATTGATTACAGTCTAGATGCTGATTTCCTCTAATAAAAAGCTATTTATAGGTCCTTGATTAAGGTTCTTAGAATATCTTTACCTTTCTTACACCGGATTGCAAACGAATGCCATTTCTTATTTATTTGTCTCTGAAACATACTACTGTGATTTCTTCAAGCATCTTATTCACTGGGTATTGGGTACCATCAGAAGTTATGACATAGAGAGTGAAATGGTGTACAAACTGTCTATTCCTGAGGGGAGATATGGTAGCACACGTGCATATTTCTTCTTACACTGACAGAAAAAAGAGGATCAGCCTGAGTTTCACCTAGTCTCTTGTGCTGTCTGAGTATCAAGAGAGCCTCTGCTACAGGCTCTCCCCTGACATGCCATACTCATGCTGAGCCTGCTTCAATGCCACACATTGGGAAAAAGGATCAGCATGAGTATGGCACAAGGCTCAGGCATGGTGCCATACTCAGTCTGAATCTAACTGAATACTCCAGCAAAGCAGGGGTCTAGCCCTTACACTGATGTCTGAGATTATATCATATCCTAGCACCCACCACACCAAGTGCCTCATTAGCTCAGTTGATATGGCACTGAACTCTGCATCTGAAGGTGGTGAGTTCAAGTCCCATTGAGAATTTTTGTAAAGTTATTCTCGGTAAGCCAATCTTATTGCTACAATGTGAGCATGAATATGCATTCATAATGGGGTTGTGAGAAGATTTTTCCCTATTAAGCCCCCCCTCACCCATTCTTGCACATACTCAATATCCTTTCTATTATCCTCTAGTCCTTAGAACTATGATATCTAAGAATATAATCTTATCTATTTAGGAATATAATTGGAATTAATCACTAAAACATTTAGAGTATGATCATATCTTTGCAGTAAATGTAAAAGTAACATATGGTCCCAGGCATATTTCTAATGTTTTGGGGCTTGGAAAAAAGTAGAATACCACATTTCAACACACAGAGGGAGCAGATCATATGAGATTTCAAGTGGAGATCTTTCAGCACAGTCAGGATGGTGTAGTGGTAACATGTTTACCTTCATATGAGAAGGTCCTGAGTTCGATTCCAGCCCAGGGATGCTCTTCAAAAGTTCCAAGTTTTCAACCCGAAATATTTTGTTATGCAAACAATTTATTTTCTTGCTGTTTTCTGACTTGGCAGACGTTGAAGATTCTGTCAGTTTTCAAGCAAGCATCTATTTCAATTAGTTACAAAGTTAGGTCTTAGAAAAATACACTGTAATAGATGAGATGTTTCCTATTAAACTGAAAAAAAGAAAAATGTTTCTCAGCACCACCTAGACTTGAACCTGAGACCCCTCACATGCAAAGCGAGAATCCTAACACTGTGCCACCTCTACAACTGGTGAGCCAGGTTACAAAAGGCATATAAGTAGGACTGTGCAATATTTACTGAGGACATTGTGGACATTTGTCCTTACTATGGGCATTTTTCCTTACTATGGTCACTCCAGTCTGTGTTCCCTATTAGTCTACTGGGCCTCATATGACCAATGACATCTCACTGTAGTAGGTCTATGGTTGAAATATCATATTGATAGTGCCACTTTCAACACCTGACCCGCTAGCACATATAGGAGCACAAAGGAGTCACAATAAGGAGGTACCCGGTTCAAATCCCACCAAGGAGGAAAAAGGACACTGAAACCAGGAATGCACAAACTATTCATTGATTAATTAGACTGCCTTAGGAAGTTGAATGTTCGACCATCTGAAATCCTTGTGTGTATAAAATTATGGGCTTTTGTCAAACGGTGACCTTAATTTCTATATTTCTTTATAATGTTTAACAAACCAATTATGTGTTGGGCTTAATACACCCTACAGCTTAGTAGTTCAATACGGGCTACAAATGCAGGGCTACATAACCATTACAATTTAGACTGTCTGTAAGCCCTACAATGCAGTGCTGATTAGTAACTCTTTAAGTGGGGTTGTGCCCACTGGGTAGTGTTGCTGGACTCACTCTGAAGATAGAATCCAGTAAAGTGTGATCCTATGTATTGGGATACTCTGGCAGTGCATTACACCATAGGTAAGAAAGACTCCTGCAATGGTGGAGCCTGTTCAGGTAGGATCTAGCATTGCCTGACCCTCTTCATAGAGATACTCAGGCAATGTCCTATTCTCTTCTATTATGTTACTCCAGTTGACCCTGAGCCTGTCTCTAAAGAGACTCCTGCACTGGGAGTAGGGCAGTAGAGAGGGTACAGCTAGGCCATAAACAATCTAGAGTAGAGTGTCAGGTATTGCTGGAGTATGCCTCCACCCTAGGCTCACCCTGAGTATTAAAATATACTTATTTTGGCGACATTTGCCTGAGGCTAACATTAGACTCCCTGTGAGTATCATTATTTTTTCTGTGTAGATAAACTCACTATCATTACAGACTAAGTTTGTAGGTACAGTCAATTCACAGTTTCTTAACATCACAGACTGCTGTGCTAGGCAGACCTTTTGCTGTTAGTGTCCGGATGTAATTTATTACTACATTAAAATAGGATCTAGAGCTGCATTTATCTAGCATGTTAAACAAAGTGAAAATCCTTTTTTTCAGCTCTTAAAGTGCTAATGTATCTATTCCTATTGCTCTGACTACAATGTGTGTTTCTCATTCATTTCAGGTAAGTGGCCATTTTCAGAGTTGTACACATCACTGTAGTCGCTCAGTAAGTATGGTAAGTTACACAAGGCAAACCTTCTAATCAATAAGCATGTCATTGGTATAATTATTATGCCAACCAATGGGCGTGATGAACTCTTGCATCACCAGTCCCTTGAAGGGTTTAGTTCACAGCTGTCGCGTAGAGCACAGCATAATTCAGAGATAGACAGGGCCATGTTCTCAGTCCTTCTTGGTACATTTGGAAATGTGCAAATGGCTAGAATTACTCTTTGGCTCCGGTCGCCATTTCTCAACAAAGTGTGACTGCACCCTTTGGGTTGTACCAAAAATTATTTGGGAATAACACCAACATTTGTTATCTGTGATCATAGTGTATTGATGACGACTCCCAAAAGGCTATTTCAAGTGATCTTAAAACCCCTACCTACCGACCCCTGACCCTTGAGTGAGAGCTCTTGAAGTTGTCAGCATAATGCATAAACAATGACTCTCTGCTTGGTCCCACAAGTAAGATTTGAAAGCTTTCGCCTTGGTTATATTGTATGTGCTGCCGATGCTGGACACTTTAGATTTTCAATGAATGCTGCTATTAAGTAAGCTATGTTGTCTTTACAGGGCTAACCATCTGTACCAGGAGGCCATTTCTTAATGTACTACGACTACACACAGCCACTACTATTTAAAAATGCCAAGAATAAGCCAGGCTATCGTAGGAACTGCCCTACGACTGCTCACTGTGATTAGCAGCTATGCAGTAATTACATAAGGTTAGGTAGAGCAGTCGTACTGGTGCAGATATTAGGGACTACTAGTGCATGGTACTGCTATGGCCAGATTGTTAGGTTCTCACCAAGATTTAAAGGACAGCAGTCATAGTGTGTTAAGAAATGGCGTCCAGAGCCCATCCAATGTGTCTATACAACATATCAGGCCTACACAGTAGTCAAATAAACTGATATGTACTAACCACCGGGCACCTTAATGATATACTGACACCTCCATCAAGGTTAAACAGCATCATTTAGGAGGCAGTCCTAAGGGGGTTCGATTCCCTACTGTCAGTAAAGCATATTACCATTTTTATGTGGCGTGCGGCATTGGGAGCTGGCTTTGCTAATCTGTGAAGACAAGCAGAGACATGTGGAAAATTTCAGATGCAATTATTCCTTTTTAACTCTAGTGGTGCCACAGTGTTCATTTGCCTTCATGATGCAGCCATACAGTCCTGGTGAGTATTGCACCAATGCTGCATTAGTGCATCAAGCCACCACCCGAATCAGTGGATCAATGAATGTGCCGAAAAAATGCTGAAGTTTAGTGGTTTATACCCGGGGGGCACTTCTATTTTTTTTTGATACAGGTGTGTGGCTGAACCCCCGACTACCCTTGCCCTTGCTAGGGCACTTGTTTGCGGGTTTTTTCTCCCAAACCCTACCCTTCCTAGGGAAATTTGTACATAATAGTCTTAGATTTTGCTCAAAATATCTTAAAATGAACTTGTTTGGGAGAAAATTATATTTTGTTAATGCTATTTTCATGAAAACTTGGAAAATATTTGTGAAAATTTCTACATTTTCCATGTGAATTGGGGTATTTTGCCCAAGGTTAACCCTTGCTAGGTACATTTTGCTCAAAAGTAGACCCTTGCTAGGGACATTTGTGGCTGAAACAGGAGGCTTGCTAGGGAATTTTCCTTGAAAACGTACCCTTGCCAGCTGCACATATGTGTATACATTACATAGAGAGTGCCACCCCCCCTGGGGGTTTATCAACTGCCACACTACAAGTGGAGGCCTTTAGAGTTGTACTGGCCATGTTTGGCCACAGCATGTTAAGGAAAAGGTTAATAGCTCCTGTAGATGTTGACCTGTCTATGAGACGTCCCTAGGTGTGCAGTGTATATACACGTGAGGTGAGGCAGGTGGAGCCAAAGTCATGTAAAGTCCAGCATCACTTACTACCTGACCTCTCAGTCTACATGATGACCTTGGACGGTGGTGTAAAACCCGCACCTGGAGTAAAGGCAGCGGTATCTTAGTGGCCCCTTTATAAGCACCGCTGTTTATATTTCCAACACAAACCCCCATTGGCACTTATTTAAGAATTTGATGCTTCGTTGCTCTGGACTTATTTGAAACTGGTATTTATCATGACTCCTGTACTTTAACTACAGACCAATACACTAAGTGTCAGACACAGAGCTTGGGGAATTTTAGGCTAAAAGGAAGTGGTCTCTATCAGCCTGAAAATAAAGGGTAGGCAGGTTAGACATCCTGTCTATTTATATTCATTTACATATTATTTGAAGTATCAGGGAGTCTGCTTCTTGCTTATTGATGTTCTTTCTTTTTCATTTAAGTATATATGCAAACCGCAGGACCACCAATATTATATCGCCTTTGACCATTCCGACACTACATGTTTACAGAATTTTTGTGGATCAACACGATAAAAGGTACGCCCAGTAGGAGGTGCGCGGGTGTACCTTTTACCGTGTTGATCCACAGATATATAATTGTTTCATTATACATCCCTAAGAGGGTTAGGTAGTGTGAGTTAGAACCATAACCGGTACCACACGTCCAATCTGCACCTCTCCATATTTAACTCTTAACTCTGCTTTTAGTGTACACTGTATAAACATGCCGTCAAAATAGGGCCAATTCTCTGGCAACTTGCTCACGACTTTCGGATATTTTCACACATGTATATTCCTTGTGATTCCTTGTACTGCTTTTTTCCAGGCTTTATCGTAGAAATCAGTTTCACTGCAACGTACTGTGGACCCCATATTTGCAATGCAGTATTGTAAATATAGAGTCCATGGTACAGGTTACAAGGATTTATGATAGATGCAACAGTGATTTCTCAGAGTGTATACAATCTGTAACACCCATTACTCTGTTAGCCTCAGGTTGTTAAGGGCTGATTCACCCAGTAACCATTGCCATACAGGAGGAGATGGATTCCTGACAGAATTGCCAATTTGTCCATCCCAAATAACACCTAGCGCTGGATAGATGACCAGCTGTTTAACAGATGTTCAATTCATCTCATGCTAAAGTGTTCAGTCTAGAATCCAGGTTCATTCAGAAAGCTTCATGAAATCTCCGAGAGCTTCCCTGCAGTGAAAAAATATCCCTTTCCGCTCACCCTAAACACCCACTTAGCCTTTAACATAGATCTGTTAGTTTCTTTAGCAAGGTATAACCGATTTGTAGCAGAATTTTAAATGAAGATTCTACATACCCAGCAGTCTGTTTCACAAGGTAGACACTCTAATAGCCATCAATTATGTTTTCACTGCTTTTTCAGCGGTTCCAACAATAGTACCTGATGAATGAGGTGTGCCTTGCATATGGGCCACACCCTTTGCATATAAGATGCACTTCAGATATTAGGCACACCAAACAATGGGCGATCATTGAAAGCACATCTAAGGTAGTAATTTGGTGACTAGTTTTGTTCTTTAGTTCAATACCCTGAGGTATTCTTTTCAGGGTTAACCTCTAACTAGGGCCGAATCACAAAGGCAGCCCCAGCATCAGCCAGTCTAGTCATATGGAAGAGTGCAATATATGATTAGAACTAATTCACTTCTAGAAACACCAGCTTTTCTGAGTCTACCACTCACAAAGCCACTATACCATTTTGGTGAACCAGATATGAGGTTACAACTTCTGCAATTCCCCACAGGACAATGTAATGTGAAATATAGAGCGACAGAACACCACTTTCAAGGCCCTGACATGTTTGCTGATAGACTGAGTTAAGAAATCTCCTTCACCACTCCTTAAGTTACCCACATGCTAACCCCTAGATGGCTGCATTATATGTTAATACACCAAGTCACCATGTCAAAGTGTTAATGTAACATGAGTAAGTAACTAAGTAGTGCTTAATTTGAGCTTCATGATTATTCTCAGCATGAGGCACCAATGTAAAGTTGGGGCTTCGCCCACCAGCACACCATAATAACCGCATAAATCTGTGAAACCTAGAGGCATTGTGTGGTACCTTAGGGGTTACAATGTACAAGTAGAAAAATGGTAGCTGATGGTAGGGGAGATAGGTATGAATGGGGGAGGTGGGTAGCACTAATACAGGATACCTGGTTAGTGTACAGGGATCATTTTCCAAAAAGGATGTTTCATTTGAAGGGAATTACATACTGGCCCATACATAGATGTAATTGTCTCAGATAAGGACCAGACTCCTATAAGTACCAATATACAGTGACATGGAAATTTGCTAATGAATTACCCAAGTGCTTATTTTAGAGCCATTATAGAAATAAAAATACATCTTCTTGGATTGAGGAAATTATTATTGATAGCCAAATAAACATACTGTTTGACATCATGCTACCATCATCCCTTTATTGTTCATGCATCAATGCATCATGGTCGTCATTATGTTGGGCGCAATATTGGAATGTGCGCAGTTTCGGAATAATAAAGCAGGAATACTAATTCCACAGAGATATTTCAAAATAATCTTTTTCATTTTATTGTTTACCCTTCTCTCGTGGTGTAATATCGTTTATTGGATGAGTCCAATGCAGCATAGACCTAACTGACACTGTGAATAAATAACTTAGTTCTCCATAGATTTTTAGGCAGGGCTCCTGTGTAAGGCTCTCTCCTATATCAAACTGTATATTTCATTAAAATATTCCTAAACTGCACAACCCAAGAGAGAGCAATTCTGGAATTGCGCAAAATAAGTGAGGGGCAATTCCGGAACTGCGCAAATTCCGATATTGCGCCTAACAATTATACCGTACATGAATGTGGCTCGGCAAGTTATTTGCAAGGGCTATATATATTAATGCATCATGCTTACACTACTTGGCCGATACACCCCTGAAAAGTACCTGCTTCTGTATTATGGTCTAAAAAGGAGTAAGAAGTATCGACTTGCTTGCCCCCGGAGACTTGCCCCATGCTGGCATCTGGTCAGGGCTATGGGGATCACATGTACTAAAATGTCAGCATATCAGACTAGAGCAGCATGATTGAAATCCTTGAATGAGCTGATGGACCCTTTCTATGAATAAACTTAGCTTAATGGCAGAAGCTTAGGTCTAGTGTAGAGCTGAAGGTCATTTCAATACAGTGTACCATCAGCTGTCTCTACTTGATGAACCAACCACATTGGCCTGTACAGGCGCTCTTCATGTACGTTTTCAGCAATTGCTTTATGCAGGCCAATACAGAGTCTCTTTTCTCTTGTTTTCTCTCCCATCCTCTGGTTCTCTCTGCTGCTTTATTACATTTCACCTTGGTTGTAGGAATGTCGTTGATGGTTCACCCCATCCCCCCATCTCTATATCTGTTACACAGAAGTCCAGTTCTAAGAAGTGCATCTTCTTTGTAGTAAGATTACATCCAAACTGAATAACACCCACCACCTAAAAGTCATCTATTCCGTGATCACATCCCCATACCCCCTGTCTTACACCATCTGTACCTGGATTGACCTATGACCTTTGTGGGGAGAGTGGGTGATATTAGGAGTTTAACACTAAGAAGGTTGCATGGTGACTCAATGTTCCTTTGATTTTCCAATGGAAATCTAAAGAATATTATTGCTGCTGTGAAACAGTAGTACACCCTAGACATAACTTTATACATCATGAAATATCAAAACACTAAGTGGCCATATGAACCCTCTGTTGTAGGCTCCACTTTCTCAGTATCATTCTGGCCAAAAAGCATAACTCATTAATGTCTGACAATCAAAGGATTGGAGCCAAAGTACTTCTAAAAGTTCATCCTCCACTGACAGCCGGAACCACAGACACCAGGTTAACTTCACTCACCACTCCCCAAGCAGAATTCAGTATTCTCCTACCCAGCTTGCCTCAATGTAGTTTGAAGTTTATATTTGGTTCTAGCTTTGATTGATACAAAAGAGATTTCTCAAAAATGACATAGTGCAAGCATGTAGTGCAAATGTTTACATTCAGTTCTGGAGAGTTTCCATGATTCAACGATCAGCTTGATTTGTTAAAGGCCAAATCCCACTACGTGAAAAATGGGTTTAAATTGTTTGTGATTTTGGATATCGGCAGCCTTGGACTCTTGCCAATTTCCTATATCACAAGGGTTGCCATACCCCCCACACCTTTGCCAAATCCCACTGTTAGCCGATATTGGAAGGGAAATGTCTGGGAAATTCATTACTGTACAGACTAGTTGCTACTTTGATTAACAGAGAAGTACTGTTTGATATCAAAAACACTGTTATCTATGACTGAATTCGTTAGTTTGCTATAGTTTAGATTTATAAATAGACTGTACATTACAAATGAAACACGCTTAAATCACAAGACAAACATTCTTATAACTATAGTGTGTGGAACTTGGGTCCTGATTTATCCAAAATAGACCTCTTGTAACATACTAGAAATTATTGTTTTCCTCTAAATCACAGGAGATTTCGGTATATCACAGCGATTTCTGGGCTCTTGTGGGGAAAATATCAAATTTCTTTTCATTTGATCCACTCCTGAAATCAGAACACTTTGGCAAGGCTTCTTAGCCATTATAGGCCTTCCATAGACGTTATTACCCCTCCAATATCGGCTAAGGACCTCTGCATTCCTAAATCACAAGGATACAAGGACGTTTTTCGTGTTGTGGGATTTGGCCTTATGACATTGGCCCTCAAAGGGTTAGCATGCCTGACAGAGCTGACTTAACACCACCACAGTTACATCAGGATCTCTGCACCCATACTGTGATCTGAGAATATTAAATGGTATCAATTGGACATACTGCTATATGAGATACTCTGGGAGAGAGGATCATACCGGATTGACAGTCTGAGCGGTCTTATCTGGATTGGATCTGTCTCAGTGATAAGGCAGGCTATGGCCAGGGGGTGGGGAGCAAGAAGATGGGAGAGGGAAGGGGGTAGAGGGAGGTAGGACAGGGGGAGGGGGAGTAGAAGGAGGAACAGTTAAAGGGATGGAAGGGGAGGGTATAAGCGTGTAGGAAGTAGGGAATTGAGACTGTGCTAGACTTACTGTAAGACAAGAAGGGGAAAATATTGTGATAGAGAAGGTGTATGGACTATACAATATCTATAGGAGAAGGGGGCAGTCAGGAAGAAAAGAGAGAAATAAAAGATACTGAAGGGTTCAATAATAAAAGGAAAGTACTGCAATTTCTTGTAGATCAGTTTATTTGGAACACATTTAAAGTCAGGATGTGATCTTTATGTGAGATTATTATGCCAAAATTCCTAATAGCTAAATGGCATCTACTCAGGACCCAGATGTCCCTTATAAAATGCCAGATGTGGCTCATACTCAGGTTCACACAACACACACTATTTTCATTTGGTGCAGGTTCCTGGCAGGGTCAGCAGGGTTATCTCCATATACCATTTATAAAGGCATACATGTGGGTTGCTTCCAAGCTTTGTAAATTTGCAATTTTGGGTTATTTTTGTTTCATTGCAGCTAGAGCCGCAGTTACATCAATAGCAAAGCTGAATATCCTGTAGAGTTTAGAAGGAATATTATTTTGAAATAACCATTGCTTCTCCAATATCCGGATGAACATTAGGCAGAAAGTTTGGAAATTTGGCATGATTTCATTTGCCAGATTGCAAATCTTGGCCACCAAAATGAATAAATGGTTTCATTTATCACAACTCTCCAAACCTTCAAAGACGACACCACAGATAAACCTTATAGGAATCACAAGGTTTCGTCATGTATCTTTCTATGGAAGGATCTATGATGTATGTTGCCCTTGTCTAGGCAGTGTTGGGAAAGTGGATATTGCAGTTGTACATTATATATAGATGTATAGTTCACACTGCCTCACCCCCAGGCAAACCTTGTCACCTGAACACTGGGTAAAGTCAGCCTTGTGCCATGTCAACAACTCCACCTGAGCCTGTGTAGTTCTCTCATGAAATCTACTTTCAATGGCTAAGCGATATACACACAAGATCCTTGGGTGTGTAAGACCCACCATATACCCGAGGATGATACACGGGACACAACACGAGCATGATACACGGTACGAGACTCAGGTGGTTCACAGGACGTACTAGAGACATATATAGATACCACTGGGAGATGAGATGGCATATAGATAGAACCAAACGACCGTGGTGTACGAGGTGGCCAATCCACCACAGGGAGTTGTCTCCCCCGAGGGCGTTAGCCCGAGGGGGAGACAACTCTCGAGGGGTGGATCGGCCACCGAGGACACCAGGGGAGTTTAGTTCTATATTTATTTTATGTTTTTAGAGTCTTTAATTAACTGAAAATTAACAAAATCCATTACCGTATTGCCCCGTACGAGCGGCGGTCCGCCATTTTGAATGTTTACATGCACCCAGAACGAGGCTACGGTACCGGATCGGCCGCTGTGGTGGATCGGCACACGTTACACCACTGGGGGTGTGCAGATCGGCCCTGCTATGCTATTTCTATGGGAAGAAGTTATTCACATAAAATAAACATATATTCCACCCTGAACGAGCTAAAGTCTTTATAGGGCTAACATGGGGAGATGGATGGATGTAGATTTTATATCAGCCTTATGGCTAACCCTTTTATACCTCTAACTATTCAGTGTCTATTGGAAAGTCGTCATAGCTGACAAGTTTAGGGTCGTCATGCCTATGCATGTGACGACTGTATGGTCATCTAGTATACATGTATCCCATAAGAGGGCCCCACAATCCAACTGCATTATGCATAATGATTTAATCCAGGTTGTGGACTGACTGATTCTTCATTAGACTTTTGGCATTGCTAATCAGAAAGAAATCGGTGCATAAATCATTTGACATACAAATTTTCCTTTGAAATAAAGATGTTTTGACCCCATGACCAACTAAGGCACAATGGCACTAGGGCATGGATCCGCATCTCTAAGCAGGAATTAGCAATTAATTTATCCATTTATCTTGCATATAAGGTGCACACTCATCTCAGCCTATCCTTTAAACCACATACTACTTTCATGTGTCCCGTGTATCATCCTCGGGTGGTCCCATGTATCATCTATGAATGGTCCTGTGTATCATCCTCGGGCATATAGGCGTTGTTATATACTCGAGGAGCTCGAGCATTTATCATCGGCCCTTTCAATGAAGATATGACAGAAGAAAATCTATACTCATTTTCTGTTACTTTGGTAAGATATGTCAGGGGTAATGATGTACTGGATGTGTGACATGGAGCTGTTGCAATAGCTCTGTCATTTCCAAAATGAAATAAAGTGAAAAATTGTAATCGACTTTAACAAAAGCACTATCCTAGCACAGTTCTTGTACACACCAGTATTTTGCTGACCCTAGTACACATTTAGCTCTTCGCATGATCGAACAAAAAGACTTTTAGTGAGCACCTTTTCCCACAACCATCTTAACCTGAGTTCAGAACCTGGTAAATTTCTGTCAGGATGCCAATCATATTGTCTCACTGCCAACTTCATCCGTTTACAGAAATAGGCATCATGAAAAGGTTGTTTACAAAGTCTTGTACTCATAATAGATGATTTCTTGAAGTTATTAAATAATGCAAGCATGGAAGACAAATCTACATGTATGATGAAGCTGATTGTTGTTGAAATGTCTGATAAGAGGAAGGGGCATAGTCTAAAGATAATCTGACAAGTTAGCATTTCTCATTCATAAGTATTCACATGCTCAGTCAGTTTAATGGAACATACCATTAAAAACCCTATCTATAACCCTACTCTCAGTAGATGCTGCTACCGCTCGATACCATATGCTGCCACATTTGGCTGCATGTCGATTTGTCATCCATGCCTCTTTCCATATAGCCTCACGTCCTCCTCTGTACCTATCATGTGTATAAAGGTCTATTAGCCCCAGGATATGCCTGCTCTATGCCTGCTATGGCACACATCCCTCACCTGCATGTCAGCTAAGGCCTACCCCACACACGACTGGCTTTTGTGTTCTGAGCTTAAAATACAGATATGTGGAGATCATTATAACATTGTAAGGTTGATGGTGAATTTCCAGTTTGATTATGTTCTCATCTCTCATGTCAAATGCTCCTCTCTCTCTCTCTCTCTCTCCCTTCCTCTCTCTTTTTCATTCTCAAAATCCAGATTCCCAAGTACCAGTGAGCCAGATCTCTGTCCCTGTATGTACTACAGGAAGCACTTCTCCATTTCAGGCTGGTTGAGAATTACCTCCTTGTTAGGACTCATCTTTGTGGATCACATGCTAAACTTTCTCTACTTTTGCTTCTCCCTGAGAAACCCTGCCAGTAGTTCACTTATATCTTGAAAGCCTCCAGTAGCTAAACCCTGATGGGCTGCATCGTGTATTAATGCATTATGTCTATGTGTCTTCAAAAGGCATGGATACAGCCCTGTCAATCACATCATGACACCCTTTATTGACCCCCACAGCACCAGCATAAAGCATAAATTGCAAGTCACTTATTTGAGACAAGGGTATCCTTGCATCATGATGACCAATAAGGGGATAAGCATTATGTACCCTTCAGAGGGCTAAGCACTACCTTTATGTTATGATGCTGCTGTGTAAAAGCATCCAATCTCTACTCCCTGCTCTCTGTACATTAGAGTAATGCCTTCCCTAACTCTCTCCACTAACCTTATATCTCCGACCGTCATACTGGTCCAGCTAGCACAACCACATGGGATGGGATTTCTCTGGGCCTGTGGGCCAGGCCCAGATGGGTAAATGCTGGTAAATGTCAGGGTAGCCAGGTGGGGCCCACGTTGGCTATCCCAGTTCACTGTATGATCCGAAGGTCAATGGATCTAGTCCCAGCAGTGATGGCTACTCTTCCCATCCTCTCATAGCATTACAAATATTCCTGAATATCTCTTTCAATCCCGTTATACTTGAAAATAAAGGAAATGAAAACACCAAAATATGAAAAATCATTTTGTTCCACTCCTTATAAAGTGGGCAAGGGTCTCCAGATGAAAAAAATGGTGTGGATGTGTTGGGACTAGATCCTCTGACCTTTGGATCAATAGTCCAGTGCTCTTCCTATTGAGCTAACTGGGCAGCTGTGATAGTCCTAGTCAAAATCTTAGAGGGCTAGTACTCATCACATTGAATAGGGCAAAGTCCTGATGCCTCAATAATTATGTTATATGATGTGATATGGGTGATGCATTCAGCTTCAAATCTCAATCATTATCACATGAATCTATTTGCTTCAGAATATTCATCAGATTATCCAGAACAGGTGGTCTAGGGGGACACAGCCAAGTAAATCTGGTCTAGGGGGGAGCACAACTATGATTCAGTAGTATTTCCCCTATATTTAAGGCTTTAACCAAGGCTCATTTTCAGGTGTTTGCAGGGAGTCTAGGGGAGCATGTGCTCCCTGGCCACCCCCTGGATCTGTTTCTTTTACCTGAAAGCTAACATGTTGGGGTACCTATTCAATGTGATAAAGTAATAGGGCCTCTCATTAAGCTACCTTTCTTCCATTGTAATCACAAATGTATACCCACTGCCATTCAGCTAGGTGCTCAATAACAGATACTAGGGAAATGAATAGAAAAACACTACACATAGTAGTCAATTCTTTATTGATAAAATTGATGGTTCAAAACTGCAGCCAGAAAAATGATGATTACTTTATGGAATTTATAAGTACATTAGCTATATTTTACACATCAAACTCTTCAAGTCCATTTTTAGCATCTAAGGAGGACAATATCTCAATACCAAATGCTATAGCTAGTACTAGTGGTGCTTCTGGCGGTATTTACATGAATAAGATGTAGGTAGGAGGCAGCTAAAGGAGTTTGGTAATGATCGTCGTCCTCCCCACTCAGTGTGCACAGTGCCCCAGGGCCTCGTTTACCTGTTCTATCACCAACTCCTTATCACACACCTTCCTACTGCCTGCTGGGTACCACTTTAAGCATCTTATAGATAACCTCATACAACCTGCCTCTATCACTAGATCTTGTCAATCTCCATTTTGGATGGTCTCTCCAAGAAAATTGCAACCAGCTTGGGAGGAATATCCCTGGTAGTGTAGATGTCACCGGTAAATCTGTAACAGACTCAAATAAGAATCAGTGCTGGGTATTTGAAAACTCATGGTGCCATTTGTGCCTTGGGTAGTAAAGTTTAATGTGAAGGTAATCTGCACACTACCACAGATTTAGATATCTAACATTCTATCTTGTGTCCCTCTCTTCCAAGTGAGGGGAAGAAGGGGTATTCTCAGAACTGTAAGTTGATGCAACTCATCAGAATTTATCTAATTTAAGACATGAATGCTGACATCGGCGTTCTGGATGACGTCTTTTAAGCGTGTGTTTAATTAGTGAAGGCAGAGGTACAGCTGAGGGATTTGGAACTCGTCCAATATAACTTTGGTATAAGGGGATAAAAAGATATTGACGCCGTTTACACATTTCGATGTTAAGAGGGTGTCAGCTAACGACATTAACGTGACAAGAATGCATGTATCAACCTGAAATAATAAGCCTGATGCATGATTGTAAAACTGGTGAACTGCTGAACAGAGGAAAGAATTATCCATATATGCACTAATCATATTGGGCCCCATGATCTGAGTGAGGAATCAGTATTGCCCATTAGAGTGTGCATGGGCCATTCTTTCTGCTTGACTGATTGCTATATGATTACTACCCATTTAATCCTTTAAAGACTGCTAAAACATTGACACATAACGTGATCTTAGGCTATATTCACACATGTTATGCTAATCCTATAGGGTTGATAGACTTTGAGGGTCAGCGTGATGCTCAAATGCAGTGCTGGTCAGCAGTCTTACCCACATGCATAATGACACCCATTATAGAAATTACGATTTTATTACTGGCAACGGACCTATATATTTAGTACTCTTTTCAGAATCTTATTCCATATAACAAATTAGCTCTATTATCAATGGTATATTTGGCATCCTTTTTTTGCTATATATAACCAATTGGCTGTGTTTGTGGTATATTTGACCTATGTGGATGTCTACCAGGTAGCTATGGTCCACTGATCAAGCGACCCCCCCCCCCTGTGCCTCCCTAGAGACCTGCTCTCACTCTGCAGCCTTCAGCCCAGTATCCACAGGAAACATTATATCATGTTCAGCCTTTAACTCTGTAAGGGCTAAAAATTAAACCATCATACCATCAGGTCATGAAATAAGCACTGCTAAGTGCTTGACCTGTTTCTAAATTACCTATTGGTAAGTACTGCTGACCTTCTGGGATTGATCGGTCTTAATGATTGGTAAAATTGACAATTAAGGGATACCAATTGGCCCTCTAGGGGTTAATGCTTTGGTGAGGGGGGGAGGGTGAGTAAGAAGTAGGCAAAGCATGGAAAGATTGAGGGAGTTTTGTGGTGTTTGTCTCTTCTGCTAGATATTACTACTTTTATTTATTTTGGCTTCTCGTCTTGCATAGAGGACCGAGTCCAGTGTACATCTCGTGTGCTTAGTGGCAGAGTAAGAGAAAAAGCTGGAGTCCTGAGTGAATAATCCAGGTGGGAGATTAGTGGATTGGCTTTTAACAACACATTATCCTCCTTAACATTTACTACCAGCATTGAAGCTTTGCTCTGAGATAACCATGAAAATGAATGGCTTAAAAGTGACTGTTTTTTATAAGCAGGCCTCTCTTAACTCTTTTGGAACAAAGAATGTATTGGGCCAAAAGAATGCAAGGAAATAGAGCAATGGTCTACCATGTCCTGTTTACCATGTCATGTTATGGTAAACACGACCTTTACTTCAATTCAAGGAGTAGGGCAAGGGGTAGCAATTGTAGAATGTTTATAATCACTCCCAGAGTACGTGGGTGTTTATTTGTCAGAGAGGGCAGATGTTGCTACCCCAGGTTTTTGTAGCCAGACATCCAAGCCTAGTCTGGCATAAACAAGTACCAAAAGATTTCAGGTAAATATATGAAAAGGCTGGGTGTCTGAGGCTTGGGAGAAGGTAGCTTGTTGTTCAGAGAAGGTGGCTCTTTTATCATTTTCATAAACTGATGCAAGAATCTGTTTATATTCTAATGAAGCAGCAGGTACCATATATATTACCATATGACTTCCTTGTATAAAGACATACAGGCACTTTGTGTAGGCCACGTTACTACCTTAAATTACTCCCTTACCACCTTAACATCTTGTTTAGATGACACACTATATGACCCAAGGAATTCTGGCGTTTTAGTATCGTTTTATAGTAAGGTTTCCCCCACTTTATAATTGCACCTTAGGTTTAGGAGCCTTTCAAAAGGAGCACCAACAGTTCATGTGGACAGAATTCATGGGCCTGAAGCCTTCAGCGCTGACGAGATTTCAACCTTAACTCTATGGGAAATTTGTCATTGTTCTGGCCACAGGCAGCTGAGGGCAATCAGGGCACATCTACAGGCAGCTGACAACAGCGAGCTTTGTCTTTAGGTCCAATTAGGTCATGAGCTTATGACATCACACGCAGCAATGGCGGCAGTCCATCAGCTGCCGGTGTGCAGTGATAGAGGAAATAAAAAGATTTGGGATGAATTTTGAACCAAATAATGATACTCCAAGCTGTAATGGGCAGGGAGGGCTAAGGATACTGTCTCTACGCTGCCGTCAGTGACTGACAGCCATCATTCTGCCATCAATTGCCTGTTTTGTTGTGTATAGATTCTATCAGCTGCCTGTGGCTAAACAGTGATGAAATTTCCCATAGCGTTAAGGTCCAAATTTCCTCAGTGCTGGCATGATTGAGGCACATAACAAAGTGACAATAGGGGACTCATTCCTGCAAATAAGGCATGCTGTATGCACAAGGTAGTAAGCTATGTTAAAAGCCTGTGCATCAGTGTCACTCAGTAGGATCTCACCCCCTGACAAGGAGAGTTACTTGGAGCCTTTTTGAGGCAGTGTTGAAGAGTCCTGACATTGGTTGTAGGGCCCACACGTGCCTGCTATCACTCAGAGGTCAACTGGTGATGGCAGGCAGTAAGGGGGGTCTCTGGTAGCTACATCTATTAACACCATCTGGTGTTTACTAGGTACTTCATATTTTTGTGAATAGGAAGCAAAGAAATCTCTGTAATCCTTTTGGATGGTACCACAACAATTTTTCACTGTCATCTGAAAAAACAACACCACCCTAAGAGGATAATGTATTGTTAATTTGGCAGGCATTGTGCAGAGAGAGTCAGAGAAAAGGTTCGTTTTGGGCTGACCAATACTGTCGAGTATACACCAATCAGCAGCCAAGTCCAATTGAGTGGAAAGCCCCTGTACACATTTGAGTATGTCCTTGTAGTACAGAGCAATCATAAATAATCCTGCCCTTTGAATAGTAAATACTGTCACCTACTCCTAAGGGTCCTTTCCAGCATCCTGACCAATCAGAAGGTCTCTAATTAGAGCCGGATGTACTAACAAGGTGTAGTTAATGCTTAATTAGCAAAACAGCTGTTAGAGGTAATTTGCTTCCATTTTCTGTAAAACTTCAGTTAACAAGCTTTTTTTCACAGTGCACAATCATGCCTAATTGCTTAAAACAACAAACACAGCAGATCCCAGCTTTTAACATCTATTTATTCTGAAACACAAATAACCTAGCATGAGGCTGACAGTGGAGTGCAAAGAATGAAAGACACACTCCAGAACCTCTTTCTGGCAGGCAATCAAAACAGACCCAAATCCAGTGAACTGAAGTGGAACTGTAAATTCAGCAAGAATTAGTAATGCCAGACACAATTTAGGCTTAGCCTAGTGGGTTGAGCACATGGAAATCATGACCATTTTAATTCATGATGAAGAATTAATGAAGCAGGACATATTATAAAGTTTAAGCAACTGTTAGACTTTTGAGTTTTAGTTCTGTACTATTTGATTAGTCCTGCTTGCTGACTCTTGAAATCTCAGCTACAATAATCCTTACTTCATACCACTCCTCCCATGGTAAGCATCTGAAATAGTCTCTACTTAAACAGTCTCTATGGGGTTCTGCTCAGTGATATGGGAAGCCAAAGGACATTGTGCATGTGCTGGTTCGGGAGCAGTTCTTCTTTTTAGATTTTTCAATGATATTTGGATCTTTCACAGTGGTTTTAATTTACTAGTTTTGCATAGCTGATTTGGGTTTCATACATGATGTTTGGAATTATGCAAATGCTTTTAGACTTTGGTTGCAGGAAACTGAACTTTTATGACATCAATATGAGGACGTATTCATTGAAGAGACTTGTAAGCTTGAGATATCCATGACACAATACTATGTAATGTAAATTGCATTTTGATGGGACTGGGGCCCTTATGTGTCATACGAGTCATTTCTCAGCATTGCATGTTAGGAAATGCCCTCCTGAAGTATTTCTTACTGGACCTTGACTTCCCTACACCTACCCAGTGTCTCTCCTACTCAATATTGGGGTAATGGTTTAAGAGATACTTATTGATTCCAGTCTAGATGCTTACTTTTTTGTGGTATTAAAGGGCCAGAGCTATTTCCAGCACCTCAATTTGAAGTATTAAGATTCCTATAATGTTTTCCCCTGTCTTACAATTTACCTCAGATTAAGAAGGAGTGCAGTTTCCTATTCTATTTCCACCGTAATGTCTTTAAGGATCATTCCACCTATAGTTTTAAATACCACTCTATCACCCATTTAAACATAGGATTGTGAGTCATGCCCACTACAGTTTATGTTTACTACAATGCCTTGGGTATAATGTGCCACTTGAATATAATGTGCACCCTTAGTTCAAGGAAATGATATGAGGCACACATGGGGATCCCCTGGCTTGGGTTTGGTATCTATAAAGAACAATGGTGGTGCAAGCTTTAGGTGTTTAGACCCTGAAAGCACCTACCTACAGTTACAGGTTAAGCTACATGCTGCTGGGACAGGAGGTCATGCTACACATCAGCTACCATAGGGGGTTGCATTGAGTACCATCTACCTTTTACATAGTGAGTGCAATGGCAGTACTGACTATTCCTTACACCAGCTTGTTCCCTAGAAACAAGTCAGGTAGAATCACGGGACTGACTGGTGAATCTGTGAGCACATATTCACCAGTCAGTCCTGGGACTTACACCCCATATTCACGTGAAAACACAGGATTTCACCAGAGAGCCATCTAGTGAGATTTATTGACCCCAACTTACATCTGCAGCATAAAGTGTATTTGTCATCCTCCACCAGGTGCCTCTGCCTGAATGTAAATGTCCATTCCAAGAGAGAGGGAGAGAGAGAAAGAGAGAGAGAGAGAGAGAGAGAGAGAGAGAGACAGACAGACAGACAGACAGACAGAGACAGAGAGAGAGAGGAAAGGAGAGAGGGAAAGAGAGACAATAGTAGAGAGAGACAGAAGCAGAGATAAAAGGGCAAGGTAGGGATAGAGAGAGAGAGGGAGACAATTTCAGATAGAAACTGAGAGAGGAAGAAGTGGGGAGGTAGAGAGAGAGAGAGAGAGAGAGAGTGAGAGAGAAGAGAGGCAATGGGAAAGAGAGAAAGAGAGAGAGAGAGAGAGAGAGATACAGAAAACAGAGATAGAGAGAGAGGGCAGTACTCAACTAATTTAAACTATTGACATGAATGATTATAATCCATTTAATTCATCATAATATTATGTGTGTTGCTCTACTACAGCCTTTGTGACATGATTTGATTGTTTGCTAGACATGGCTTGAGTACATTTGAGATATGCTGGCAAATAGGCACTTAATGATTAGAGGCTGTTCTAGGTTGGGAAGGGCTGTGAGGTAAAGAGTCAGCTAAATTTAGGTTTTCTAGGTCATGGGCTGCAGACAAACAACCTGTGGTGCACACACACTTACAGAACAAGTCATTTTAGTGGGGTGGGGAGGGTGTGGGATATTTACATAATTTCATCTCTTACTTGTCACCCAAGCAAGGAAGAATTGATTCTATCATGAAACAAAAGTGGAATGAGACAATGTAACAATATTTACAGGTATGATATTGGGACAGCAAAGCAAAAGTTCATCCTTGTGTATAAGTAATGCTTTATACGGTATAGGGAATATGCATGAAGAGCAGTGCACCCCTTCTTTCTCTCTATCTGGCAATATGTTTACCCCTTCAAAGGCTGCTGTTGTAGGAGTGCATCATGCCCATCGGTCATCATGATGCACCTATGAACTCCTGGTGATACTGCCATCATGCAGACCTTACATGGTAGATAAATAAACTTCTGGAGGGTCGGCATGATGCTACAAAGATGAGCTGATGAGCAGTCACACCAGCACTTCATTGGTGCATCATGACAACCGATGGGCATGATGCATTAATACATAGGTGGCCCTGGTATGGTTAAAGATTACAAGCTGAACTAATCATAGCTGTCAGAAGAAACAACAAACCTTGGTGAAATGTAACATGCTGTATTGGTAGGCATAACTGACTCTGTGGTAATGTGCTAATAGATTTGTTTTAGCACCCCACCACTCCTGGCCATTGTTTGAGACCAGATCTAATTCAAGAACTGTTCCTAAAGAACTATGTGCTAAATGGAAATGCACCCTTCCCTGTCCCCCACCAGCCCCCGTTCTGGTACCTACTGACCACTCCCAAACACCAACAGGACTGACCACTTTGGGCTACACTGCCCCACCTGAGCTGCCATTTCTACCTGTCTCACCTACACATAAGACATGCAGTGCTCACCACTCCAACACCTGGGGTAAGTATACATGTACTTTTTAGTATTTCACTATATCATTGTTATGTATAAAGGTGACCACCTGTATGCTGCTACATTTTCAAAGGCTGTAATGATTCTATATAAGAAACTAGTATCTAATGACCGATGCTTCTCATTTGGCTATCTGTAGTGTATTACCAGTGCACCTATTAGTTGCAACTCTTAACAATCTTTAGCACTTCTAAAATTATGCTCCATTACATTGATCTATGAAAAGTAATGCTATTTGACTGAACTATTATCTTTACTTTATAATTATAAATGCTATTTCAAGAACTGCATTCTTTCCCCATTGACAATCATGTTTTTCCATATGGGCATAGTAGCAAGAGTTATACTTGTGTAGCCACTAGTTGTGTTCAGAAATAGCCCTTACACTGCAGGGGCACAGTAGTCAGTACCACTGGTGTGAGAGGCAGTTAGCCCCCTCCCTCTCCAGTATACACTGTGTGACCTGTGACAGTGTACCCCTGTACAGCCATTCTAAGTGCACTCTAGCTTAAGCCTTCTCTCTTACACAACAACCATGTCCCTACTGCTGTCTGAATCACCTTAGACATCTAGGCACCCCAATAATTGGCCCTCATACTGAACTCATCTAGTTAAGGGTTTGTAAACTGCATGCCACTCCCCAGATCAGTCTTTGCTGGAATTGTATTTGGGGGCAGGCCAGTACATATCATTGGCTTGTTAGATATCCAGCTGGCATACCACCACTATAATAGGACCCACCTATATGTCACTCAACTCAATAATATGCAGAGAGCCATGAGTTGGGCAGACAGTATTAGCCAGAAAAGTGTGGAGTATGCTTTATTTAGCAGGGTGGTGGTAGTGGTTGGGGTAAGGTAGTTGCCTAAGATCAGGCCTTGGACCAGCCTGGATGATCCATGCCCATACTTAGGGCCTGGACCGGTCTTAACTTGTGACTTTTAATGCTATAAAATGGGCAGCCTTGGATGCCCATTTTCAGCTGAGGCAGGCCAAGGGCCAAGTGAGGGTTCTTAGGTTCTTGGGCACCCCTTCAGCAATAAACAACTCCCATGTTCAGTGCATAATAGAGGAAAGTTATATCTTAGCAAAGTCATGTATATATAGGCCCTAGGTATAGGGGGGTGATAAATCTAGTTTTCTTTGGGGACAGGCTCAAACTATGCATTTGGACCCCTAAACAGGGAAATCACTATCGCAATTTTGGAGGTATTAAGTCTTATTCAATCCCGTGCTTATTCTGCCATGATATATCCGAAAGAGGTCAGATTAGGCAGAGTAGACCAGTTTAGAGCCTCCTTAAACAGGGGCAGATCCAAGGGGACACCTGCCAAGACACCCCCCCCCTCCACCCTGTGGGGCTTCCCCCACCTTAAATCGCTTTTGACACCCCTACTAGCTAACAGTACATCTAAGAGAGACAACCTATACACTCCCACAAAATCCTAGATGTGTTGATATATTTGGTAAGATTCTTACTTGAAGCATTCAGCCGTCATATCCAGTTTGTGTTAAAATTCAGAAGGAGACTCAATGAGGCAGAACATAGAAACATGGGGGAAGAGCATGTCTTGGTTGGTGGATTTGGGTCCTTGTTTGATAATTTCACTTATATCTGTTACTGTATCACAGTATTCTGCAGCAATGTAATCTAAAAGACATCATGATACCCTACTTGGTATCATCTATGGTGGTTCAAGTGTGGTCTACATGCCTGTCTTAGAAAATCCTAATCGTAGTGGATCAATAGGGGCCTATTTCTATGGTTGGCCTGAATCATAAGGATTATGTGTTGCCCCCTATAAAATGGGCTTAGAAGAGGGAGAGAGCAGGCCTAAGCCAAATTCTGATTGGGTCCACCGGGATATCTGTGGGTAAGTCATTTAGATCCATTTGAAAAGGCTTGAGTGAAAGGGATATGTGTGTTTTAAATCTTGTAGCCTAATGGGTGGGGAGGGGTCCAGGAGGCTGGGTCCTCTGTCAACTGTCCTTTTCTTTCCTATGTGTTTGGGACAGTTGAGGTTCAGGATTTTATGTATCTTTATGGTCTTAGCCAATTCTTTCTATGCCTTGACATTCATTTTGGCTCATTTACTTTGGATTAAGATGGAACCTGCTGACCAATACATGAGTTGCGACAGTGGCATTAGCCCCCCCCCTCATTTATGTCATGAAATTATGTTCACAGAGCAGGCAAAGGGAGTAGAAAAGCATACTCAATAATATAATGCAATCAACATTTGGATATGCCTTGTATATACTGCATAATGTAACAGAACATGCGGTGTAGGGGGTGGGGCAAGAAGTGGGCAAGAGGGGGGGGACTTGGGTATTTGAGGTAAAAATAATCAGCTGGCCTTTTAGGAAGATCTCCACTGCCTAATACCTCATAAATTGCTGATTTATCGGTATTTTAGCAAGGCCGACCCCCCTCCCCTACTAGGTATCAGAATTGCCTTTGGTGGTGCACAGTGCGGCCTCTTTCGTTTGGCTCTTGGAGTATTGTGCTCTCAGCTGTGACCAGGCCCTTTACTGCAATGCACAGGTAGTTAGCAGGATGGTAGCAGTGGGGGCATGGTAATAAAAAATGTAGGGCTGGCCCAGGCGCTATATTCCAATACCGCCTGGGGTCAGAGGCTGGCTTTTGACACACTTTTTCTGGGGGGGCACTCCCACAGATTTGGATACTATGTGCAAACATGACTTCAAAGGAAAGGGGTCCTCACTGGGCCCTGGGCGTGACCCCTACAGAGCTCATGACTAGGAGTGCTGTTTGGCCAATTCTGAAAGTGTAGGGACATATATTATATCCATCTTTTACCTAAGATGCAAATATTACAATAGACAGAGCAAACTTCAGTCTGGGCCATCCATTTGTATGCAACAGCATGGGATTTTCAGGCCTATATATAGTGTTATATGTCTATAGATAATAATTTTGAATAACACTTCTGGGTAGATACTCCCCCTTGATGAGCATTATTTGGCACTTTTCTACAAAATGGGTCACAAATTCTCAAGTCCTTCACCCATGACAATAGCTTTGAATCAGACGGTTTGCTTCTGCCTAGAAAAAGGAGTGACTCCGCTGACATATCCTTTAGGCTCTAAAGAATAGCATAAAATAGTGTTTCATTTCGTCAAAGTTTTGCCCAAAAATCGGCCCTTTTCTCAAACTTTATCATATTTTAAACCTTTGTAAAATGAAGATGATAACAAGATTTTTACTCTCTGACTAAATAGTATCAAACAAGAATGCTGTTTTTTTTGCAGTTTTAAGGTGTAAAGGTTAACTCTAATTAGTCTGCTCAAAGGTTTGCCTGACACTCTCTCCTTTTAAACATTGCTTGTGTAGAGGTACGTTAATACAAACCATAGTGTTGGGTACCGTCTGGCGTGGCGGGTAAGTCCAGTCGTTGGATGTTCCTCAGGTTCCGGATAGGTGGCAGCACCGATCCGGGTCTGTGGGGACATCTGACGACAAACACCTAGGTCCATATATAAAGACCAGGGCTCAGCCGCTACGTCAGAGGCCCTCCTGGCCTCTGATCATGTAAACCTTTATATCCATTAGCTGTCCTTATACCATCTACCGGGTAGCCGTGAGTGTTCATATAATAAATTATCCGTTGGCATACACTTGAATCACCGCCTTGCTCCTTCTTTCCCGATTAGTAAGGCCCGAACCACTAAGTCTGTAAGACTAAACCATGAGTTTGAATATGTGAGATCTGTGCTAGGTATCAACTGCAGGTCACACTCTAAACCCAACCTTAATACTGATGTTCAAAAATGATCACTCCAATAGCTGGCAATGAAGAACCCAGCAGCAGGTTGACTTCAAACACTCTTCCTGATCATCAGGCCAAGGGTCAAGAAATGATATAAAAATCACCATTAAGTTCCCTCAATGGCCACCCAAAATTCAGAATTTGGGCCCAATTCTTGTAAAGTGGGGGTAGGCTTTTGAGGAAGGTTTCGATTACATCACTTTTGGTTAAAAGTGGTTTTGATTCTGTCAAAATCCAGCTCATGTAATTCCCTCAGGTTAGGGGGGTTGGCTTCTGAGAGAGGTCTTATGAAATATGCTAGGAATATTTGGTATGTAAGGGAGTCTTCCACTAGTTGGTAATATTATTCATCACCTCTATTATCTAGATGGAAACAAACCCTTATTAGGTTTTAACAAAAGGTATAAAAGATACCACTTTAGATGGATGGTCAAGGGCCTCCCGCTGACCCATGAAGGACCTAGTTATACCGAGTAGAGTGAGGGCAACAACCTGATGGGTGGAAGTGATGTCATCTGATATGTGTACCCCACAGTCAATTGATGCCAATTGTTAATTAGCTCTCAATGTATTCCTGTTTATGCTAAGTGTCTCAACATTGCTTTTTAGGTCGGTTTGGGAGGTGTGTAGGCCCATATTCCAAATATTAATTTTCGACATGTACTGGCGAACAAATTGGGTTACTCTTGGTCAAAACAGGTCGAATAGCCCGAGATGGGTCAAAAGACCAGAGATTGAGCAAGGTTGAGTCTGCTTCAAACAAGTTAATTAATTGGGTCACATAGGGTAAAAGATACTAAATTGACCTGAGATTGGCCCAATTTGAGTCAGGTTGACTTAAGTTGGCTAAATTGGGTCAATTCGGTCAAAAAGACCAAGATAAGTCAACTATCCCAGGATACTCCCAATATGAGTAAGATTGACTTAAGTAGGGTAAATTATGTTAAAATAGGTCAAAGTAGGAGGAAGTAGCATAAAATGTATGGCTTAGATAGACCTAATATAGGTAAATTGGGACAAGATGGGCTCAATTGGTTCATTTTTATGCTAATGTGTCATATTTTGACTCATATTGGACCAAATTTACTTAAGGGCGACAGCGGTAGGCACCTAGCGGCTGTTTTGTGAACTAATGCATTTAGCTCATTGAGGGTTATCTGGCATTTTTTGAAGCAAGTTTCTATCATTATTAGTTCAAAAGTTAAGTCTATGATATAAATGAATATTTTTACTAGGTTTGAAGAAATCATTCCAAAATGCTATGAAGACCCCCTTCACCCCCTCAGACTGTTGTCCATAGGGTTATGCAGTAAAGGCCTACCTCCCTTAGATTCACCCTCACCTTGTGCAAAAAGTAGCGTTGGAACCATCTTGATTTGCATATATCAATTAACATAATTGTAGTTCTTTAAAGAAATTGTTTGAATAGTTTTGGAAATATTCACAAAAATCCCTCCAAAATCTCAATTTGCTAGATATTGGCCCATTGAACTTGATGTTAAAGGGTCCAACAAATGATGGCCAGTACCACAGGAAGTAGTGTTGCTACCCTGCCTTTTATTTCATATGTCAATGACACATTATGTAAAGAACACATATGTCAAGTTACAAGGAAATTCTTTGTCAATTTATTTTTTGGCCACCTAGAGCCCTTGTCCTTAACTTGGGTCTATCTGACTCTATTTGGCCCACTTTAAGCAGGTATGCTACCAGCCAAAATTTTGCTAATCTGATTATTTTTTATGATGCTAAAGTATAGAAAAAATAAGTCAGATAAACAAAATTCCAGCTCAGTGGAATAGGCACTTGATCCACCTTTGAACTAATTTCTCATAATGACTTATTTGAGCAAATGTGCCCATATTGGTCCATCGGACTCAACATTGCCCAATACTTGCCAAGTTGACCAATTTATTTACCAATTTGACCCATTTTGACCCATATTGACTTGTTTATTCTATATTCCCATCTTTTTCCTCATAGGCAAGTTGCAGGTCTTTATAACATCAATAGTAGTATCTATCAAATTAGTGTCCAATCAGGGTAGCAAGTATTTAAATCATATATGTGGGTTAGTTGTTGTTTTTCCTACTTAATTTCTATAGCTAATTAATGAGTCTGAGTTTTAAACAAGTTTATTGGACAACAATATCATAACATGTTGAAGCTTTTACAATCATCAGCTGATGTAAGGAGTTCTCCACACAATATAGAATCTGTCGTATACGGTTAACATTCAATGATTTTGTAGGTCAGAATTCACCATGTCAATAACCATTGTAATACTCTCATTTATGAGCCTGTTAAATTGAGTTAGCACTTAACCTATTCTTAAGATACCAATAACTGATGGATATATCATTTGTCTTTAAGGTGCATGCAGTTGGACTGAGAGGGAGCTGAAGGTGAAGCCCTACAGATGATATCAGAAACCAAGATGGCAGCTTGTCTAATCTGATTGATAAAGGTGGCACTTTTTAAAGCCCTTTGGTGTGATGATATATATGCAGTGCAAAGGAAAATGGATGAAATATTCAGATAAAATGTAGTCATTCAGTATCTAAGCCAAATATGTTTATGAAAATGTAAATCTACCATTTATTTGCACTACATCCATGCTTATTTGATATAAACACATCAACCTACCCAACCTATAGATTAAAACTCATGTAGTACCCTCGAACCCCTCATAAATGGTAAGTTCAGTGGCAGATCTAGGATTGTCTAGAAGGGGGGGCCCAAGACATGGTAAGTTCAGTGGCAGATCTAGGATTGTCTAGAAGTGGGGCCCAAGACATGATGAAAGCTAATGAGGTACCGTATGTGGCCCCGAGCACTGCAAGCTCCCTGGTTGGGCCCCCTGAAACTTAGTTTTCCCTCTTTTTCCCTCACTTTCTCTTTTTTCCTCTTTTTCTTTTTTTGGGGGGAGGGAGGGGCAGGCCCACTGTAAGTTTGGATGGGGAAAGCTCAGAGAGCATCATAGGTCCTTATATTGAAAAAAAAATCCATTAATAAGAAAAGAAGCTATGTGATTTTTTATTCATTATCTCATAAAGTGTAGGTGCACTTAACCCATTAAGACCTAGCATCGACTTAAGTTGAACCATGGTAGGCCTAGCATTGACAAAAGTCAACACCATGATGGGCCTAGTATTGACTATAGGCGCTGTCCATTATATAGGATTTGTATAGGAATTGAAAATAGGCTCGTCCTCTGGGAACTACACTTTTTTAAGAGGCTGTCCCCATGGTCAGGGTAACCATCTTTGCTCTGCCCTTTAAAGGGTTGATATACAGACTTTCACCTATACCCTGATTACAATAACATATTGAGTCATAATTATACCCAAATAAATTTCCAGATACATAGTTACCCAAATTTTCTAAAATTCCTCAAAAAAAAGGAATTTTGATTGGGGGTCGATCGATGACTTGATAGTTTGGCCCTTGGTAAACCTACCGACCTGAGGTTTATTCATTCGGCACACCCTAGCCACGCGCACCGCATGGCATGCAATCTTGCTCTAGTAGCTAGAGTGCGAGCTCATTCAGGTAATAGCCCTTGGCCTGTGGCCTAATGAAAACAGACCTTGGATTGCGGCCTAATGAATACCCCTCGAAACTACCAAATTCATATGCCCAGAAAGCTGCATGATGGGTGTTCTTTCATGGGAGTGAACCACATTAAAGGGAGTAGATACAATCCAGCTGATTCAAAGTTGACCAACAATTTCTCTTAGTAACTGCAAGGGGCTGGTGCTGCCCTCAAGCAGCATCTAGAATGTCCCTGAACTGACTCAGCGCAGCAACATCAGTGGGGTGCCCAGGGGTAGCAGTACCACATTGCTGGCATGCTTACATCACAAAATATTGTATCCCTTTACCAATAAAACAGAGTTTCTACATGAATATACATGTGTAGCAGGAGTAGATTCATGGCACTACCTTACATTCACTACTACCCCTGCTATGATCCGATCCACACCTAGCAGTTTGCACGTTGGTTAAGCATGGTCCTGATAGCTCAGTGGTAGAGCATCCACTTTGTAGTTGGAGGACCCGGGTTCAAGCCCTGGTAGGGATTAGACTTTTCCATGTGCACCACTACACATGTATAGTGGCCAGAAAAGTGTAAATCCCCATAGTCAGTGCATTCTTTCATACTCATATTCTCCTACTTTTTGCATAGGGCAGGCAGTTAACTCTCAAACAACATTTTTGAGGTCCGGCAGTTAAAGGGTTAGGTAACATAAAGAATGTATAAAACCATGGTGTCCATTTTTCCACTGGTGGGTGAGAAAGTTTGGCAGTCTCAATTATGGCTGCCTATGAGAATTTGTAGTTCCCTACATTTAATTCCATAAAAAACATCTTCTGGCAATTTCTTAACCAAACCTCATACATAAAGCCTAGGATAATAAAAATCATTTTTGAGCAAAGAAGCAGGAGATCAGAAACAAAACGAAATCTTCCTGAATAAACTAAAAATAATTCTAATTCCTTTAGGATAGGAGTCTATGGGTACAGGAAATATAAAATCCAGTGATAGGAATGAGTAGAATACCAATGTATGTTTTTAAAGAAGGGTGATGTTATATAAATTAGGAATATGAGTAAAAATGGTCAAATTTGTGGATCAGCAAGGTAAAACATACCTTCGTTATTGGGCTAGTAGAGGTACGTTTCACCTTGTTGATCCGCATTTTGCGACCAGGTGCCATTTGAGCTCCCTTTAATAGGGATATTATGCGAGTAAATATGTACCATGATAAAGGGTTGCATTATGTAACGGGTACTAGAACAACTTTTTGCCTAATTGACGATGAATTATCTAGTCTGGTCAAATTCATACAAATTCACTGAATTGGCTGACAGAAACATGTCTTAGCACTAACCCAGCACAGGGACCTGAACAGTCGATAAAATTGGCCTGCAAGAAACTATAACCCATGCATTCCCTTCAACTCATCAGTATCTAATTTGTCTTTCTCAAGCAGGTGGAGGAGCTTGGTGAAATGGAGGAGCTTGGTGAAATGGAGGAGCTTGGTGAAAGGGAGAAGCTTGGTGATATCTGTGCAACTGAAGAACAGTCCTTTAGAGAAGACTAGGCCGAGCAAAAAAGTCACACAGCACATCCATATTACTGATGTCTTGAAAGTTGTCTATTTTTCACCTTTTTGGGAATAAAATGGTCTTGAAAGATGAATAATGATTATGGGAGGAAAAATTATCTGCAGGAGGAATCACTCTTTTTTATAGTTTAAGGCAGAAATTTTGAAATAAGATATACTGAGCAAGAATATTACCATGATTTAGTGAAAACCACTTTTTAAGTCTTGAGCGACATGGGATATTGAGAATGGTGATTAATGATACTGAAAGTACAATGATACCTCCCATATATAGTGCACTATGCATATAAAATACATGTATACCCCGAATTCAGGCCAATGTTACAAGGAATTGAAAACAAATTTTGTTGACCTTAGCACTGCTCTAAAGAACATAACTCTCATATCTAAGGTGCACCCCTAACTTTGACCAATTTTATAATGATGTTTCTTGTTTATGTGTATGTGTGGCCATCATCGTACTGATCTCAGAATATCTAGCAATATTCATAGATGTACCATACTGACAAACTATCTGACATGCCAGGAACAGGGATGGATGTGAGATCATAACTGGGTAATGCCAGAACCCATAATGTTGCTCTATGGAGCAGCAACAGCAAGAGTTTTCCTATTGCTTAAGGGTTGCCTTGTATATGTGTCTCGGTCTGGGGTGCCTGCTATACTTTATATATAGTATTATATACGAGAAAGGGTAGTCTGTGCTAAAATCAATTTCAAAATTTTATTCCCAAGCTTTCCTGTGATCTATTGCATGGAAGATATTCCTAATTTTGGAGAAATGGCTTGCTAAATAAGGGTGGGTATCACCATATCTCAAATCTCAGTTATCTCTAAGTCTAATTGGTCATAAAATACATGCATAATTAGCATTAATTTGGCTTATTAGCTAGATTAGCATAAATCATGGATATCATTCCTCTATCAAAAGTTATGAGCAGAAAAATCCTTATCATTCTCTTTTCAAAATAGTACACCTTGTTAAAAAATCCTTTAAATGAGCTCATTGATTTCCATATTTCGAGTGGAAATCATATTTCCATGACAACAGAAGGTTAAAAAAATGCCTATTAAGGCCCTAAAACATTCATTTTTCACATTGCAAATCTGGAACCTTCACATCCAAAACCATTGCACTCTCCCTATTTCAGTTTTAGGCCTATTTCTAGTTTTCTTGTCCATAGTGCTGCCCCCTGGAGCCTAAATTAGGAACTAAATCCCATAGGCAGCAACCTTTCTGCTTGCCTGATGACTGTTACAGTAGCAAGAAGGTCTTTATTGAATGTTATCAAATGTCATCTCTTCATAAAACTGGTTCCGGAAAAGAATTTCCAAAGTAAGTTTTCAGTTTTGCATTCACAAACATTTGTTCCAGAGTTTTCTATTTTGAACAATGAAATTGTTTCCATGGTGACCAGAAAGTATCGGATGATGATAAAAGATTGAGATAAGTCTAATGATGTAGACAAAATATATCCCATTCATTACCCCCCATCTTGATGTATTCACTACCCAAATAAAGGCTCAAAATTGAAATCTATGTGTCTGGTTTTGTGTGGATTTCTCAAAACACTTCAATGAAAGTTACGTATCTTAAGGCTATATAAAAGACAAATACAATAGCCCTAATATATGATAAGAATACAATATGAAGCTATCGATCTTAAATTTGAAAAAGAGATGTGCAATAAAGAGGGTATTATTGACAAAAGCACTTTTAGATATTCCCGTGATATCAAGTGAAGTTATGGTCATTTCACGTGATCCCGTGATATCACCTGATTTTCTGCTCACAGAATCCCGTGAAATCACTGGGATTATTCACGGGAATTTACGGGAATGGCACCAGTTCAACATGTGATTTGACTGGTAAATTCACGTGAAATTGTTTCAAGGGTTACCATTGCAGGTTGTTTCTGTAGCTAATGCCAATTTACAATCACAGTGTGCTGTGCTAGGCACTTAGGTATTTAAGGTTAAGCTATAAGTATTGAAATAACCAGATCTATAACATGCATCTGTCATACCAACACTATGGAAATCCTATTTTTAGCTCTTGAAGTGCTCATGTATCTATACATATTGCTGTCAATGTAATGTGTGTTTTTGTTTCATTTCAGGTGAGTGACCAATTTTGTAATTATCGGTATCATGATAGTCAATCAGCAAGTACCATTAGTTACACAAAGCAACCTTTTAATCTATAATGAAATGACTAATAACATTTCAAAACCAAGTTAGCCAAAGGGCACAGTTTCTTTCTGAATATCATTTAGCAGTTCAGAACTTGGATAATGTTGCTCAACACAATGGACCGTCACTGCTAGACAGCAAAAAAAAATAACCTCAGCCTTTCCCCTATTGACACTCTCTGTATAATGTATATGTCTATTCAACATCAATGTGTCTAGCTAACACATCAGGTCTACACAGTAGTTACAGTACCAGATATATACTAACCAGAGGCCCCCTAAATGATATACTGACAGCTCCATCATGGTTAAACTGCATATTTAGGAGGCAGGTCTTAGCAGCTCAATTCCTTACTGTCAGTAAAGCATTTGCCATTTTGATGTGGATGTGGCATGGAGAGTTGGCGATGGGTAATATGTGTAGACAGCGCTAGACTTGTGGAAAATGTAAGATGCGAACATCCCTGGCGGACCCTTTAGGTGCAGGCTGATGCTGCTGGTCATCATGATACAGTAATCCATAACTGGTAGGTAACACTATAGTTCTGTATTGGTGCATCATTCAACCACTTCATGCACTTCTCATATTCTTCTCATATTAGTATGTTCCTTTCTCATTATGGACAAGTTGTACCAACATAGAGCTCAATGTACCTTTCCTGGTACCCTGTGCATATGTAGAACCAATTCAGTATGGTTACTTAGTATGACTGGAGATGTTCTGAGACAGGGTGATGGTGTGTGATGGGAGCATACAGAAAAAATAACCTGTAGGGGATGGAAAGGGTACATACCTGCTGCTGATGCTGGCCACCCTGGGTGTGCAGTGCTTTTACATGTGAGGTGAGGTGGGTGGGGTCCAAGTCATGTTAAGTTCACCATCACTTACTACCTGACCTCTGAGTCTACACAATGACCTTGGTACACACTACTGGAGTAGATATACAATAGAGATGGCCTGTTTATAAGCACTGATATTCATAGATTTCAACACTTCTCTACCAGTGGCACTTATGTTAACAATTGTCGCTTCTTTGCCCTGGGCTTGTTTAAGATGGGTGTTTATTTGATACTGTACTGAAACAGGCCAATATGTGCAGTGTTTGACGCAGAGCTTTGGGAGGCTTAGTGAAAAAGAAAACAGTCCTTTAAGAATTATAATTGGGAACCAACACCTCATTGCATTTAACCCATAGCTCTGCTGCCAGTACACTGTAAAAGAATGGCGTCAAAATATTGATAACTCTCTGGCAGATTCGAGACATAGCTTTCACCACTGTGTTCACAGATCTTCCTCTTAACACTGTACTGTTTTCTGTGGCTTCATTGTAGAAACTGTAGTTTCACTGGCTCTCATATATATCATGGTTCACTGTACAGTTTGCTCGGAAACTTGGTAGATTCAACAATCATTTCTTAGAGTGTAAAGCAGACTGTAAAACCTATTACTCTGTTACTCTCAGGTTGTTAAGGGTTGATTCACCCAGTAACCAATACCATACAGGATAAGATAGATTCCTGACAGAATTGCCAATCTGTCCGTTCCACATAACACCTAGTGCTGGATAGATGACCAGCTGCTTAGCAGATGTTCAGTTCATCCTATGTTAAAGTGTTCAGTCGGGATTCTGTTTGTTCCAAAGGAATCATGAATTCTCTGATAGCTTCCCTGCAGTGAGAGATATCACTTTCCGCTCACCCTGATCAACCACTTGGCCTTTTACATACACATTGGTTCCTTTGGTAAGGTTTTATTTTGTTTTGACAGAGTTTGGTATAGGAGGTAATAACAGTCTACAGCCCGAGTAGGACGCTTCACAAGGCAGACATGCTAATAGCCGTCAATGATCTGTCTATTTCAGCAGTTCCTACAATTGTAACCACTGTACTAGGTGTTCCTTGCATATACAGCCCACACCTTGCATATAAGATGTACTTCACATATAAGACATACCCCAACTGAGCCTAGGGCTGTTCCCGAAGCTGCTATCAGTCACATTTTGGTAGCCCAGATATGTGCCTATATGCTTGTGAAATATAGAGGGGCAGAACACCATATCAAGGCCCGACATATTTGCTGATAGCCTGAGTTGAGAAATCCCCTTTACCATGCCCTAACTTGTAATTACCCAGATGCCAACAAAACCCCTAGAATGCCACTTTGTGCATTAATATACATACCATGTTGTCTAGTCACCAGGAAGTGTTGACGTGATATCTCAGGTACCTCAATGATGCACCAATGTAGTGCTCGAGCTTGACTCACCGCACCGCCGCATAGTAGTGACTAAGTAGCATTAAGTAAGTGCCATCATGTGGCCCCTGAAGGGGTCAAAGGATACAAGAAGAGGAATGGTAGATGTTCATAGGAGAGACAGGCAGAAATGATGGAAGTGGGTAGCACAGATATGAGACTACCTGGTAATATGGCCTATGGCCTGTGAATAATTGTGGACTTGAAGGAAATATCTGCCTGTATAGATCTATACAAGGGTTTGAAATAAGCTCCAATTAGAAATAAGGGGCAGGGTACAGGATTGGTTTTAAAAAGTACATTATTAAATGGCATAAAAATCTATTTATCCATGCCTAGCCACTTATTCAGGGCACTATCGTAGCAATCACAATATATTTCTGTCCCACTTAGAAACCCTGAATATCCTCTTCATGTACCTTTTGTGACGAATCATGCTTTTTATTTCATGATGCATGAATGAAACCATGCTGATGAACTCCTCACGTCATGTCTCATGAGAGGGTGAGACATATGGCATTGCTTGCCCCAGGAGATTGGCCCCATGCTGACATCAGGTCAGCACCATTATGGAAAAAAGGTAATAAAGTGTTGGTAAATCAGAATAGAGCAACATAAAGGAAACATTCCATGGGTAGACAAGTACTAAAGCTAAGGTCTGGTGTACACCTGCACTGAAAACATGGAAGATCCGAAACTAGTCAGCGGTGACCACTTTAGGTCCTCAAGTTGACGATACCTAAAACTACAGCTTTAGGTAGTCAAAATGACGACTTTAGGTCATCATCCTGACAACCTGAGTCATCAGGTTGACAATACTGACAGTACAGAGTCGTCATATTGACGACTCAGGTCGTCAGGATGACAACTTAAAGTCATCATTTTGACTACCTAAAGTTGTAGTTTTAGGTATCGTCAACTTGAGGACCTAAAGTGGTCACCGCTGACTAGTTTCAGAACTGCTAGGTTTTCAGTGTGGATGGAGTTTCTCATCATATAAATACTCTGTCTACTATTGTTTAATATGTATGGTTAAGGTGTTGGTGATGGCTTGGTCTCCCTCTATCTATTTCTTAAATCATTGGTGACTTACCTTTAAGTTGAGATGTCCCTAAGACTATACAGAGGGAAGCTCGAGGTTTAGGGAATATACCTGTAAAAGCGTAATTACCTATATTTTCCCACCTGTACACATGCTAAGATTGTGTATATATGTCTCTTGCTCTCCTCTACTCACTACCTGTACTTGTTCTGTCTCCTTTTCCATCTCTCCTACTGCCTCATCAAATTATTCCAATTTGGTCACACACAAGAGACGACCCAGCAAATTGTCGTCATCTGTCGCCATGATTGGTCATCAATGGTGACTTCTTTTTGAGGTAATAACAGCCTACAGCCCCAGTGGGATGCTTCAAAACCCAGCAAATTGCCTTCATCAATGGTGACTCCTTTTTGAGTGATAACTCAATTCGTCATCTTTCGCCACTGTGTGTTAGACTCACATGGCATAGCAATTGCTATTCCTGGTGATCTTGTGCTATAACGACGTCGTGTTCCATCTAGCGACATGTGTGAGCCACTTCACACAGGTTGACGAGGACTCACGACAATTTGCTGGGGAGGCATTGGATATTTCCTCACCTCACTCCATCAGCCCTATCTTTTACACAGATCTACCAGGTCTGAGAAATGCACCTTCTTTGTAGTAAGATTGCATTTAGCTTGAATGGCACCCATCACCCCAAGGACTACGTTTCCATGATAAAATCCCCATACCTCTCTGTCTTAGACAGTCTGTACCTGGACTGACCTGTGGCCTGCGGTGGGTGGTAGAGTAAGTACAACTGAGGATATGTGATTGGAGAGTATACCAGCCTCCTTCTGGTGTGTGACTCATTCTGGATTTCCCTATGGTGCCCCCTAGTGGAGGACAGGTACAGGTAAAGCCCCCTGTCGGTGGTCTGTAGAACTTGCCAAGGCCATTCAGAGGTCATTCAAAGGTCAATCAGGGGTGATAGACATGTAAGGGTTATAGGGCATGGAAGTTATGTCCACAAGACCTGTGGGCAAACTATTTTCTGCGAATAACAGGTTTAACCAATAATGCTGATCGCTTGTGCAAGAATACCCATGGCCACAGGACTTGTTTACATGCAAATTTCAGCTCGTCTAAGGACTATTTTATTAATTCAAAATGCAACATATACAGAAAAGAATCCCTTGAATATATGTTCATTGATCCACCTCATTGGTAGATTCAGTAACAGAGTTTTCATGATGCGTTTTTGAGTCACCATGGCATTTTCCCGTAAAGGGTTAACATGTGTATAGCCTGACAGAGCTGACTCTACGCCGCCTCATTTAGATGAAGATATCTGCACCCATACTACCATCTGAGAATATCAAATGGTACTGATTGGTCGTACTGCTATACAAGATGCTACGTGAGATGGGATCATAGTGGATTAGCAGTCAGAGCAGTCTTATCTGGACTATTTCACTGTCAGTGTTAAGGTAGGCGTTGGCTGAGGTTAAGATGATAGAGAGGGATGTGGGTGGGGGATACACATAGAGGGGGAGGAGGGGGAGTGAGGGGATAGGGGTTGGGGAAGAAGAAGGAAGATACAGGGAGTTACAGTACACTGAGAGGAATGAGAGAGAACAGTCATCACAAAATATTTTGTTGGGAAGGGTGGCTTATGGGGGTGGAAGAGGAGGAGAAAAATGATGGGAGAGGATTGAAAAGATAGGGATAGCCTTTAAGGGGTAAACAGGGGTAGATTTTGGTTGTACAGGTATGCTTTTGGAAGGAAGGTGATTTCTGATTTCTGGCAAATTCATTCCGTTTAAATGTTATTAAACATGCTAAAAAATAAGGATGTTGTCTTTAGCTGAAATATCATATATTGAATTTTCTAATGAAAGGCATTTTTGCTCCCTTAGAACTAGATCCATCAGAAAGGAAGTATGTGGCTTACATATGGCCTGTACACATGGCTTCACGATGCTATGTTCTATCAGCATCTGATTCTGACTTCTGACAGGGTCAGCAGGGTTATCTACATAGACCATTTATAAAGGCATGCAAGTGGATTGCTTTTAAGCTTTGGAAATTGGCAATTTTGGGTTATGCTTGTTTCATTGCAGCTAGATCTGCAGCTCCATCTACTGCAATGCCAACTAAATCTCCTGTAGAGTCCAAATGCTCATCTGAGAGATGGATGTGGATGCTTACAGACTTTTGAAATAAACATTACTTATCTGACACCCAGAAGAGCATCAGCCCAGAAATGTTGGCAAATAAGATTTCTTTTTTATCAGATTACAAAGCTTGGACTCCCAAAATGGAGCAATGTTTCAAGGAAAATAAGGCATGGGTCTACATGACGTTTTTGATTTCTGAAAGTTTCAGATGATTAATTGAGGCTCTGAAAACCATGGGATTTATATATATACAGAGATGGTCAGAGACTCTTTCTGATTGATCTACCTGTTTCTAGTCACTTGATCATATCCTTGGGTATAAGGTATGTCTGAAATGTGAGGATGACCCTAGCTAGGTCTTATAGAATGAGCACAAAGCCGAGGTGCATCTCATTCACAAGAAATAAATTGTGTAAAACAGTACAGACCTTTCAAATATTTGAAGACAGATGAACCACAAAATGTTGTTAAATGCATCTTTCTATGGTGTATGGTGTCATTGTTTAGGCAGTATTGAAAAGGTGGAGATTACAGTTCTCCATTATATATAGATGTATAGTCAGTTTGCACTGCCTGCACACAAGGCAAACTTTGTCACCTGAACACTGAGTAAAGTTTGCCCTGTGCCATGTCCATGACTCACCTTGTGGCTGTGAAAGAGCATGATACGCAAATGAAGTACGAATGAAATGAAAATGAAATATCCACTAAATACACCTGAGTAAGATGGTAGCTTGTTTGGCGTGCTTTCTCAGCAGCACTGTAAACATACATGGGTGCTGCTCTAATACCTTGCATATTAGGCACATTTTGACTCCATACTAGACGTATATTCTATACCTGCGGCTAAGTTCTAGTCCATCTATCATATATAATATAAAATGATGCACACTATAACAGTCATAAATGGACATATTGTCAAGTAGTCTGGCCTTGATCCATTATTTTATGAAGTAAAGTATTGTATAATTTAATCAATTTTTATCTGCTGTTTCATTTACCATATGATATATAATTTGGCTTTTTACATCAGCCATTGTTGGGTGAGGACCTTGCCAGGTTGATTCATGTGTAGGGGCAGTTAGAAGGACCTGAGTAACGTTACAAACTATCGCCTACTGGTCATGTGATTGAGTGTGTAGACATTTGCCAGGCCTGTGACTATTTGGAATTTCTTTCAATGTTGAAAATGGTTTCAAGTGTGTTGATCAAAACTTTGTTTTCAAAATCAAATCAAGAATCAACTCAGAGAACACATGTCGGTGATGAATTCAATCATGTGCAGGGAGAAGAGGGTCCCTTTTAGGGTTTTTTCTTATTTTGTGCTGCTTGCATATGTTACAGGATAAACAAAAAGAAATAATATCCCCCACCATGCTCCTTCAAAACACCATTATTGTTTTACCTTAGTACAAATTTCACATTTGGCAGGAGAACATACAAGACTTTCAGTGAGCAGGTTTTCCCACGCCCACCTTAACCTGAGTTCAGAACCTGGTAAATTTCTGTCAGGATGCCAATCACATTGTCTCACTGCCAAACCTGGCTCTTTGTAAACAGGGATTGGTCTTGTGAGAAAAGTTGTTCACTATATCTTGTACTTAAAATGTGTGATTACCTATTAAAACAATGCAAATGTGGAAGACAAATTCACATACAGCCGTGGCAGCAGACGATAATTCATAGAAGCTAGGTTAAGAAGTGGATATAGACAGTAGGTTAATCCAAATGATTTTAACATGATGACATCCAGTGGATAAGCGCTGGTTCGTCAGTCTGTTAATTACACGGTCAGTCGGATATTAGCTGAACTGAATGCTCTATTTGAAGGCCCTCTCTATAGCACCCTCTATCAGCAGTCTCTTACCACTAGATATCATATGCTGCCACATTTGCCTGAGTGCTGATTTGTCTTCCATGCATAATTCCTTACTACCTCACAACCTGCCCATACCTACCATGTGAATAAAGGTGGGTTAGCCCCAGGATATGTGTGTTTTATCCCTGCTATGGCAGAGGTCTCTAACCTGCATGTCATTAAAGCCGACCCACACTACTGGCTTTTTTGTTTTTAACTAGGAGTACAGGTATATCTGGAATTTTTTTCTGTTCAATTCACGGTCCGATTATTGGTCTTTCTCTCATGTCAAATGCTATTTCTCTCTCTCCCAATCTCTTTGCCTTTCTCTGACTTTCTGTCTCTGACACCATCTCTCTCTCTCTCTCTCTCTCTCTCTTTCTCTCTCATTCTCTCTTACTCTCCTTTCGTATCTTTTTTCATATACAAACTACAAATTCCTAGTATCCAAGTTCCAAGTATCAGATTTCCAGGTCTCTATCAAAGTCCCTCAATGAACTGCCATTTAAGTTTGCCTTCTTGTAACGTCTTATTTCTCACCATAGCTAGTCCCAAGCTAAACCTACTCCTTGAGAAACCCTGTCACTAGTTCACTAATATCTTGAAAGCACTCAGTGTGTAAACCTTGAAGGAATGCATAGTGTATTCATGCATTATGTCCATAGGTTCTCTGTACGCAATGATACAGCCCTGCTAGGTGCATCTTAATACCCCTCATTGAGCCCCATAGTACCAGCATGAAGCATTTATTATAGATTGCAAGTGACTTATTTGAGACAGGGGTATCCTTGCATCATGATCGCCAATAAGAGCTACCTTTACATTATGATGGTGCTGTGTAAAAGCATCCAATCCCTACTCCTCTCTGTACATTACAGTAATGTGGCTCAACATGGGTGTCGGCAAAAGGGGCCGTGTAAGATTATACCGATGCTGCCATGGCACCGTGGCACTTTTTATCTAATGCAATCTACTGCCATTTCCCCTGTCGGTCGAATTTTAAAAGTGCTGTGTCATGCGTTTTGGATTTGAACAACCCCTGTTTCGAGCATGTTGAACTTTACCCATGTATATGCACAGAAATGCCTTCCCTAACCCTCCTCAATAACCTCATATCAACTACATATATTAGAGGGGGAGTGTTTTGGTGTCACATCTCAAAACATGGTTATCATCATGGGAAAGAAGAATATCACGTTCATTTTTAAATTCGAGCACTCTAATCAACCCCTCTAAAGAAAAAAAAATTAAATTTCAATTTTAATTGATGTTTTATTTATTACATTCTTTTCCTGCCTTGAAGTCTGTATGAAACCACTCTGGGATGCAGCTTTAAAATAAAATGGTCTAAATTGAGCTATTTTGCCCTATCCGAAAAATCTAAGGTGGCTGCCATCAGCCATAGATGTCCTCAAATAGGTATTCCCTGACTGAAACATCATATCAAACCACTTTGAGATGCAAAATATAAATGAAATACACTGTGAAGATATATTTCAGACTGAGGCACCATCCACCTGCTCCTCACTGCAACCACTACACTGCCACCTGGTGAGCATTTATCACACCAAATGTCAGCTCATCTATAAACAGCTGAAGGTGGTCTGAAGTGGGTAGAGGTGCTTGTCTGATGTACTACGCTGGAATGCCTCATCAGGTCTATACTGGGTTAGTAACACACTTTAAGGGGTGCTAATAGATTAGCCCTGGTGAGCAGGTGAGTAACTCACCAGTTTCGCCCTCATGGATTCCGGCCGAGAGGAGCCGGTATACTTCCGAAGGCTTTGTACCAAGTGCTGGCAAGCATTAGTTTGACATATTAGTCAATAGGCATGATGCACACCTCCATTTACCCACTGAGGGCTAGCATCGACTATAGTTGACACCATGGTAGGCCTAGCGTCAACTATAGTCGACACCATGCTAAGCCTAACATCGACTATAGTCTATGCCAATTACATAGGATTTGTATAGAAATTGAAAATAGGCTCGTCCTCTGGGAACTATACTTTTTTCAGAGGCCGTCCCCATGGCCAGGGCAAGCATTTTTGCTCTGCCCTTAAAGGGTTAATGGCTCTTTAAGAAGTAACACAGATGGTAATATCAGCATTGCCTGGGTAATGACTTAACGGCTTAATCAGGCTCTGTCACAGAAGCTTGGTTATACAACACCATGTAGCAGTAGTTTGTACAAAGTTAATCCCGTCCCCTGGTCTTTTCATCTGTGGAGTACCTCAGGGGTCTGTGTTAGGCACCAGGTTTGGTTGAAGATGTTAAAAGCTTGAAATCTGAATCCATTTTACTAACATAACAAGTAAAAATACGGGGCATGTATGTCTACTACATGATGGAGTGGCCACATTCTCTGGTTATACAACCTAACTAGCTCATAGCTCGCACAGGAGCGTATTTAAACTCAGCTCTGCCATCAGTAGTCTCTGATTCAGAGAAAGGTTCTCCTCATAATCCATTCAGCCTTGTATCAACACTGACAAAAGGGGGAAGGTTATTGGAGACTTTCAATCTTTGGAATTTGTTCAAGATGTCAGAATATGTCTGTTATGGGAAGAACTGCCTTGAAATATGATGTATGACTTCCTCCCTAATCAATGTCAGTCATGTTGTAAGCCACATGCATGTTTATGAAACTAAACTGACCTTTTTGGCTTTCAGCATTTTCTTGAGAATCCCTACAGTTACTCCTGGGATGTAGGCACAATAGCAAACTCAAAAAAATTGCAAACTAAGGTTTCTAAGCATAATGCATTTCTATAAGTACCATAGAATCACATACCAAAAGTCCTCAAAAATTCCTTCCTGGCTAACTGTCCCTTATTAGCATGTTGCCTAGCAACTACATTTCAAACCAAAAATGCTTAGTTACAGTCATTTATATTTAGGATTAAGGAAATTAAAGATTACCTATCCCCCTAAATCAATACCAGGGATTTCAATGGTATTAACATTTGGTTGCTAGGTTGCTGGTTGCTAGGGTGGTAGGCTGCCTAGCAACCAGCTAATTTCAACTACAAAGCATAGCAACAGGTGGCTTTAAGGTTCACCTACCCCCACTAAATTGTCAATGGGAATTTCATTGGCACTGGGTTTCTGTTATCCTGACGGCTATACGATATAGATGTTGCAATACACCTCACAAGATTTTATAGTTTGGCCAGTGTCACTATAGCTCTGGAGGTTAATTCAAAAGATCCTGGGATCGCAACCTCAGCAATCTTAGGAATTATTCTGCCTTATCCTATTAAGCGATCTTAAAATTAGACTATGTTCACTTTTCCTAGCCAGCACTAAGATCGCATCGATCTTAGCCTCAGCCCTCCTACACTATTCCAAGAAGTACTGACTGGGCACAAAATAAAGGAATAGCTGTGGAGTCACTCTTCTTCACAACAGTGGTTATACCAACTTTCCCTATCCCCATATGGGCTAACAAAAGAGCACAGGGTGCAGTTGACCCCGTACAGTATTCAAGAGTTGTTATCATGAATGTATGATTTATGCTTGCCTATTAGAAGCATTTTGCCCCCCCAGGACAAAAAGAGAGCAGGGAAGAATTACCTTACAGTGCACTAATCGCATGAATAGACCAAAGAGCCCTCAAGGACACTCAGCAAACTCAGGTTAAACCCCTATGCAATTTTTTCACTAAGATTGCAGTGATCATAGCGCTGGAAAAGGAATAGTGAAGTGATCTCAGGACTTGCTATTCCTGACAGGCCTGCAACCACTGCATTAGATTGGGTAGACTGGCCAGGTCTTATATGTGCCTACACTAAGATCGCAGGGTAGAAATCCCAGGATCTTTTGAATTTACCTCCTGGCCTGATCAAGGCCCCCTGTGTGCTTCACTAGCCACATGGCAGAAACAGCATATTGACAAATAACTTTGTGTTGAGAATTGACATTTAAAATCACAAAGCTACATATATGTAATAGGTCTGATCTACTCAACTTCACAATTTATAGAATGAGCTCTCTAACCATTGCAGAGATGTGATAGGCTAATGTGGCAGTGTTATCATACTTTCAGAAACTTTGTTACAAATTATCAAAATTAATTTGTTGATTAGACCAGACATCTTCTCTTCTATGTATGGGTCTAAATGGAAGATATCTGTAATGGAATGGTTATCAAGTGATCTAATTAAGGACACAAATGCTGACATCAGCATTCTGAATCATCCCCATTAAGGGTGTTTTTAATTAGTGAAATCAGAGGTAAGACTGAGGGATTCGGAAGACTTCCAAGATAACTCTAAAGTAGGGGGATGAAGAAGATATAGACACAGTTTACACATTTAGATGTTAAGAGGTGCCTCACATTGACACAACCATATCTATTAACCTGATATAATCAGCATCATACATGCTTGTAGTGTTGGTGCTGCCAAACAAGGCTAAATTTGATGTATCATGATGAGGAACTCCTTTAGCTTGAATTCACTCTTAATCTTGGCTTGCACTGCAGGTGACCCAGTATTACATGGTGCATTTAATTACACTTTGTGTCCTTATCGTACATGTACTACTCATGCTACATCTAGGGCCCCGTTACATATAAGTGGGCAAGCAAATCAAGCTGATATGAAAGAAAAACTACCAAAATATGTGTGATATCTGAATAATTGTGAATTGCACAGAGCAGCAGGACTCCAATTGGGAGGGTGTCAAGTAGTAGTAATTGCCGCTGTGCATTTGTAGCACATTATTAAATGAAATCCAAGCTCATCTTCATTGATGGTCATGATGCCCCAACCTGCTGTGCATTGACTAGTACACAATGCCAATTAGTCAGTAGTGTATTACACCCACTACTGTCAGCAATCCATTTGCTATATTGGTGGTATATTTAACATCCTTTTCTACATAACTCATTGGCTCTGCTGTTAGTATATTTGACCTATTGGGTTGTTATCTGTTGGCTTCGTAGCCATGGTCCACTGATCAAGGCCCAACATGTGCCTCCCTAGAGACCTCCCATCACTCTGCAGCCTCCAGCTATGGCAAGCCGTTTGGGAATTCTTTTGAAAAACCGTGTTTTTCTCATCAGAAACCATACCATTCTACCAGAAACCATGACATTCTACCACAAACTATGCCAATCTAACAAAAAACGTGTTTTTCGCCAGAATGGCATAGAAAGACAAGAAAACCATACCAGTCCTAAAAATACAACATGTTTTTCTGAGAAAACCCATGTTTTACGAAGAACTATGCCTTTTTCTGAGAAAAACCTGTTTATCTAAAGTTTACCCAAACGGCTTGCAATATCCAGCCCAGTCACCACAGGACAGGTTATGTTATGTTCAGTCTCTAAACGTAAAGGCCTACAACCTAATGCATCTCATCCATTAGGCTCATAAAGGAGGCACTGCTGATAGACCAATTTCTTGAAATTATGTATCGCTGAATCTTGTTGACCTTCTGCGATTGATGCAACCCTAAATGGTAAGCATGATGTAGTGATTCAGGAGGGTGTTGCTGCTATTGTAAAAAGAGCTCTGAGTATGTGCCCTCTTTTCTAAACAAGTCGTGCACTGCTTCACCATTCAACTTGCACTAACCACATTAGTCTGAAACGTCACCTGCCTTGTTTAAAACAGAGAGAGCTGCAGTACCAGGTACCTACTCATGTCACATACTCTATAGTTTATTATACTGACTGACTTCTCCCAACTAGGTACCTACTCAAATCCCCTTTTTTTATTACCGTACTTGAATGACCACTTGTGAGCAACAAAAGGGACAAGTTATAGCAACATGAAAAGAAGAAAAGGACTGGAAATGAGGGTATTTTTAGCCAGCTCTTCCTTTTACTATAGGAGCAACACGCTCCTGGGATTATAAATAGATTCCAAAAGGTAGAAATGACAATAAAGGGACATCTATTAGCCTCCTAAGGGTTAATGCATATGCTTATACAATTGGGGGAGCGTGACAAAGACGAAGTCAAGACACGGAAATATCGAGGGAGTGTAGATAGAAGGGAGAAGAAGAAGGGGGGGGGGAGAAGTTTAAGGGGAGAGTGGGAGGAATGAAGAGAGACAGGAGAGAAATAAGGTGAGTGGCAATGAAGTCCAGAGTTAGAGAAGATTGGAGGCAGTCAAGAAGGAAACCCCGGAGAAAGATCACTAATAAAACTTAAATCAGTATAAGAAGAGGGACCCTGAGTGCAGTCCCAAATGCACCTCCCCTCTGTTCTATAAGAAATCACTGTCTCCCCGATCAATTCAATGAAACATCTTTAGCCCTAGTCACTCTACTTATGCAGGGTCAGATTTTGATTAATGCTCTTGTCACCTTGCAGTCAGTGGTCGATACCCATAGAGAAGAGCTATGTAAGGGGAAAAGTGATGATAGAGTGATATGGGGATAAAGGGTACTGGTGTGGACGCAGAGATGTGCTCCGCGGGAAGGTAGAGTGGGATACAATAGATGTGGATGAGGTGTGGTAGGGGATGGAGAGACTGGGTGGTCACGACATTACCCATAAATCCTGGTTGTCTGGGGGAGAGGGAGAGTAGTGCTGGGCCCGGTAATACATAATATGCCGCTGTTATCTAGGTCCTCCTGCCCCCCCCCCTTGCACATAGACCCACATCCACCATAATCCATCCCCTGTCCATGAAATACCTCATACCCATCCTGGCTAATTTCCCTACATCCAGTTATATTGTCCTCATTTCATCTCACATCTAGCCTGGTTGGCTTTTCTTTACTTGTAATATTCAAGTCTTACAATTTCAGAGAACCATTGCAGCCTACAGACTGTTCCTGAACTAAGAGTGTCACTTATAGGCAGGGCTTTGATAACAAAGAAAAGTACTAAGCTTTTAATGTCCCTGATGCAACTTACAGCCTCTTCTCAAAGTTTGGGGTGAGTTTGTTTTTTAAGGCTTGAAATTATAGAGTACCTTCAGATTCATCCCTACAGACCCCTGTATTGTAATGCGCCTTTCCCTACCTTACTTCTCCCTCATTCTATCACGCCCATCATCCTATCCCATCACCCCTCACCCTGTGCTCCCAGCCTACATAAGCTTAACTAAGCCTATTGTTGTATAGCTTCCTCTAGGCCTGCTTTAGGTTGACTGGAGGCTGATAAAACCACTGGACGTGGGTGAAATGACAAGAAGGCACGGCTACTGATGGACGGCTGATGGGGAGGTGAGGAGTCCCATCGTCTATGATCATATATTCTCCCCTCTCCACCCCTCTGCCTGTGGGTTAACCCTTAAAAGGGCACTGATGCAGGAGTGCATCATGCCATTAAGTCATCATGATGCACCAATGAAGTACTGGCAAGAATGCAAGCCAGCACTTCATGGGAGCTTCATGCCAACCCCCTGGGTCATATCAAACATGGAGGGTTGGCTTGATGCACGAATGTAGCCCTGGGAGTGGCTCACCAGGTTTCTGTCTTGGTAGCTTTCTCGCTTATATAAGTTAACTATAGATAAAGGAATTATGGACAAAATAGTATGTAATATTTAGCAGTTTGTCTGCCATATTGAAGACACATTTGTTGCGAAAAGATGCAGCGCTGACTGCTAAGCATTAAACAAAGCAAACCTTATAATATTATGGACATGCACTAGTTTTCACTTTACAAGGTATCGTCAGAATGTATCATTGATGAATGTCCACCATATCAAGACGGGTGCCTTATAACTTTTGGCATGAGTAGCACTCTGGGTTCCAGGTAGAACGAACAGTTAACACGAAGCTAGCGCAACATCATCCCTAAGTTTTGAGGCTGACACAAAGAGGAGAAATTATCATCATAGAGGATGCTATTTCTAGCCTCCCCATCAGCCGTCCATCAGCAGCCATGCCTTCTTGTCATTTCACCCACGTCCCGGGGCTTTAGCAACCTCCAGTCAACTTAGAGGAGGCTATCAACAATAGGCTTAGTTAGGCTAGGAGCGCAGGGTGAAGGGTGATGGGACGGGTTGAGGGTATGGAATGGATGTTTGGTGGATGTGGGGGGTAGAAGAGATATACAAGTGTCATAGTAGGTGGACCCATCATAAAGATCATTCACAGTCTAACCCTATAATAGATGCATTATTCTTAAATACACTAGACTGTTTAGTTGTCTAGATAAAGTGAAAGCTAATGACCAACCTGGGCTATATTAATTTATCCATCATGCTTATTTGACCAGGTTGAAGAATTCCGAAAGGGTGTCGCAAATAGACTGTCGTGATGCTCCTTTACCTGCACTACCCAGCAAATTGTCGTGAGTCTTTGTCAACTGTCAACCCGTGTGAAGTGCCTCACACATGTCGCTAGATGGAACACGACGGCGTTATAGCACAAGATCACCAGGAATAGCAATTACTATGCCACATGAGTCTAACACACAGCGACGAAAGATGGCTGAATGAGTTATCACTCAAAAAAGAGTCACCATTGATGACCAATCATGACAACAGATGACGACAATTTGCTGGGTACATTGGTACATAATGTTGGTAAAAGAACGGTGTTAGCTGAACAAGGCCCAGATGATAAACCAGTTATTAGGACCACTTGTCTTTCTCTCATCTAGCACTATAGATTTTCCTGATAACTAATAACTGCGGCAAATCCATGCTTAACTGAGATATTCTGCACAGCCAACACAATAATCCTGTAGTGATATTTGCCAGAAACGATATAAGGCTCAATGCTTCAAATGTATCCTAGGATTTGGGTTATGCATTAGAAACCCAATTTTGCTCAAGTAAACTTGTACAACCTGGGTGTACTAGATAGGTTTGTCCTTGACGAATCCGATGTCATTGGGAGTGTAAGGGATGGATTCCTCTCTGGTAGGATATGTTTATAGAGAGATTGTGGATGGGATGCATTGTTTGATATGAATACTGGAGTCTAGACAACAGGGGCATGTATATACATTTATGTATTACTGGGTTCATCGCTACCATGCCACCCACCCCGACTATCAGGATTTATGGTTACCAGGCTGACCAGCCATATCCATCCCCAGCTAGCATCCGCCCTCGCATTGTATCCCAATGTAAACTTTACCATATAACTCTTCCTCCATACTATCTCCCTGCCTATCTGCCCCCTCTCACATTTCCCTCTCACTGGAAATGTCATCGGCATTTTCAGCTGAAGGGCTGACTGATTATAGGAAATTAAGAAATGACCTCCTGCAGAGCCTCAATCTTTCAAAGGTCCCATGATACGTCTATACCCTCTTTGTCATCATGCACACGTGGGGTTGCTACTCTGTGGCAGGTCATTTCAAGGCACTATGATCACACGGTCAAAAGTCATAGAAACGGAGCTTCCCCCCCACCCTTGGGCCTCTGGATGGGGGGGGGGTGAGATCAAACCTAAGAATTTTTTTTGTGGATAGTGTATAGGTGTAGGGCTACCTCCTCACAAGTTATTATGAAACAATATGAAAACTGTTGCCATGGTATATACCCTAGAAACAGTGTCTTCCCTAGTGATCCGTGGGGGTAAATAGGCTTAAGGCCTCCCATATGGGCATTGATATATTCCTAATTGACATTTATGTTATTATTCTTGTACAACTAGGTGTAAATATTGGGTTAGTAGAGTTGTGACCAGATACTCTGTGATTTACCTTTGGAAATAGGGCATTTTCCTCCAGGGCCAACAATGGATTTTGACTAAAATTGAGGGCAGAAAAGATTCATTATCTGCCATTTCTCTTAAAAAGGACAGAGAGATAGCTAGAATTTATTGATTATAGGGAGACAACGCCCAATTTATGTGCTTTTAGGTGATTTATAGCTTTAGTAGGGGAAAAATCTGTTTGCATCTAAGAATTTGAATTGAACATGGCATATTATCCAGAAATCACTCCCAAGACACTGATTCGGGAAGACAAAATTCCTCTTCCCAGCCCTGCTGTTGCATAGGGTGGACATTACTCAAATATTCTGTACATTTGGTTCTGAGGTATGTGTCAGGGAGAAACTATTGACATAGTTAAATATATTCACTGTACACTGGAGGGGCAGATTTATTGTTTTTCACTTGTTCAGACCAGAAATGTGAACAGAATCACGATAAACGTTGTTTTTTTTTTAAAGTAGATGCATTTCCTGATAGGAGAGACACATCTGACATTAATAAAAACTTGATTTCCATAATATACAGGTCGAAATGGTCTAATTAAGTGAATTTCGTGATAAACCAACAATCATTTATGTATGAAATCAAGTCCTGAACATGGCATGTTACTCTAAAATCACTCGGGAAGACACAGATTTGAGGAGACAAAAATCCACTTCCCTTTGCTGTTGCTGTTGCAAAGGGTGGGCAAGAATCAATTTTTTATATAGAAGGGGGTATATAACCCATATAGTCAGGATAGTTAAATATAGATCTATAAACTCTGAACAGGAGGAGGAAAAATCCTTTTATTCTGTCTTCCCGAAAATTTCTTCCTGAAAGTGGCTGGTCTTGCCAAAATCAGGTATGGGCCCCTCATTTCCATCTTTATGATTGGATCCTAATTTTTGTTCAACATGCATTAGGTATAACCTTAATCTATTTTTTAAAAGGCATGTTTGAACCCTTTTCCCTCTCTGATTCCTTTTAGGGGGTGGGTATACGGCCGAATCACTCGCCAATACATAGACCTTCACCAAATTTCAAATGATCCCAGCATATACAAGAAATATGCCCAGGAGGGGGATTTTTTGTCCTAAGACAATGTATAACCACCAAATATATGTAACATAAATGGAAATTCACATATTTGAAATTTTTTTATATATTTTTTGGGAATTTTTCTGATCATTTATGGTCAAGTTTGGCTTTTTTGCAGGCCCAAATATAAATCTCCCACCCCAAAAAACCTAAATGTAAGTACAGGGGCCGACGGAAGTGCCAAAAATAGGAAAAGCTCTGTTTCTATGACTTTTGACCACACAGAGATTTTTGACTGCACGTGTTAAAACAAATTCTTTGGGAATTTTGTACAGCTTAGAGTGTGTTTCCATTGTATGTTCAGAGATAACTTCCTGAACAGAATTTCTGAACCATGGCAATACTTTGGGAACACAGAACAAAAAGGGTTAATTTGTGGCGACTCTGTGAGACAGCAGGAAGGAGGTCAATGTTTCTGTGGTCCCTAGGGAGGCATGTGGGGAGCCTTGATCAGTGGACCATGGGTACCTGGTAGAGAGATATCCTCCACATAGGTCAAATATACCACAAACACAGTCAGTGAGTTATATGGAAAGTGCTTTTGGATTTGGGTGGGGCCACTAGGGAGTGATCCTGCCTCTGGATAAATGACCTTGTCATTACATGCTGTGTTTAACCCTTCTATATGCCTAAATAGGCCTCAAAGGCTGTGCGTTCTGCTTTGCACATATATCTCTACACTGAAAACGGATAATCTTATTTGTTAGTATACCAACTGCCTTCAAAATTATTCCACCCTTCTGCAAAAATAGTAATTAAGTGCCCATGGTTTTAAAGGGTGGCAGATAGCATAGACCTATATAGAAAAAGGTAAAGGAGACACTGCACCAGGCTGAGGTCATCCTCCAACTGGGGTTGGTGAAGAATATGATAATTACATCTCTTAAAAAGTCTTTTCAATGTCCCCTCCTAGCAAGCCATAATGTTAATACTTGGATATGTAAAAAGGTTTCATACATCCATGCTTGTATTCCTGTGGACTATAAATGTGGTTACTCCTGAGGGCATTTCTTAGCTCTACAGACATTAGGCCCCCGGATATTAGGCCTCCTGATAATACGACCCCTGACTATTGGCCCCCTGGATGAAAGCCTCCCCTGGTCCTCCCCCCTCGACTGCAACTAAAAAAACCCTCTGAGCCTGACTCTAGCACTTGTCAGCATTCAGGACCATAACCTTGTAACCTTACCACCTCATACCACCAAATCACCTCTAAGGCTCAATCATCGTTATTTACATTGCACCAGTCTGTAACCTAAGCGGATTCCTGTCACGCGATTCCTCATCAGACTTAGGATTGTACAGGGTCACCTCTATCCAACTCTTCCTAACTTCATTTTAACCCATGTCTGGAATATATCAACCTTCTCTGGTACTATTAGTTCCCTCATATGCAGATTCATATCTTATCTACTTTGAGATATGCTGCATCAGGAATAGGATATAGAAAGTAGTTTCTGCAGAATTCCCTGGATTATATTTCTCAAAGTCACTACAATCAAAGTTTTTCGAATCGTCACAGATCTAAACAGTGCATAAGACTCCTGCAGCTTACAGACTCTTCCATAAAATCTAGTATGGCCAAAATCCACCAAATCTATTTCCTCTAAAACCAAACTTGAAGGATAATTTTAACCGATTCCTAATTTCAAAAGAGCAGACAGGAGTAGATATCAATAATGAAATATATACATTAATCCCTGTTCTTATTTGAAAATGTTCAGGTGAGCTAAATAGTTAAATTCTTATCATCAACTGAGCATTATAACATATTTTACAAAGGAACAAAGTGAGATGAAAGGGGTGAAAATATTCCTGACTAAAATCAGTGAAATCCCTGGGAAATAAAACACTTGTTCTGCCATTTCTTAGGGTCTAAAAGGTTAACTCTTAATTACAGCACTTAAGTTCGACCCATGATGGCTGCATTCTCATTTGCTACAATGCTCCTATGGTCATGATGTATTTAAGGGCTTCTGAGATGGCTGAATTCAAATTAAGACGATGCTATAATCTTACTGGCAATTTCCTAAGTCTGCACCATCGTCTATTTAAAATGATATCTGCTTTGAGCTCTATCGACCCGTGCGACGTAAAATCAGTTGTAGACATGCATATACTAGATATTTTTCCTCACCATCTTTTAAACTAGTTCAGATTTCAAGGCTGTTAACATCTGAGACAAAACCTGTTGCCATAACACTGACCCCTGAGGTACCGCACAGCTGCAGTAATGAAGTCTGTGGTGAGGAGTAAATCACTTCTCCTGGGGTTGGAACCACAACACACTTAGGAAGTGAAAATCATAACAGTACAGCTGTGGTTTAAAGGAGATGCACTTCTGTATCTTTTTTTTTCACATTGGTTGCCAATGATTTTCGCATCTTAAATATGTTGTGGAACCCACTTATACAAATTGAGACTTATTCATTGGCCAGTCTGATGATACAGCACATTTTGTTGGATGGATCTCATGGCTGGCCACAACCAGTTTAAGAAGCGAAAATCATGGGTCAGCCATGAGATCCATCAAACAAAATGTCCTGTATCATTAAACTCGCGAATGAATATACCCTAGAATTGTATTAATTCTTTGGATAGAAATATCCTAAATATGAGTCGCGTGCTCCATATAAACCCTAATCATGTGAGCAGCCAGGGGTAACCTGCTTCCCAAATCTATATTGTGGGGACAGATAATAAAGTAAGGTAGTAAAATAGTTTGGGCTATGTGAGAGGTAGAATGCTGTCAACCCAAGAATCAACCCTCAATGCCATAAATTATATTAATCAACCCACGTTGTCATTTTTGTCAAGGTGAATATTGAAGCCCTATAAATGATGCACTAGAACCTCGTATTGCACCCCTGCGTAGAATAACCTGCGCCAATTCTGCATGATGACGTAGTAGACCCACCGTGCATGCGCAACCTTGTTAAAACGTAAACATCCGAGATGGCGGTGCATGGCATTTTTGGGTTGACGACAGGTAAATATGGGTTTGTTTAGACTGATATTGATCAAATATCGATTAATCATCGATCGAAAAACACTGACAGCTTCTAGTTATGTGACTCAAGGTTCTGTGCTGCTCAGCACTTGGCCTCGTGCGGAATGGCACAGAACCTCTTGTGACATAACCGTTGCCAAAGACTGATCATTGTTCACCTTTAACATTATATTCTATTAATGATGTTTCCATTGGTGATAATGATACATTATTGCAAGCCCAGTGCGTTTTCTTATTGGATGTTCATTTTGGCTGATACCAGGACAGCATTCATGTATCATAATAACCGATGGACACGATGCGTGACAGCACTACATGTCGCTAAAGGGTTAAAGGATTTGGGGTATACTGGCAGGATGCCTTTATGTAATAGGTGAACACCAATAACAACACATAAGGCTGGCCAGACCAAACACCATCAGATTGATGAGGTAGGAGTGGCGGCAGTTACTAACTACTTCTACTACTATACTTCTACCAATACTCTACCCTTAATGTAAAGCATCACCAAAGAAAATGTAAAGCATCAGCAGCCCAATTCTTCTTATATAGGTGATAACCTGTCGCTGTTCTTTTTCTTCACTCTTCACTTCACTCTCTTGTTCTTCATTCAATGATTAAAATCAAGCATCATAGCTCAAACCTTGTTGTTACCATTATACATTAATCAAAGTCTAATCACCACAGCTGCATTGGTACCTCCGTCATTCCTAACCTTTGTGAGCATCCTGACACCTCATGCCCGGTTACGCCTGATGAGTTACAACACCTCAGGCCTAAGAGACTCCCAGAGGGCCCACATGATGGATCAGTGCTGCCAGCACCTCATGCTGCATCATAATATCCAATAGGCATGCTGCACTCATCCACCAGTGGGGAGTTAAGAATTGACTAGAACTTATCAAACTACTCCTGCCATTACCCACCTTGCATTGCCTTCAGCTGATTATAGATGAACTGACGTTTGGTGTGATAAATGCTCCCCAGGTGGCAGTGGACTTGTTGTTTCCAGGCTAGCATTTGTCTATAGTGAAACTGAGAGGATGGTCCGCACAACACGGTTAGGCAGCAGGAAATTATAGGATGGTATTTTGTACTAGGCATAACAGAGTGTACTATTAAACAGCCCAGAACCAACAAAAGACCTCCATGTTTTCTAGTTAGAGGTCTTTCCACAAGACAGATTTTGGTATCAGTTTGAGGCTACTTTAGTGACATAATAATGGAGGATGGGCATCCTAGTATAATGAGAGTTTTTCTTTTGTAATGTCTTCGGATTTGTCACTAAAATATTCCCATTGCCCTTTTATGGTCGGCACTTCACAAGTTCAGACATTCATGTTTTTAGATCATTGCCATACTGAACAGTCTGTAATCATGACAAGAATTCCCCCCTTAAAGCCAAGAGCAGCACATCACTTTCACATTTACCCATGTTATAAATCTGCTGTGATCCAGGAGTTGAATAGGAACTGAGGCTTCCCTATGCCTCCAGTACAGAGCACTCAGAGAAGATCGCAGATTGCAATACCATTCCTTCCTTTAACACTTCCTTTACCAGAGTATTTCAGCGCAAATGTTTGGGTTTTAGTTTATAACATAAACTCTCAAAAACCGTTGGAATTGTGTGAATATTCAAATTAAAAAATCAAAAGGGAAATGGTTTAAGCTGGTTAAGCTAGGCTAATCAGTCAGGTAGAAGAACACGCAAGTTTTCTCTATCTAGTTTTATTACTGAGATATATCATCATAAATGTGGTGATATGATGACAAAAGTTGATCTCATGAGTTAACTTCAAACTGCAATACCTCAGCACTCCCTGTATCAATTGCACTGATATATAGTGCATATTGTAGTTAATATTTACTGAATTTGGAAGACATTCTTTTTCATTTACCATGACAACCAGAACCATGCAAAATCAGCATTTTTTTCATATCTCTTGCCATGGTAACCAGCCAAAATGGCCAATAATGCATCAAAATACACTAAAAATTGCCATGCCATTTTGTTGAGCATGGAAAATGTACTAAGTCAATTATCACCAAAAAAAGAATACCATTTGACACTTGTCATGATCTTTAGCCTAAATATTGATTAAATCTATGGAAAACTTTTAGGGTAATTTAAGATTTTGTCTCAAGTTTGTACAACTGTCATGCTAAAAGTATAAGAGATAGAGACCAACTATTTGGACTCTGTGGAGAACCCAACTCAAGCTTTAGCTCGATGCAGCAAGTTGGGAACGTGAGTGTTTCCCAGTTTTGGAGGCAGCTGTCCATGTAAAATGCCTTCATTCAAGGGACATTTTTGCATATGCTGCAGGAGACAAGTCTTGTGTATGATTCTATCTCAAAAATCATAACAAAATATGAAAATAGAATCAGTTGCAATGCATTATTCCCTCATAATACATGTCAGACTAGACAAAATGCCCTCTGTAGGTCTCATACGGGCTGAAAAAGCACTATGCTTGTAAATGTCTTCATTATTTTCAAGATAAGAATATCTGAAGACCTGAACAATGTGAACAGGTCAATGGTGCAAAATCATTTTGTTTCTATTAAATTCCATCATCGATTGTTGTTTTGACCTGATGACCCATTGAAAACCATATTGAAATGCTATTAGAACCCCATATTAGGCATGTGAGGCCTATTATGATGCACTATTGCGCTATTTAGTTGTAAATAGCAACAAAAATGTTGTCGGCACCAAAGACTAGAATCATAAGATGTGGCTAATTCTTCTCACACTTATTGTATAACTTCACATGCCTTTAAAGATGATCAAGTAGACCATAAAAATGGCTAATTCTGGTATCAGTGGGTGATCACGCATCCATATATGATGATCTATGTGGTCCCACATAAAAAACCAAGCAGAAATTTTGCTGAAAATCACAGTGTTTGAAAACTAACAAAAATTACATGTCTCCCATAGTGTAATGAACCACCATAGAGGTAAGAAGAAAAGCATACTCATTTATAAGCTTGATGGGTCAGTATTATGCACTATCTATAAAAACAAATTGGTTAGAATATTTTTTCACAAAATATATAGGGAAAAACAGTAATTTTTTTAAACTAATGTTTTTTTAAATTTATAATTTGTACTGTATTGGTAAAATGTGCACTATATTAATGTAATACTATCTACTCTGGCCTGAAGGCAATGAGTTTCATCTTTCATTTGCTGAAAATATTGTGTAAATCGGATAATTTCTGGCTAAACTACAGCATTTCTTAGCGAAAATTCAGGAAAAACTAAGTTTTAGGTTCCCAACGTGCTGCATCGAGCTATTTTATAATAATTCTACTAGCCAGCATTATGCTCACTTAGAAAGATAGGAGTTCAATAATATGAAATATATTTTTCATTGGTAAACAAGAAACATGAGCGTTAAGGCCTATGGCCTATGACAGACCAGTTATAACTCTGTAAAACCCACCTCTGTTCCCTCTATAGCTGTAGTGACAGTGGTAAAACTGCAAAGTACTACCACAGGGGTCGTTATAGCATTAGGTACCTTTGACCTCTGTGTCAACTGCCTAAGTGAAGCTGTGATTGCAGATCTGGAGGTTATTTCTATATGAAACCTTACACAACAAATGGATGGACTGCCACACACAATATGCTCTGATGGTTATGTTGCTATGGCAAAAGTAAACCCCCACACATAAGTCACTGCTTATAGATCATTTCAGGCCTCTGGTGTGGCTTATATCAAAGCCCTGAACTCAGGGTGTGGCTTATATTCTGGTATATACTTCAGGTTTAACAGTAAAACGTTAATGGTACACGATTTGGCCTTTAAAGATTTAAGCAGAGTGGGCCTATAAAGATAGAGTTAGTGGAGGACTCCCCGGGGCATCCTTAATGGTGTTTGTGTACATGAGACCACACCATGGCCAGCCTCACTATCTACTAATCCTGTATATAAGGCACACCGTCAACATCTAGGTAGTGGTCCTGGGCCTGGGCTCTCTATCCAGGTACATCTTGCATGATTTCTCATGAAATCATTCGGGAAGGCATTTCTTAAGATGGTATGAGTAGACCCCTTCAAATCCTGTAAGGATCCCTCACTCAAATACCATTACAGCCCTGTATCTAGTAGACACTAATGATTGCACTGGAATGACCGTCTTGTGAAATGCTGTGTACTTACTACAGAGTAGTCGTTTTGCATTACCTATGATCACCCACTTCAACTTTGAGGGTTGCAAGTGTTGGTGCCTGGGTACAGTCATACCATACTGAAAGATGCCTTCATGTGGTAAGATGGAGAACAGGATCGTATTTCAATAGTTTCCACGACTGGACACCCTCTAATCGTAGTGGGAGGTGTAAGAAATGACTCCATACCAGTTACTACATAGTGAGCTCCAGTAGAGGCCTCAAAATAGCAGCTGCTATTTATTCAACTACTGGCTCAATACACACCACTATGAAGTCATAGCACCCAGTCGTAGGGGTCACTATTGGCTACATAGTGACCAGTCATACCTCCTTCATGGTCTAGTATGCACTCCTGTGTTCAAATGAGCATAGGGCTGCAGTAACTACCGTAATGTCTCATATAGGAGCCGGGCCTTGAATAGCAGCCTCCCTTGAATAGGGGCCGGGGTAGGAGAGATGTCAAATCAATAGGGGCCGGGCCTTGAATAGGGGCCTGGTGGGGCCAGTTTTAGGTGGGTTTAGGAAGACAATCGAGACCCCCGAGCCACAATGATGTATAATTGGTCTAGATAATTCCCTTTCAAACACATATTATAGATCTAAATCTAATGACCTAAATGTATCAAAAACGCTCTGTTATTCTTTCTTAATAGTAGGGCTGCGGTGTCAGCTAGGTGTGATATCCTTTGTAATTTTATTAGAAAGCCATGGTGGGTGAGGGTTGGGTATGACAGGCATGACAGCTTTGTAAGGCCTAGTGCTCTATCTACACCACTGCATACTAGTAACTACATAGTTGGCCCATGTATGGACATACTGCTCAATTCATTTCCAAATGATATTTTATTCTTTAGAAAAAAAAATTGCCATCCCAGAGCCAAAGGTGCTGACCACAGTGTTGGTAGTAGTGTAAAGAGCTCAGATTGGGTACATTTGAGCAACAGAGTGCAGAGGGCAGCAGCTAAGGCTACCCACTAATTATTCACATGGAGGGTTGTCATACCAGGATCCCTTATTGAGTCACTGCTGTGGTGGCTATTTAGCCAGCAGGCAGTACGATCACCCAGTAATGTAGCCATCTATTTAGTCACCAAGGCCAAAATCCTAAGATCACCTGCTAAGATTTGACCCATCTCCAGTCGTAGCTGGATGAACCTGTCGTGGAAACTATTGAAACACCATCCTGGCTGGTTGTAAAAAATGTAACAATATCCTACAACTACACGGACATAAGTAGCAAGGGGAATGTCTTTTGCACAATATGCTGCAATTGAAAATAGGTAAAAAAAGCTATGGTTAGATGTAATGATGCCCTTCACCGACACTAAGTGGGTGTGAACCAGACTTTGAAGAAAAGAGTTCTGTTCTGCCAAAGCCCTTAGATTTTCTTGGTTTTCATTGATCTATTTTGGCCCCTTAAGAGTTTAGACCATGCAACTTGAAATGCAACATTCATTTCTGTGGCCAAAAAGGAAAAAATAGGGAATTTCCCTTGGATATGTCCACTGCCCTGTCTAGGCCTCAGCTAAAGGTAAGCCCATCAGAGTAGAAAATACTGGAGCCAGTAGAAGGGTATCCACTGTCCCTGCCTCCCTGAGGGGCCTACCTCTATCACACGGTGCTCAGGCCATCAGCCTCTACAGCTTAACTCCATATACTACTTTATCAAGAGGCCTAATGCTAGCAGCACACTCTTTTGTGGAAAAAAGGAACACCAAGGTAAACCAGCAACCTTTATGCACTGCCCAAGATATAAAAGTTATAAAAAAACTTTTAAATGTAGTTAAAAATCGCAGCACCACCACTTAGTAAACCTAGCAATGGCAAGCACTACAGCTAAAAATGAATGAGCTCGGGCCCAAACTACCCAGCAAATTGTCGTCATCTGTTGCCATGATTGGTCATCAATGGTGACTCCTTTTTGAGTGATAACTGATTCCGTCATCTTTCGCCACTGTGTGTTAGACTCACGTGGCATTGCAATTGCTATTCCTGGTGATCTTGTGCTATAACGACGTCGCGTTCCATCTAGCGACATGTGTGAGCCACTTCACACAGGTTGACGAGGACTCACGACAATTTGCTGGGTATGAACAGTAGACCTAAAACCCGAGAAGGTGGCCCCCATCATTTTACAAACACACATACATATCAGGTACCTTTACCCACCATGTCTTAATCCAGTTTCAGATTTCAACAGATGTGTTAACATCGGGCCAAAAACTAGCAGACCTAAGGCCTATCCTTGTATCCCCCCAACTCCTGCAGTAATAGAGTTCTAGTGTAGAAGGTATTGGTTGTATCTCACTTTTCCAGGGGTATGTTCCCTAGATAGATAATAGATAATGTCCTGTATGACAAAGATACAGTGTAATCCTGTAGACAGAGTGCACATGCCTCTGGCATGACTTGAAAATTTGAAATTGTATTGTGCCCTTCCATGATATGTTTTTTATTCAACATTCTACAACATCATATAGTCATTATTTCTAAGAAAGCCTCTAGTGATTTTTGTGTGACCAGAAGCTTATTTCTTAACATAATTTGACTGCACTCCTCAAGCCCTATGAACATCCTTATAAAAATAGTGTGGCATAATCTTTTTATTTTTCTAATGGTTTTCAGTGGTTTCCAGCACCTCATGAAATTAACTGCCGAAGAGCTGACTGCAGCTTACAAAAAAAAACGAGTCGCTGTTGTTTGTTGGCATTCGGGACCATTATCTTGTAACCTTACCTCCAGAATTACCATCCAATGGCTCAATCATCACTTTTCACATTACACGAATTTGTAACCTGAGTGGATTCCTCTGATGCGATACCTCGTCAGACCTAGGGTTGTAGAATAGAGGGTCACCTCTATCCAACTCTTCTTAACTTCATTTCACCTCACATCTGGAAAGTGGTAACCTTCTTTAAAAAAAACAAACTTTCCCTTGCATACAGATTCATATCTTATCTGCATCATGGATTATTAATATCACATAATACTTAACCAAAATAAAATGGGTTCAATAACCGGATACGAAACCAGTAGGTGTAATGAAAACCACTTTGTTGACAATATCCAAGTATAGTCAGGGTAGGGGGTTTGTGTGGATGGTTCCGGGCCAGGGTCTCTAGTGGTGATAAATGTGGCAAAGTGAATTATCTGCCAAAGTAATGTAATGTCAATTACAGATTCTGTGTGTTCGGGACACTAAGAAGGTCTTTCTCTTGGTAGATTTCTCACTTATATAAGTTAGATGAAAGAACTATGAACAAAACAGTGTGTAACATTAGCAGTTTGTTTGCTGCAACAAAATGCAGCATTGTTAAACCTTAAATGAAGTAAACCTTATATGGACATGCACTAGTTTTCACTTTGCAAGGTATCGTAAGAATGTATCATTGATGAATGTCCACCATATCAAGACGGGTGCCTTATAACTTTTGGCACAAATACTCCCATGTCACTCTGGGTTCCAGGAGGACTGACAGTTAACTATGCAGCTGGTGCAACATCATCCCAGGGTTTTTATACTGACACAAAGGGGAGAAACTATGATCATAGAGGACGTCATTTCTAGCTTCCCCATCAGCCATCCATCAGCAGCCGTGCCTCCTGGTCATTTCACCCATATCCAGGGGCTTTTGCAGCCTCCAGTCAACCTAGAGCAGGCCTAGAGGAAGCTGTCAACAATAGGCTTAGTTATGTTGGGGGGTGGGGTGAAGGGGTGACAGGGTGAGGGTGGGAGATGGATGTTTGTATGGCGGGTGTAACAGATGGTAATGGGTCATAGTAGGTGGTCACATCATAAAGATAATTCACAGTCTAACCCTATAACGTCCATAATAAGCTTAAATGCGCTGTACAGTTTTGTTGTTTAGATGTAGTCCTGGAGGCCATTGCTCAACACACTACGACTGCTGTCCTTAAAATCGTAGTGAGAACCTAATAATTTGGCCTTAACAGCACCATAACTAGTAGTCCCTAATGTCTGCACCAGTACGACTGCCCTACTAAAACTTATGTAATTACTGCATAGCTGGTAATCATAGTGAGCAGTCGTAGGGCAGTCCCTATGATACCCTGCCTTATTCTTGGCATTTTTAAATCGTAGTGGCTGTGTGCAGTCGTAGTACATTTAGAAATGGCCTCCTGACAAATAACCCAGCTGTAGTCTGCACCCCGCCCCCCACCTACAGCCATGCATAATGTCAACTCAATCAGTTAGAAAGTATCCCAGGGTGCTACTCAAGTTAAACTACCCACATTGTATTGGTATATAACAGGGTTCTAGAGACATCTTATTCAACCTAAAGGGCCACCTAGACTATTCCGTATATTTATGCCGGTCTGACAGTGGAAGAGCAGTTACCGGGATCACTTGTTTCTCTGCTGTCTATATATTTTCCTGATAACTAAGAAAAAAACTGTCCGTGATAAATCTCTTTGCATGTGAGATATTCCTTATAGTCATCCAACTTGTTTAATGGTAGGTTTCTGAACACTTGAGGATGTAACAGATGAGTTACTATAAGGCAGAAGATATAGAGAGATTGTGGGGTGTGATGCACTGTTTGTCTTTGCTGCTGAATATCTACATATCCCAGGATGTCATTTATTCCCATTCTAAAGCTACATACAGTCAATGATTATTGTGAGACTAGGGGGCCATCTCCTAACATCACTGCAGCCTTTAAGTCATACACAATCCTCATAGGAATAGCATTGGCATTTGAAGTTGAAGGTTTTTTCTTCAGCGATCATAGTACCTCATACCACCGAATCACCTCTAAGGCTCAATCATCGTTCTTTACATTGCACCAGTCTGTAACCTAAGCGGATTCCTGTCACGCGATTCCTCATCAGACTTAGGATTGTACAGGATCACCTCTATCCAACTCTTTCTAACTTCATTTCACCCCACGTCTGGAAAGTGGTAACCTTTTCTTACTACATCTATTCCCTTGCATGCAGATTCATATCTTATCTACCGTGACATTATCTGCATCAGGACAATTTGTAGAAATCGTTTCTGCAGATCTCCTAGGAGGATAGTTCTCAAAGACCCATGCTGCAAGAAAAGGTTTCATGAATGTACAGATGTGTAATTTTGGTGGAATGTTTATAACTCTGCCTATATTTTCAAAACAAAAACAATTCACAACCGGAGATTCATGACACAACTACATTTTGAATGGAGGATATTACATGGCAGCTCTCCCACTGTATATTTGCATTGCCATTAGTTTGACCATCCTTGAGAAAGTGGTCTCTCCATCATGTTGTAGACATGTATATATGCCCGGTATTTTTCCTTACCATGTTTTAAACTAGATTCCGATTTCAAGGCTGTTAACATCTGAGACAAAACCTGCTGCGGTAACACCGCCCCCTGAGGTACCGCACAGCTGCAGTGATGGAGTCTGAGGCGAGGAGTTGATCACTTCTCCTGGGGTGGGTTCCATAACATGTTGAAGAAGTAAATGATGTGCCAATGAACTGAGGAGTCTACTTCTCAGTACTGCAATATGAATGAATGCAGCCCTGACGAGTTACTCACCAGGACTGTATTCCTGCCATGGCCATGGTGAGCAACTCACTACAGTAGGATTCAACCTGACCACACAGGCATGGTGCACTCCCCAAGGGGGCAGCATGCTGAAACAATACTCCTTGAAGGCCAATGGGCACAATAAATTAGTATACAAGGTCAATATTGATGCCTCATTCTATGGTCTATGGTGTAATCATGCACTAGAACCTCGTATTGCAGCCCTGCATTGAATAAACAGCGCCAAATCTGCATGATTACGTCAGAGACCTACTCCGCATGCTTCACTTCGGTAAACTGTAAACATTCAAGATGGTGGCAGTCAGCATTTTTGCGCAGACGATGGGTAAATATTAGCTAATTATGAATGATATTGATTGAAAATTGATTAATTCCCCCCCAAAACACCTTGACATAAATGTAAAGTTAAACTCTCATCAGTCTTTTGCTCCTGTTATTTCACTCACAGGTTTACGGCCTCTTGCGTATCAGCCCAAAATGGCTCGTGAAATAACGGTTGCCAAAGACTGACCATCATTCACCTTTACGATTATATGTGGCCCTTTGTAGGGTTAAACCTGGAGACTGTTGCAGCCCTTAAAGGGTGAAGAATAGACTAGAAAACATTAGACTGGTGAATTACAACAAGTACCCCTGCCATTACCCACTTTGTATCACCTTTAGCTGTTTATAGATGAGCTGACCTTTGGTGTGATAAATGCTCACCAGGTGGCAGTGCATTGGTTGTTACCAGGCGTGCGTCCCTCCATAGTGAGGCTGAGAGGATGGGCTGGAAGTTACCTGATGGGTAGGGGCGAGTGGTACCAGCAGAAACCCAGGTATACTGCTTGTAGGTGACTTTGTAGTAGAGGTGCTGCTTCAAAGGGAGGAGTCCTTGCACAAAACGGTTAGACAGCAGAAAATTACAGATGGTATTGTTTACTGGGCATAACAGAGTGTACTACTAAACAGCCCTGGAGGGTCTTGCCAAAAGAAAACGAGGATGAACCTCTGTAAAACCTTTCAGAGAGTGCTGCGGAAAACATGTTTGGCTTAACTAATTTCATATTATTGACAAAAAAAATACAGCAGAATCTATGGAAAACTCTTTTTGATGTGTGGAAAAACGTGCACGTTTCCTCTAAATGATTATCCAAACAGTTATTTAGCAATATGTTCAGAATATATGCCCTTTTAATATTCGTTCTAAACACTTTTGACTTTTGCAAAGCTCATACCTAGGTTTCTCAATGGCTGACTTCTGGACCGTTTAGGGTCCATGATGGGTCACCCCTATAGTGGGTTGAACACCCAGCATGCTATAAGGTGGTCCTTACGTGCCTGCTCATGCCCACCATTCACTACACCCACTCCCCACGCTGACCACTCAACCACATAAAGACGGCAGCAGAGAATTATTCGATGGTCCTATGGGCCATGTGACTTTGATGTGTGTCAAGTGACCAGAAATAACACCGGAAACAGCCTCGGTAGTCACGTGGTGGTTGTCATGCATGAACAGGGTATCCCATTCAGGAAGCCATTTCTTAACATGCGATTACTGCCATCCACTTCCAATTTTGGAAGAAACTCTCAATCTATATTTAGGGCAGTTTCAGTGGTGACTAGTGACAACCAATGTAAGCTGCTACGTGAAAAAAGGACCATCCATAGGATTTTATTTTAGTACTTAAATAAACAAAATCAGGTTAAATTATTGGTACATTTGCTTTTTTTAAGGGCATTGCCTCTCTGATGCAGCTTATCACATCACAACAGACCGAATGCAGCCCAATTTTACCTACTCAGTCACTCTGTTCAAATAAAGGTTGTTAACGGCTCTGCATCAACATCTCCTTTTTTTATTTATAGGGCCAAAATGTACCACTCAGCTACCCTACAAGATATATTGATGAAATAACTTAAGTTTACTATTTCAAAATTCTTTTTTTTTAAATACCCTCCAAGCTTTTAATTAAGCAGAGCAGCATATGGTGCAATTGGTCTATTGCGATACCATAGCATGCGACAGGGAAGTCGGCTGCCTGTCCTAATAACAGAAAATGTGCCAAAGAATATATCTGAAAAAAAAACAGAGGAAGTCATTGTGCAAATATGTTGGTCCTTTACTTTAACTGATTTGTAACATCTAGCAAGTTGAGGGGCTGATATTGTAAGGGGTTGTGCAGTGTCCTCCAGACCTCTGACTACCTCTACAGTGGTCTATACAGCTGGAGGAAGCTGGAGGAAGAAAGGCATTTAGGGCATGGCCTCGCCCTATGGTAGCATGACCTTGCAGCCTGGGCGTGGTCGATAGAAGACCACCCTAAGCGAGAGACAGGATGTGGTGGCTACAATTGTAGTGGGTGGTAATGGGGCTCATGCCATGACTTGTAGGCTTATATTGACCCTTTCCTGTCCTTCGCTTACCATTAGGTCCTGTTATTTTAACCTCAGCTCACATTGTACCAATGTCACGGTTTATGTTAAGGATGCACAAGGCGTTGTTAGTGAGTCTGCTAACAGATTAGTACATCATAAAAACCCACCTGTACCATATGTGGGCAGTGGTAGAACTGCAAGGTGCTACCACAGGTGGTTGTTCTAATGTAAAATACCATTGACCTCTATGACATGTTGCCTACATGTGTAAGAGTGTGCCAACTGAGTAGATCTGGCTATTACAATACGACTGACTAGAACGACAAGCCCGGATAGTTATTTGGCTTTATCCACCAAGTTACTGATACACAGTTCATCCTTTAAAGATTTAAGTAGAGTGGGCCTATAAAGATAGAGTTAGTGGAGGCTACCAGGTCCAAGCGGCATTCCCCGGGGCATCCTTAATGGTGTTTGTGTACGTGAGGTCACACCATGACCAGCCTCACTATCTACTGCCTCCGTATGAGGCACAGCAAAATCTAGGGAATGGTCCTGGCTCTGATATCTCAATCCAGTTAAATATGGCATGACAGGAAGGCATTTCTCATGATGGTACAACTAGACCCCTTCAAATTCGAATGCCAATAAGACCTGCATTTAGTGGACACATGTAGAAATAACTTTACTTCATCATCATCCTATTTATTTCTTCTTTGGCTAAAGTGTAGGGAATTCCCCTTGAACATGCTTACTGCACTGTCTAGGCTTCATCAAACGGTAGGACGATGAGACTAGAAGATTCAAGAGTCAGTAGAAGTGTATGCACTGTCCCTTCCCCCCAGGCACCCAACTTTACCATACAGTCTCAGTGCATCTGAATGTCTACAGCTAAACTCCACCTAAAGCCTTATCAAGAAGTCTGCTGCTACTGTACAGGCTGGACCATGCGCTGGTAAGATTACGCACCTGAAACTGTGACCGTGGAGCCTGCCAGAATATTTGAGAAAAGCTTGAGCCAATAAGCTGGACTGAGAAGAAGATGTTTACGATGTATCGGCTAAAATGGTCTGAAATTGGTGGTTTTATGGTAGCCATCTTGGAATTTTCAATGATACAAGTTGAATACATTTAAAGGTCTCAAACAGATTTCTGACCCCCTGAAAAAACATTGGTAAAGATTGTCTTACTATAGATATGAGAGCACCTCTAGAGAAATTAAGTGTATTCAAGTGAAAAAAAGGAGGGTTCCCAACTTTGACCTAATCTTGCCGGATAACGCACCGTCGGATTTTTGTAAGACTTGCATTACTGAATTAAGCAGCAAATTCTACATTGGAATGAATCTTCAAACCTTTCAGTCACAAACAAAAATGAATGTGGCTGGCCGCTTGGACTAGGAGTAGAGCTAAGAATGAATGAACTGCTTCCTGAACTTTGAATTAATAGAAAAGTGGCCCCTCCAGCATGTAACAGACGTGTGTGTAAGGTATCTTTAACATGTTTAAACCAGAATAAACTTTCAAGATTCCTAACACCTCAACTTATACATAGTGTACAGGGGGCTCTTTCCTGAGGTACTACGACTGCACTCAGCCACTATGATTTGAACACTCAAGGTTAGTGTTTGTGATCATAGGTAATACTATACGATTGTGCTATAAAACTAGCACTTAAGCAGTGAATACATACGATCTGGTAGAGCAGACATAGAGCTCCCCTATACTACAAGGCTGTAATAACACTATATCAAGGTTTCCCACTAGTATTTGAAGTGGGGCATTCATGGCATGATAAGAAATGCCCTCCTGGTATAGTCAATGACATTTGTTATTAGCCATGGTGCATGAATGAAGCCCAGAAACTCTACTGAATGGTTGGCCTGATACACCAACTCAGTAGGGTGTTGTTTCTATAGCAAAAGGAAGAGCTGGCTAAAAACGTCCTCATTTCCAGTCCTTTCTTTTCATGTAGCTATATCTTGTCCCTTTTGTTGCTTACAAGTGGTCATTCAAGTATGGTGCTAAAAAAGGGGGATTTGAGTAGGTACCTAGTAGTTAGGAGAAGTCAGTCAGTATAATATACTATGGAGTGTGTGACATGAGTAGGTACCTGATAGTGCAGCTCTCTCTGTTTTAAACAAGGCAGGTGACTTTTCAGACTAATGTGGTGAGTGCAAGTTGAATGGTGAAGCAGAGTGTGACTTCCTTTGAAAGAGGGTAACTACTGACAGCACTTTTTACCATAGGAGCAACACGCTCCAGAAGAGACAAGTTATAGCTACATGAAAAGAAAGGATTGGAAAGGAGGGCATTTTTAGCCAGCTCTTCCTTTTACTATAGGAGCAACACCCCCCAGGTAACTTACTGTGTCACCTTACTTTTTAGAACCCTTGTGTTGAGTAGCTACCGTCTTAGATGCTTGTACCTCACTGACATGGGCACAGATAGTCGACGGGAAAAAATGTCAGGACTGCTGCAGGTGAGGAATAACTATGTGCAACACCCTCCAGGGGGAGGTAGGGTAAACATAAACTCAGGTATATATAGGGTGGATATTAACTGTCTAACTTGTAGCATGTTAAGGCTATGCAGTCGTTCAGGAGATGAACAAACATGGAGGATGAATTGACACTCACTGCAGTGTTTGTGTTGTTGTCAGCTAGCTTGTGATGCAGCAATAAAGCATGGTGGATATCTCAAGCTCTCTTTCAATCTATCAAATATGGTCTGTAGGTTTTACAAGAGACGTTTCTTCGGGCTCACTAGGCTACTTCTTTTGGTTCAAATTATCTTCGAAGTTTCTAATTGTCCCTTAATGTCATTGCACACAATCAATGACCATTTTTGACTTACTTCATATCGACTCCCATGACTCTTTAGAGGCGTAGGTTTTCATAGCTCTTGTCTTTAATTGTAAAACTCCTGACCTTGTAATGGGTCTCTGACTTTGGAAAAAAATCAATTCTGCAGTGAATCAATTATATTGATTTGAGGTAAAATTATCAGCTTGCGGGTGGTGAGTCACTTCTATCAAGTATTCATAATCATCCATAAATATATACCATCCCAACCTGTCTGACCAAAAATTTTGACTTTCTTCATATTGCAGCTCCCAGCACTCTAAGAGTATTTTCGTCTGCTCGCTTCTTTAATTTAAAACTCTGCAGTTCTTGAATTGACCCTAAATAGCACATACTTGCCTCTGCAAAATCAATTCACTCTCTACCTAATATAGATTTGAGGCAACATTCTCAGCTCCCTGGCAGTGCATCATTTCTTCTGCTGTGACTCAATACTTTGTCAATAACTTCTTATGTTGCCCTTTCATGATCTACACTTCACACATGCTTCAACTTTTAATGTTTTTGAATCAATCACAAGGCTATAATCATGACGATACCTCTTCCATGCCAAGTGAAGAGGAGTGCACGCTTTTTCCATTAGGAAATTTGTAATTGGGAATAGGTGACATTGAGATGATACAAAAGCCATACAAAGTCTTAGGGAAGATTACAAAGTCCTCTTGTTACGGACTCTCAAAGAAACGACACCAAGAACCCAGGTAGCAAGGATACATTGGGCTAATGTCGGCTTATATTGGGCTAAGCCAAGAAAAAAAAAGGTGTGTTTCCAGTAACATGATCTGAAATGCTAGGGTCGGTAGGTCGGATTTTCTTTTTTTTTTAATTTCTTTTATCAAATCTTGCATTTCCCTTGCCTCAGAGGAATCTTCCCCCTGTCCAATATAGGCATGTAATATATCAACAGAAATTTCAAGGAGAATTTCATATTTAGTTTTGACACCCCCCTCCTTTCACTGTTAAGTTTTTTTGGTTTTTTTTGTGTGTGTTTTAACCACCCCCAACCAAGGCATTCTTTATCAAGATGCCCCAACCCCACTATATCTAACAAGCCCCCCTCACCTGTCAATAAATGACTCATTTCTTTAATTAGTGATTATGTCTCTATCCATAGGACCATCAAAAAATCTTTTTACCTGTTAATGATAAATTGTATTGATGTACAGTCAATACAAATACTTAACAGACAAAATGCCTAGATACAATCTTGGGACCCTGACCTGGGGTACTTTTAGGTTTTACAGCTTAGAAATCGGACTATTATAAAAGAATTTACAGCCTAAAACATAAGGCATAGTTTGTATTAGTCAAACACAGTTTTGGCAAAATAAAAAAAAACATAGCTAGGGTCGGTCGGGTTACTGGAAACAAACCCTTTTTTTCTTGGCCCAGTGTCGGCTTATATTGGGCCAAGCATGGACAAGCATGGCCCCATGCTCTATTGTTGAATGGGAAGTAGTTAATTTGATAAAAGGGCTACCATATTCATTCTAATAAGCGTACATGCTCTAATAAGCGCACACCCCTCCTTTTCGGAACCCAACCTGGTGTAAAATCAGTCAAATGAAGTGTAAAAATAAAGATTTTATGGCAAAAAACAACGATTTTAGGCTTTTGGGGTGCGCTTATTAGAATTAATTTTTCTTACTAGGTTTTGAGCACCTAACAATTAATTTTCCGCAGATGTGCGCTTATTAGAACGAATATGGTAACTTTATAATGACAGATAATAGCCCATTGGTTTCCATGATGCATGAATGCATCATGGAAACCCTACAGGAGCGCCTGTACATTACAGGTCGCATAATGCGTGGCTGCAGCTGTGGCAAGTATGATTACTTGGACTTCATTTACAAATCGATTCACCCAAAAAACCATACATAACTGCACTAAAGGGGTCCATGATATTGCACCTATTCATCATGTGCTTCCTAAACAATACATACTGCAATAGTACATTTTCTGAAGTGAGTGTCCTTCAACTCACATGTGAAAGTTCAATTATCCTGGCTTTGTTATTCCTTCCCGAGTGCAGTGGGCAAAATGGTGGCCAGACAAAGGCCATGTTCCCAGGTGGTCGATCTCGTGACCACTAAGCGAGAGGTTGTATTGTTTTGCGAGTTCTTTTCATCTGCTGCCCTGTCAGATCGTTTAGCCTGGTGGGGTTTTTCTTTCTTTCTTTTTTCATTCTCCAGGCCCTACCTCAGCTGCCAAGATCTAAGAAGAATATAGGATTATACAATATATTAGAAAAGTTGTTAATCAGATGTGACCTCAGATAAACTCCAGAAATATACTTATGTGTCATGGAAGAGAGTCAGAGACAGAAAGGAATTGACAGAGAAGAAAAGACAGAGAGGAAACCCGATAGGCCAACAGACAGCCAAAAAGACAGACTGAAAACATATATATATATATATAAGGATACATGTATATCTCTGGGCTCTACATTTCCTTTCTTTTAAGTTGTCTTTGATTTTATCCAGTGAATTGAGGAAAGCTCCCAACACTGTTAGAGTATAGGTACTTCCCTCTGCTAGTGCCTTTAATTCCCAACTGTGCGATTCTTGAATTGACCCTAAAAAACACAGTGCTGCCTGTGAAAAATCAATTCAGTCTCCCCCTTGTATAGATTTGAGGTAAAATTCTCAGCTCTCACTAAGCACGTCATTTTTCTGCCGTGACTCATTACTTTGTCAATAACTTCTTATGTTGCCCTTTCATGATCCACACTTCACTCATGCTGAAACTTTTAATGTTTTTCAATCAATCACAAGGCTATAATCATGACGATACCTCTTCCTTGCCAAGTGAGGAGAAGTGCACAATTTTTCCATTATGAAAGCTATGATTGGAAATAACTAAAAGGGAGCTGATGCAAAAAGCCATACAAATCCTTAGGAAAGATCACAAAGTCCATAGATAGGCAAGTTGATTTGAGGAAAGACTCTTCATAGTTTACTGCGTTAACTCTTTATGGGCAGATTACTGCATCGTGCTCATTGGACAGCATGATGCATGAATGCAGCCCCTGAAAGTATAGAGACAAGGGTACCATGCATCATTTTGGGTATCAACTATTTAGGAGAGATATGATGGGTGATCGCAGTAGGCGCACATATACTCATGTTTTTTTGCATTTATGTGCTGAAATAAAAGACATGATGAAGTAGATACAGATTGGGCCACACCAAAAAAATAGGTTGATCTACGGATTTTGGTTTAAAAAAAAAAGTAGTGTGAGCGAGTGAATTTTTTTTAAGAAGTTATTGGCATCCAATGGATTCCTTGCTGGAAAAGTGAGGCTAGCAGAAAGATTTTATTTAAAAAAAAATTGCTAAACATCACAAAGAGAAAACTTGTAGAAAGTGAAGCGAGCGACATCCGTATAAGTGATTTTTTTCAAAGAAAAAAATTGTATTTTCGAAAATATGGAGAGGGAAATCCGTAGACCAACTTATTTTTTGGTGTGGCCTTGGCAAGTTGTTATCATGAAACGATTCTCAATGGTCTATTCCAAATGCACTTTAACCCCTTCCACCCCTGTGTTTCCCAAAAGAAATATAGTGATATAGTACTGCATCTATATGCAGTATAGGGAATAAAAGGGTTAAGGGCAGATTATTGTGTTATACTCATTGCTCATGAAGCATGAATGCAGCCCCTGAAGGTCTAATCGCAACATCATTCATGCAGCCCTTCGAGTGTGCTGTATCAACCATTCAGGGGTGGCTTGATACATGGATGTAGCCGTCTTACCCAATTCGCATTTATGCATGAAGACTTCCATTCGAAAAGATACATTGATAAACTGTGCTGCTAACAATGGGTCTAGGATACTGTATGTATTCCCATTCATATATTGTAAATAAACAATAAAAGGCTCATTTTCAACGCTAAGCGCCTGTTAACTCGAATGTGAAAGTTCAATCATTCAGACATGTTTCAAAGTGGCTGATCACATGACCAGTAAGTGAGAGGTTGTATTATTTTGTCAGATCTTCTTCTGCTCTCTCAGATCAGTCGGCTTGTTGGTGTTTTTATTTGTTTATTTTCTGTTTTTGTCATTTTTTCCCAGCTCCTCCCCAAACTGCAAGCCAAAATATGAGAAGAGTATAATGTACTGGATAATACGCTAGAATGAAAATGTTGTTGATGACCTGAGTGAACCTCTGGAGCTAAAGTTTCGTATCCTGTTAGATCTATAGAATCGATGGTCTTCAGAGGGAGGGATAGATGGAAACAGAGATATTAACAGACAGAGAGATATAGACAGAATCAGAAGCAGACAGAGATAGATAGAGATGAAGACGATGAATTGATAGAGACAGATTATCCACCTTGTGTTCCTCAGACACAACACATTGCGATTATACGGTAAAAGGTCCATTCTGAATGGTGAACACCCAACGTCTCGCATGTGAGAGTTCAATCATCCTTACTCTTTTTATTCCTTCCCATTGTGCATTGGGCAAAATGGAGGCCATGTACCCAAGTGTTCCATCATGTGACCAGTAAGCGAGAAGTTGTATTGTTCTGTCAGATCTTTTTGTCTGCTTCCCTGTCGACTTGATGGTGTTTTTTTGCATTTGTTCTTGTGTTGTTGTTTTTTCAAGCTCTTAATCAAACTGCAAGCCAAGGAAATGAGGAAAACACTAGATTATAGAGATCTTGATAAGATATGACCTCAGTCAAACTCTAGAGTTAGAGTTAAGTATCAAGGCAGATCTATACAATTGATGGTTTTCCGAGGGAGAGAGAGGCAGTGAGAGACAAAGACAGACACAGATAATCAGAACTAGACAGAGATATAGAGACAAACAAAATTGGCAGACAGAGAAACCATTTTGACAGATATCATCACAACTTGTCTAACAACAACTTTGACTTCCTTTCAGTTGATGTTAGGAAAGTTTCAAGCTCTCTGGTAGTAAATAGGTATTCCCCTCTGCTTGTGTCCTTAGTTCTTAGCTTCCAATTTCTCAAAATGACTCTTAAAAGCACATTTCTGCCTTTGAAAAATCAATTCCGTCTACCCTCAAATAGATTTGGGGTAAATTTTCAAGATCAGAGGCAGTGCATCACTTCTTCTGCCATGACTAATTACTTTGTCAAAAACTTCGTATGTTGCCCTTTCATGTTCCACACTTCACACATCCTGAAACTTTTAATGTTTTTTCGGTCAACGACAAAGGCTATAATCATGACCATGTAGAGTGCGGAGAAATGCATTATGAAAGCTATAATTGGGAATAACTAATAGGGAAGTGATGGAAAAGCCATATAAAGCCTGAGGAAAGATCACAAAGTCCGTTTCTTTTTGAGTTCTGAAAGAAATGACATCATGAGGTACGGATTGGCAAGTTGATTTGAGGAAAGGGCTCTCAAAGGTCCATAGCGTTGACCCTTAATGGGCAGATTACTGCATCATGCCGATTGGCCAGCATGATGTGTGAATGCAGCCCCTGAAAGTAAGGGCATCATGAATGCATCATGCCACCCCTTCGGGTGTCAACTATTCAGGAGTGATATGATAGATGATTGCAGCAGGTATGCTCATCCTTTTTGCATTTATGCTTCAAAAGTATCAATCTCTATAATACATTAACCACTGTTAGTATTTTAATGCATTCTAATGCATTCAAAAGGTGCCGACTGTGGTAAAATGCAATGTGTGATGATAATGCTTGCACACTCTCTTCTATTAAAGGCATAAATAACAAATAGAGGTTCACGAGTTGATTCTAGGGGAAGATAAGAAGCACGAGGCCGTAGGCCGAGTGTTTTCTTATCTAGCCCCTAGAATCAACGAGTTTGTTATGTGTGGCGTTTGTTATGTATGGCGTTTATACCAGGGTTTTCTCCATTTTCTTAAGTAATTACCTTATAAAATGAAGAAATATACATCCAAGCGATACGTCTTGTTCAAAGTCCTCCGCCATCTTGGTTTCTCGGTGAGACGACAGGACTGCCAGGATGCAAAGTGTTAGGTCGGCCTGTGTCCTACAGGCATTGTCATAGAGCTACCGCTGGTAAGGAGTGCGCGCGACAGCCAGAATACCCATAGAGTATATGCCAACATGACAACTTGTGTCTCGCCATGGTAAATAATCCGTGCGCTATGCAGTCAACATGACGGAGAAATTTCGCTCGATTTGATTTTTATATCTTTAATCCTGTATCATATACAGTTCAAATCATGCCAAATTAAAGGTAGGTGCTAGAATATAATGTCTACTTTCATCCTCTATACGGATTAAGGTGTTATTGCTATAGTTTTTTTAATATCGAATTAAATCTATCATGTCAACTTGCTGTCATCTCGTTTCAATCCAAGTGTCAACATCCGTTCACTTAGCGTGTACTATTCGAACGTCATTATCCGCTCCAGGCATCGTAAAATCATTCAAGAATGTGATAACCATGGTATAACAGTACCTAAAAGGCACTAGTGCAAGTATAACCATCATATATTACATTCTTGATGCACCATGAAACACTGCACATTCCAATCATACAATAAAAGGTCCATTCTCTACTGTGAATGGCCTTCGTCTTGCATGTGCGGGTTCAATCATCCTTACTCTTTTTATTCCTTCCTATAGTGCTGTGGGAAAAATGATGGCCAGTCAGAGGCCATGTTTCCAAGTGCTCGATCATGTGACCACTAAGCGAGAAGTTGTATTGTTCTGTCAGATCTGCTGCCCTGCTGGCTTGTAATTTCTTTTAGTTGTTGTTTTTTTCAAGCCGTATATAATCAAACTGCAAGCAAAGAAAAGGAGAAAAGAGAATAGAAATGTTGCTGATCAGATATATGATCAAAGCTAGAGTTATGTACGGTATCAAGGCAGGTCTATAGATTTGATGGTCTTCAGAGGAAGTGTATGTGTGAGAGTGACATAGAGACACAAGATACAGACAGATTGAATCGGGAGATTGGTTCCATTTAGAGTCAGGTTCAATGTAAAACTGAATACTTAAAAATGACTCTTAAGATAATGACGGAAGGCGATGTGCCGAAGCCAGGAGAGCCACATGCATTGGCTATATGTTATTCCTTAACTAATGACATCTACTATGATAAAATAAAATGTCCCCAGATATATTTTGGTTACTAAATGAGTGTATTTTTCTATTTGCAGGATGAGCGTAACGAGATTATTACACTAAACATGTGGGTCATTCAGGTAAGTGACAGTTTTTAAAATCATGTGACCTCATGGGCATGAGGTTAACCCTTTAAGGGCCGCTGATGCATTAATGCATTATACTCATTGGTCGGTATGATGCACAAATGAAGTGCTGGCGAGACTACTCACCAGCACTTCATTAGAGCGTCATACCGACCCTACGGGTCGATTCCTCTAACTCCAAGAGGGTCGGCATGATGCTCCTTAACTAATGACGGGCTGGATAGCCTTTACATATGCCAGATCCCTCATTACGTCAGAAACTTATTTCTGTACTTTAATCCTCAGATAATTTGCCTCCAAATAAATTTTTCCTTGCATTTTCCAAAGCTGAGAGAGCAAGGGTTGACTGTAGTATAAAAACCCTTATAAAAAAAAAGGGGCACATTCGATGAGGAACATTTTGAGGAAGGGGATCCTCACAAATTTTAGCTGCACCTAATATGTAGGAATTTGTGATTGTCCTAATCATAATTCCTGCAAGATTCCGTTACTGCAATTCATACATCATTAAAACAGCTATTAATTGCGTTCAAGATACATGACTTGACTCTGATATATATGACATAAGCTGTAAAGGGGGCTGAACGTAGCGTGAGTGGCTAAATCCGTGTGATACCGCGGGGAGTCGAGGATAGCAAACTGTTCATCAGAGGTAGTGGTAATGGTGTGAGGGATGGTGGAGCCCCCTGGGGACGTCCAGCAGCATCAGCATGTCACCGATCCTTATATATTAGGAATCCTCTTTGAGCCGTATCTCTGATCTCAGAGTCCATTAATCAGAAAGGACAGGGGCGTATCTGTGTGAGGATCTAGGACTGGTGTATATTGGAGGGGGTCAGTGCTGGCGTTTGTGACCATGTGGATAGCTAAGCCACTTGCTAAAGCCCCTTGCACCCTCTGCAGGGTTATATGTTAGAGCAATAGCGTTCTTTGACACTTGTGTAGCTTCTAATCCCCAACAGACCATCAGACACTGAGAGGATCCTCTTAGTTGGTGCTGGTTGTGACAGAAACAAGCACCTAATTAGATAAAGCACATGCTTATTTCTGTACATCACACTACTTCAGGGGCGTAGGAAAAGGGGGGGCCAGGGGGGCCTGGGCCCCCCCAATAATGAAGAGGTTCCTTATATAAGCCTATATAAAAATATAGCGGGCCCCCCAACCGAGACCCCTGGGCCCCCCCAATAAAAATTTGCTTCCTACGCCCCTGTACTTTACAGAAAAGGGGCATTATTCAAAATCAATATGTAATTATAACTGTATATATTATCAGGACACTTTTAGAAACTACAACTCTTGTGGAAACTTAATGTGAATCTACAGTGATGTGCATGCATACATAATGATGAAAAAAGGACCTGTTTCAGTCTTTTACGTTTCGATAATCTTTTCTGTCTTAAAAACATGACATGATGCATAACTGCATGCAGCCTTGTGGCCTGGTATTTCTCTAGAATATTCTCCTGTCAAGTAGAATTAGAAAGGCAGTATTTGTAAAATCAATTATAATGACGAATTGGTATTCTGCTCTAAAACACTCAAATAGTTAACAGCTAAAAATAATATGAAATGACTGTGTTTCCTCCTGGGGAAAATTCTGGCTTCATAAAAATTATAGTTGATCACCAAACATCAGAGGCACAGAGAGGAAATCCAATCAAACATAGACATTAGCTGCTCCTCTCTGATCTATAAGTCATACATTATACATGTGGATTACTCACTACACACAAAACTCCTGAGCCCCTGAGCCCACTGGGACATAACGGCCTAACAAGATCTGGAGGCCATTTCTTAAGGCACTACGACAGCCACTATGACTTCACAACCTAAAAGTTAGTGCCAGTGATCGTAGGGAATGCACTACGACTGCTCTGTACGATCAGCAGTTATGTAGCAATTACATAGCTTTTGGTAGGGCTGTCGTAGTGCTGCAGGTACTACATGACCATTACTATTGGTCTGTGTTGTCACTAAGTTAAGGCTTCGTAGCCTGTTTAGAAATGGCCTCCCGCATGATGAAACAAACATCATCTATAGAAAAGGATAAATCTCCAAAACGGCCCACCAAGGGTCAAATCGTGGTCATTCCTTGTTTTCTTTTTGCAAATAAGGTGCACTTCAGTTAGATTCATCAAGGTGTACCAAGGGTTATCCACATGTAAGTGGCAGATCCACTGCTGCATGAAGGCATATTGCAATCATGCATGTGTTCTCGCAGAAAATATGGATCACTGTGACTGTTCATGTAACACCCGCGCAGCATGTGTTAATATTCATATTTATATAAATCAAAATGATTTATTATTTGCCACCACTCTCTGATGTACAAATGTATGGCAAAGTTCACAGCAGACTCTCTCCCAGTGGACACACAATGTTGCATCAACATTGACAACCAGTTGATGTTATGTTGATGGTGTTGATCAACCTGTTTTCAACACTTTTTCAATATTTGTATTTCAATGTTGTCAACCATCACCATTTCAACATCCAGTCAACAGTTGACATATCAATGTTGAAATATTGTTGTCAACTCAACATTGACTCAACATTGATTTGTCAATGTTGAATCAACAATATTGATTTTGAGTATGTTGTTTCAACTTTCAATTTCAACTCTATTTCAACCCTAAATCAATGTTGATATGCAAACATTGCAAACGTTGTTTCAACGCTGAATCAACATTGATGTGCCCAGTGGGAGCTGTGGTGGGTCCATAGCTATTTTGGCTGCACCTCATGTAAGAGGTTCATGGTGGTCCTCACAACACCCTCATGATATCCCTCAAATATCCTCTTAGTTGGGATACATACATCACTAAAACAAGCAATTAATTACAGCCAACATACATGACTCGACTCTCATAATCATATATGATATAAGCTATACTGTAAAAAGTTAATGTATAGATACAGCAAATCTTGCTCTAGTCATACAGTAGAAGTTGCTGTAGTCTAACATACAGTAAGTTTTGCTGTACAAGTACTAACTTTGTTGCTGTAGACAAAACATTACAGCAAGCGTTAATGTGGACATACAATATTTTTTTCTAATATATTTGTTGTAACTCCTAATACAGCACCACTTGCTGTTCAGTTACAGAGTGTATTGCTGTAGATGCAGGGTTACAGGAAGTATTACTCTATATATTGTGGTTCTGTGTTTTGACACCAGGTGACATTACTATCTCTTAGGGAGAAAATTTTACTCAATGCTGGATCTATTTCATCTATGAAAAAAGCTGAAAGTGTCACATAATAGAATAATGTGCAATATTGAACATGTTACACTTTAGTTTGATAATATGTTAAACTCTTCATTCGACTATGTAAATTAAAGCAGAAACCTACATATTTTGTCACACACACATGCCCTGTGGCATGGCATTAAATATGAGTATGGATACCAAGCTTCCTAAGGTATCAGCTAAAGGACCTGTTGTCACACCTGCTTGTTGTGATTTAAGGGTGGCACTCAATGGCTAAATTTAAACATAATTATTTAGTCATAAATGATGCTACATGGCTGGCTATTGTGCTGGCAAAAATACATATCTCAAATTGACCAGGCCAACAAAAATGCAATTAGTGTAACATTAAAATCTACTGTATGTTTACAGCAAATTTTAAGCTACTGTGCATTTACAGCAAATTCTACTTGAACAATTGCTGCCAGCAACTTTTGCTGTACAATAACAGTAGTATGATTTACAGTAGAAGTTACTGTAGATCAACAGGAGATGTTGCTGTACCTTTACAGCAAGTCAGTTGCTGTAGACCTACAGCAAAATCTGCTGGAACAATTGCTGCCAGCAAGTTTTGCTGTATATTTATTGATGCTCTTATTGAGGCGGTCTCTACAGTTGATGATAGAGACCAATTTTAAATGATAATTGCTATGGGTGACTTTAACTTTAATATAATTTAACACAGTGATACTGTTCACAACTTACTGAACAAAATGAAAGGCATGGGTTTGAACCAAGAACTTAAGGTTGGTACGCACAAAAAGGCGATCTTGGATTTAATTTTTACCAATTTAAGAAGGAACTATATTTACACTGGTGTTTGTAACAATTCACTAACTGACCACCTTCCTGTGTTTCTAGTAAGAAAAAAATGAATAATTAAAAATGAAAAGGTGTATATTATCGGTAGGTCTTATTTTCAACTTGATAATGAAACTCTGTTAAATGAATTTGATTCCTATGACTGGACTGAATTTGAGCATACCAATGACTTGACTGTGCATGGACCCATATTGAAACAGCTATTAGGAAAATATTAGACACTGTCAGGTACATAGGCTGTCGGTTAAAAAGCACAGAGACCCTTGGATGACTCAAAATATTTATAAGATTATCCGTGATAAGAATACTTAACTTTGGAAGGCAAGGCGCTCAGACAATGAAAAAGATCTTATAAATTTCGAAATAAAGCAAATCAGATTATTGACAAAGCTAGGAAAACTTTTTCAAGGAACAACTTGAAACTTATAGAAATGACCATAAAAAATGTTGGAGGACTATAAACAATCTGCTGCCTGGCCATCCAAAAGCGTTCAAAAAATATTTCTCTGGTAGACCATGAAAATAATAATGTCCCAGTAGATGACAAGAGAGTTCCTGATTTTATTAACCAATATTTTGCCAACATCTGTCCCCTACTTGCCAAAAATCTTTATATTCCTTGGAAGCCCTATGATGAGCGTGTATTGAACCAAATCGGTGACATTGAAACTAATGTTCAAGAGGTAGCAAAATTGGTACATGATGTCAATACTATTTAGTCCTCAGCTATAGAAAACATCTCCTGTTCTATATTGAAAACTGTATTTAGGCATACTCCGTCCAAGCTAGTTAGAGTGTTTAACTTGTCCTTTACTCAAAATTGTATCCCCGATTCATGGAAAATTTCCAAAGTCACCCCCCTACCTATGGCGGGTGACCTTAAACTGGTGAACAACTGTAGGCCTATTTCGCTTTTACCCCTACCTATATTATTGGAAAAAATTGTGCATAACCGTGTCTATGGATTCTTAATAAAAGAAAATATACTTACACCTAAACAAGGAGGTTTTAGATCTGGTTTCAGCACAGTAGATATGCTGGCTAAGTTTACAGTTGATATCAAGAGAAATTTAAATGTGGGTAATTCAACAGTGGCAGCCTTTATTGACCTAAAGAAAGCTTTTGACACTGTAGACCACTCTGTCCTCCTGGCAAAAATCCATCACTATGGTATTCGCTCAAATACTTACCATTGGTGTGAAAATTATTTACATAATAGATATCAAACTACATTTGCAAATGGCATACTTTCAGTCAGAGAGAGGGTGGTCTATTGCGTCCCTCAGGGTTCTATATTGGGCCCTCATCTCTTTTTAATCTATGTCAATGATATTATTAAATGTGTGAAAAATTGCAATGTTAGACTATACGCTGATGATACTGTCCTATATTCATCCCAAAACTGTTTTGAAACAGCTAAGATGTATTTACAAAATGACCTGGGGCATATCAGACCTGGTGTATTGAAAACAAACTTTCAATTAATATCACTAAGACAAAAATTATGTTCTCTTCTTCAAGTACAAGAAGATTGAATACACTTACAGCTGATATTCGACTTAATAACCAATAACTTCAAGATATAAATATCTGAGTGTAACCTTGGATCCCCTGCTGCATTACAACCTACATTTGAATAACCAAGTTAAAACCATAGCATATAAGACTTATAAACTCTGTTTACTTAGGAGATATATAGATAACAACCTGGCTATACAAAATTATAATGCTACTATATTACCTTATATGGAATATGCTGACATTTGTTTCATGACAACTTATGACACGCACTTGGATCCCCTCCAATATGCTCAAAGTAGATGCCTGAAAGTTTGTTTAAAGTTTCCTCATTTAACCAATGCTAAATATGTATATAATATTACTGGTGTAAATTTGTTAGAGGATAGAAGGTCTTCTCATCTAGTGAATTATATGTACAACAGGTCGAGGTGTGACAAATATAGAGATAATAGAAATATTGCTACCCTTTTACATGATGCTCCTACTGTCAAAACCATTACCCCTAATTGTTTATCTTATGCTAGAAGTGTGGAATTCCATGGTGCTATAACTTGGAATTCCTGATCTAGGGATAGAAGGAATACCCCTGAATCCTCAAAATTTAAGAATGACACGATGTTCCTTTTGAAAGGTATACTACCCTATGATGAGGTCTGACCAATCACTATCGTATACCCTGTGTGTATGTGGATCTTTATTTCTCTTATGGTACCAGAGCCTGTTTTCAGTTAATGAGCCCAATACCCCCCTCTCTCTAAGTCCCTAATGAACTGTATATGTTATTCTTATGTGTCATATGTTTCATATAAATATATAAGTCAGGTAGGACCAGAAGTACCAACCCGTACACGCATAGTGGGGATGAGGTCCTCTGCCTTCTTTTCGTCTTAAATTTACTATTTTTTTGTTCTCTCATTCCATGATGTTGTTAGAACTATGTTGTTAAAACTGATAAATTATAAATATGATTGATGTGATCTATTGAACTGACCTATGATAATTTGTTCACAACCCAATATAACGTTCTTCTTTCTAGAACTTGTTGTTCATCAAAGGATCAAATCATTGAATATGAGGAAATTGTGACTGAGAATGTATTGCTTCTACCTTCATGATTGTACTGCAAAATTAATAAGACAATAAAGTGAATTCAAACAAAAAAAAAGGCCATATAGGGCGCTGAAAACAGCGTGAGTGGCTAAATCCGTGTGATGCCCCAGGGACTACAGGATAACAAAGTGATCATTAGAGGCAGTGGTAATGGTGTGAGGGATGGTGGTGTCCCCTGGGGAAGTCTGGCAGTATCAGCATGTCGCGGATCATTTTCGGGAATCCTCCTTCAGCCTTTTCTCTGATATGAGAGTCCATTTATCAGACAGGCAGGGAGCATGTCTGGGTTTGTTTGAGAGCGAGAGTAGTGTGAATGTATGGCAGTAACCTTAAGGCGAAGCAAAGCAAAGGGGACTGAATGAACATATATATGCATGGTTCTTAAATGAAAAATGCAGTCAATTAGGACACTTTACTTTGCACAGCAGAATTATATGGTTTTGGCTGATCTGTTTCCATTACATTTCTCGCATCTCTTGATGTCAATTATACAGGTTCGTATGAGGTCAGTATCCTTACATAAAAGTGACTGGTTGCAGCAAGTTACATAGATCAGTCAAGCACATGCCCTCTGAAGATATGCATGGCTATGTAGGATGAGCGCTACACCATGTCGTCGATCATCATGAATTTGGGCAGCATTTAGATCAGAATGCTGTACTCCAATATTATGCTCCACCTGTGACGGCTATGTACAAAAAATGTGTCCAATTGGTCTGATTTCCAACTCACCGCTGATGGTCCAGTCGCAACGTAATATGGGCTTCTCAGGGTCATACAGATTTAGGTAGAGCAGCCATTCTTCCTAGTGAGGTAAATAAATTTTGTACAAACTTCTGATTATTGATTCCGATCATCGATCCTATAGAAATGTTAGGTAGTCTTTGCCGACATGCCAGGGGCAAATAATAACCATCATCAAATGTACTGTAGGCTTACTAATTGCTTTATTGTCGTAAGTCACTGAAAGGTCCGGATGTACATCCCAACGATTTCTCGATATGTTGCATGCCTTCCGTGCCTGTAAGTCTACTCGTAGCCATGCCTATTACTGACATAGCTGAGTCGCTGCAGATGGCATTGCACATTCATCGGTATATATAATAGAGGAACATGAACTTTAAGGCACCAGTGAGTAGAGTATGAACATCAAGGGCCAATCAGAAGTTTTTAAAGCATCATGTGCTAATGGACAAGGTATTTACTATCCAAGGCTGATTCATGGAGCTAGAGATGAGAGCGAGATGGAGTCTGCAAAATCAGATCATCCCTATTTTTATATGACACAACGTGCCAGAATCTTATGTAACAATTCTTCACTTCAGCACCAGTCTCTTGGTGTGCCACATTCCTTAAGCAGTGATAGATCGATTATCCATAAGGTTACTGACACGCACTTTCTGCACCTTTCAACACAAATACACACATACGCCCCCTCCCTCTCTGATTAATGCTGAGATGCTGTCCAATCACATCATCCCCATTTTCACATATAACAGAACTTCAAATTAAAAAAAGTAATGGTGCATTAAAGGGTATTCCAAAACCATGTATCCAGAATCGATCACCACAGGACATACTATTTTTCTCGGTGCGCCAAATTCGTTTAGCAGTGATGACTTGCTTATCCATAAGGTTACTGACACCCACTTTCCGCACCTACCAACACACACATGCAATCACGCCCCATGCTTTTCTGATTAATGGATTGTGAGATCAGAGATAAGGCTCAGAAGGATTCCTGATAAGGATCAGTGACATGCTGATGCTGCCGGACGTCCCTAGGGGGCGGCACCAATGCCACTGCTTCTGAAGATCACTTTGTCATCCTGTAGTCCTCAGTGCATCACACGGATTTAGCCACTTATGCTGCTTTGAGCAGCGTATATTGCTTATATTACCTAGACTTTGTGATACAACAAGGATGTTTGATGGAATTAGGATTCTGTGTCTGAGATGACTGTTGCTCTGTAAGAGGAATAAATTTGCAGCACCTCGCATCGGGCGTCGATATTGGTTCCCCCACATCATGATCTGCTTAAAACTAAGAGATACAATCAGGTCAGCAAACGATCTATAGGCCAGAAATGCACAGTATCAGAGAAAACTATAAACTTTTGGTCTAGATGTCGGCCAAAGTCATGATTCTCACTCCTATAGTTTGCCAATCACTACAGAGAGTTTTGATGAATTATTCTTTAGATAAAATACAACTGGTACATGAGGGTAACTTATATTGCATTTCATTTATCATAGGATCCCTAGTCCCAAAGTTGCCAGAGATCCATTGTCATTTCACAGAGCTGTTGTTATTTTCACAGAGGTTCCATGTACCACCACACTGCCACCTGGAGATTCATATCTTGCTGCCTGAATTTTGTACAAACTTGTTGTAATTGATCCCAATGACGTACTCTAGTCATGCAAAGGGCAAATGATCACCATCACCAAATGCACAGTAGGCTGTCTCATTACTTTATAGTGGTATATCACTGAAAGGTCCAAATGTACATCCCAGCGATTTGTCAATATGATGCATGCTGTAGCATTTTCTGCCCAATCAAATCAAATAACCCCCTATCTCTGTATATATATATATATATATATATATATATATATATATATATATATATATATATATATATATATATGCCGCATATTGCCTTTTAAGGGATATTCCAAAACCAAATGTGTCCAGGACTGATCACAGTAGAACATACACTTCTCCATTTGGGCACTTTGGTCTCTTGGTGTGCCACCATGCTTTAGCAGTGATGACTTGTTTATCCGTAAGGTTACTGACACCCACTTTCTGCACCTTCCAACATACACCCAGACACCCCCCTGCCTGTCTGATTAATGGATGCTGAGATCAGAGATAAGGCTCAAGGAGGATTTCTGATAAGGATCAGTGACATGGTGATGCTTCCGGACGTCCCCAGGGGGCACCACCATCCCTCACACTGTTACCACTGCCTCTGATGATCACTTTGCTATCCTCTACTCCTCGCACCATCACATGGATTTAGCCACTCCCGCTACTTTGAGCAGCATATATTGCTTATATTACCTACACTTTGTTATACATCAAGGTTGTGTGATGGAATTAGGATTCTGTTTCTGAGATGACTGTTGCTTAGTAAGAGGAGTTAAGATACTTGCAGCGTCTCACGTGGGGGTTCATATTGATTCATAATCAGCTCAGAGATACATTTGAGCCGGCCAGAGATCTTGTGGTCACGATTGCAAAGTATTGGAGCAAACTTTTTGATGAACAATGTTTGAGATCAAATGTCATGTATACATGTGGGTCAAATATTGCATTTGGGACACGATGAGATAAATTGCCGCTTGCCTCTGAGATAGTGAAAGTGTATAAGGGTACTAGATGCTGCTGATGTGTTCATGAGCAGGTTCAAGATATATCCAGAGCACTAACCTAAGTGACACTCATAGTGGCATATATGCTCTAATGTTTGAAAAAGAGAAAGTGAAAGCATCTGAGTGAATGTGTACATATTGTTCCTCGTTTACGATTCACCTTCCAATACATCAACCTACTGAGCAGACAAAATAAAAATTAATGGTTATTGGGTTTATTTCTTTTCATAAATTTTGAATTGTATGCTGTTATTTATATTTATTTCTGTACCAGCAGACATAAGGCAGCATCATGTCTCAAACATTTGACCACTCACTAAGTAATGCGTCATGCCCTTTGGTCATTATTATCAATGAATGTATCACTAGCGAGTAGTTTGCCATGGTAGTCTTCATGCATTATGCCGACATTATCGAGGTTGAATTCCTAGAGGGTCGGCATGCTGCTCCAATAAAATGCCGATGAATGGCCATGATGCTCCAATGACGTGTTAGTGAGCAAACTCACCGGCACTTAATTAGTGCATCATGCTGATCAATGGGCATGATGCACTCCTGCAGTAGAATTGAAGAGCCCCTAGTGATTACTACATGGACATTGTATATTTTCAGGAATGGGAGGACTACAGTTTGCGCTGGAACCCTACGGAGTACGGTGGTGTTACCATGATCTACGTACCATCAGAGTCCATCTGGCTGCCTGACATAGTGCTATATAATAAGTAAGTACATCTATTTCCAACCATGTATAATGCTTAAAACCCTTTAAGGGTTGCTGATGCATGAATGCATCATGCCCATTAGTCGTCATGATGCAACAATGAAGTGCTGGCAAGACACTTCATTGGAGCATCATGACCATCCTCCCATAGTATATGTAGCGACTCCCGGAGGGTCAGCATGGTGCACCAATGAAGTGCTGGTGAGCAGACATGCCAGCACTTCATTGGCATCATGATGACCAATGGGCATGATGCACTACTGCATTAGCGGCCTTTAAAGGGTTAAGTGGCATCTCCGGGTTAGGCATAGGTTAGGCATGATCCACCATTGCAGTGACATGAGTAGAATGAGAAATTTGAAGTTTCAGTATATAATGATCAGCGGCAGTTTGAAATATACCGTTACAGATCCATGACGTACATGGCTGGGATATAGAGAAACTGACACTCAGATCAATGCAAGTTTCATGTCTCTTACTAAGCAGTCTCAAGATCAAGTATTGCAGCTATGAGTCACACTTTGCACATAATACTATAGAGCAGAACTAGGACTTGCTTCTTGGTATCTTTGTTCTGTTCTACAGCAGGTGTACCCCATCTCTAAAGCACGCCGCCAGCTTTTTGGCAGGTACAACAGGAGGCCATTTCTTAACAGGCTACGACTGTTCACTTTCAAGTCGTAGTGGTAACCCTTAATTTAGTGACATTACAGCCCAATAGTATTGGCCATGTAATGCCTGCAGCACTACGACTGCCCTACCAAATGCTATGTGATTACTACATAAGGAGTGATCGTACTGAGCAGTCGTAGTGCATTCCCTATGATCACTGGCACTAACTTTGAGGTTGTGAAGTCGTAGCAGCTGTATGCAGTCGTAGTGGTTTAAGAAATGGCCTCCTGTATAATTCTTATCATAACAGTCCACATAGAATAGCTATGGTGTATCTCAGTGAGGCTGCTTATGGCTAGGTTTAATATAACTGGGCATTTCTTAGGTTACTACAACGCCCGGTCCCTGCACTCTATACCTAAAACAACACCATGCTCGTTACGGCATTTTCAAAACACACCCATATCACAGACTTTTGGTGGTAAAAAACACCCCTTTTTCTTCAAAAGCATGAACTTTTGGACCTCTGAAAGGACCCCTTTTTTCGGGAAATCACCGACATGTTTCCAAAAGTACCCTCTATTTCTCAAAATGCTGAATTTTCAGGACCTAATATGAATATTAGAGAAATTGGCTATCTCACCAAAATACCCCCTTTTCAGAAAACACTGACCATGCCCCTCAAAATACCCCCTTTTTTCTGATTTTAAAGGATTTTTCTCAGAAAATGCACCCCTTTCCCCCCAAATCCAAGGACATGCGAATTTTGAGGAAACACCCCCCTTTCTCCCTGTTTTTGGTAACGTGCATGGTGTATTTTTTCATGCAGAGTGCAGGGACCGGGCCACAACGCCACCCCTTCCACCCCATAAAGCAGGATTTGCACGCAAATCCCATAGAGTAACAGAAATTCAGGGATGAAAGGGTTAATTAAAATCAAACTTAGAGCCAGTGAGCCATACGACTGCTCTCTACGATCAGCACTTATGTAGTCATCACATCGTAGGGTAGCCTTAGTATTGCAGAAACTGTGCAACTATTGACACAGGGCTGTAACGTCACTATTTCAAGGCTTTCACTGCAATTTGAGGGTGGGAATTTATTACAGTCATGTTAAGAAATAGCCTCCAGACATCCTTATGTCGGCTTTAGTATGACCTTAGAGATAAAATGTGTTCAAAATACACAAGTTATACATAAAGAGGTTGTCCTATATAGGGCGAATTCTCTATCCTAATGACACAACACCAAGCCTATTTTTAGCAATCCACATACAGAAAAAGCTGTCCCAGCAAAGTGCTGCCGTCCTCACTAAATTAGCCTCCTCAAGGACTTCCATCCCCATGGAGGATAGCGTGCTCCGCATTTGAATGTGACTCTGATAAATAAAAGCCATGAAATCAATTCCACCCGACTCATTCCCTGCACAACGATTGGCCAGGAATGTGTCTTCAGGGAGGGTGAGGAGGGGGAGATATATCATCGATGAAGGCTGGGCTAATGGCCCTGAAAGCTTACCGTCTGCGCTCCTACCCCCTCCCCCCTTCCCACCCACTGCCTACTGCCACCCCTTCATCCCCAATCCCTACTACCACCCCTTCCTTTCTCCTACCCATCCTGTTTGACCCCTTCCCTCCTCCCTGCTCCTCCTAGTTTGGAGTCCAAGGGACATTGAGGCTAAGCAGGCTAATAAATGTGCCACATATGCTGACCTAGGACCGAAAACACTTCATGGAGGAACTTCTTGGAGGGGATATGTCTATCATCAGACAATAGTTGACCTTGGAGAGTCCTCGATTACCGCTTCCTTCCTTATCTATTTGTAGCAAACAATGACTCATTACCGTGAGGTAACCAGGAGACATTCTCCTGATCTCCCTCCTTTCACTACTTGTCCTACTCTATACATAAGGATTATCCTTACTGCTTAACTTTTAGAAAAAAAAAGAAGGGGGGAGTGAAGGCATTAAGGTTGCCGAGAAATCCCTTCGTGGCCTCCCCAACCTCTCCCAACACTGCACAGGGTGATCAAAGGGCTAATATCCGGGATATGAGATCCATTGGTAAATTAGAATCATTTAACCTTGATATGTGGGACAAATACATACTCTTAATGCGTCATGCTTACATGTACGTACTTGATGCACACATGCACCTTGTACGTTTACTTTACCTCACTTCTACTTGTCTTTTCTCCCCTCTCAGTTTATCAAATTCTCCACCAATTCAGTACTTCGTGACATGATTTAATGTACTACACCCCATCACTTCACTCGTGCATCAGCTCTACCTATGAGCATAATCTATTCCCGTACTATCAGTCTCTGAAGGGGTAAAGGAAGGCTGTGAGAAAGTTATAGGCCTAGGGTTAATAGACATTATTTTATTCACCAATACTTGTGCACAATTTGAAGTAATGATCAAAAGAACAGACACACATAAATGCCATGAAATTAAATCACAAAGTCTGCCCACTGTCAATTTGCCTTGATGATCAAAAAGACAAATTATTGTGTGGGCATCTGGCAAAGCCTGCTAACAAATAGGACAATTTAATTAATTACTTATTTAGTAGAGAAACAAAAAGACAGCCACCAGTGACGCTGTGTTATGGGGACTCTAATGTTTGTAGTACCCCACTGGGTACACACCATGCATAATTCCCTCTCAACAAGTCTGCAGAAAACCTGCCCGGCTACTATTTTCAGACAGTCTGCTACACATGGGGTCTGGGGGTACCTGCGGGGTGTTTCAGTATTATCAACTTTTGGTAATTACTCTGAAAAGAATCTTACTCACATGAGTCTGGATCCAAACTCAGACAATGTCTTCAAAATGAGTATATCTTGAGACTTACCCTGATCCTGGGATGATACTCAGGCAGAGCCAGAGTACTACCCCAGGATCAGCCTCAAAATCTGCCAGAGTATCACCCCAGGATCAGGCAGATACAGCATAGTCAAATTCATGGGAACACAAGAATTGTTGTTAGTCATAACAGGCAAGCCACATAATTGTGCTATCCTCCACAACCCCCTTGACAAGTAGGAGTTGTCTTATCTGAGTAACCAGGTTTTGCTGGGCACCAAACCACATTACTGATAATTGCTGCCAATACTCACGGGTACAGCAATCCATTGCCTGCAAAAGCATTCCTCATTGACAAGGCATGTATCAACAATGCTAGTAATGTTTCACTTCCATGTGGGGTGGAGCAAGGAAGGTTTGTTATTGGGAAGTAACAACCATTTTCAAATCACCTTTGACAGTGTTATGAGACTTTAAAAGGCAGATGTCTAGGCAGCAATTCTCTTTTGGAAGCTGGCTGGGTGGATTACCAAATCAAACAGATCTGCAAAGACAAATACTCTTTAGTGACTTCTCATTGTGAGTTCTGCCCATTCCTACAACATATTTATGAGATGTAGTAAGAAACATTTAGGGCTTGTTTGAAATTTAATCATGAGGTCTTTTATTGTACAGATAGGAACCAAATTCAGTCACCCCTGCTGTGTGAATGGGGTTAAGGATAAGTAAAATTTGTTAACTGTTAAAAGGCTATGTACACACAGCCTCGAATTGCACACTTCATAGTGGCTCCCCCTGCTGGAAATGACATAAAGCCACTCAGCCATCACCTTGTTATCCACTAGGAACCTCTGTCTAATACCGACACAAATCAAAGACAAAGCCACTGTTACACAATGTTTTTATATGCACCACTGGGACTGGATTAGTCCTTTACCCGCCAAGCAGCCATTTATTTTCTCATACAATACAGGCAAATCTACTCACCCTCATTAGTCCCAATCCTCTTTACTTTGCAGGACAGAAAAAAAAACAGTAGTCAGCATCCATATTTGTCTAGTTGTCTTTTTTCATAGAGAGCCATAAACTGTTGTCTGTGACATTTATCTTGGAAAGGTTATGTTTGTGTGCTGTTAAAAACAGGAAAATGTAAATGACTTAAAAACAGTGATTGCAATGGGAGATTACTCAGTAAAGCATATTAAGTGAGTTGGTGGTAAAACAGTCATTCAATTTGAAGCACTAGCAGAGTATATATGCAGGTAGCGCAATGGCAGTTTGTTAGGCCTGTTGAAAAATGATATTTATCAAAATTTACTTCAGGCTGCATTTTACAAGGTTAGGATGAGTGAAATGCAGTCAACACACTCGCCTGCAGAGAACCATATGCAGTTCTCATATAATTCCTCAAAGAATCTTCTGCCTAGCTAGATTCTATATAAACCTCAATTCTACATCAAATTAATTGCCATCTGCAGAACTGACAGGTCCAATAGTCAGAATAGATGACAGGGATATTGGTCCAAATTCACCATAACACTAGGTAGGGGAATCCGTCTGAATCGGGCCACAGAGGTGGTGCTTAGATAAATGACTCCTGACATGGGAAGGTCAATAAAGACAGGATGCGATGTGATATAACAGGAACCCAGAATGGCAGTTGTCAATATGGTTTTGTATGCAGGACGGAATTGTGAAAAAGCAAGTCAAGTGAATCATTGTTAATACTACCTCACACCCGCCTTATTTAACTTGGCCTTGTTTATATAAGTACTATGTAACTGCATATAATAGAGCTAGATGGAAACACTTTCTTTCCTCTAAAATTAGCTTAAACTGCTTAGCTTTAGAGTGCAACTACTGTAAAGCAACACATATAAGGTGCACCTCGTTTGTAAGGCACGTCCTGAGTTGGAGAACATAATGCTATGAAGGGCTTCATTATGTGCAGTTCTAATAGTAACTAATTCCAATATAAGTATACCCTGGAAATAATGCTCTCCTTGACCTTTGGAAGGTTCAGTAAGAAGCATTTGAGTACCCTCCTTCCATGTAGGCCCCACCTTATACACAGGTTGATCCACAATCTGGTCCTAAACAGTTTAATTCTTAAAATACATGAGTTATTGGAGCAGACAAGGGGTTGTAACAGCGGCAGTAATGTTGGTGTAATTAGTGACAGAAACATGGGAATGGGGGCCTGAGCAGACTCAAATTTGTTCACATTAACCCCTCAAAGGTCCATGTCTGCTTGAATAAAGTATGCTCGTGTCTTGCCCTGATATTTGAAGCCAGCTCTGCTGAGTCTAATCACCAAGTCTGCATCTATATACACCATGGTGTGGCTAATTGAGCATTGGTAATGGTAATGAGGAGCCACTCATGCACTGTATTTTATCATGATAGCAAAGGAATATGTGCCTGGAAACAGCATGTGGCCCTTATAGGGTTAATTACCAGACATAAGTTCCACTTTGTGTTATTCTCAGCGAGCGCTAAATTGTTCTTCCAGTCGCAGATCCCCATCCACTTCTACTTTTACAAAATATTGATGAATGATGATAAGCAATCCCTAAAACACCTACAGGTGGTATTAATGTTTACAAAATATTCCACTTGAACAATAATGGTTTTCCAGCAACTTTGGGGCATAACTGTCATCATGATTTCATAGATATGGTGTGTTGACCAGAACCAATGAGTTATTCTCAATTGGTGCCAAATTATTGTTATACCAGGGGCAGATACCAGGCCATTCCTACTTGGGCCCATTTCACAAACTCACAATACAATGGTAAAGGTGAACGATGAAGAGTGTTTGGCGACAATTATTTCCCGAGCTGGTTTGGGCCGTTCCGCACAAGGCCGGTAGGCCGAGTGCGGAGCGGCCCAAACCAGCAAGGGGAATAATTAGGAGCCAAACACTCATCAGAGTTCATCTTTACATTTATGTCAAGGTGTTTGGGTTGATAACTTATCAATATTTCATCAATAACATTGAAATTAAACCCTTATTTACCTATCTTCATCGCGAAATCCTGACCGCCGCCATATTGGATGTTAACGTTTCAAAAGGGCTGCGCATGCGCGGTGAGCGTATGACATCATCGTGCGGATTTGGCGCCGGTTATTTCACGGTGGAGTGCAATACGGGGGCTTAGTGCTTTCTCTATGGAGCATCGATATTCACCTTGACATAAATAATCAACATTGCCCTACTGTGACACATCCAGGTAGGATTAACTGTAAGAATATGTGCTGTCTGAATGAGGAATGCTATCCCCTTAAACTTTGGGGCAGTGCTTGCATGATGCTGTAATGGTGACTCTGCTTACCAGGATTTTATCTGTGCAGAATGCAGAGCAATGTGTATGATGTACTCCTGTGTCAGTGGTCCTTCAGCAGTTTAAAAACTGTTCAAGGCAGTCACATGATATCTGAAATAAAACTCAAAACACTTCCAGTACCAATTTTCTTTATCACTGATTATAAATTGATCAGCCTCAGTGTGTGTTCATTCATAATCAGGACTTTCACAAAAAAAACAACAACAGGTAGAATTGCACTGACACTCTATATAACTCAGGGAAGACTGCATCATTTCTTATTGATTTAGTGCCACTTGTTGCAAAACCCGGTAAAAGTTTCAATATGGGTTAACATCGCAACCTGTGCAATGTTTGTGGAAGATATGACTAGAACAGCATGCTGTGTTAGTCTTTTGGCTGCACCTATGACCTGAAGTGCCAGAATGAGGACCCTTCAAAATATCTACAGTGCAACATAGCTACCCCTGTTTGTTCAGGTTATGTAATTTTCTGTGGACATATATACGCATATTAGGCCATATTTTTCATGAGATACCATAATATATCAATATAACAACAATGTCAATACGATATTCACTATTCTAAGAATGGCAATGCTTCAATATTGTGGATAGCGATGACATCCCTTGTGTGGAGAGTGAGGTTGTGGGGGGGGGGCATCTTAACATCTCCCCAAGCCTCCCCCATTGAAAAAGGATGGTGGAGAGCTCATTCATTATCTATCAAGAGTGGGAGGGTAGAGCAAAAAACATTTGACACTTTAACGGGGGTTCCTTTTCAGCAAACAAAATGTCTGTGAATTACTATGGAATAAAGGGGATGACTGAGAATATTGCAATCTGTCTGGGGGGGGGGGTCAACCTATTTATGGGGTGCTATTGTAAAATACATCCAACTAAAAGGGTATTTTAAAGGCTCTCTGAATCGAGGAGTTTACTCCGTTGACTTTTGCACTGTGGCAACGTCCCCAATTCAGAGCTCCTTTAAATTGGTATGGGGCTTAGATTAGAGCTAGGACAGAGCAGTGGACCCTGGACATCCAACATTGACATTCATGTCCATGACACTCATTGAGTGGGATGTTTGAGGAAAGCATGCATGTATAGGTAATAGATATTTCATGTCAAATGAATGCATTAAACATCCCTTCCTTTACAAATCTTTTTTTTTTTTTTGCCAAAACCAAAGTAAATTTTGATTTTTTGGATGACATGATGTCATGCAGCCCAAGACCCCCCTCCCCCCTTGTCATCCTTGGTCATGGAGAGTGGGACCCCCCCCCTCTCCCCCTCCTGCATGGAGTCATGTGTACACATCCCCTCTGTGGGAGCAGTTCCAGATCACAGAGCTGTATCTTAGACATTGCAATGCTACCAGATGGTTCCATCAAAGAGAAGGACAGTTTTGCAGACAAAAAAGGGAATAAGACCACCACTATTCCCTAATTAGGCACCTATAGACATGATGTATTAAACTTTTAATGGCTGTATTCCCGTTGCATCAATGAAGTGCAGTTGAGACTACTGGTGGCTCTCTTCTGGGAGTGTATAAGCCACATCCAGGGCTAATACACTCCCAGAAGAACAATATTTAATCAAGCAATACTTCTGAACATTTTGAATTAATGATCAAAAGAACAGAGACACATCAATGCCAGGAATTAAATCACAAAGTCCGCCCACAGTCAATTTACCTTGATGATCAAAAACACAAGTTATTGTGCTTGAATCTGACAACGCCTGCTAACAAGTAGGCAAATGTAATTAATTACTTATTTAGCAGAGAAACAAGAAAAAGCTGCCAGTGACGCTGTGTTATGGGGACCTAAATGTTTGTACTGCCCCACTGGCCACACACCATGTATAATTCCCTCTCAACAAGTCTGCAAAAAATCTGGCCTCCTACCTCTTTTACACACAGCCTGTCTTAGATGGGGCATCTGGGGGGTGTTTCAGCATTAATAGTGGTAACATGGTACAAGGAAGCCATATAGAGATGATGCTTAAGGACATAACTCTACGGTATTTTAACTGGAATTCTATTCGTTTGTACTATGCTCTGAACTTGTGGGAGTGAACAAACCCATAGCGTCGAATCGATCTCTGACTGCAGACCTGACAAATTACTCACAGGGGCTGAAAACCATTGGAAATATCTGGAGATTTTGAACATGTACAACCATACAGAAGAGTCAAATTCATTGGAACACAAGACTTGTTGTTAGTCATAACAGGCAAGCCACACAAGAAAAAGCTTCCCTCCACAACACTCGTAGTCATCCTATCAGGGTAACCAGGTTTTGCTGGGCACCAAGCCACTTTAATGATATGCACTGCCAATACTCACGGGTACAACAATCCATTGCCTCCAATAGCAGTCCTCATTGACAAGACATGGTATAAACAATGCTAGTCATGTTTCACATCCATGTGAAGTGGTATAAGGAGAGTCTGATAGGCTGAGACGAGAGCCATTTTCAAATTATCTTTGATGGTGCTATGAGTCTTAAGAAGGCAAAGGTGGAGGTAGCAAATCTTTTTGAGAAGGAGGCCAGGTGATCCACTCATTTGAATGGATCTGCAAAGTTAAATACTCTTTGGTAACTTTGAGTTATATTTGAGGTCCTGTTCTCCATTTCTGCCTATTCCCACACCATATTCATCAATAAAGGTTAAGGGTCTTTGGTCAGATTCAAACATCTTTTTTGTACAGCCATATCAAGGTAACCCTACTTACTCTCCAATGGGTGGGCCCACCCCTCCCCTTTCTCTTCAACCTTGATAGGTCAAGGATAAGTAAATAAATGTTGACAGTGAAATGTCTATGTACACACAGCCTCAAATATTTTTTGCCTGGCAGTGGCTCCCCCTGTTGGAAATGATATGAAGCCACTCAGCCCATGCCTCGTTACCCACTAGGCACCTCTGTCTAATACCGACACAAATCAAAGACAAAGCCACTGTTACACAATGTTTTTATATGCACCACTGGGACTGGATTAGTCCTTTACCCGCCAAGCAGCCATTTCTTTTCTCATACAATACAGGCAAATCTACTCACCCACATTAGTCCCAATCCTCTTTACTTTGCACCACAGAAAAAAAAAACAGTTGTCATCATCCATATCTATCAAATTGTGTTTTTTTTTTTCATAGAGAGCCATAAAATTTTGTCTGTAACATTAATCTTGGCAAGGTTATGTTAAAAACAGGCCTTTGTAAATGACTTAAAAACAGTCAGTGTCATGGGAGAGCACTCATTGAAGCATATCAAGTGAGATAGTGGTAAAACAGGCATTCAATTTGAATTGCTAGCTGAGTAAATATGTAGGTGGAGCAATGACAGTTTGTTAGGTCTGTTGAAAGATGATAATCATCATATCAAATGTACTTTAGGCTGCATTTCACAAGGTGAGGATAAGTGAAATGCAGCCAACACATTTGCCCATAGAAAACCACATGTAGTTTTCATATAATTCCTCAATACTAAGGAATTTCTGCCTAGCTATATTCATAAACCGCAATTCTACATTAAATAAATTGCCATCTGCCCAACTGACAGTTCCAATAGTCAGAATAGATGACAGAGATATTGGTCCAACCTTAACTCACCACTGTGTAAGGGAGACCCTCTGGATGGGACCACAGAGGTGGTGCCTAGATAAAGGACTCCTGACATGGGAGGGTCAATAAACACCGGACACGATATAAGAGGATCCCGAAATGAAAGTGGTCAATGTATTGTTGTACACAGAGCTCAATTGAACACAAAACATCAAGTCAAGGGAAAATTGACTTAACACCCCTACCCTGTTTTTACCAGGTTTATAAGTAATGGGATATCTCTGCATAAAGCATACCCTTATGGAAGCTCTTTCATTCCTCGAGAACTACTCTTATACACATTACGACTGCTACTGTTGTAAATCTCTCACTCATTAATTTCACTTGTGGTAAATAATCACCAAAGTGCAACCATGACAGCCTAGATTCACAATGCAAATAATCATTACCATAATTCCTTGGACATTAGGTAATGTTATACTTAAAGAATGGCATAAGGCACACCTGGGGCTAGTGATTGTGCAGTGTAATACTAATTTCCATATAGATATATCCCACATAATGTTTATGGGGTCTATTCTAACATTAGTGAATGTATATAGACGTTGCCTGTACGTTACCACAACCGCAGTTCCCTATTCTAACATTGGGAAGGAATCTGAGTCCCATCCTCAAATAAAAGCCAAACACAAAGTACAACAGAATATGGTCCTTAATAGTTAAATCTTTACAATACAGAAGTTATTGGAGCACACATGGCATAATTACAGTGGCAGTAATATTGGTGTAATTAGTGTCAGAAACATGGAAATGTGGGACTGAGCAGCCTCACATTTGTTCAGGTTAACCCTTTCAAGGGTTGTGTTTGCTTTAATGAAGTACCATTGTTTCTCGTCCTGATATATGAAACCAGCTCTGATGAGTCAACTCAACAAGGATATATATGATCTATGCACCATGTCAAACTGTGCTGCCTTGCATCAGTGCAGTGCTAAATAGGAGACGCATACACGCTGTATTGCACTGAAAACATGGAAGATCTGAAACTAGTCAGCAGTGACCACTTTAAGTTGTCAAGTTGACGATACCTAAAACTACAACTTTAGGTAGTCAAAATGACGACTTTAGGTCGTCATCCTGAGGACCTGACTCATCAATATGACGACTCTGTACTGTCAGTATTGTCATCCTGATGACTCAGGTAGTCAGGATGACAACCTAAAGTCGTCATTTTGACTACCTAAAGTTCTAGTTTTAGGTATCGTCAACGTGAGGACCTAAAGTGGTCATCGCTGACTAGTTTTGGATTTTCCATGTTTTCAGTGTGGTGCATCATAATAGCAAAGGAAAACGAGCCTGGAGACCATGTGTGGCCCTTAATAATTAAATACCAGAAATAAGTTCCATTTGTGGTTATTCTCAATGACTGCCACATTGGTGTTCCAGTTGCAGATCCCTGCCCGTCCCTACAGGGGTCTGTTTTACAGAATATCAAGTAGATAATCAATATCAAACTGGAGACACACAAACAGGCACAAAATATTCCGCTGAAACAATTAGCGTATGAGCGTTTTCTAGCAACTTTTGGACAAAGCTTTCACCATGATTTTCAAAAAGATGGTGTGTGGACCCAAAATAGGTTCTACTTGGTTATTTACATTGCATTGTTCTTAGAGGAACAGGCGCCCTTGGAGTGGATCAATGTTCCTAGCAGTTCAATAGTCATTTCTTAGAGTCAGCCTTCTGATCTAATGAAGGATGAAATGTTTCACCTCCTAATTCTACCCTGAATGCCATTCAATGATTATTGCATTCATTGATTACCGTCATTATTGGAGAACTGGACCCTGGAGGTTAAACCCAGTGCAGTCAAAGCCGTCATGAAAATAAACGCAGCATTTAGCAACTTAATGAAACTCAATGTAAATTATGCCTCATTTATAAGCGCAATTTGTGCAAAATATTCAAATTGGTTTCTGTCAGCCAATGACATTGATTAGCATTCGTGTCCAAATAGATGGGATTTAAACAGAATCTGAGTTTGTGTCAATACCTGATAACATTCAGACCTTTTGGGCAGATAATGAAGGATAGTTGGTGTTGATGTACAATTGCACCATAACCATAACCATCATGTTGCAGTAATGCATATTGACTTGACGAGTGCTACATTCATTAATCGTACCGACCATGCAGGGTTCATACACTCACAGAGGTTACTTGATGGTTCGCATGATGCACCAATGGAGTGCTGGCAAGTCTGCCTTCCAGCACTCCATTGGTGCATCATGCCCATTGCTCTGCATGATGCACCAATGGAGTGCTGGCAAGTCTGCCTTCCAGCACTTCATTGGTGCATCATGCAGAGCAATGGGCATGATGCACTCCTGAATCAGTTGTCCTTAAAGGGTTGAAGAACAAGGCAGTCACATGGTATCTGATATAAAAATCAAAACTTTTCAAGTGCCAGTCTTCCTCATCACTGATTTAAATTGATTAGCATTAGTGTGTGAACATTTATTATTAGGAAAGAAGGACAACTAGAATTGTAGCACAGAGTCTTTTTACCCTTTAAGGTATGTTTGTACACTGATGCATTATGACCATCGATAGTCAAGTTGACGGAATTAAAACCCTTCTAAATATCCTTAGCATCAGCGCGGGCTATAAAATTCCATGTGTGTTTGTGAATATTAAAGTGTTCGTATCTTTAAAATATGGAGTCTTCAAGTCACCAACGTTAAGTTATAGATTTTGCTTGCACTGTCATTTTGATGATTAAAGACATAAGCGTTGACAAGATTAGTTGAATTCTCAGTATACCAATCATAGATAGAGAAGAGGAGTTTATTATTAGGTAAATGGAGAGACTGCATTTTTCTCTGATTTTCCCCAATTGCAGACACAGAGACTATTTGGGAATGGCCTAACATGAGCTGGGATTACCTATAATCCACAGCATGGTATTGTTCACTGATACCCGGCAGACAGTCCATTATATTCATGTGACAAACTGGTTACCAGCAGATCCTCATGTCTCCAATAATAGTAACCACGGTGATCAGGACCCCCACTCCCATTACCTTCCATATTGCTCTCACTGTTTTTACTCAGCAGCCTCTTATTTAGAAGGGGGTTACAGGGTGTGCACAGCCCCTTTTTGCTAGTAGCTAAGAGGTTATTTTCCTCTTCGATTCGCCTCAGATTTAGCCAAAATAGTTGCTGAATGAAGGGCGCACACACTCCCTTTTCAAAACCCTGGATCTGCCACTACCCAGCTGTTTCTATTGCTATACTGCCTTGTTTAAAAACCAAGGCACATAAGCAAATGTCCACGACCATGGAATGCGATGCAAAATTGTGCTATGGGGAGTGGAAATTTGCATTTATGTCATGGCCTATGGGGTTAATTTGCTTTTAGATAAAGAAAAACAGCTCAGCTCCACTCAATATCCAAGATGGCAGACCACATTGAATACAAGTATATTGTATTCCATGCCCCCCATGGAATACGGTTGTTCTAGTACTAATCTATAGTAACGATCGTATCTGCCATGACACAACTATAAATCTTAATTAGCTTTGTACCCCAGCCCTTACCAATCTGAATCTTGTTTGAATACTGCTGTCAATCCTTACAATTGATTTCAAACCCTCTTACGCTTATTCAAGCCTGTTGCCTGTTTGAAACCCCAGCAGTTATACAGGCCGATTTGGCTATTCTCTATTAAAGGACTATACGTCAAGGTTCAAATGTTGCCTTCATCATCAGGATGCACAGCTGTAGTAGTGGGAGAAGACCCATGGTGGCAAAAGAGGCAAGGGTCTGGAGGCACCATGATGAGGCTTTTTACTGCCTAGAGGATTAATCTGCTGTGGGAGTACATGTAGCTAGCATGGGGACACGTGAGACCACCACATGGCGTCTGTGTCAGTGTTCACACCAGAAGGAAACAAGATTTTGCTGAAAAAAAGGAGTGAGACAGAGAAGTTGGGGTGAAAGGCTCTGGGTGTGATGAGTGTATGGTTCTCTAGTCCTTGAAATTGGGACCTGATTATGTATCGCCCTATCCCCCCCCCCAAAAAAAAAAGAGCCTTCATCTTTGGAAAAATATATGCAGTTTAGGGACTGTTTAGGTCTGGCAGTAGAAATTGTGCTTGGTGAGTGTTCCCAACAGACGCAGGCAACTGTTGGTCTGTTCATCACTTTGCTGCTGTCTGTAAAGAAACCATTATAAAACCTACGTCACTGAACGTGGCCACCTGTCTCAGGGGAACTTGTTGGTAACAGCTGGGATGGTATCAAAGTTGTTTTCCCCTTTTTCTCCCCCTCCTGTCTACAGCTACTACCCCCTGGTGTTCGAAGTTCTTTTTTATTGCGCTTCTATCTCTTTAAGTATGGGCTCTCTTTCTCTCTCTCTCTCTCTGTCTCTGTCTGTCTCTCTCTCTCTCTTTCTCTCTGTCTCTCTTCTATCTATGTATCTATCTGTCAGTCCCTATATTTCCCTCTCTGTCCCTGATCAAAACAGAAGAAAACTCCATTCCGCTCTTAAGCGATGATGGGTTCTTTAGAGGGTTATAGATTGGAGCAGACATTCAAGTCTATCTCCATGTTCGTCCCTTTTCCTGACTGAGTGCTGCAGTCCCTGAGGGATATGTAATGGAAAACCTCCACAGAGCTGGAGGTTTTGCCATAAAACCTCCGAGGCGAAGCTGGGGAGGTTTTATGGCAAAACCTCCAGCTCTGTGGAGGTTTTCTGACTTATACTTCATCCACTGAAGTTTATGTAACAGTAAAACTATAAATATAAGCATATTTTGACATAAACAGTAGAGGCCTAGAAGAGGATTTGAATATACTACACTGGCTGTGATATAAAGCTATAGGATAAATATATGGTGTTCCAGGCTGCAACAACCAGCAGTCTCAATAGTATAATGGTGAGCATTGTTGAGTTTGAATCACATAATGTGGGTTCAAGACTGCATGGGGAAAACGTTTTTAACATGTACACATAATGTAAAAGGGATCTCTGTAAAGGGCCTCCCTGAAGCCCCTTTTATCTTGTTGGCATTCTAGGGGCATTCCTTTTAATACATTGTTTTTAGAAATGACAAAATGGCAAAAATGACAGTGGCCACCTGAGAATGAAAATAAAATCACACCAGGGGTTTGAACCTGTGTGGTCTAGGTTTCTAGTCTCAGGCCTTAACCACTACACTACATTGACTGGTCGAACTTTCAAAATCGAAGTGACCTGTTTATCTGCAATCTGTTACTCAGTCAAAGTAGTAGCATACCACCATTCAGTAGATGTTCTAACATCCAAAGTATCAGCTGAGGACTCATGGTGTAATTGTTAGCACATGAGACTCAGGATCCCAGCACTGTCTGGAGCATGGCTACGAATCCCATACGGGATAGCATTTTCTCAACAATTTCAAAAATGACCTGATTCATAAGACCCCTGCTATGTTTGACCTGTTTCACAAAACCTCCTCCCAAAGCTGTCCTAATTCACAAAACCTCCTGCCAGAACTGACCTATTTCATAAAACCTCCTACTATCCCTCCCAACTGTAGAATGTGGAGATAAACCTACAGTAGGAACAATGGGGTTCAGAGCCAGGTGGAGTATAAGACACTGAGGTCATACCGGTCCACCCTGCCAAGCAATGTATACAGTAACTTACTCCATTTGATAGTGTATGTACTTGTTCCACCATCAGATATGCATACTCCATTCCTATTTCTTTGGCAGTGATGTAATTTCAATATAACATATTTCACAACCTCCACAGGAGAAACAAAAGGGGACCATAGGTGTGCAACCTATACAAAAACTCCCCGCCCCCTCGCAGGCCATACGGTCCCGCAGGTTATATTATTTTGCAGGCCTGGATTGATCTTTGCTTGACCAAACACCTAAAGACTATTATTCTCAGGAAGGATAAAAAAATAATTAACCTATTTTTTCAAACATTCAGCTCTTTGAATCTTTACAAACTGTAATGTATTTCATTTTAGGTTGTAAAAACCTGAAAATGGTCCAATTTCCAAGTCCTTGTAGCCCGAGGTTAAAAAAAAATAGAGTAGGACATTCGGTCCTGCAGTCTGGTTATTTCCGTGGGCCCAGGAGCGTTTTTTTGCCAGCAAAAGCCTTTGTCCTGCGAGTTTTGGTATTGACCACAGATGTGGCAGATTCCGTAAGTCACTATGGATGTCTGATCAGATCAGACGGGATATGAAAGATCAAACTTGTCTGATATTAATAGATTGGATTGAAAATCCTTCACGCAAACACCTCTGATGTCCAGATCCTCACTGTCGGCTTAAACATGTTAACTATGGTATCGGTACAGTTAGTTACCATAGCCAAATGTTGCGAAATGCTTTAAGTCCCTTCTGGATTAAGTAGAATACACCGGGTACTTATCAGTAGCAGTTACCCTTATCTGTAAATGGAAATGTCAAGGAATACATGTTCATGTCAATTATAGTGAGCGTTTTCTTTCCCTATCAAGATCATATGACGTGTTCTGACATTTCCAATTTCCAACGAAACACAATATCTGATGGCAACGACATAGACTCTATCCTAGGAGGGGGATATAAGCTTTACAGCACTGCAAAACGAGTCTGGACACCAATGATTGGAATCTCCATTAAAAGATAAGAAGCAGAGTGGGTTATAAATGTTTTTATTTGATGATCATAAAGAAAGTTACTTTTTTTGACAGTCGAACCTTCGGTATGATAGTTCAGCAGAAATGAGGGGAAGAACCTTATCTTTTATTACAACCTAGGGAATTCTATATTTTGTCAGTTAGTCCAGAGGATGCTGTTGGAACCGATCTGACTATTAACTATAAGTGTATTATTTGTATACATAATTCAAATTGTTGAGTAGTCATTAATAGTCACATCTAATGAAACACCTCCACCGCTGAATTCATGGATCATGTCAATAAAGTATTCTGCAGCCCACATGACCCCGTGTGTATTATGCATGGATGCAGCCAGAGGCATAGGAAGCAAATCTTCTTTGGGGGGGGGCCCAGCTGGGTACCCACCATGACCACCTTAAATTGTCGGCTCAAGCGTGATGACGCCTATACATATCTATGTAGAATTTGTATAAAAAGATAATGTTTGGATCTGATTTGAGGCTCAGGCCCCATTTTCCCTATCCCATTACCATATTAATCTATTTTGAGATGAAAGTTTTAGATTCTTGGCAAATTTTGGGGGGGGGGGGCCCAGACATATTCAGGCCCCACCACCTTTATGATTAGGGGTGCCCGCCCCCCCCCCTTTTCCTACGCCCCTGGATGCGGCATCATGTGCACCATGAGAATGATGCAATAAAGCATTATGACGTCTAAAAGGGTTCATTTCTAGTTTTGCAGTGATGCGAGCTTATGCCATTCCTCTCCAATCCATTGGTCAGTCATGATGACTCAGTACCGTAAAACCTCACATTGCACCCCGTACTATGAAAACAGCCACATGCCACACATGATGCCTTAAAATTACCCCGTACATAAGACACACCCTGAGTTCAGGCCAGACCTATAAGCCCCATCTCTGGGCTGTTTTTGCTCAGATTTGATATAAGTTTACTCCACCCATGAGGCACTCCCACTCTTTTGGAAAGTTCTTTAGGGTCTTAGTAGGGCCTCTGGAGGCCATTTCTTAACAGGCCACGACTGCTCACTTTCAAGTCGTAGTGGTAACCCTTAATTTAGTGACATTACAGCCCAATAGTATTGGCCATGTAATGCCTACAGCACTACGACTGCCCTACCAAATGCTATGTGATTGCTACATAAGGAGTGATCGTACTGAGCAGTCGTAGTGCATTCCCTACGATCACTGACACTAACTTTCAGGTTGTGAAGTTGTAGTAGTTGTATGCAGTCGTAGTTGTTTAAGAAATGGCCTCCAGATTGGTGCATAAACTGGCCTAATACACAAGATGCTATGGTTGGGATGATGCGTAGTGTCAGAACCCTGCCTATAAGCCACACCCAGACTTGAAGTGGTCACTATAAGACAAGGTAGTCATTTGAAATGGTCTAAAGGCTATGGCTTATACACAGGGTGTTTTTGGTAATTCATAGATCATCATCTAGGGGGCAAAACGACCCTCTGTAGATTAAAAGATCAGAGATAATCATTGGTGTGGTTATCATAATCATGTGATCCAGACCTGGATACAAGCCCCTGTCAGACAGTTTGACTTATTTCATTCTGATGCCAAAGTATTTAGCCTGTCCCGACTGTTAGCATGGCCACAGATCTACTGCCAAGTTCCCACTCTGTTTGCTTGGATCTCTTCAGCTTGCTGTATCTCTGCTTCAAATACCTCTATATCAATGAAACAAGAAGGTATAGTTTAAAAAAAAGTCTTGTACACTTTTTCATAGATTTTTATTGATAATAACACTTGTTTAAAATTGTATTTTCATTGCCGGTTGCATTGCGCCATAAGGGTCAGAAACGATGTTCGAATGGAATCCTGACCTCTACACTTATATGCCAGCCCCCTATAGTATAAATCCAAGAACCTGTGTTTCTGGTTTCAAGTCTGATTTATGTGTGAGGCTTTATGGATAAGGGAGCAATAAAGTCTTGAGACGTCCAGAGTTGTGGCAGAGGCACAGATATCTCTGCACATGGAGAGTGTGGAAGTCACTCATATTGATCAGCTTCCGATGATAGAGTAACGGACTGGGACTGGGCCAGCAGAACCAATGAGAAATGACAAAGTTGGGTTACCCCAGGGGTGCTTTGTTGCCCTGCTGTGCATAAGAAGAGGCTGAGTGAGGAATGGGTGGGATTATGGGTAAATGGTGTGGGCGGGTAAACTCTGAAACCCTTTAACCCTTTAAGGGCCACTGATGCATTAATGGATCATGGCCATTGGTCGTCATGATGCACCAATGATGTGCTGGCAAGATGCTTGCAAACACTTCATTGGAGCATCATGTCGACCCTCCGGGAGTATATGTATCAACCCCATAGAATCAGCATGATGCTCCAATGCAGTGCTTGCGAGCAGTGTTGCCAGCACTTCATTTGTGCATCATGATGAACAATGGGCATGATGCATTGATGCATCAGTGGCCCTTAAAAGGTTAAGCGCAATTGATGAGGGATGTGTTGAGCGGCAGGATGTGCTAATGAAGTGTGGAGAGCAGCACTTCATTGGTGCCTCATGCTTCCAGGGGTTGTGGCACATCATGATGGCAGATGGACATGAGGAAAGTATGCTGCTCTGTAGTCATAACTGCTGCTGCTGTCAGAGGGACTGATATCAAACAATTTAAGAAATGCCCTATTTCAATGTCTATTCATACCCAATTTTTTTGTATCAACAAAATAAGTCATTGATCTATCTCATTTTCTTTTTCTTGTTTCAGTGCTGATGGGGACTACACAGTAACATTAATGACAAAAGCTACATTGAACCACTTTGGTAAAGTAGTGTGGGAGCCGCCGGCCATTTACAAGAGTCACTGCGACATCAACGTGGAGTTCTTCCCCTTTGACGAGCAGCTCTGTAAACTCAAATTTGGCTCGTGGACGTATGATGGTACCGCGGTGAGTAGGAATCAAACTTTCAATGATTTGTATAATGCCTCTGTGTTCCTATGAAGGCCATTTCTTAAGGCACTATGATCACACTCAACTCCAAATTCCTGTGCTATTCAAATGGGGATTTTGGTATGACTTGAAGTGCACTGTCGTAGTACCTTAAGAAATAACCTCTCATGATGTTTGAATATACTGTCGATGGGTCAAATTGCTACCACTACATTGATGCATCATGCCTACCCTCCTGCAGTTTCCCAGTCTCACTTAGGGAGTGGTCATTATTTAACAACATGGGGGGGGTTGGTGAAATTTCGTTCGCGCGCGACGAAAATTTTTCCATCCTCCCCCTCCGAGGGGTCTGAAATTTTTCCATCCCCCCCTTTTATTCTATAGTCGCGCGTGGGCTTTTCGCTCAAAAGGGGCGAAATCCTTTTTTGTCCCCCCCTTAGATGGGTCTGAAATTTTGTTGTCCCCCCCAAACCCACCACCCCCCCCCCCCCCGTTGTTAAAAAATGACCACTCCCTTACAGGCTTGGCTTGATGCACCAATACAGCAACATTATTTGGCTTGCCAGCTATATTCATGAATCATGAGGACCAAAGGCATCATCACACTATGCAACCATTGACAAGTATTGCATCCATTAGGTTCAGATAAGTTAAGGTAGGATTCTAGTAATACCAATGCACTGGAATTGATGGATTGGATATCGATCTTTGAGATGTAGTATTAGCCTCTAGTATGGCGAATTGTCAATGTGAATATGCCCATGCATGAGCCATTTGACTGAATGTATATATGCGTGTGCATCTTGAAAGTAGTAATAACAGCAATTCATGTACAAAACTGAAAGTAGTATACATTCGTTCTAATTTTCTACTAACCTTGCCTCAGAGCAAATTGTACATAATGTATGATAGCAAGCAAAAAAACCTCATATTCATCCTTGACCACTGCATTGTGACCTTGAGCTACTAACCTTGACCTTGCACTAACCTTGACCCCGTATTAACCCCACAGGTCGACCTTCGCCATATCTGGGCGGATACGCTAGGTTTGGGTGAACTAGATGTGATCGATATTAGTATGGATATCAAAAACTACTATCGGTCAGTAGAATGGGACCTTATCGCTCTCCCTGCCAAGAAGAACAACAAGTACTACCCTTGCTGCTCTGAACCTTATCCCGATATCACCTTCAATATCACCCTACGGAGGAAAACATTGTTTTACACAGTAAACCTGTTGTTACCGTGCGTGTTTATAAACATGCTGACGGTGCTCGTCTTCTATCTACCATCAGACAGCGGAGAGAAGATCTCATTGTGTATCTCCATTCTACTCTCGCTCTCCATTTTCCAAGTTCTACTGATTGAGATGATCCCAGCGACATCATTGACTATACCGCTCATGGGGCGCTATATCCTATTCACCATGATCATGGTCTCTGTATCTGTTTTTATATCTGTTGTAACATTGAATGGCAATTTCCGGACTTCGGCCACCCATGTGATGCCTCAGTTCACCCGGACTATATTCCTAGGTATCCTTCCACGGTTATTGTTCATGAAGAGACCTCTAGATGAGGAGGAGTATATAATTGATGACCCGGAGAGCTGCACCTGGTTAGAACCTAGCAGTAGCAGTGTTGGACTCAGGCGGCGCAGTAAAGCTTTGAGTGAACCTACCAATGCTGCCGGACCTCCAAGTGAACAACCACCGCAAAATGACAGCGAGTCAGTCTATGGGAATTATGCAGTGTCTAGTAGTTTTGTAGGTGCCCAGAATCTCTGGGGAAACACTACAGATTTAAGTAATTTCTGTAATGCATGTGCCAAGAGGAAGCTGAAGATTTATCCAAATAGCGCATACAAGGCTATGGATGGATCGATATACATTGCCAAGCACCTTAAAGAAGATGATAACTGTGCTACGGTAAGTTGGTTCCCTTTTTTATGATAAAAATGCTATGAATTGATCACTTTATAATGGTTTAATTATTGCCTTATAAAAGATATTACCAGAAATTATTAATATTATTGATTCATTGAATAACTCATCCCACTTCTATTGACACATGTTGATGTCTTTACCATTGCATTTATAGATACAGCTTGCATTGCACTCTTGTATCATGATGATAAATAGGCGTGATACATTTATGCATTATCAGGCTTTAAAAAACTTCAAAATTCACTGGGTTTAGTTGGTACTAAGCATAGGTCCCGAAACCTATGCAGCCCCCATGTTGACATACACATACGTATATAGGACATACTGGGTAATTTTCTTTGCCAATCAGTATTAGAGTACCTAAAGATGACAAATGTAGAAGAGTGTTAGATTGAGCATAGGAGGCCCAATTACGTGTCTAGTACTCATAAATTTCAAAACCACTCTGCCCCCATTGCATATATATATACGACCAGCAATTATTCATTACGTAAAGGTTTTCTTTCAACTCTAATTTATATTACCACAAAGACATTGCACATGTCAAAACCACTATGGTACTCTTTCTATAAAGTATGTAAATGCCCACAAAGACTTTTACTAAAAGGTTCTTGCCCCAAAACTCCACCACAAAAAGAAGATATTCCTCCTATGAGATCCAAGCTTGGGGAAAACAGTTTTTATCTGCACAATAGTAAAAGTCACACACAAAGTTAGAATGGCAAACAATGATCCTATGAAGCAATCTATGACTCCTCAGACCTTAGGGACTTAATACAAGCAGGAAGTGAGGACTTAGCTCTGGGATGATTGGATAAAACCACTTTGGGGTGAGTTGTTTAGGGGGTGTGGGGTGCCTGGGCCCCACTGCCTTCTCTCTGTGGAACCCAGATAAGGGATAAGTCCGCAGGCATTTTGTTTTCTATCCATTTCCCCAATTTCATGCGTCGAGGAATTTAATATAGAATTCGACGCAGTTACAGCATACGCTGCTGCCGATACACAAATAGTCGCGCTGAAAAAGGAAATTGGAATTTCTTCTCATCTCCCAAACACGACATCTTGTGTTGAGCCGCTCAAAAGCTGCTCCCCCTCCACCATGAGCTGCTCAAACTAATGTGTTAGCCATGGGAAGTGGTTGTAGATGTATTTAAAGTACTTAGTGGGAAGGGGAGGGAATGGAGGGGTTGAATCAATTGGTGCTTCATGGCTCTTATAGATGTAGAATTATGGTGGAAGGAGAGAGGGGAAATGGATAGAGCTATAGTTTATTTTTTCTTTTGTAAATCATACTTCTATGACTCTTTACTCTAGTAATACAAAGACAGACATACAGCCTTATTTACTTTCCTCATGGACCCATGTGGGGAGTTGGTAATATGTTTTCCCCATTCCAAGGCACTTCTGAATGTGTGTATTTGTCTGAGCTTAGGGGTATATGGAAACAGAGAGCACATTCCTTTGTATGTATACCCACTTGAATGTCTCATGCCTATTAGCCATTATAGAGTAAGAGTGCAGAAAAGGTTTTTGAATTTAGTGGTCTGTTTTCAAACATGGACCTAAAATAACCTATATACATATACATGACCTCTGTATGACCTTGTACTAATCACTATTTGACCTCCATGTCTAGGTGCGGGATGACTGGCGGTACATGGCGCTGGTCATAGATCGTCTACTACTGTGGATCTATGTATCAACATGCCTGGTCGGATCCTGCTCCATGTTACTAAGGGCCCCCATGCACTATGACACCCGCATACATATACAGGAACAGTCAATGTCACTGCCCTAACCGTGATGTCATAAAGAGCCATAACATCACACCACGCTATGCCGTCACAAGCTATGATGTCACCCTATTACATGATGTCACACTATGACACCTGCATATATATGCAGGAACAGTCCATGTCACTGCCATACTAATGATGTCATAAAGTGCCATGACGTTACAACAAGCTATGACGTCACTCTATGATGCCCGCATAGAGGAACAGCCCTAGTCATGCCGCAAAAAACAGACCATGACACCATTACACCCTTTGACTTGATAACAAGCCCTGATGACACATGCCATGAGGTCACATCATTCCATGACATCACATGCAATGACGTCACAATACATCATGACGTCAGACCACGCCATGACGTCAAAGCACATCATGACGGGACGTCACAGTATGCAGCTATATGCTGTGACGTCACATTCATAATGACATCAGACCACCACATGGCGTTATAGCACTTCACAATCGTTATTGCCATCAACCTCAAGATGCGATGGCCAAATTGTATTTTATTGTTATGGTTATCAATCCAAGATGCCACACATCATCCTTTGATGTACGATACTACATCAATCCAAGACGCCACACATCATCCCTTGATGTACGATACTACATCAATCCAAGACGCCACACATCATCCCTTGATGTACGATACTACATCAATCCAAGACGCCACACATCATCCCTTGATGTACGATACTACATCAATCCAAGAAGCCACACATCATCCCTTGATGTACGATAATACATCATTCCTTCCAGGATGCTACACTCTGCGATTTACAAGTCACTAAATGACGTCATCAGGCATTCCATGACACTGTATTCAATGCCTGACATAGTGCGCCAACATGGCCAACTACTGATGCTGTTAAACCTGAGCTAGATACAATTAGAAAACCTAGAGGCTGTCAGGAAAATAGCATCTATAGCCTCTATGATCACTAGCTTTTGTATGATCCAACTGTATGTATACTCTACCATGATGCCAATAATTATGAAACCCCTTTTATAGTTATTTGGCACCTACTAGGTTGGTCTGTCTTTCAATTTCACAGCAGTCTTTTTTTCTAAGTTGATCACAGATAATCCTTTTTTCTGGTTGTATGCCCAGTACAGTGGCCCCTAATGAAAGCTGGTAAAATTGAATTGAATTCAAAATTGGGTTCTGTTGCAGTTTAGATCCGATTGGCGTTTATTCACGATCAAGAGTAAATTGGCTGAGACGGTGTTTCCAGTATCGTAGCTCAAATGGAAATGTTAGGGCACATATCAATGGATGTATCAAATTCTTTGATTTCGTTGTGAAATAATGATGAGAAAATGGCAACTATGAGAGAGGGGAAGAACACGAAAAGGATACAGGAATAATCCTCAAAAACTAATGAAAATTTCTTTAAAAAATGAGAAAAATTCTTCATAATCACAAAAAAAAGTTTTTTTGCCCCTGTTTTGCTAGTGTCGGTCGTGTTACTGGAAACACACTTTTTTTTGGTGAATTAATGCACTCCTGATCTATCACTCCCAAGGTCCATATTTATCTTTTGTGGCATTATTATTATTATTATTATTATTATTATTATTATTATTATTATTATTATTATTATTATTATTATTATTATCATTATTATTATTATTATTATTATTATTATTATTATTATTATTATCATTATTATCATTATTATTATTATTATTATTATTATTATTATTATTATTATTATTATTATTATTATTATTATTATTATTATTATTATTATTATTATTATTATTATTATCATTATATGACGGGGTCAGTTGAGCATGAACGGACTGCCATTCTGCTCCTGCAAGATGTATATATGGTAAATGATTTATATGACTATATATGTAAATAAATGATGGAAAGCAAAAATAAAACATGATCAGCAAATGTGACCATTCCATTTGGAATATAGTAGGAGGTCAGTGACAAGACCCATATTTACACTACCTTCTGTATGGGTCTCTGGACATTGTATTATAGATTTCCTTGACAGGAGTGGGCTAAATCCCCCAAACATGTTGAAATACCTTTTCTATAGGGTGTGGCTCATAGGTGGGAATATTCAACCGCTGCTGCGCCTTACAACATTAGCCTGTAAAAGTAAGGGTAGTCATCACATGCAAGGTGTGCCTTATGCACAGGGGATTACAGAATTAATTTCAAGAAGGAGTGACCTCTCAGAGATATTGACAAAGGTGTTTTTTTTCTACTTTTCTGAGCTTCGACTTATGAGAATGCCAATAAACCTCTAGAAATTTATCATGTAATTATTATGTATGTACATTACATTATGACCACCTTTTCTAAATTAGGTGACAATTGAAGGTATATTTATTATAGTCTAGTAATTCCTATGACATTCCTCTTTCTCTATGGCCTCGGTTTTGCCATACAATTGCACTGCTGAAGACTAGGGGAGATTTTCTTACCACTATGAATGTTAGGAAAGCCTATCGGTACATATCTATCATTATGGGTGAGACTGGAAACTAATGACATTCTTAAAGTTAGCCTCTGCTTTGAGAAGCTGGTAATGGGACTTCATGGACCATGGAACTAAAATCACTGAATTTAAATAGCATCTTCTTCTGGATCTCTAGAGGAACATAGCTCCGCGTCCTTAAGAATGCCCTTATAGTTGTCAATGCATTATTGTACCATGCCCATTGGTGCACCATACACCAGTGGGTGTGATGCATTAATTCAATCTCCAGTCTTAAAAAAGGTTAGAACATCTAAACCGAGAACATAAGTGGACTTATCAACCGGCTCCTTCCATGAATACAAAGTGAATTATCAAAGATCTACAATCCTTTGGGGATAATAGAAGATTGCACATGTATGCATATTACCCTATTGAATATCAATATCAAATAGACCAACTCATTTTGATGTATGAATGAGAAAATGTGAACATGTCATAAGAGACATGGCTATTTCAATGAAGGATGCATACTTTCTATGTCATGTATTTGGGTATACACATGTATGATATGAATAGGCATAATCATTATATACACACTGTTGAAACTAAGCATTACATAATTAATGGTACTGACTGTTCCCTAGGTGACGAAACAGGACTATACAAGCACTATGGACCCTAGATATTGAAATAAAAGTAGTAAAAGATGGTCTTTGCCTTACCTCCTTTCTGTACACATACTTTATCACCGCCTATCCCATCTCATAATGCTCGCAAAGACGATGTATTGATGATTACAACTTTGGCATGACCCACCAATGTAGTTTTGGCCAATGACTTGCCGGTTCTGGCCAGCACTCGCCAGCACTGCATAGGTTGTCATGACAACCAATGGGTATGATGTACCCTCACACTAGTGCCCCTTAAGGAGTCAGTGCAAAAATGTATATAACAATAATCTTTACTGCCAATGCATCATCGATACATCATGCTGAAAGCCTGTCCCATGAACTTACAATTCAGCACAAAGAAAAGCACTGAATGCTCTGTTAGGAGGGGCTTGTTCCAAGTATTTGCTTTACCAACCAAAATGAATGCTGGCGATCAGATTCACGGGAACCTCATCAGAGCATCATGACCGCTAGAAGGCGTGATGCACTTGTGCATTAACCCTGTCCATCATTATGTTTCCCAAATACATTGCTATACAGTTAAAGCTGATACAAGACGTGAAATATAAAGAATTTTCGTTTTGGGTATATCTACAATCAGCCCATTTGCTTGTGTGTACTGTTCGAATCTCAACAGATTCTGAGAGTTTTAACCATGCTAATTTCAAAGAAATAGATGTCTAGAAATAAAATCCCTCCAGCATTTTATCTTTGTTGACAAGCACTTAATTGCATCAGCTCAGAAGTGTCACCTGTAGTTGAGAAATTAGACTGATGTGTTCAATTACAATGACTCCTTCCCAAAAGAAGTCTACAGGGTTGCAGACTGCTCAGCGCTGCCACTTGGAGACTTTGGTTTGAACTAATTAACCAATGCAGTTTACCTTCCCACCAATGCAGTAAGCACAGTTGAACATTGCATTTGTCACTGTATGTATTAACGCCCACTCTTTACTAGATTAAATACCATAAAATAAATTGGAAAGTGATGTACAATCTTCTGAGATAGAAGTTAGTGCATACCACATCTTGTAGCAGCTTTAAGAATTATACACACCAGTGTATAAACCAAAAGTCGCGACTCACCTACTTCATTCTCTATCCATCCCACCTTTAACTAACAATAATTCCACATAATTAATGCAATATTTGCAACCGTTATGCATGTGAACTCTATATTCTCTCCTAGACTACAATTTGCCAAGGTTTTGAACATAGATAATCTTTCTAGAATCCTACAGTCGTACAATTTATAAATGATTGAGATTTCTTATTGCGATAGTGATTAAGTCAATGATGTTTGTAATTGTAGCTTTTTGGTTTTTGTCAATCAAAGAATCGGTCAACTCATGTTATTCTCTATTTGCCTGTCTGTCACTTCTGTCTGTACTGCTATCTCATCTCATACTTTCTCTAGTTGTTCCTTGTCAGTTTTTTAAAACCTGACAAAAAAGATACATTTGAGCTTCCTTTGTTTAGTAGTAGTTGCGCTTGAAAGCTATATTAGAAGTTGACAATCTTCTTTACCACCTATTTACTTCCCTAATTAACCCTAATTTACTTACCTTAAAGGGGCCGTGTTATGCTGCCATGTTGCCATGTCTCAAAGAATCGGCTTCATGAAATTAATGCATTAAGCTAAGTTGAAGCTTTTCTGATGAAGCTTTTGTTGCTAATGGTTCTGTACCTCAGTTAATCTGGACCCAATCATACAGTCCATTGCAGTAGGACGTGTCACACCAACCTCTTCCTTGCTTCATATGTCTCACCATATTCAAATACCATTGATCGCTTTATCACCCGCGTTGTATATGGGACTCATTCAAGCCCGGTTCAAGCCCGATGAAGGTTAATCAAATTCTCTAATGTAGGACTTCAAGCTGGGTACCGCATAAGTTATTCAGTCTGCAACACTGGGTACCACATAAGCTATTCAGTCTGCAACACTGGGTACCACATAAGCTATTCAGTCTCCAACACTGGGTACCACATAAGCTATTCAGTCTCCAACACTGGGTACCACATAAGTTATTCAGTCTGCAACACTGGGTACCACATAAGCTATTCAGTCTGCAACACTGGGTACCACATAGGTTATTCAGTCTGCAGTGCTGGGTACCACATAAGTTATTCAGTCTGCAACACTGGGTACCACATAAGTTATTCAGTCTGCAACACTGGGTACCACATAAGTTATTCAGTCTGCAACACTGGGTACCACATAAGTTATTCAGTCTGCAACACTGGGTACCACATAGGTTATTCAGTCTGCAGCACTGGGTACCACATAAGTTATTCAGTCTGCAGTGCTGGGTACCACATAAGTTATTCAGTCTGCAACGAATACTACTCCACAGCATCCTCCTTGGGACAAACAATATCACAGTCGGATAAGTGTCCTACAACAATGTAATGTGCAAATAATGAACTCTCAGCAGATGACTCTAGTTTGAAGGTGATATAAGTAAAGATTAGAGTAGATATGAAAATGTAGTATGGAGGAAATCTTGAGAAACCTAGTGAAAGTGAACCAAGAGGTGAGGTGAAGTAATAATGAATGAATGGTAGATCTACAGTCCAATGGCAGTCACAACATTGAAAAGCATCTAATTCAATTTATAGGTAAATTCCTGTTTAAAAAATCCTCAAGCTCTCCTTTGCCTTTTTCTTTTTAGATGTATGATGCCTTTGTTATAAATGAGCCTCTGAATAAACTATTTTTATTTTCAAATTTAATTTGATATTATTTATACATTCATGCAAATATTCCTTTTTGCCATTGGATATACCTCCATGCTTAATAGTCCCTGCCTCACTGCAATGGACTACAGCTACCCTCAACACAAGTTCTACCATCCCTTCTTTTCCTCTCCTCCCTCTTCATTTCATGTGGTTCTACCCCCAGATTCCATAGTTTCAAACCTACCCATTTTATATATAGAAATTTTATTTTGAATTTTGGATAATACAGTACTCCTCAAGAAATGTTGTTAGTCTAACTCTATATAACTGTGTGCAGCTAGGTAGAATTATCAGTTCATTTAGCTTTTAGATAAATAACATTAATATACTCAGACGAGACTGGTTTTCATCGCTGAACACAAGCTAGGCTATTACCCGCTTTTGGGAATCCACCCAGGATATCCTAGTCAACTGCAGGGGTAAGTCAAAAGAACAATACTTATAGACTGCCATCGAAAATAATCTAGGTTTGGGTGTAATTACCCAGCTGGGATTGTAATATAAGAAGGGGGTGATAGATTTGCACAAAAGTCCTCAATGGTAAGAATAAGTCCCACATTTCTCCTCGTTTCTCCAAACTGTGAAAACCTGCATCGCATGAACTTGGCTCATTCCCTATTGAACCTGGTCCTATTTCTAATGTCCACCGCTGTACTACCTGAATGCTTAAAGATCTCATCCAGACCTCCACAAGCACAGTCCTCCGTCTCTCCACTCCAAGTCCTCCTATTCCTGGTATTTCCTACAGAGAGTCTTAATAGGCTGCTGTAGTCTCTCCAGACAAAGAAATATATCTATTTGTTACTTACATTTGAGATTCTCTAATGATTTTTTAATTTATTTGGGTTTAAATATCATTTCAGTGTCTAAGATTGTTATGAGTACCAAGGGGAGTGCTGAAGGTTGCATAGCTAAAATTCAAGATTATCAAAATTCACCCAAAACTTCATAACTATTCAGATCATGGTTTGAGCTTCCTATAGTATGATATAAATGTTTGTAATTTGACCAGATTTAAATTCTAATTCAAATCAGACAAAGATGATTTCACACTCTTGATATCTATTGGATCGAGAAATCTGTCACCAGCCCTATCTGACCAGTTGGGGTTGAGCAACCTTTCAACACACCTATTTCTAAATCTGATAACCTCTTCTGGAAACAGATAGCTCATTTTGTGATGTCAATGGTTTATTTTCATTTAATAGGTTGACATGAGACATCTATGGAGCGAAAGACTTGGTCTCCAGGAACTGGACCCCATAGAGCGTTCCATTGACATCCGCAACTTCTACCCATCCACAGAATGGGACCTGATGGCCATCCCTGGCAAGAAGAACATCATTTACTACCCATGTTGTGTAGAACCCTATCCTGACATCACCTTTAATATCACCATCCGTCGCAAGACCTTGTTCTATACAATCAACCTCCTGGTGCCTTGTATCGGTATCAATATTCTCACCTGCCTTACCCTCTACCTGCCCAGTGCCTGCGGGGAGAAGATGTCTCTGTGTATCACCATCCTGCTCTCCCTCTCCATGTTCCAGATGTTGTTACTGGAGCTTATACCGGCAACGTCACTCAAAGTCCCGCTAATGGGGAAATACATCCTTTTCACAATGGTATTCGTGTCATTATCAGTAGTGCTGTCCGTGTTTACATTAAATGCTAATTTCCGCTCCTCTGCTACTCACGAGATGCCAAAGTGCACGCGGAGGCTCTTCCTGGACATACTTCCTCGGCTGCTGTTAATGAACAAGCCTGAATGGTACAAAGAGTCAGAAGACTTTGATGAGTGCTACCATTCAGAGTGGAACAACCCTGAGAATGATTTGACAAGCTATGAGGTCAATGCCCATGTCAGAGAAAACCATGCGATGAGATCTCATATGGATGCTGATTTGGAAGGTCCGTACCAGAGGCGGTTTCCGCCTGTACAGACTACCTTCATTGGTGCAGACCTCTTGTGGAAGGATACCAAAATGTCACATTTCTGTAAAGCATGTGCAAAGCGGGATGCGGCAGGCAAGAAGTACCCACTGCAGGTAGAGAAGGTACTGGAGGGAATACAGTTTATCGAGAAACATCACAAGGATGAAGATGAGAACACATTGGTGAGTAATATATCTTTATGCATAAAATTGCCAGTCTTTGAAATAGTCATATGCTCTTTTTTTGTGATCTATTTTCGAATTCAATGAACTTTTCTTTTTTGAAGAACATATGTGTTTAGAATCCATATAATCCTTAAGATAATCATCTGTTCCAAAGTCTTCTATATACAGGTACCAAAATGAACTTGCATGTGAAATTCATTTGTCGGTTTGTTATCAAGCTCATCAGTAAGATTCTTTGCATATTTATTTGTATGGTTATCATAGTGGCAGGTTATCAAATATTACTTCTAATAGCCTAATATGGTTCTGACCTTAACACTAAGAGACTGAGGCAGTTGATTTCCTCTTTGTATACACAACAAAACAACTGACGGCCGTCAGTCAGTGATGGACGGCGTAGGGACACTATCCTTAGCCCTTTAATTGTTTCTAGTTATATTAGAGCTTGGAGCATGATTATTTGGTTCACTATTAGTCCCAAATTGTTTAAATTACATTATAACTGCACACCGGTGGCTAACTCCCAGCCACCAGCCAGCCACCATCACTTCCATCACTGCTATCACTGCATATGACGTCATGACCTCATGATCTAGTTGAAAACAAGGCTCTCTGAAATCACAAGACTGTAGCTGCAGCCTGATTACAATCACCTGCCTCTAGCCTGCACAGTGATCATACATACCACAGTGTTAAGGTCCAAATATGATCAGTGATGCTAGCCAGAGGCAGGTGATTTCTGTTCAAAAAGCTGCCAATGCCTTGTTGGTGAGCAGATTCACCCACATTTCATTTGAGCAGAATGCACTAATTCTTCTTAAAAGCATGAGTTTAACAGTGCTTTCTATATATATATTTCAGATTGTGGATGAGTGGACATACACCGCCCTGGTGATAGACCGTATGTTGTTCTGGCTGTACATATCAGTGTGCGCAGTCGGCGGGGCCAGCATACTCCTTAACGCCCCAATGTTGTACTCATTTCATGACCCCATAACAGATTAAAAAAAGATGTTACCACAAGCACAATAAAAACAAGATGTTATCCCATAGAACAATAAAAACAAGGTATAACCCCATGCTACTATAAAAAAACCAATGTGTTTCTCCATAGAACAATAAAAACAAGGTGTTGCCCCATAGATCAATACAAACAATGTAAAACCCCATAGCACATTAAGAAACAAGATGTTATCACTTAATACAATATAAACAAGCTTCATGTATTACCCTTTTGGAAAGTGAAAACAAGATATTACCGGATAGCACACTGAAAATGAAAACAAGATATTATTCCTCAGCAGGACGAAAAAAAGATATTGTCAAATAAAACAGATAATAATTATGATATAATTACTGCTTTTTGATAACAACCGGCAAATGTACCCACTAAAGGGATATAAATGTACAAGCTATTTATTCATGTTAATCAGGGGTTCTGACTTGCCAATGTGGCACATAGAGTGATTACCAAAATAATGAAATAAGATTAGGAAAAAGAAATATGGATTCATAATATTCACGTTTTTTTTAATCTTCTGTAGATTCTTAGCCATCAGGTAGTTTACTAACTCTATTTACTGCTGCCTCGAGTGTAAGGTCTGTCAGTGTGCCTTCACCTTTCATGACCAATAGTCTACTAATGCAGTGGCAAACTTAGACAAGGGGTGGTTTGGACTTTTCCTAGTCTAGTGGATCCGCCATTCTGATGCGCTATGCCAATTAGTGGTCCTGACTTTGATGCTTTGATGCATCATGACTGACCTTGATTTGACCTTGGTATCTATGAGTGGTTAACATGATGCAAGATTGTATGAATTCATTAATTATGTTGACCTATTAGCAACCCTCAAAAGAAATGTAAATATTATTTGACCCCTAAAGATACTATTGTAGAGCTATGAAAAAGAAATTATTTTATTGCTTGTTCAATATCTCTCAACAATGAGGGACAAAAAAAGCAGTAGAATAGATTCTAATAATGTCGCAACGCAATTGATATATGAATGAGTCTATTCTTAACATTTATCCTTTGTTTCCTTGTACATTGTATGAGTCCTCTCAGTGTATGGTGTACTTCTACCGTATTGTACATACTTTGATTCATATCAACAGAAAGTTTAGTAAAAGGGATGATGTCAGTATATTTTGTTCAAACATGAACATGTTACCGATGAACGTGATGTAGTGATACATTTATGGTCGTAAATCATAGAAGGTTTGCATATGACGAATTTGGAGGGTATTCCAGCCCCTACTCTTCGAATTTTAGTTTCCCCCTCTAATTCTTTGGCTCAAAGTGTCAGGCTGGATGAGATCTTCATGTTACATATGGGTTTTGATGGTCCCATATGCATATTTTGGGCTCCAGGGGGGTAAAATGTGCCCAAAATGATCAAAATTGTCTGGGCGAAATTGTGTCTGGGAGAATGACATTTGAGTTACAAGCCATGTTGAGGGCTTAATTTCCTACAGAAACAATCTTCATACCTCCATGAAAATCTCAGGTCCAGACTATTTTGACCTGTAGATTAGGAAAATCACATTATCATTTATGTCAGATGTGTCCTTGCTATTGTAAAAGAAGCATACTTATAAGAATTCTTTTTCCAGGCACATGTCTGGGCGAATGACATGTAAGGCCCCATATGCACACTTTCTATGATTTGTGACCTTATAATCAAACAATTAAATGATTCACCAGTATTATTCACTACAGAGGATGTTGTATGAAATACCATTTTATCTGAAATGATAAGGATTCAGATTTTATCTTGTGTGTTTTGTGTGTCTTTTGTCTTTTGTCCTATCACCAGAGTTCTGAAGCGATTGGTTAGTTGGCAGGTGCTGCTCAGACAAGTTAAATATAAAAGGTTTTAAATGTGTGATTGATTGCCGCTGACCTAGAAGACGCTAACTATATCCTTCATTAGTGTAGCAGGTGAGGTACACTGATGGTCTTACGGCTACATCTATAAAAAAATGTTTTGGTCATTTTCCAGCTTTATTTGTCAAAAAAAAGAATACACTTAATTTATTCCAAAGCTTCCTTTAGTCAAAAACATCCTGTAATTGCAAATTGTACATATGTCAGTGTACCCTTATACACAATCTTACTGTTATGACTATGTTCTTCTCTCCCTAATAAAGTGTATTTTAAACAAACTGATTGTGTCTGGAGAATTTCTGTTTTGTTCTTACTATGTGGATAAGATTGTATATACATGTTTACAACATCCTGTTATCAATCAGACTGAAATATCTGGAAAGTTACATGTCTAATGATCAAATGTAAAAATACCTTTACGATCTGGATAATGTGGAATACATGCCATCTGGCAAAAAGGTAACCACCCATCCTTTATATTATAAGTTATGTGTTCTCATCATGAGATCTCATGATGTTATGACGTTAAAATATCATTGCCATTTTCATTTTTATTTTGCTTTATCTGTTTTCATTTGCTATAGTCCACTGATCATAAAGTGTAATAACCATTCATCCGTTTCTAAGATAGCTATAGTTTTAATTATTATGCGCCTGTATTAATCTGAACATGCTTATCATTTTGATATCTGATTCTGTTGTATTCAGTAACATACAATCTGTTCATAATTTCATTCGTTTCCAGTAGAGATTAGCTAACATAGATATCAATCATTACGTTGTATCATTTCAGCTTTCTAACTCATAACCCACTGGGCAATAGGTCTATATAGTCATTAGGATTTTATTAATTTACACATAGATATTAGGAATAGTGGAGCAGTAGAATTAAGAAATATATTAGATTTGTAAAGCTAGTTAAAATGATTGAAACCATCACTCGACATCAGCTAGACAAGGCCCGGTCAGAATTACAACACCGCATTAGGTCAAATGTGGATATGTCATAGAAACAAGTAAGTTCAACGACACTATTTTCAAATTCAAATAGTCAATGTTTCTCATTAACAATATACACCGCAGATGCATTCAAAACCCCTTTTCACAAATGAAATATGAAGAATAAACAATAAAATAGGTGCAAAGTAGCACATTGGTCAAAATCAAGGGCAAACAGAATGATTCAAGCAATAGGAAAACAAGGGACGAGTTTAAGAGCTAACATCATATTTGGAGGCTATAGTGGCCAATATGGCAAGATGAGGCACCATCTAAAAATTCTCTTTGTTTAATAAAAATATGTTAGTATCAAGTCAATATACCTAGACTGGACATTTTATTAATTTACCATATTTGAGTTTTAGAAGAAAAGGATGATTTTAAAAAACGATCAAAAGTGAATATAATCTTTTTTGAGAATACTCAGCCCCCTTGCCAAATTGGTCTGTTAACTCTGAAATTCAACATCAGCATTCCTGTTGCATTCTATTAACATTTGATTCTATTTTCATTTTTGTCCAGGTGGACTTGCGACATATGTGGACAGAAAAGCTTGGCCTAGGGGTGCTTGACTCCATCGAAAAGGCAGTTGACGTAAAATCCTTTTACCGCTCAGCTGAGTGGGACCTGATTGCTGTCCCTGCAATAAAAACAGTGGTCAAGTATCCATGTTGTGTTCTCCCATATCCCGACATCACATTTAATCTGACCTTCAGAAGGAAGACCCTGTTCTACACCATCAACTTAATTATGCCTTGTCTGTCCATCAACATGCTGACCTGCGTCACACTGTACCTGCCAAGCGCCAGTGGAGAGAAGATGTCGCTGAGTATCACCATTCTACTCTCCCTCTCCATGTTCCAGATGCTACTTCTTGAACTGGTTCCTCCTACATCTCTGAAGATCCCTCTATTAGGAATGTACATCTTGTTCACTGTGGTGATTGTATCACTGTCTGTGCTAGTGTCAGTAATGACGTTAAACGTTAATTTCCGCACTACGGCTACACACAGGATGTCCTGGTGCACACGTAAGCTCTTCCTGGAGATCCTACCTGACCTGCTCCTGATGCACAAACCTGAGTGGTACAAGAATAGTGATGACAACGAGGAAACTTACTGGTCTGACCAGAATGATGCGGACAGCGACCAGACTGTGTATGACAATTACACACCCAATGAGAACCTACTTCCAACATCTCAGATGGATGCGGACATAGAGGATCCCTTCTCCAACCCTTACAGCATACAGAGTACGTTTATTGGCGCTGATTCATTGCTGCAGGATATTGATATGTCTGTATTCTGTAAGGCGTGTGCGAGGCAGGAGGTGGCAGGCCTGTCGAGTTACCCGCTACAGATGCACAGGGCCCTGGAGGGTATGGCATTGATCCACAAACATCACCAGGATGATGATCAAGGAAATGTGGTGAGCACTAATATTTCTATTTTGTGTCATGATCATTGATACAAAGTGCTTTACACTTTTACAATTTCCCCCCAATGTCTATAAAAGATCCATATGACACTATCATGCAGTATAGTAAATTGATATCTTTTTTACTTCCGATTCCTACAGAATTAAGACAAGAGATTCCTCAGCAAATGAAAAGAAATATATGCTTATAAATGTGTCTTATTTTGTTCTGATTTAAGTCAGAGGGAGATAGCCACATAGCATCTGGAAGCACAAATTATAAATTTTTTTACTAGCTGTATACAACTGAATAGATAAAATTCATCTTACAAGCTTAAATAATAAGCAGGACTAAACTTACTTCATTTCTACATTGTTCAGGTAGAGATGGAGTGGACATACATGGCGCTGGTGATAGACCGGATTCTGCTGTGGTCATATGTGTCGGTGTGCGTTGTAGGTGGCGCTAGTATCCTCCTCAATGCACCGATCCTCTACTCATCACACAAGCCTCTCTCCTAAATTGATGGCTGAATTAGGCGTTTACCCCAGTGATGGACTACCTTGAATCATGAATTTGATGGCAAAGCCCTGTTTCATTTTCCGCAAGAATCAACCCTGTTTGTTGAACGTTTCCTGCACCAGACACATTCCCCATGGTTATGAAACCCATACTCAAATTCATGAGATACAATAAATCTATTGCGCCTCATCACATTCTTACTAATGGGGCAAGTACGATCAACATTGAGCTTGTAAATCAGCTTGACCGCTATGTCAAAGTCTTCAGTTTTCATGGACACAAACTAAGCTTTTGCTGAAAAGCTTTGATACCTTTTCATATCAAGGTTCTTGTTTCACCACAGGAAGGCATTTCTCAAGATGGTACGACTAGACCCCCTTCAAGTCGTAGTGAGATCCCTCAGTTAAATGCCACTACAGGAGGGCATTTCTCAAGATGGTACGACTAGACACAACCACTCTTAGAGTTGAAACCCTCAATGTCAGAGTGGGTGATCGTAGGTACCACACTACGACTACTCTGTACGAGCAGCACTTAGGGCAGTAATTACATAGGGTTTGGTAGGGCAGTCTTACCAGTGCAATCCTTTCTGACCACAATACACAGGCATGTAATGGCTTTAAAGTGAGGGATTCCACAACGACTTGAAGTGGGTCTGGTCGTACTATCTTGAGAAATGCCTTCCTGCTCTGCATCTAGTGGTTGCTAATAATTGCAATGGTACGACTGCCCTACCGAACCCTATATATAATTGCTGCATTAAGTGCTGATCGTAGTCTGTCACCTACGATCGCCCACTGATACGGAGGGTTTCAAGTCGTACTCGTTGTGTCTAGTCATACCATCTTGAGGCCACCCAAGATTCTCCTGACTGAAATTTTGAATTTGAACCTACTCTCTAAATTAACTGAATTGTGTGGATTATTATGTTGTTTTTTTTATACCTTACCTGATTGAACTGTCCAGGGTATTCTGGAAATCTGTTCAAATGGAAACCCCATCAATGGTTTCAAGTTGATATGTTTTTGCCTGTTTGGATTTAAAATTTTATTCTTGTAATTGTCCTGCAAAAGAAGCAATTGTCTTTGCATTCACTTCATGTTTCTGGTTTATTTTCTTTTTCAATTGTTGGCCAATTGACAAAATAAAACGTTGTGGCTTGTATACTTTCAAAGATATGTATACCTTCTTTTTTCATCTCATCTAAGGAATGAAGAGTGTGTTGTTGAAAAACAAAATCCTTTTGAAGGCATCCAAGAGTTATATCCAGTGGACAAACACGATAGCAATCAACCAAATATGGAACTAAGGCTGCAAAATCAAACTGATAGCGGTAGTCGTGGTACTAGACACTAAACTGAACATTTTCAAAATGTTAATATTGCGCAGGTTTTAGCACTCAAATAAGAAGAATGAAGATGAGTTCTTCCCATTGTTGTTGTTGTTATTGTTGTTGTTGTTGTTGATGATGATGATGATGATGATGATGATGATGATGATGATGATGATCTTTCTCAATCAGAGGATGAAACACCTCTAGTAAGATTTAAAGGTAAATGTCATTATTGTGTATCTGTTGATTCCATGAAAGCCTTTGTATCAATTATAAAGGGCCTGCATAATGCATGGATGCAGTCCGAGCACGTAGACTTGCCAGAAGCGGCATTCATGGATCAGGCTGACAAATTGGCATAACTAGCCCAATAAGTCTTTGTCCAGAAAAGGCTGTATTCTGAGTATTCTTTCATCAGGCATGAAGTAGTGAGCATTAGTACATGTAGGCTGTAGGAGAATGGGCTGCATCCTGTTAGAAGCTGGTAGTTATCATGCTGCATGGAAAGCATTTTACTGTCTGAATGTAGTAGAATAGCTGAAAGCAGTAATAGTATAGACAAATGATGTAATGGTAGACTTTCCTGGATGTCAACCCTCTCGTCAATGTATACATGTACATAAAGAATGTCTCTTAACTCTTTAGGAGTAAGCTTCTATAGTTAAGGTAAGCTCACTTATATGTAGAATTACTTATTTCTACTAACATGCAATTTACATACGCCGGTGTATTGAGACTGTATACTCTGTCGGCATAAAGGCGGAATTGTGCTGAACATATAATCTATCTCGATTCTCTCAATTACAAAAGCTGTGATTAGGAATGGGGAATTATTGTAAATCCATAAGGATATTCTCAATGTGCTTACTCAAAATTCCCATGAATTGATTTCTGTAAACCGTAACCACAAAATAGATGTTTTTGTAATGTGAATCATCTTCACTCCATCAACAAAGTTTTTTTTAAAGCTATTAGCTTGAATGATTCAAGTTCTGCATTCACAAATCGATCATATCGATAATATAAGTGACCTGCTCTCCCTTGTAGGTTGACCTGAGGCACTTGTGGACAGACACACTTGGACAGGGAGAACTGGATCAGGTGAAAGAAGCCATCGACATCAAAAACTACTACCGGTCATCAGAATGGGATCTACTCGACATTCCGGCCATTAAGACCATTGTGTACTATCCGTGCTGTGAGGAACCTTATCCAGACATCACCTTTAATATCACCATACGGCGGAAAACGCTGTTTTACACAATTAACCTACTGGTCCCTTGTCTGTCAATCAACATGCTGACATGTTTGACGCTGTACCTCCCCAGTGACTGTAATGAGAAAATATCGTTGTGTATCACCCTGCTGCTGTCGCTTTCAATGTTCCAGTTGCTCATGATGGAGTTAATCCCGGCTACATCACTCAAGGTGCCGCTAATGGGGAAATACATCCTTTTTACAATGGTCAGCGTATCATTATCAGTGTTGTTGTCTGTAGTGACTTTAAACGTGAACTTCCGTTCTTCTGCAACTCACAAAATGCCACACTTCACACGCAAGCTCTTTTTAGACATCCTTCCCCGGCTTCTGTTGATGAACAAACCTGCATGGTACAAAGATCCTGATGAAAATGAGGAATCCTATTGGTCAGATTGGAATGACCCTCAAAATGACTTAACTGAATATGAAATGGATGCCCATATAAGGGAGAACCAATCAGTGAGATCCCAAATGGATGACGACCTGGAGGACCCATACTCACGGCGCTGTAACATCCAGAGCACCTTCATTGGCGCAGACTTGTTGTGGAAGGATACCAACATGGCCGACTTTTGTGGGGCATGCGCCAAGAGGCGTGTGGCAGGCAGGAAGTATCCAATACAGGTACATAAAGCCCTGGAGGGTATACAGTTTGTGGAAAGTCACCACCGAGATGACGATGACTTCCGTTTGGTAAGTTTACTTAACTTAGACTGCAATATTTACAGCCCTCAATAGTTTTAGTAATAGCTTATGACGGGTCCATCTGTCTTGCATGTACCATACCGGAAATATCATGTAACACCAAACTTGTGCTTTGTTCAGCTGATTGGCATTGAACAGTACAAAATTGGGTTATACTGAGATAAAAGAGTGTTGCAAGACAGCTGAGACTGTTAGACCCTCTTACTTCTAAAAATATATTATCTATTGGTAAGTGATGATTGTACTTCTCTGCATCTGAATTTGTTGTGTTTGGTACCAAATTTAAGAGAAGGTTTTGCCCCTTAAGGAGAGTTTTAGTCTTATAGGTGGTCCAATGAGTTAATATTTGTATACTACCAAGGGTTCTATGAAGATGCTAAACAAATCTTTCAAAAAAGATATGAAGACCAATGCACTTCAATTTAGCCAAATTTTACTCATTCTAGCACTTATCACTTAATACAATCGATAGTTGATATATGAATGAGTCTATTCTAAACATTTATCCTTTGTTTCCTAGTACATTGTATGATCTTGTTTTCTGCTTGTAGATTAAAGATGAGTGGAAGTATGCGGCGTTGGTGATAGACCGTATGCTGCTGTGGGTGTATGTGTCTGTGTGTACAGTGGGTGGGGCGAGTATCCTCCTCAACGCACCCATGCTGTACACCACCCATAATGCACTCTGATTGTACCTTTGGATAGGCGAGTATCCTCCTCAACGCACCCATGCTGTACACCACCAATAATGCACTCTGATTGTACGGTGGGATGGGCGAGTATCCTCCTCAATGCACCCATGCTGTACACCACCCATAATGCACTCTGATTGTACGGTGGGATGGGGCAAGTATCCTCCTCAACCCACCCATGCTGTACACCACCCATAATGCACTCTGATTGTACAGTGGGTGGGGCGAGTATCCTCCTCAACCCACCCATGCTGTACACCACCAATAATGCACTCTGATTGTACGGTGGGATGGGCGAGTATCCTCCTCAATGCACCCATGCTGTACACCACCCATAATGCACTCTGATTGTACGGTGGGATGGGCGAGTATCCTCCTCAATGCACCCATGCTGTACACCACCCATAATGCACTCTGATTGTACGGTGGGATGGGGCAAGTATCCTCCTCAACCCACCCATGCTGTACACCACCCATAATGCACTCTGATTGTACAGTGGGTGGGGCGAGTATCCTCCTCAACCCACCCATGCTGTACACCACCAATAATGCACTCTGATTGTACGGTGGGATGGGCAAGTATCCTCCTCAACCCACCCATGCTGTACACCACCCATAATGCACTCTGATTGTACGGTGGGATGGGGCAAGTATCCTCCTCAACCCACCCATGCTGTACACCACCCATAATGCACTCTGATTGTACAGTGGGTGGGGCAAGTATCCTCCTCAACGCACCCATGCTGTACACCACCCATAATGCACTCTGATTGTACAGTGGGTGGGGCGAGTATCCTCCTCAACCCACCCATGCTGTACACCACCCATAATGCACTCTGATTGTACAGTGGGTGGGGCAAGTATCCTCCTCAACCCACCCATGCTGTACACCACCCATAATGCACTCTGATTGTACAGTGGGTGGGGCGAGTATCCTCCTCAATGCACCCATGCTGTACACCACCCATAATGCACTCTGATTGTACAGTGGGTGGGGCAAGTATCCTCCTCAACGCACCCATGCTGTACACCACCCATAATGCACTCTGATTGTACGGTGGGATGGGGCAAGTATCCTCCTCAACGCACCCATGCTGTACACCACCCATAATGCACTCTGATTGTACGGTGGGATGGGGCAAGTATCCTTCTCAACGCACCCATGCTTTACACCACCCATAATGCACTCTGATTGTACTGTGGGTGGGGCGAGTATCCTCCTCAACCCACCCATGCTGTACACCACCCATAATGCACTCTGATTGTACGGTGGGATGGGGCAAGTATCCTCCTCAACGCACCCATGCTGTACACCACCCATAATGCACTCTGATTGTACGGTGGGATGGGGCAAGTATCCTTCTCAACGCACCCATGCTTTACACCACCCATAATGCACTCTGATTGTACTGTGGGTGGGGCGAGTATCCTCCTCAACACACCCATGCTGTACACCACCCATAATGCATTCTGATTGAAGGGTGGGATGGGCGAGTATCCTCCTCAACCCACCAATGCTGTAGAGCACCCATAATGCACTCTGATTGTACGGTGGGTGGGGCAAGTATCCTCCTCAACGCACCCATGCTGTAGAGCACCCATAATGCACTCTGACTGTACAGTGGGTGGGGCAAGTATCCTCCTCAACTCACCCATGCTGTAGAGCACCCATAATGCACTCTGACTGTATTGTACACCACTCGCAATGCACTCTGATTGTACGGTGGTTCTACACCACTCATAACCCACTCTGATCCATCTCAAGTCTACCTCAAGTAGTTTGTTGTTAGATATTGAATAAAAACCGCCCTGTAATGAATATGTACCATAATAATGAAGCCACCTCAATGTTAGCAGACTGCTTAATATGTCAACTCTGGCCTCCATTTTGTCTTCATGATATGCCCCTGAACACTGCATCAGCGCATCATGACTTGATGTTCCAAAATATATCGGCTCTGTGGGGTCATTATTTACCAACCCTGAACTATCGAAATGATGACCAATGGGCTTCATACAGAAATTACACTGCAGCTATTTATCAGGGTTTGTCAAGTGCAAAGTCAACAATAGGACCATGGTTTATTTATACCACATCTCCATTACTGGTCTACCGTCACCTCAAAAAGTAGCCATCTGTGTGTTCTTTGAAGTTTGTTGATCATCAGTGATGGTAAAATCATATATTCTTTTCTACCTAGCAAGAAATACAAGACTTCTGGTACCCTTTTTGTAAATAGTACGTGTTATCCAAATCTTGTTATTCTTTGTCAAAATATACTGATGTGCTCTAAGTGTGAATGCATTTAGCACAAAACCATCTAGCTGAAGCTACCAGGTAGGGTGTACTTTTCCCATAAGACTGTAAGCAGAGGTGATAGTTGATATTATATGCTTTATATATAAGATATTAAATGTTTATATCAACAAGCTTTTATTGGTGAATATATTTCTAGAATTGTAAAAATGAATCAGAACTTATTTTTGACTGCTTATGGATATGTTTGAAAAGGGCCTTGATAAACCTCCTGTCTGTCTGTCTGCTTGGACAAGATATATCTAATTAGATTTGTAATGAATTTGATCTCCTGTAAATAGAAGAGCATGTGTACTTATGTAAAATAAAATGGTCAACAAGAAAATGTCCTCAATCTCTCTGATTCTATATATCCTCATGAATAAAGAACCTTGCTATGAAGAAATGCATTAAAAGGATACAGAACCTATGAAATACATGTTCAACAGGTTTGGATAATGGTATAGAAGGTCAGTTCCATTCTATATGGAAACCCGTGATATGATACTTAAAATGTAAATGTTGCAAAATTTTGCTTTTGACTTTGACTTTCAAATGTCATTCCCTAAGACCTTTTCGAGCAGGTGATCATCACACTCTGTAGCAGGGTTCCAGAATTTAGCCCAGTCCACAATCTTTGGAGGAACATTGCCAACTTTGTGCAGAGCACAACACACACCACACCATAACCTCCAACCTGAACCTCTAACCCCCCAGTCAACACGCCAAACATTGCCTCGACCAATATCCGAGTGTTGTCTCCAGGCATGATAATACAGGTAGACTTTGTCGTTTCTGTCCAAGTACACCAAGTATTCTGCCAGCTCTTTAGGAGATGTGAAGTTATGAACATCTATAAATGATCCGGGAGGCAGCATATCCACATATTCCTGTGTAGACAATCCCCCATACACGATTGGCACAAGACCAAGCTGGAACGAATAGTGCACTTTCTCAGTAATATAGTCCCTGCAAGCAGAGTTTTTGAACGATAGATAAAATTTGTAGCGTCCTGTTTGGGCTAGATAGTTATGGCATGGGAGAACTCACTTTATGCCATGGCTAATACTGCACTACTATAGATTTGTACTACTCACATCGTATTTAATGGGGGGATGGGATAAGTTGCCTGTGTATTCAACACCGCCATTTTGAAATTTATAGAGAGCTTGCCATTTGTACCAAATGCTTTTAGTTTTCGTTTAAATGTTACGCACTTTAATTTAAATATGGCGGTTATTCTTAGATATACATTAAACAATTCATAACATGATATTTTTGACTATTTAAGTCATTTATGTTTGGTAAAATATTTCTAATAACCATATACCAAATTCGAAACTAAAAGTGCTTGGCACCAGCAGCTAGCTCTGTATCACGTTACCTACTTCGTCGGGCAAGCCAAGATGGCAGACAAAGTGAGGTGACTTGACACTTTCAAAATGAGTAAATATTGTTGTGTTGCTTTATTTTAAAGCAAATTTACCCCCTAGGGCCATGGCATAAATGCAGATGTCAACACTGATTGGATATCACATTCCCCTCGGTGCTTCTGCACCTCTGGGAATATGATCCAAAAATATCCAATGGTCGCTGTCATTTGCTTATGTGTTTCAAATGTGCTACAATCTGTTGCACATTTCCCAAATCCCTACGGCCACTAGTGTTACAGTGACTAACGATCCAGATCACCGTTGCCTCTCGAGCCTGTCTTGAATGATGCACGACAGCCTTCAAACCTGGTGGTTTATCCACGCTATATTGAGAACTCTTGTTAGCAGTCTCTGTATTTACCTTGCATGTCTAAAATCTGATTTTGGACTGTAAGTCATTGTCCAATTATAGACAGTTGATCCACATACATATTTGTATTCATGAGCAAACATTGCTGGAGATTCCTGTAAAAGGATTTTATAGGCCTGGTCAGGAGAACGTTCCAAAGGTGGTCGCTGTGGATCCCATCCATTGAAGACAAGAGCATCGTAACTCAGTGGGTGCCTCTTAGCTAAGTAAAAATGCTTTCGGAATATCCCCAGATGAGAGAAGGTTAAACCGTGGCAACAATTTAACTTGGCAATGTGCTACATGTATATTGATATATATTCAGATAGTGGCAGAAGTATCCTGTGCTACTAAATTACAACCTACTTATAACACATTATGACTGCCCACTCTGGGGAACCTTAAGATGGGTCGCTACCATTGAATCAAAGATCCTAGATTTTCTTCATTTTTCTCCTAGAGGTACAAAAAATCATCTAGAATAAGAATATGAAAAGAAAAGTAGGGGGTCCCAAGCTACTTTTTTTCTACAGACTTTTGAAAAATAAAAGTATTTTAATCTTCACCTAGAAGTCAGAGAAAATGTGTCTCAGGTTTGAGAATTTCTTTCTGTCATAAATTTTAATACAGAGATATGAAACCTAACATGGTAAACGGTTTGATATCCTAATTCATTAAGAATTTTTGATTTTAACTCCATGCCATGCCATTCTTGGTAAATTTCTCGTTTTTCAGAAAAAAAGAGGGGTAAATTCTCTATTATTTTATAACAAAAAAAAATAAAATTCATATTTTCAACCTCTAGATTTTTCTTGAACTTCTTCAGAATATTGTTCAGATAATTTGTCTTTCAATAAGAATAGTTTTGATATGGGGTCCCATGGATTTTCAGTTTTGGCCATTTGAATTAAAATAGTATTGAAAAAAAAATAACATTATCCTTATTCAAAGCATTGCATGATGGGTAAAATATGCAAATCCTTGTCATTGGGCTGCTTCATTATATGCCCTTGGTCACTTTGAAGAGCCTACCACTTCTAGGGCATTATCTTGGTATTGTAAGTGCTATGATTCTTAGGGTTCAAAAGAATGTTAGAGAATCATGAGAAAAATCTAGATTCAAATGTCCCAAAATTTCAAATTGTCATAGAATACACAGTTTTGATCGGAACCATTCAAAATTGTCTGTCAACATCAAGGACTGACATTAGTATGCCCATATCAAAAGTGGTTTGATTCCGATGAATATTACCTATATGCGCAGGGACCTGCGCAATAAGCTCAAATCCAATAGTAGTGACCCACCTTAATCAAGTGACATTACAGATTTGTAATAGAGGTTAAGTTGTGCTTGAAGCACTACAACTACCTACTAAATCTTATTCAATTAGTGCATAGGTGCTAATCGTACAAAACGGTTATAGGACGCTACCTACGATCACTGACACTAACCTTTAGGCTTTCAAATCGAAGTGGCTGAGTGTAGTCGTAGTACAGTAAGAAATGGCCTCCTGAGCAATTGTGGTGTCTCCAGTCCAACCTCCACAGAGGTGAGTGTATTTCTCTAAGGCCCCATGTCCAGAGTAAAGTCCCTTTGGTATGACTGCACTGTATATGACTAGAGGTGACTGAGTCATAGTTTCTCTGTGTAGAAGTACTGTGTGATTTGGTGTGACTGCACTGTATATGACTAGAGGTGACTGAGTCATAGTTTCTCTGTGTAGAAGTACTGTGTGATTTGGTGTGACTGCACTGTATATGACTAGAGGTGACTGAGTCATAGTTTCTCTGTGTAGAAGTACTGTGTGATTTGGTGTGACTGCACTGTATATGACTAGAGGTGACTGAGTCATAGTTTCTCTGTGTAGAAGTACTGTGTGATTTGGTGTGACTGCACTGTATATGACTAGAGGTGACTGAGTCATAGTTTCTCTGTGTAGAAGTACTGTGTGATTTGGTATGACTGCACTGTATATGACTAGAGGTGACTGAGTCATAGTTTCCCTGTGTAGAAGTACTGTGTGATTTGGTGTGACTGCACTGTATATGACTAGAGGTGACTGAGTCATAGTTTCTCTGTGTAGAAGTACTGTGTGATTTGGTGTGACTGCACTGTATATGACTAGAGGTGACTGAGTCATAGTTTCTCTGTGTAGAAGTACTGTGTGATTTGGTGTGACTGTACTGTATATGACTAGAGGTGACTGAGTCATAGTTTCTCTGTCTAGTGTGAAGAAATGCCCTCCTGTCACATGGATCATTAATCAAATAGAACAACAGTCTAAATTCTTTTTTTTTTATTACAGGAAGTTTTATCTGTCTGATAGTCTATACATGACTTGCTATATACACATACATTGAACTGCATACAATTCACTTTCAGCCCCAATTGTAATTTGGCTATAAAGACCACTGTAGTAGCTACAGAACAACCCACATCAAGCTATATGATTTGTATGGACAGCAACTTCCACTGTTTTCAAAAAGAAATAAAAGCGATCTACTGCAAACCCCTTGGTGCAGTGTAACAGTGTAGACGTGTCATGGTGAAGCAGTAGTGTCTACTTGAACTGCTACCCAGGTAACAAAATGAGATTATTTTAACATTGAACTAACGTCATTTGCTAGTTGAAAAAACGTTCAAAGAGGGTTCATCTCCATTTTGTGGACTCTAACCAACATTGAGTAAATGTTCAAAAAACATTGATTAAACACAATAATTTCCATAAAAATAGGCATTAAAAACTCTAAAACAACCTTACTTTACTCCCTACCAAGTCAGTATAGTGCCATACGAGATTTACTTTATTTCTTATTTTCTGATGTATTTGATTCATTTCCCCCCATCTCTTTATGCTCCAATTGTACATGCATCCCCTTTTGCAAAGGGACCATGTGCCTCTTGTGTTAGAGGAGCAGTGCATTGATTCACAAGGGAAGATAGAACAGGAATGGGTTATACAAATTCCAAATGTTTCATTAAAGTTGTCTAGTATACTATGGACCATAATGCATGGAACATTTTTATCCTTTTATGGATATTCTTTCACCTAGATATATCTAGACATAGGATCTATATAATGAGTTTGGTGCAACAATCACATGATCATTATTATCATTTATAATAGACATGTACATGTAGCATCCCGGCCAGTCCTATCCTAACATTTCATGCCACCTAGTGAGATATTTTGGAATCAGAGAATAACGTTCAATCAAGTTTTTTTTTTAAACCACTTAAATCAACGTTGGTTTGAGTCCACATTCTCAATGTTGATCAATATTGATCAAAACGTTATAGATCTGCTGAACGTTTTTTAAATGTTAAACCAACATCTATGAAAAAATGTTTTCTTAAAAACCCCAAATCAATGTTGAAACAACGTTTTTTGACAAATGGTAGTCCAACTAACCACCAGTGAACGTTAATCAACGTTCACTTAACATTCCGTGTTACCTAGGTAATCTCTTTGTTAACCATCGGGCTACACCTCACATCAATGTAATATGCCAATGGATCACTTGTAAAGAGGGAAGACATTACGGATGTGTTGAATATTGTGGAGTCCTATACTATAGCTTTCCAATCTCACACATCCGTCCTCACTGAAAGGTAGTTCATGTGCAGGGCATTTCAAAACCATAGCTATAGCAAGGGTTTTGAAATGCCCTCCTGGAGGGTCTTGGCAAAAAGGAAACAAGAACCAAAAGGTAAAATGTGCACATTTTTGTATTGCTAAATATTTTGTTTCAAACTTGTTTAGGTGAAACGTGATGCTTCTCACTCTAATCAAAAAGTGTTTTCCGTACATTCTTATGTAAAACTATTTGTCAATATCATGAAAATGAGTTAGAGTTGAATTTGAGTTTAACAAGTTTATTTGCCAAATAACGTCATACAACACAAAGCTTTTCAGGATCAGCCAGGAAATTACAATAATTATAACCAGACACAAAGGAAGAATTATTTCACAATGCATTGCATATGGAAATTCAATAGGCGCTTACTAGGTGATTCCAGATTATGCCAGCAATTAGTCTTCATAATAAAATACATTGATATCGGAGTGGGCTCCCAACAGACACATTCTTATATTCAATGACATACTAATACTCAAATACTAACTAATTTTCAACATAAATTGCTTTTTGGATTCCAATTTCTGAACATCACTGTCCAGTTTATCCCAAAGCACCTTGCCTCTGACAAGTGGACTCATATCATACAAGGCATGTAGATTGGCTGACATTTAGTTGCACTTTAACATTGCCGCGGAGGGCACGTGGTGGAAGATATGTATACATTATCTGAGTCCTTAGAGGCATCGAACATAATGCCAAGTAGACTTTTATTCCTTCTTAGCTGTAATAGCTTATAACTCGACCTTACATGTAATTCATGTACGGTTATATCATGAGGGTCCCTAATCCGATAACATAATCGCAGGCAAGGATTCTGCATGGTCTGCAGTTTATTCACCACAGAGTTAGGACCACATTTGTGTATAAAATTGGCATGTTAAATAGCAGGTAGCAACATTTGTTTATACAATTTTACAGTAAGATTAGTTTCAATATACTGACAGATCTGTCGCAATTGGTACATTTTTGATTAAAAAATATTGTTCACCTTATCCAAATGTTCCTTAAAATTCAGTTCTTTATCTATAAGGACCCCTAGATAATTAAAAGAGTCGACCACTTTCAAAAATACACCACCCAGACTAACTGAGCAATGCTTCAGCTGCATCCTATTATATAACAGGTTTGGTGCACACCATAATAGGTGAATTTTATCTACATTTACAGTAAGTTTATACAAACAGCGCCAGTTATAAACATTATTCAGATCATGTTGAATATCACCAAGTACAACATTTGGATCTTTACTATGGGTATAAATTGCAAGATTATCAGCATAGAGACAAAAACTACATTTCTCAATTACAAAAACAACCTTATTGATATAAATGATAAATAATAGCGGCCCCAAGACGGAGCCTTGGGGTACTCTGCATGTAATTGAAAGATCTTGGGAAGTTACACCATTGGCAGTTGTACATTGGGTTCTGCCAACCAAATAGGACTTTAGCCATTCAATACTCCTAGGTGATATTCGGATATTACTCAACTCACTTAGTAGGAGTGAGTGGTCGACCGTATCAAAAGCCTTTCTCAGATTGATGAAGACTACAGCCGAGCACTCCCTCCCATTATAACCTTCAAAGAGACTATGAGTTAATTGATAAATTGCATTGGAAGTCGATCTTCCTGGCATAAAATCGTACTGATTTTTACTTATAATGTTATATCTTAGAAGATGATCGAGTATTTGTGCATGAATTACCTTCTCAATCAGTTTTGATATTAAGTTCAGCTGACTGACAGGCCGCCAATTTGAGATGTCTCGTAGATTTCCAGTTTTCGGCAAAGGAATCACATTAGCCTTTTTTCATGACCATATCTACTCTTGCATCAATTATTGACTGATGTATAATATTCCTTAATAGTACTGGTTTGTAAAGAATGATGCCTAACAGTACGATAGCCCTAATATCCTTAATACTGGATGACTTGCTAGTATTAATCCCTTTAATGAGGGTAATACAGTTTTGTATAGTTGGTGGTTGTAATTCCAGTATATAATCAATATCAACTCGAGCAGCTTCCATCAGTTGTCTCAGCCGGTTACAAGAATAGGCATTAGGCATCTGAATGGCTGCAGCTAACGTAGGACCAACACCAACTTAGAACTCATTTACATATGTGGCGGTAGCACAGCGAGCTATAGTGATGCCATCATTAGTTTCCAGATTTAATACAGTCTCCTTTTTAGGACCTTTCCAGATCTGGGATATTTCTTGCCAAAAGCGGCGGGGTTCATTTCTATGTTTGTGTAATTTCGAGAGTATGTTTTTAATGCGGATATCTAAGTTTCGTAACAATACCAGATTTTAGTTGGGTGGAGGACCATGATTTTTTCTCAATTTCTTTAAATATTTTCTTTTGTGATTAGATAAACGGTCCACAGCCGCTGAGTAACCTTTCGGGGGTTAACCTTAACCCTTATTGACTTGACAGGATGATGTCGGTCAAGGAAGTTGTTACACAGACCAATCAGTTTACTGTAAGGACTAGTTGAAGGGACCTCAATATCTAATTCAGGCCCATCTAGGTGGTTGGTTAGAGCCTCACTGCTGTAACCCTTGTACACCCTACCAACAATTTGTTTATATCTATTATTATTCTGTACCTTTTTCTGTTTTTAATAGCATATACAGGGAAATGATCACCAATCCTGTGATTAATCAGTCCGTAGGCAGCAACATGTAGTGAATTACAATATATGTGATCTAGAGTGGATTTGCCCCTCAGATGATTATAAGTTCATTTTGTTGGTAGATAGTGCAGCTTTCTCCTGCGCAAGAATGATTTCATTTTCTTATATTTACCACTGGTACAAATAGAAGTATTTACATTCTTATCGCCAATGATCCATAGCTCCTTATTCTTTAACTCAGGTAGTTTAGTCATTTCGAGTAATTTCTTATAACAATTACCAACATTACCACCAGGTGGGCGATATACAGTGATTATCATGCCCTGCTTCTGGTTTGGGAATTTTGTCAATAACCCCAGGTATTCAATGTCCTTATGAGTCATGGTTAATTTATCAAGACCTATTGTGTAATCAACATATCTGTTATGAACATAGCACCCAACACCACCACTCTTCCTACGGGCCACATTCCTATCCTTCCTGTATAGAGTCATGTTATGCAAGGCTACATTGTAATTTTGGTCATGTTTATTTAACCAGGTCTCTGTCACACCAATGTAATCTAACTCTAAGCCTAAATACCTTAGGCTAAGGGCCTTATCATTAAGACTTTGCACATTCATGACAACTAACCTCAGGCCCTGTTGAGCTTGAACATTATTAAATGAAACCTTTGCCATTTAACAATCAAACTACAATCAAGTTAGGCCATGCACATTTTCTGCAGTGACTCACTGAAAATATTAAAAATATTCTTCCTCATTATCTTTTTGCAAGACCCCCCTGGCTATGTATCAGGACATGTAGTAATTAAAGTGCAATTTCGTCTAGGTCTGAAAGTAATTGTCATGCTCAGTTCTTTCGGAAGCCTATGGGAAGTGGGGTGCTGATGTATTCACGATGGTTCCCGTAATGTGCATGAATGTGGCGCTAACCCATTCATGCAAATTCAGTACCTCACATAATGCACTACACCAACTGATTCAGTACCTCACATTAATGCACTACACTAACTGATTCAGTACCTCACACTACACCAACTGATTCAGTACCTCACATTAATGCACTACACCAACTCATTCAGTACCTCACATTGATGCACTACACCAACTGATTCAGTACCTCACATTAATGCACTACACCACCTGATTCAGTACCTCACATTAATGCACTACACCACCTGATTCAGTACCTCACATTAATGCACCACACCAACTGATTCAGTATCTCACATTAATGCACCACACCAACTGATTCAGTACCTCACATTCATGCACCACACCAACTGATTCAGTACCTCACATTAATGCACCACACCAACTGATTCAGTACCTCACATTAATGCACTACACCAACTGATTCAGTACCTCACATAATGCACTACACCAACTGATTCAGTACCTCACATAATGCACTACACCAACTGATTCAGTACATCACATTAATGCACTACACCAACTGATTCAGTACCTAACACTACACCAACTGATTCAGTACCTCACATTAATGCACTACACCAACTGATTCAGTACCTCACACTACACCAACTGATTCAGTACCTCACATTAATGCACCACACCAACTGATTCAGTATCTCACATTGATGCACTACACCAACTGATTCAGTACCTCACACTACACCAACTGATTCAGTACCTCACATAATGCACTACACCAACTGATTCAGTACCTCACATTAATGCACTACACCAACTGATTCAGTACATCACACTACACCAACTGATTCAGTACCTCATATAATGCACTACACCAACTGATTCAGTACCTCACATTGATGCACTACACCAACTGATTCAGTACCTCACATAATGCACTACACCAACTGATTCAGTACCTCACATTAATGCACTACACCAACTGATTCAGTACCTCACCCTACACCAACTGATTCAGTACCTCACATAATGCACTACACCAACTGATTCAGTACCTCACATTAATGCACTACACCAACTGATTCAGTACCTCACATTAATGCACTACACCAACTGATTCAGTACATCACACTACACCAACTGATTCAGTACCTCATATAATGCACTACACCAACTGATTCAGTACCTCACATTGATGCACTACACCAACTGATTCAGTACCTCACATTGATGCACCACACCAACTGATTCAGTACCTCACATTGATGCACTACACCAACTGATTCAGTACCTCACATAATGCACTACACCAACTGATTCAGTACCTCACATTGATGCGCTACACCAACTGATTCAGTACCTCATATAATGCACTACACCAACTGATTCAGTACCTCACATTGATGCGCTACACCAACTGATTCAGTACCTCACATTGATGCACTACACCAACTGATTCAGTACCTCACATAATGCACTACACCAACTGATTCAGTACCTCACATTAATGCACTACACCAACTGATTCAGTACCTCACCCTACACCAACTGATTCAGTACCTCACATAATGCACTACACCAACTGATTCAGTACCTCACACTATACCAACTGATTCAGTACCTCACATAATGCACTACACCAACTGATTCAGTACCTCACATTGATGCACTATGCCAACTGATTCAGTACATCACATTAATGCACCACACCAACTGATTCAGTACCTCACATTAATGCACCACACCAACTGATTCAGTACCTCACATTAATGCACCACACCAACTGATTCAGTACATTACATAATGCACTACACCAACTGATTCAGTACATCACATAATGCACTACACCAACTGATTCAGTACCTCACATTAATGCACCACACCAACTGATTCAGTACCTCACATAATGCACTACACCAACTGATTCAGTACCTCACATTAATGCACCACACCAACTGATTCATTACCTCACATTAATGCACCACACCAACTGATTCAGTACATCACATAATGCACTACACCAACTGATTCAGTACCTCACATTGATGCACTACACCAACTGATTCAGTACCTCACATAATGCAGTACACCAACTGATTCAGTACCTCACATTGATGAACCACACCAACTGATTCAGTACATCACACTACACCAACTGATTCAGTACATCACATTAATGCACTACACCAACTGATTCAGTACCTCACATAATGCACTACACCAACTGATTCAGTACATCACACTACACCAACTGATTCAGTACCTCATATTAATGCACTACACCAACTGATTCAGTACCTTGTATAATGCACCACACCAACTGATCCACTACATCATACTACACCAACTGATTCAGTACATCACATTAATGCACTACACCAACTGATTCAGTACCTCACATAATGCAGTACACCAACTGATTCAGTACCTCACATTGATGAACCACACCAACTGATTCAGTACATCACACTACACCAACTGATTCAGTACATCACATTAATGCACTACACCAACTGATTCAGTACCTCACATAATGCACTACACCAACTGATTCAGTACCTCACATTAATGCACTACACCAACTGATTCAGTACCTCACATTAATGCACCACACCAACTGATTCAGTACCTCATATTAATGCACTACACCAACTGATTCAGTACATCACATAATGCACTACACCAACTGATTCAGTACATCACACTACACCAACTGATTCAATACCTCACATTAATGCATAACACCAACTGATTCAGTACCTCACATTGATGCACCACACCAACTGATTCAGTACCTCACATTAATGCACCACACCAACTGATTCAGTACCTCATATAATGCACTACACCAACTGATTCAGTACCTCACATTGATGCACCACACCAACTGATTCAGTACCTCACATTGATGCACTACACCAACTCATTCAGTACATCACATAATGCACTACACCAACTGATTCAGTACCTCACACTACACCAACTGATTCAGTACATCACACTACACCAACTGATTCAATACCTCACATTAATGCACTACACCAACTGATTCAGTACATCACACTACATCAACTGATTCAGTACCTCACATTAATGCACTACACCAACTGATTCAGTACCTCACATTATTGCACTACACCAACTGATTCAGTACCTCATATAATGCACCACATCAACTGATTCAGTACCTCACATTAATGCACCACACCAACTGATTCAGCACCTCACATTAATGCACTACAACAACTGATTCAGTACCTCACATTAATGCACTACACCAACTGATTCAGTACCTCACATTAATGCACCACACCAACTGATTCAGTACCTCATATAATGCACCACATCAACTGATTCAGTACCTCACATTAATGCACTACACCAACTGATTCAGTACCTAACACTACACCAACTGATTCAGTACCTCACATTAATGCACCACACCAACTGATTCAGTACCTCATATAATGCACCACATCAACTGATTCAGTACCTCACATTAATGCACTACACCAACTGATTCAGTACCTAACACTACACCAACTGATTCAGTACCTCACATTAATGCACCACACCAACTGATTCAGTACCTCATATAATGCACCACATCAACTGATTCAGTACCTCACATTAATGCACTACACCAACTGATTCAGTACCTCACACTACACCAACTGATTCAGTACCTCACATTAATGCACCACACCAACTGATTCAGTATCTCACATTGATGCACTACACCAACTGATTCAGTACCTCACATTAATGCACAACACCAACTGATTCAGTATCTCACATTAATGCACTACACCAACTGATTCAGTACCTCACATTAATGCACTACACCAACTGATTCAGTACCTCACACTACACCAACTGATTCAGTACCTCACATAATGCACTACACCAACTGATTCAGTACCTCACACTACACCAACTGATTCAGTACCTCACATTAATTCACTACATCAACTGATTCAGTACCTCACATTAATGCACTACACCAACTGACTCAGTACCTCACATTGATGCACCACACCAACTGATTCAGTACCTCATATAATGCACTACACCAACTGATTCATAACCTCACATTAATGCACTACACCAACTGATTCAGTACCTCATATAATGCACTACATCAACTGATTCAGTACCTCACACTACACCAACTGATTCAGTACCTCACATAATGCACTACACCAAATGATTCAGTACCTCACATTAATGCACTACACCAACTGACTCAGTACCTCACATGGATGCACCACACCAACTGATTCAGTACCTCATATAATGCACCACACCAACTGATTCAGTACCTTACATTAATGCACCACACCAACTGATTCAGTACCTCACATTAATGCACCACACCAACTGATTCAGTACCTCACACTACACCAACTGATTCAGTACCTCACACTACACCAACTGATTCAGTACCTCACATTAATGCACCACACCAACTGATTCAGTACCTCACACTACACCAACTGATTCAGTACCTCACACTACACCAACTGATTCAGTACCTCACATTAATGCACTACACCAACTCATTCAGTACCTCATATAATGTGCTACACCAACTGATTCAATACCTCACATTAAAGCACTACACCAACTGATTCAGTTCCTCATATAATGTGCTACACCAAGTGATTCAATACCTCATATAATGCACTACACCAACTGATTCAATACCTCATATAATGCACTACACCAACTGATTTAGTACCTCACATTGATGCACCACACCAACTGATTCAGTACCTCACATCGATGCACTACACCAACTGATTCAGTACATCACATAATGCACTACACCAACTGATTCAGTACCTCACACTACACCAACTGATTCAGTACCTCACACTACACCAACTGATTCAGTACCTCACATAATGCACTACACCAACTGATTCAGTACCTCACATTAATTCACTACATCAACTGATTCAGTACCTCATATAATGCACTAAACCAACTGATTCAGTACCTCATATAATGCACTACACCAACTGATTCATAACCTCACATTAATGCACTACACCAACTGATTCAGTACCTCATATAATGCACTACATCAACTGATTCAGTACCTCACACTACACCAACTGATTCAGTACCTCACATTAATGCACCACACCAACTGATTCAGTACCTCACATTGATGCACTACACCAACTGATTCAGTATCTCACATTAATGCACCACACCAACTGATTCAGTACCTCATATAATGCACTACACCAACTGATTCAGTACCTCACATTGATGAACTACACCAACTGATTCAGTACCTCACATAATGCACTATACCCACTGATTCAGTACCTCACATTAATGCACCACATCAACTGATTCAGTACCTCACATTGATGCACTACACCAACTGATTCAGTACCTCACATTAATGCACTACACCAACTGATTCAGTACCTCATATTAATGCACCACACCACCTGATTCAGTACCTCACACTACACCAACTGATTCAGTACCTCACACTACACCAACTGATTCATTACCTCACATTAATGCACCACACCAACTGATTCAGTACCTCACATTAATGCACTATGCCAACTGATTCAGTACCTCACACTACACCAACTGATTCAGTCCCTCACATTAATGCACCACACCAACTGATTCAGTACCTCACATTAATGCACTACACCAACTGATTCAGTACCTCACACTAATGCACCACACCAACTGATTCAGTACCTCACATTAATGCACCACACCAACTGATTCAGTACCTCACATTAATGCACTACACCAACTGATTCAGTACCTCACATTAATGCACCACACCAACTGATTCAGTACCTCACATTAATGCACCACACCAACTAATTCATTACCTCACATTAATGCACCACACCAACTGATTCAGTACCTCACATTCATGCACCACACCAACTGATTCAGTACCTCACATTAATGCACCACACCAACTGATTCAGTACCTCACATTAATGCACTATGCCAACTGATTCAGTACCTCACACTACACCAACTGATTCAGTACCTCACATTAATGCACCACACCAACTGATTCAGTACCTCACATTAATGCACTACACCAACTGATTCAGTACCTCACATTAATGCACCACACCAACTGATTCAGTACCTCACATTAATGCACTACACCAACTGATTCAGTACTTTACATTAATGCACCACACCAACTGATTCAGTACCTCACATTAATGCACTACACCAACTGATACAGTACCTCACACTACATCAACTGATTCAGTACCTCACATTAATGCACTACACCAACTGATTCAGTACCTCACACTACACCAACTGATTCAGTACCTTACATTAATGCACCACATCAACTGATTCAGTCCCTCACATTAATGCACCACACCAACTGATTCAGTACCTCACATTAATGCATTACACCAACTGATTCAGTACCTCACACTACACCAACTAATTCAGTACCTCACATTGATGCACTACACCAACTGATACAGTACCTCACATTAATGCACCACACCAACTGATTCAGTACCTCACACTACACCAACTGATTCAGTACCTCACATTAATGCACCACAAAAACTGATTCAGTACCTCACATTGATGCACTACACCAACTGATTCAGTACCTCACATTAATGCACCACACCAACTGATAGGGTACCTCACATTAATGCACCATACCAACTGATTCAGTACCTCACACTACACCAACTGATTCAGTACCTCACACTACACCAACTGATTCAATACCTCACATTAATGCACCACACCAACTGATTCAGTACCTCACATTGATGCACTACACCAACTGATTCAGTACCTCACATTAATGCACCACACCAACTGATACAGTACCTCACACTACACCAACTGATTCAGTACCTCACACTACACCAACTGATTCAGTACCTCACATAAATGCACTACACCAACTGATTCAGTACCTCACATTAATGCACTACACCAACTGATGCAGTTCCTCACATAATGCACTATACCCACTGATTCAGTACCTCACATTAATGCACCACATCAACTGATTCAGTACCTCACATTGATGCACTACACCAACTGATTCAGTACCTCACATTAATGCACTACACCAACTGATTCAGTACCTCACATTAATGCACTACACCAACTGATTCAGTACCTCATATTAATGCACCACACCAACTGATTCAGTACCTCACATTAATGCAATACACCAACTGATTCATAACCTCACATTAATGCACTACACCAACTGATTCAGTACCTCACACTACACCAACTGATTCAGTCCCTCACATTAATGCACCACACCAACTGATTCAGTACCTCACACTACACCAACTGATTCAGTACCTTACATTAATGCACCACACCAACTGATTCAGTACCTCACATTAATGCACTACACCACCTGATTCAGTACCTCACATTAATGCACCACACCAACTGATTCAGTACCTCACATTAATGCACTACACCACCTGATTCAGTACCTCACATTAATGCACTACACCACCTGATTCAGTACCTCACATTAATGCACCACACCAACTGATTCAGTATCTCACATTAATGCACCACACCAACTGATTCAGTACCTCACATTCATGCACCACACCAACTGATTCAGTACCTCACATTAATGCACTACACCAACTGATTCAGTACCTCACATTAATGCACTACACCAACTGATTCAGTACCTCACCCTACACCAACTGATTCAGTACCTCACATTAATGCACCACACCAACTGATAGAGTACCTCACATTAATGCACCATACCAACTGATTCAGTACCTCACACTACACCAACTGATTCAGTACCTCACACTACACCAACTGATTCAATACCTCACATTAATGCACCACACCAACTGATTCAGTACCTCACATTGATGCACTACACCAACTGATTCAGTACCTCACATTAATGCACCACACCAACTGATACAGTACCTCACACTACACCAACTGATTCAGTACCTCACACTACACCAACTGATTCAGTACCTCACATAAATGCACTACACCGACTGATTCAGTACCTCACATTAATGCACTACACCAACTGATGCAGTTCCTCACATAATGCACTATACCCACTGATTCAGTACCTCACATTAATGCACCACATCAACTGATTCAGTACCTCACATTGATGCACTACACCAACTGATTCAGTACCTCACATTAATGCACTACACCAACTGATTCAGTACCTCACATTAATGCACTACACCAACTGATTCAGTACCTCATATTAATGCACCACACCAACTGATTCAGTACCTCACATTAATGCAATACACCAACTGATTCATAACCTCACATTAATGCACTACACCAACTGATTCAGTACCTCACATTAATGCACCACATCAACTGATTCAGTACCTCACATTAATGCACTACACTAACTGATTCATTACCTCACATTGATGCACTACACCAACTGATTCATTACCTCACATTAATGCACTACGCCAACTGATTCAGTACCTCACATTAATGCACCACACCAACTGATTCAGTACCTCACATTAATGCACTACACCAACTGATTCAGTACCTCACATTGATGCACTATGCCAACTGATTCAGTACCTCACACTACACCAACTGATTCAGTACTTCACATTAATGCACTACACCAACTGATTCAGTACCTCACACTACACCAACTGATTCAGTCCCTCACATTAATGCACCACACTAACTGATTCAGTACCTCACACTACACCAACTGATTCAGTACCTTACATTAATGCACCACACCAACTGATTCAGTACATCACATTAATGCACTACACCACCTGATTCAGTACCTCACATTAATGCACTACACCAACTGATTCAGTACCTCACACTACACCAACTGATTCAGTCCCTCACATTAATGCACCACACCAACTGATTCAGTACCTCACACTACACCAACTGATTCAGTACCTTACATTAATGCACCACACCAACTGATTCAGTACCTCACATTAATGCACTACACCACCTGATTCAGTACCTCACATTAATGCACCACACCAACTGATTCAGTACCTCACATTAATGCACTACACCACCTGATTCAGTACCTCACATTAATGCACTACACCACCTGATTCAGTACCTCACATTAATGCACCACACCAACTGATTCAGTATCTCACATTAATGCACCACACCAACTGATTCAGTACCTCACATTCATGCACCACACCAACTGATTCAGTACCTCACATTAATGCACTACACCAACTGATTCAGTACCTTACACTACACCAACTGATTCAGTACCTTACACTACACCAACTGATTCAATACCTTACATTAATGCACCTCACCAACTGATTCAGTACCTCACATAATGCACTACACCAACTGATTCAGTACCTCACATTAATGCACTACACCAACTGATTCAGTACCTCACATTGATGCACTACACTAACTGATTTATTACCTCACATTGATGCACTACACCAACTGATTCATTACCTCACATTAATACACTACACCAACTGATTCAGTACCTCACATTAATGCACCACACCAACTGATTCAGTACCTCACATTAATGCACTATGTCAACTGATTCAGTACCTCACACTACACCAACTGATTCAGTACCTCACACTACACCAACTGATTCAATACCTCACATTAATGCACTACACCAACTGATTCAGTACCTCACATTGATGCACTACCCCAACTGATTCAGTACCTCACATTAATGCACTACACCAACTGATTCAGTACCTCACATTGATGCACTACACCAACTAATTCAGTACCTCACATTGATGCACTACACCAACTGATTCAGTACCTCACATTAATGCACTACACCAACTGATTCAGTACCTCACATTGATGCACTACACCAACTGATTCAGTACCTCACATTGATGCACCACACCAACTGATTCAGTACCTCACATTGATGCACTACACCAACTGATTCAGTACCTCACATTAATGCACCACACCAACTGATTCAGTACCTCACATTGATGCACCACAAAAACTGATTCAGTACCTCACATTGATGCACTACACCAGCTGATTCAGTACCTCACATTAATGCACCCCACCAACTGATTCAGTACCTCACATTAATGCACTACGCCAACTGATTCAGTACCTCACATTAATGCACCACACCAACTGATTCAGTACCTCACATTAATGCACTATGCCAACTGATTCAGTACCTCACACTACACCAACTGATTCAGTACTTCACATTAATGCACCACACCAACTGATTCAGTACCTCACATTGATGCACTACACCAACTGATTCAGTACCTCACATTGATGCACCACACCAACTGATTCAGTACCTCACACTACACCAACTGATACAGTACCTCACACTACACCAACTGATTCAGTACCTCACATAAATGCACTACACCAACTGATTCAATACCTCACATTAATGCACAACACCAACTGATTCAGTACCTCACATTGATGCGCTACACCAACTGATTGAGTACCTCACATTAATGCACCACACCAACTGATACAGTACCTCACACTACACCAACTGATTCAGTACCTCACACTACACCAACTGATTCAGTACCTCACATTAATGCACTACACCAACTGATACAGTACCTCACATTAATGCACCATACCAACTGATTCAGTACCTCACACTACACCAACTGATTCAGTACCTCACACTACACCAACTGATTCAGTACCTCACATTAATGCACTACGCCAACTGATTCAGTACCTCACATTAATGCACCACACCAACTGATTCAGTACCTCACATTAATGCACTATGCCAACTGATTCAGTACCTCACACTACACCAACTGATTCAGTACCTCACACTACACCAACTGATTCAATACCTCACATTAATGCACTACACCAACTGATTCAGTACCTCACATTAATGCACTACACCAACTGATTCAGTACCTCACATTGATGCACTACACCAACTAATTCAGTACCTCACATTGATGCACTACACCAACTGATTCAGTACCTCACATTAATGCACTACACCAACTGATTCAGTACCTCACATTGATGCACTACACCAACTGATTCAGTACCTCACATTGATGCACCACACCAACTGATTCAGTACCTCACATTGATGCACTACACCAACTGATTCAGTACCTCACACTACACCAACTGATTCAGTACCTCACATTGATGCACTACACCAACTGATTCATTACCTCACATTGATGCACCACACCAACTGATTCAGTACCTCACATTGATGCACTACACCAACTGATTCAGTACCTCACATTGATGCACCACACCAACTGATTCAGTACCTCACATTGATGCACTACACCAACTGATTCATTACCTCACATTAATGCACTACGCCAACTGATTCAGTACCTCACATTAATGCACCACACCAACTGATTCAGTACCTCACATTAATGCACTATGCCAACTGATTCAGTACCTCACACTACACCAACTGATTCAGTACTTCACATTAATGCACCACACCAACTGATTCAGTACCTCACATTGATGCACTACACCAACTGATTCAGTACCTCACATTGATGCACCACACCAACTGATTCAGTACCTCACACTACACCAACTGATTCAGTACCTCACACTACACCAACTGATTCAGTACCTCACATAAATGCACTACACCAACTGATTCAATACCTCACATTAATGCACCACACCAACTGATTCAGTACCTCACATTGATGCGCTACACCAACTGATTCATTACCTCACATTGATGCACTACACCAACTGATTCAGTACCTCACATTGATGCACTACACCAACTGATTCAGTACCTCACATTGATGCACTACACCAACTGATTCATTACCTCACATTGATGCACCACACCAACTGATTCAGTACCTCACATTGATGCACTACACCAACTGATTCAGTACCTCACATTAATGCACCACACCAACTGATTTAGTACCTCACATTGATGCACCACAAAAACTGATTCAGTACCTCACATTGATGCACTACACCAACTGATTCAGTACCTCACATTAATGCACCCCACCAACTGATTCAGTACCTCACATTAATGCACCACACCAACTGATTCAGTACCTCACATTAATGCACTATGCCAACTGATTCAGTACCTCACACTACACCAACTGATTCAGTACTTCACATTAATGCACCACACCAACTGATTCAGTACCTCACATTGATGCACTACACCAACTGATTCAGTACCTCACATTGATGCACCACACCAACTGATTCAGTACCTCACACTACACCAACTGATTCAGTACCTCACACTACACCAACTGATTCAGTACCTCACATAAATGCACTACACCAACTGATTCAATACCTCACATTAATGCACCACACCAACTGATTAAGTACCTCACATTGATGCGCTACACCAACTGATTGAGTACCTCACATTAATGCACCACACCAACTGATACAGTACCTCACACTACACCAACTGATTCAGTACCTCACACTACACCAACTGATACAGTACCTCACACTACACCAACTGATTCAGTACCTCACACTACACCAACTGATTCAGTACCTCACATTAATGCACTACACCAACTGATACAGTACCTCACATTAATGCACCATACCAACTGATTCAGTACCTCACACTACACCAACTGATTCAGTACCTCACACTACACCAACTGATTCAATACCTCACATTAATACACCACACCAACTGATTCAGTACCTCACATTCATGCACCACACCAACTGATTCAGTACCTCACATTGATGCACCACACCAACTGATTCAGTACCTCACATTGATGCACTACACCAACTGATTCAGTACCTCACATTAATGCACTACACCAACTGATTCAGTACCTCACATTAATGCACTACACCAACTGATTCAGTACCTCACATTATTACACCACACCAACTGAAACGGGATGAACCACTCCAAACAATACACCAAATGTAGTCATGGTAACTAGAATTGCCAGACAAAAGAACATTAACATTAATATGCCTCAAAGGATTATAATTTCCATCAATTTATGATGATCTCTTACAATTACAATTTTAACACTTTACAGAGGTCTACCCTTTTGCATCATAAAATAATCATTAGTTTGATTAAGTCCCTTAGATGTTCATTGATCAAAATGATGAAGCATAGATACATGGCAGTCTTCAAACCTAGTGGTTTATCTATTCCCTAAACTCCCACTAGATAGTGCCCCTATCACTATTTTCTGTTATTCCCAACATACATGCACCTCTCAGACGAACAGCCTTGACCTTTCTGAAAATTCCTATTAGCATCGCCTGCCCCCAGCGGGAAGGTGAGCTTGTCCTCCTCATGCTTCTTCAGCCGAATACCAATTTCTCCAGTCTATTTCTTTATTTCCGGTCCTGGCATATGAGTGCTGGTTTAAACTGACATCATTTCCGGTTGTGGCGCTATTCCTCTTCATTGGCAGTCCACCATTGATTGTGAATGTGAGGATTCCTCTGATTGGTTTATTTGCAGAACACATATGTGACCTGGCTGGTAAAGTCTCTGTTTCAGATTGAAAAATGGCTTGACAGAGAACAAATATAAAGTATAGATATAAACTAAGTGTCTCAACATCGACTAGCTGTGTGAGAAGTAGATCCACAAAACATGCAAGCATCATCCAAAACCACCTGATGCAATAAGAATTTAGTAAGTCTTGGCTTTCATTTGCTTAATAATCTGAAAATAAAGCCCTTCAATCATTGATAGACACTTCGACATGTATGCAACAGTTCAAATTCCTCACCATGAATAACACTTAAATATATGTTCTAAGCCCAAATGGCCAGGCCTTCATGTTTTCAGCACGGCAAAACTGCTATTACTGACTCATTTTATCAATGTCTTGACACAGAGGCCAATATTTGGACAGCTGCCCCTCCCAACACAACACTGTCTAAATCAGCAGTGACTAATATGATTGCTGGCCCCAACTTTTTGTCCTCAATTCAATTTGCCCCACAGCACCAGAAGGTAGGCCAGGACCCCATTCACTTATGCACGCTTTAGCGCCTACCCCGTCTTTAGGCCAGACACAAAAAAAGGTTGTTTCTAGTTATATGCCTTCAATTTTGTTACATAAAAGGAGGACACATTCTGAGCCAATAAGAAAGAGAGCATTAGCTTTTGGTGCTAAGTAAGGTGGTTGGCATTTTCTATGTTTATTGAGTGGTCATTTTTTTTTTACAACAGGGGAGGGGTGGTGGTATTGGGGGGAAGGGCAACAAAAATTTAGAACCCTCTTGACGAGAGGGGGAAACAAATTGCACCGTTTTTTAGTGAAATAGCCCATGCATTGCTATAGCACAAAGGGGGAGGGGCGAAAAAACTCTGACCCCTCCGAGGGAGAGGGCCAAAGAGTTTTTGACATGCCGGCCTGAAAATCCACCACCCCTCCCCTGTTGTTAAAAAATGACCACTCCCTAAGTGAGGTAAATTAGAACATGGCTCAAAGACAATAGTAACAAAATCACAAAGTTGGTCTGCTAACCACAAAACATGGTGAGATTTAGGAGACTAACATGACTGGTTTCTTTTACTCACAATAGGAAAACATATTTTTGTTAGCATGGTCTCATTGGATATGGCTAAAATCACACGTCTTCCTTTGGATAACACACACCTTTTGCTTTGGCCTTTGCCAAGCCACAGCTAAGGATTTACACCTTGCCTAATAAGTAATTTCCTACAAGGATGACAAGGTGTCATGGTCTTTTCTACAGGGCCAGCTGCACCATTGAGCTCTTAGTCATGAGGCCATTAACTGGTAGAAATTAACAGACGCAGCATTTTCTTTTATAAACTGAATTGAATTTTCTTGAATCTGAACTGAAAAGTGGGCATTGGCCGCAGAAAAAAGGGATTGATGGAAATTCCCTAAATTTCTGTATTCAAAAATTTATTTGATTTTGGAAAAACTGTGTTTTAGGTGACATGGCCTCTGGGCATAGGTTAGTTTGAGTCTAGGTATTTAAGATTCATTAAACATTCATGAAGACAGATGAAAAGCAACCTCCCTAAGTTTCCTACTGTGTGATGGTGCATGTCTGAGGTATTTAAAACTCAATAGATCAGGGGGAGTAACCCTTTGAAGTCTGCTTATTAATTAGAACCCGTACGGGCTGCTCACATAGTAGCGCATTATGCGCACCAATAAAATGGTGGTGAGCCAATGCTTCATTCCCTTGATGACTCTCACAATACCTAAATATAGCCCTGGTGAGTTACCCACTAGGGTTACATTGATGCATTATAATAAACTGTTGGTATGACATATTGATGTATTATCCAGCCCTTTAAGGGTTAATCTATGAGGTTGTGAATACCTTAGGGGGATTAAGGACCCTGCTGCCTACCATTGGACAGGGGTCAGTGTGTGCAGACATGACCTCTGCAGCTTTAACCATTGAAAGGTAGCTTACACATCAATACATCCCAAAGCCATTGGTCATCATGAAGCATGAATGTAACCCTGGAACATAACCTGGAGGCATCATACAAAGGGCTGGGTACGGCATACAGGAGGGGGATTAGTGGCCATGGTAGCTTCTACCAGGGGTGGGAATTAGAGAGCATCAGCAGATGGTCCATTCTGTCGGTCCTAATAAGACATTTGCCCTTTCTCACCAAGTGTTGTATGGTGCTATAGTATTGTATTTACTCGCTCAGTGTTGAATAAGCAGCGGTCTCAAATGAGTGTCACAGGTATGGGGCTCATGAAATCCTTACTGCTAGAATAGACTTAGAATATGTCTAGTATGAGAACTAGAGGCAACAATCCCTCCAGATCTGGTGATCTATTAGTGCAGTGTGGTTATTGATAACTATGAAGTAGGCCCATATATACACTTGAGGTTTGCTAATAGTTATTTAGAATGTCATAAATGTTAAAGTGTAAACAACAACAAAAGAAATCCTTTAATATTGTTACAGAAATGTTTTTATTTCTATATTTGAAAAATAAAAATTTAAGGTCAAACCTTTCTTTTAATATTTCTGAAACATTTTCATTCAAAATCTTATTGGATAGATAATACTCTCAAATAGAAATACCTTTTCTCTCAAGAGACAAGTTGTGCAAATCGATCTATAGATGATTGTTTCAGCTTATGGGAAACACTTATATCTCTGAACAACAATCCAGCTAGTCATAGCCCGCCTCTCATATAAAGTAGGGGAAATAACAGAGATATTGAGATAAGGATGCCCCCATTCATTGCCCTCTTAAACCCCATCAGCTGCCATTGATTTAATCCCCTTCACATGGACTATCCCACCATCCCATTAATCAGGCTTAGACATCAGCTGGTGAAATACTCATGCATAACACCCAGCTCTAAGAAGCGCTCACCTTGAGTAACCTGGATTTGCATACTGATATAACTGTTACACTTGAAATTTGAATAATGATACTGGCTTATTAACCTTCATCAGCGTGTATTGTTTCAGTAGCCTTTAGGTAATTATTCTACATAAAGGTGATCCTTGTTTGGAAGGTTGGTGTCCAGTATGCCATGTACTTATGAAAAAGCAGATAACAGGAGATAGAAGAAGAAAGAGGTATGCAAACAATTAACTCTGTGACTTTTAATAGTCTACATACTGTGTGTATATTCCTTAGGCCACTGTATCCATACCAAACAGTCAACTTGATGCATGGAACAGGTTCATTTAACTTCCTTACCTTCATTTAAGTCTCAAGACAAGTCATAGTATCTAAAATAGTTTTTGCTTTTATGAGGGGTAAATATTTATACATAGTTCCCTAAGACCTTTTCCAGCAGGTGATCATCACAATCTGTGGCAGGGTTCCAGAAGTTGGCCCATGCCACATTCTTTGGAGGAACATGGGCAACATTGTGCAGAGCACAGCACACATCACACCATACAAAACCTGAACCTCCATCCTCCCAGTCATCATGCCAAACATTGCCTCCCCCAATATCCCACTGTTCTCTCCATGCATGGTAAGCCAGGTAGCCATCATTGTTCCTGTTTAAGTATAACAAGTACTCTGCCAGCTGTTGAGGAGTTGTAAAGTTCCGTACATCTATGAATGATCCAGGAGGCAGTAAATCAATATAATCCTTTGTAGACAAGCCCCCATACACCACTGGCACAAGACCATGTTGTAGAGGATGATAAACCTTCTCTGTAATGTAGTCCCTACAAGCAGAGTTTTCAAAAGATAGATAGAATTTGTAGTGTCCTGTTCTTGCTAGATAATGATGGCACTGGAGGCCAATTTCTTTTTCTAATGATTTGCAGTCTGTTGCACATTTGCCATATGCATCCACAAGAAGGTGTTTCCTCAGTTCTTTGACATATAGCTCCCTACCAATCTTAATGTTGCAATGGCTAACAATCCAGAGGACCATTGCTTCTCCCAATTGTCTTGAATGATGCATGGCAGCCTTCAAACCTAGTGTTTATACACACTATACTGGGCTCTTGGAGTTCCATGGTGAAATTGGTTGGAAATGCTAGCTTTAACCTTGTGTTTTCTGACAGTGGAATATGGGGCTCTGAAATCTGATTTGTGACTGTAAGTCATTGTCCAATTGTAGAAGGTTGCTCCAGGTACATACTCATATTCATATCCTGGAGATTCCTGTAGCAGCATGATATAGGCCTGGTCAGGAGAACGTTCCAAAGGTGGCCACTGTGGATCCCATCCATGGAAGACAAAAGCATCATAATGTAGTGGGTGCCTCTTAGCATCATACAACTTGCAGGTTAAGTTGATGCCACAGTTCAACCTTCTTTCTTCTGGTGATATCCCAAATGCATTTTTGCCCCACAAGGTTGACCAAAAAGCAATCTTTTTCACACTACCACCTTTCTTTATGAGAGGTAATTCCTCTGGCAATAACTCCCACCAATAATTGTTCACTCTCAGTGCCAACCAAATATAGATGCAGAAGGCTATGAAAAGAATGGTAAGAGGGAGCATGATCTTGAATTTTTTAAGTTGGGCTCTCAATAACATTCTGCTAACCTGCAAAAGAAATCAATGATTCAGGAATTTTGATTGCAGAGTGAGGTGATGTGATGTCTTAAATATGATTACATATATTTTGCTCATAGCTTACTCCTGTGATTTTTTTTGAGCAACTCTACTGGGTTCCACCAACTGTAAGATTATATTATATTATTTTATTCCAATAACTTCTTTCCATAGAGATTGCCACACCCCGAGTGGCGTAACATGTGCTGATCCACTACTGTGGCCGATCCGGTACTGCAGCCTCATTCTGGGTGCATGTAAACATTCAAAATGGCGGGAACTACGGTAATGGATGTTGTTAATTTTTATTCGATTAAACCTTCTAAAACAAAATATAAATAGAGAACTAAACTCCCCTGGTGTCCTCAGTGGCTGATCTACCCCTCGGGGGTATCTCCCCCCTCGGGGGGATCAACCACCTGATACACCATGGTCGTTTAGTTTTCTATGTATATTATACATACCTGTTTCTGTTCTGGCACTAGTAGGAGTCATCACTTAGGAGCAGTTTGGTAATATGACTCTGTATACACTGATGTCTACACGTATATTGTGTGTTACCTTTGGTGAATTACCTATGTCCTAGTTACAAGCTGTTCAGTATGTGTTGAAACATGCTCTATGAGTCCATTATTCTATCCAGAGTAACAGATAACAATCATAACGTGCAATCAGTCATCCATGATCAAGCTATACATGGACAATTTGTCTAACCGTATTTGGCAGGGAGGACAAAACAGATGTGACAAGTTTGGACCCGTTATATTTTTGTAGACAGATACTTTAAACCAGTAGTAGACATATCCTTATGATTAATCCACAAGTCGTTTTAACAATTGAATATGGATTTCAATCTTGAAATGACTTGCAGAAATAAGTATTTTCTCAAGTCTATGTTTGGAAAATCACTTTTCGAGAAAAGGTAGAATTTATTTAGCTGGATATGTAAAAGCTTACTTCAAGTATCTGTCACAAAAAATAAGGTGTTTTATTCAGTGATACTGCAAACAATTGCTGTTATCGTCTTAATCCACAGAGGCATAGGAACCAAATCTTGATTGGGGGTGCCCAGGGCCAAGCCCAGGGGGGCCCTGTCGCACCGATCGTAATTCATCGATAGAGTGGGCTGACACTTATTCATGGGTACATAAGATATATGTATTGAAATATCTTTGATGATTTTTGCCTGTGATTTGAAGCCCAGGCTCCCTTTTTTCCATTGTGCTACCATATTTGTGAAAAATTTGGGGGAAATTTTTGCATTTTATCATGGGTCTTGACAAATATTGGGGGGGGCCCAGACATATTCAGGCCCCACCTCCTCTGGGATTGGGGGGGGGCTGGGCCCCCCTGGCCCGCCCTTTTCCTACGCCCCTGATCCATATATGACAATATGAGTAAGATGAGATTATCTGTATGTCGGGGTATCAGCAAAACATAACATTCGAGTTTGCCTTCACACGTATTGAATATCATATTATGTACACTAGGATTTTTATTATGTCTATCACTGATCAATATGGGCTCGTCTCGGTAAAGTGTTTGTAGTTTGACAAGTCTCTGCCACAGGTCTTGATGCTGCTGAAAGGACAAGTTCACGATGTCATCATCATGTATGTGTAGATTAAGGTATCTTCTAAGGCTGCTATCTGGGAAAAGGTAGAATCCATTGAGTTGGATATGTGTAAATTTAGCTCTGTCAGCAAGGATTCCTGTTATGTAAACATCCTCTAAATGTAGTAGAACCTTGCTGTCGTCCTGCATGACCTGTTGGTAGAGTAGAACCTTGCTCTGGTCCTGCATGGCCTGTTGGTAGGGCGCTTTTGTAACGTCCATAAACATGTTATACATCGATCCACTACAGAAGGGTGGATATTTCTTATCGGCATATTGCAGCTTACTAACAGCAGATTGTCCAGTGCGATCCACATCAGCGTCATACCATGCATGGCCCATAAGGATGCCTGGTGTTTGATTATTTGTGGTCATTGCAGTCAGTGTGCTCTTTAAAAGGAACATGTTGACAAACATATCATCATCTGTCTTGCACTTAGGCAAAATGTGCTTGCATGTCGTAGTCCAACTATTCCCTTCAGTGTGAGCAAACAGAAAGATGCCTCCTTATGTCATGGATGATACAAACGTCACTATAGATTAGTACTAGAACTGCCGTATTCAATGGGGGGCATTGAATACAATGTGTCCGTATTCAATGGGTGTCCGCCATCTTGGATTTTGAACAGATCTGAGCTGTTTGTCTTTATTTAAAGGCAAAATAACCCCACCTATAAGGCGTCGTTGAATACGGACAGCCTCACCTCGGTGAATACGATGCAAATATATTCTCTGCCCATGTAGCAAGCCCGCTTAGGGCCAATTCAGTTTTAGCTCAGATAAGCTGATTCAAAGCCGGCAGAATACTATTCATGGTTTTAGGTTGGGCAAATGATGGGTTTCCAGTCCCGGTGCACTAATAGGGCAAACTGAACTAAGACTGTTGGGCTCCCGACAGTTTTTGTCCTCAGCAAGTTGTGTGGGCCACATAGACCAACTGATTTGGGCACAGAGCAGCTTCAAAATGGGCAAAAACTTTGGGCACAGATTTGTTTCAAGGTGGGCACCCCAAATCAGGCATAGATCAGTTCCAAAGATAATTCCCCAGACAGGGTTGAGGATGGGTTTGCACCAGGCATACTGAGCTGGGAGTTCTGAACTTTGACACTAGATGAACCCACTATGTCTGATGTACAGCTTTCCCCCCATGTCAGTATCAATTTTCTCTAGTATGATATAACAGCTATAGGCTAATGAATCATATAAATCATAACAGTACACACATTTTCTCAAAGTTTGGATCTACTGGCAAAATACATTTGAAAAGTGCAAAGTTAGGTGATGTCAGCAGGTTTTAATGTGATTACACCATTCCTGTGGTAATCATTTTATATTGAAGTATGCTACCCATTGGGAGGCACTACAAACTTGAAGGCTAGCATGTTACTAGACTAGGTCTGGTTGACATGCCTTGGATAACTAAGTTTGAATTGATGGTTTTACTGTATTATGATGATAGGGAGAGTAATACAGTATGTTTAGTCTCCCTCCAACTATGGAGGCCAAGGGGAGGGGCTAGCACCTGGATGCTAGCAGAGCATTTTCAGGGTTCAAAATTTTAGAAAATGAGGAAAAAATATCTATCCCAGATGATGCCACCTCATCAACGTTGTTAGCCCACTTTTAGCCACACCAAAAACCCATGTTGACCCCAAATGATAAATTTTGACCAGATGGCGCCATGTGATCAAAGTGGGCAGCCCACTTTCAGACACACCAAAACCCCATGTTGAACCCAAACCCACTCTGACACTGATCTGTGCCCATATTGGTTAGCCCAGTGTGGCCCACACACCTCACTGAGGACAGAAACTGTCAGCAGCCCATCGGTTAGCCCATCATGGCCCACATCGGAAGCCACACCAAATAAAGTGTGGGCCACAGTAGGGCCACACCACCTTTGCTACCTGGGTGGTCATGGACATTTGCTTATGTATCAAAGAACACTATATGATTGTACATCCTAGCTTCCTCTCCTATAATTTCAGTATGGAAGGATTTTTCATGTTCTAACAAAAACACATGCTGAATGACATCCTCTCTAAATAGCGATGTATTGAGCCATGTCTTTCTTATAACCTGCCTCCTTTGGAAGTTACCAGCCATGCAGTAGACGAATATAAACGGTGTAACATGGACATCGTTACGGCATATGTTCACTGGTTGTAGCTGATAGTTTAAACAATGTCGTTGAATAAAACAGTCTGGATGATGGTTATTCTCTGGTTTAATGTACTCCATACATGGATTTATTGGCAGCATATAGTGGTAATGTATCACAAGAAATGAGCTACATACTAATAATAGTAGCAGTATAATTATCTTTCTAATAGGCCATGACCTAAGCTTGCAGACACAATTCCTGGTACCAATGTTTCTGAATCGTATACCTGCAACCGAGATGTGTAATACCATTAATTGTCTAAATGTTTTACATTTCGTTATCTGAGGCCAGTGCCTCATCTCCCATTTTTCATACACCTATTATGCTGCTTGTCTCTGAGAGCAGAATATTCATGAATAAATTTCCATGCTTTAGAGGTGAGGCTTAGGCTTACTAGAAAATAATTGCCCTATAGATATAACAAGAAATGCGGATGTGACCACGTAAAAAATGCCTTCCGGCGTTTTTTTAAACGGTCACAACCTCATTTCTTGCATACAAGGGAATTTAGTTTGGGGATTCTGTATTGTGACACCTCATCACATGGGGGAAATGCAATCATCATGGCGCCTCGCGTCCCGCTTCGCGGGACCGCTGCTACGCGGCGTGGGGATGCGCTAAACAATCATCCTTGCAAACCTTGATGTCAATTACCACTAACAAAATCTTAACTCAAACTAACTTGTCTGGTTCTCTGAGCATCTATAATTCTTGTAATCATAATTATGACTAGTGAACAAAATAGTAATGGAACTTTACCTTACCGAAAGTATGGCACAAATACTAATCTTCATATACTAACCTTCATAAACTGTCTGAAATAGTTGTAAACTTTATATTTCACAAAGCTACATGGGTGGTTGTTAATCATCAAAGGAGTCCTGGAGGTTAATTTAAAACATCCCGGGATCACAACCCCAGTGATCTTAGGAATTATTCTACCTTATCCTATTGAGCAATCTTAATATAAGACTGCGTTCACATTTCCTAGCCAGCACTAAGATCGCATCGATCTTAGCCTCAGCCCTCCTACACTATTCCAAGAAGAACTGACTAGGCACAGGGGTCCCAAAATAAAGGAATAGCTGTGGAGTCACTCTTCTTCACAAGAGTGTTTATACCATCGTTCCCCCTCCCCATATGGGCTAATAAAAGAGAACAGGGTGCAGTTGACCTCGTAAGGTAATCAAGGGTTGTTCCTGTGAATAGATCGAGATCTGTACTTGACAAGGACGGGTCAGGGGAGAAGAACAGGCCCGTACATTGACAGTCAGGACAGATAGGACCTATGTGGAGGTAAGCAACCTATCAGTAGCCACATGTACATGAAATTTTCTTGCTTTTTCTGTTATCTATGATGTCCTACTTATATATAGACGTCCTATGACAATGAACCAAACAGGATATACACCATGGACTCAACAGGGGGTGGGGAATGGACATATTAGATTCAATCTGTAAATAAGGAACTTTAATGCAAATTATCAACCAGGATTAAATAAAAACATCTTACCTCAATAGAGAGAGACAGATGAAATTCTCCAAAGACAGAGTCTGGCTTGCAGCAAGAGGACACCGAAGGGAGTGGGGTAGGACTTCACTTCAAAACTTGAGAAGGAAGGATTACCTTAGAGTGCCCTTAACACATGAGTAGGCCTAAGGGCCCTCAAGGACTCTCAGTAAATGTCCTCCCTCCCCTCTATATGTATGCAGCAGGCTATTCACTCATTCGATCAAGCGTGTTCCCTGTAAGTGCTCTTGTACTCAGTTGAAACCTTCACGTTTCTGTTCCCACAACTTCAGAAGTATAGTTGTAAGCCTGCTCTGTCTCATGGGAGTGAGACAGAGCTATTATCAATGAATTCCCTTGACCATAACCAAGATTTTTAGAAGAGTGCAAGTCCTAAACATGTTCAGCTATAATTATATAATATATCATCTCCTTAATGTATTGGAATTTTATACCTTATTAGAATTATTTATATGTGAAACCATGGTTAGAGGTAAGGCCTAGAGATCACTGTAGCATGGAGGACAACAAAGTATGCCAATACATTTGACACACATAAATAGCCTCCAATTCAAGTAGTGAAGAGCATGGAACATACTTCTGTAGTCCTAGAATGGTTCCCTCTTTAGGTTTACACCTGTTTCCTATACATATCACAGGTCTTAATTTTTGATGCAGTCCTGCACGTTTACTGATATACCAGCAATAGGTATAATAATACACAACCTCAGCGTGTAAAGTCTATAGGCTACATCGAGATCTCAATGCCACGCTAAAATCCTTGTAAATATTGATCGGACCTGAGACTGACAGATTATCAAGTCAACATTTGTGTCCAACAATTGGAGGTCACATTCAATGCACGCAACCTTAGAAGGGTTATTAGACAACAATATGCTCAGGTTTGGTCTTTGTTATATACACTGATTCAAACAACTTCACAAAATCTTCTTTTGGTTCTGTCTTCAAAATGTCTCTGAAACACTTGTTCTTGGATTGTCTGAATGCATGGCAATGGCTCCATGCCTATGTGGTATAAGAAAAAAAAAATGTGTAAACATATAAAACAAGTGGACCAATCTCTTTATGAGTGCCCCAAAAATACCAACTGTAGGAATACAATAAATATGATACTACCTAAAGTAGGAGCATTTGTACAAGCTTTACTTTGATTTTTTCTTACATCAATAGGGCGGTGATGGTATTTCCTTTCCACTTTAACCAGTTTCTGCCACATGTCTAAGTGCTCCTGAGAGGTCAGTTCCACTGTATCTTCATCATGTATGTGCAGAAAGAGATATTTTCTCAAGTCAATTCTTAGAAAATCTGAAAAATCACTTTTTGAGAAAAGGTAAAATTTATTTATTTGGATATGAGTGAACCCTTCTCTGTCAGCAAGAAGTCCAGTTATATAAGCATCGTCTATATGTGGCACAACCTTACTTTGGTCCTGCATAGCATGCTGATATAGTGTTTTTGTAACATCCATGGACATAACATACCCTGATCCACTACAAAAGGTTGGGTATGTATCATTAGCATATTGCAGTTTACTAACACCATATCGTCCAGCTCGATACACCTTTGCATCATACCATATATGGCCCATGATGATACCCTGTGTCTGATTCTTGGAGGTCATTGCAGTCAGTGTGCTCAGTAAAAGAAACATGTTGACAAACATATCATCATCTGTCTTAACAACAAATTGGGCATTTGGGCAAGATAAACTTGCAAATCGTATTCCTACAACTCCCTTCAGTGTGAGTGAACAGAAAGATTCCTTCATATCAAAGACTACTATGTCATTGTAGGTCTTAGCTTCCTGTTCCAACATTTCAGTAGAAGAGGTTTCATCATTTCCGAGCAAAAACACATGCTGAACAACATCCCCTGCAAATGGTGATATATCTAGCCATGTTTTTCGTATGATCTGCCTCTTTTCAAAATTAGCAGGCATACTGAAGATAAATATGAATAGTGTCACATGAGTTTGATTTGGACAGATATCATTGGGAATTATTTGATACTTTAAACAATATCGTTGAAGAAAACACTCAGGATGAGAGGTATTCCCGGGTTCAATGAACTCTGTGATCATACATGTTTTCATTGATGGCAATGTGTTGTAGTATATTGTAAGACTAAATCCCAACAATAATAACAATATGATCATTCTTTTAAGAGACCTTGTTTGAAGCTGACTGATATGCATCACCATTCTAGCGTCCATATCTGATCAATCCAGCATAGTGCTAAATGTAAAAGAGAAAAGTGATTAAATTACATGGTTTTAGATATCTAGTCAAGATAGTTGCTCTTCATTACATTGAATAAGAAAGAATAAAAAAAAGAAGTCATTGATGAAATACAAAACAAAAGAATATTCATCAGTCGAGTGAGGTCTGGAGGTCATTACATAGCATGTTACATAGTATGTAATCCAGTAAAGTATATAATTTCATGGCAATCATACTACTATTTATTTTTCTCTTGTGTTGCTCAAGGAACTAAGAATGTTTAGAGTGCTGGATGTGGCAAACTACATAATTTCATTTAGGATAATGGTTAGAACAGTACAGTGGTTTATACTAGTATATCCTACTAGTAAACCATATATGGCTTACTCGTAGGATGTAATATCTGAATGCAGTAAAAACCTTTTTTACCTTAGTCAAGTGTTGCGCCACGAAGGTTCACCATAGACTGTTGTATACTTCTGTGATTACTTGGTTTCATATATAGGAAGAGTCATTACTGATTGAGAAGAGAACTCTTCTGAGGAGGCCATAAAATCTCCCCGCCTCCCATGAGCAGCTTCCAAGTTCTCCAGCCATGACATAGCTTAAAGGGGAATTCTGCTACTCAAGGTGAAGCAGATAAATTGCTGAAGAGTTTGGCATCTTTTCAAGTCCCCCCCAGGAGGCATAGAAAACTATGACTGATGTCTAGTGTGTGTGTTGTGTCTTTATATATGTCCTTCTGCATTCATTGGCAATAAATTTACTGAACCATGAAGGAGACATTATATCTGTTTAAACCTGATTTGATGACATGCCAATGAAGTACTGAAGAGCACACAATCTACCACTATGATAACTCAAGTGTGAGGTTTCTGTATAAGCTGAAGACTATACAGGAAACATCAAGTCTGGGCAGGCTGCTCATATATCTAACACACTCTGGGGAGTGTCTTTATATATTTGACACATCTGGGAGGGTGTTTATATATTTGACACATCTGGGAGGGTGTTTACATATTTGATACATCTGGGAGTGTCTTTATATATTTGACACATTCTGGGGAGTGTCTTTATATATTTGACACATCTGGGAGGGTGTTTATATATTTGACACATCTGGGAGGGTGTTTATATATTTGATACATCTGGGAGGGTGTTTATATATTTGATACATCTTGGAGAGTGTTTATATATTTGATACATCTTGGAGAGTGTTTCTATATTTGATACATCTGGTGTTTCTATATTTGATACATCTGGGAGAGTGTTTCTATATTTGATACATCTGGTGTTTATATATTTGATACATCTGGGAGGGTGTTTATATATTTGATACATCTGGGAGAGTGTTTATATATTTGATACATCTGGGAGAGTGTTTATATATTTGATACATCTTGGAGAGTGTTTATATATTTGATACATCTGGGAGAGTGTTTATATATTTGACACATCTGGGAGGGTGTTTATATATTTGATACATCTGGGAGAGTGTTTATATATTTGATACATCTGGGAGAGTGTTTATATATTTGATACATCTGGGAGTGGGAGGGTGTTTATATATTTTATACCAATTGGACATTGTTCTTGTATGTTAGATACAATTTGATCATTGTGTTTATATGTTGAAACCATGTCAAAGTAATTCTGGTTCAAGGTATCATTGTGTACGTGTAACTCGTTTTGTAGCATGTAATGCAATAGGTGAAATCCTAATATATATAAGTACCATCAATTTACAAGGAACAGACTATGGTTTCTGAGATGATAGCTGAGATCATAAAAGGGAATAAGTATTTTTAACTCATCTCATGAACATGCAGATCTTCAGCTTTACACCCATCTAGACTTTTTCCTAATGTTTATTTCATATTGATCTCTACTACATTTCTATAACCCCCCCCCATAACAGTCCCTTCTACACGGCAGGCATTCATTTTCTAGACCAGTACAAAGTGATACGTCAACAAAATTGGTTATTCACAGGGAGTTTTAAACTATCAAAAGGGGCTACTAGACAGACTATAAAATCCAATTCTCAATTCTTTCAAATATGGCTTAGTGAGCTTTAACAAATTAACCCTTAAAAGGCCAATTGTTATGTATTCATGCATTATGTTGATCGGTTTATATGTTACACTTATGAAGCCTGTCAGCATTTCTACTGCTTTGCATGAATAGTCCAGATAATTTTACCTAATTGCTATTATACAAGTCCCTTTGCTAAACTTATAACATCCACTCTGCCTTTCAAGACTGCTTAACCACACTTTCTTATGCGTGAGCTCTTCCAGAGCTGAGAGGAGCAATAGCGTTGAAACTGGTAATTAAGTCTCACAGCCAGTCCATGTTCAGTAACCATATTGTTAGGGGAAGGCTGATTGCCTACCGTCACTATGTGGGACAGATATGACCACACACAGATTAGGTAAAGGCAGAATTTGGGCCTTTTCCCTAAAAGTGATTGCTTTCTACTATAATTACACCATATTTCACTTATGGCTTAATATCAAGGTTCTAGGGATCAAAATATATTACAAAATACCAAATGGGAAGCTAGTATGCGGTTTATAATATATTTATTAATGTTACTCACTATCTCAGGAGATATCCATCAAAAGGTCACAATATTCTCAATAGTAGTTCATATTATCAAATATCCAGTACCAGTCTCACAGTACATAGCCATACACAGTTCACAATATAATAAAGTTCAGGTTCCAGAGCTTAACAAAATACAACATAAAAACAGGCAGAGGGTTCTAAATAAAGTCACAGTACCTTTAGGGTTATAATGCTACAGGTTTCCTGGTAGCATATATAACCCACCCCTAGAGTCCTAGCAGTCCCTGGCTATATCTGCTCCCATAGCCACTCCACACTGGGAACTGCTGCTCCTAGGCTCCTAGCTCCTTGCTCTCTGGACTCCTACTGACTGTCTCTAACCTTTCCAACTCTATTTAACCTCATCATTGTTAGCCTGCTATAACCATATTTGGGCATTGAACAAGCTCCAATTAGTGTGTGGCTTGGTTGTCACACCCTGAGTGGTGGAGGTGGGGGGGGGGGGGGCTGGTGGCACTGAAACTAAGTGGGAGTACCAGCTTTAGCACCTCCACCTCCACCCTGGAGCTGACAGCCCACACAGTTGCACTCTAATACCCATCATATTTCTAACCAAATATATATCAAAATGCCTTTGCAACATTAATATACAAATAAATGACAATTGATAAGATTCCAATATTATATGTTATATAACATTGCATCATAATACCAAAGCTCCGCACATATAGCCCTACATTACACCTCGGGAACTAAAACGTTTTGTACCACTCAAAACTAATCATAATCACCTGAGAATTCACCGCTTTTATGGGTATTTTCAATTTTTTTTTTTTTTTTTTTTTTTTACATAAGTTACTTTACTTAAATGGAATAATGCATGAAAAAAATTCTTATTTTGTACACACAAATAGTATAACCAAACATCTAACTGGTCCTTTTAAAACTCACAATTCTTGAATATAACACACTGTCCATAAGACTACCATATATCTTTGTTACTGATTATATTTATCAACCGGGATCTTATTCAAGATCCTATCTTATCACTGACAAAAACAAATAATTATTCATCAAAATTATAAATGTGAATTATATCACAGCATAGAAATAACTAACTGATTGTGCATCAACCAGGATCTTATTCAAGACCTTCACATACATATAAAAATTTCAACATTAAGTTTGAAACATTTACATTGTTGAAAATAATCAATACAAAATATTTTCTTTTCCAGTTACAATAATTTTCACCTATACATCATCATATGATCATCATACACATCAAATCTTCTTAAACCTTCCAATAGATAACAAAACTTGATGGGGACTCAAGTAAAGTAACTTCTTGGTTGGCTGACACATAATGGGCTCGTCCCTGTGCCGAGAGACAAAACCCACCATGTAATATCTCTGTCAATCATGTGCTCATGCCTTTGTATCGTACTTGGATCCGAAAGGTATGACTTGTGACCAGTCCACCCTTTAACACCAGTCATTATCTCGCAGCCCTACTGCTACCATTGATATCATCAGCCATCTGTTCCAACCAGGCACCTAACCTACATAAACTCAGCATCTGATTATCAAAGAAAAGTGAGATAAACACAATCAAAACATGACACGCATGACACTCATCTCAACCATGGCATGGGTAACAATGTAAGTCTCATACTTTCTACAACCAATAATACTCAGTTCAGAATCTCTTCACGAAGCACCTTAAACTTAATTCCACTTACCTTTAGGGAACAGCTTCCTGGCTCGATCTAAACATCTTAAACTAATTCTCTGTTATTATCCTTAGACTTACTTTATGCAGTTATAGACTTACCTTTAACCTGCCAGCTATTTTCTCAAATCTGTAACAATGAGTGGTATTTAAACTGAGACAAATATCTCAAAGCTAACTCAGATAGGTGGCTGGGAAATCACATTCAAAGCTTGCCTCTACTCAGCCATACCATACATCAGGTCAATGGCTCCTACACACCGTCTTATGCTGCCTGACTTGACACATTAGACATTTATTGGATGCAGCTATTTCCTCTGGGCCCCTGCATCCCAAGCTTACTCTTATGTGTCCCCTGTGCTCTTGCAACACTCCATGCAACTTATGCCCCTACTTGTCACAACACACCACCTACAGACCCAAATACCTCTGGCATCTGCTCCTGTCACATTCTCAGTACCACACATTGATTTTAAACTCAAATCCAGGTTGTTTTTGTCCAATGAGGTTGATCTAGGTACATAATGCTGGTCTTTTGGAACCAAATACTCGTATCGGTATGGAACCTTACCAAAGCACTGCCTAATCACCCCTCTATTCGGGTTAAATCGTAAAGAAAATATAAAATCATGATGCTAATAGGAACTGAACAAAAAAATTAGCTTTGTTTTTCAGTCCTCCATGAGGTGAAACATAGCAATGAACCTTAGTCTGCTCCTTTCACAGCTTATCACAATGATACACTTGTCCCTTCGATTTAATAGTTAGAAGTAATTGGGCTTGCTACCACATAGATAGACTTTTTGTCTGAAATGGTCTTTGTTAGGTTTCATATAACTTCTGTACACCTGGTTTAGCATATAGATGTGATACTCAACCCCTTTCTTTCAATTGGGTTCCCAGAGCTCTACTTTATACACCATGAGCTGGCTTGCCCTTTGGTGGTTGAGCTCAAATGAGAAAAATATGTGTACATCACCAGTAGTCTAAGAGGCTGGATTGCCTGCTTAGGACACTGCATGTACTAATTACAGGTTAAAAATCTGGTTCTATCTTACAAACATCTATGCAAACCTATAGCTCTCCTGTCGCGAAAAGAAAAGCATGTAAACATAGTGTTAAGACTGTAAGTTCATCCCCAGTACATCATACATCTGGATAATGCATGATATGAAACAGTAAAATAGAAAGACAGTTACTACTCTAGAAATGGTAAGGTATTCAGTTACAGATTTCACACGGTATAAGCACCACAAGTGTAACACGCTGCGCAACACGTACACCTAAAAATATAAGCACCATCATCCATAAACTAGAATACTTTCCATTTAGAATTTATTTACACATTTACCGAGATCTTAATCTCGGCACATCTCTGACTCTATTTGTGAGATCTGTTGTCACAAATTTACTCTTGGCCAGTGCATCAAGATGGTCAATAGATAACCACAAAGTATCTCCATCCTTAAAGTGGACTAAATATTTCACACCCTCTCCTCTTGGTTTGCACACATCACTAATCTTAGTTATTTCATGATATGTGGGTAGGCCACCGATGGGTATCGACTTTGCTGCCCTGGGCACAAGTCTGTGATTCACTGGAATCAGTGCTGGAGGATCAGTTGAAGGTGGTTCTGTGGGCACTGTCTCTGGCTCACTTGTCTGTCCATCCTCCATATCTTCCTCTTCCTCTCCCTTCGGGATATCTTCCAGCACCTGATCGTCATCTGGCTCCTCTATTCTCGGTTCTAGTGTGAAACTGTCCACCGGGAGATCACCCTCATCTAGATCTTCTGGATCTTGGATATTTGGTTCATCAGCCATAGGTTTGGCCCATCTCTTTTCTACCTCTTCCCTTGACAATCCCTTCTTTAGTCTCATAATTGTCACTGGTCTGTTCATAAATTTCCCACTCTTGGCATGTCTCAGAAACACTGTTGTTTCAGTATGGTATCTCACCAACAGATATGGTCCATGGAATATCTTGGCCAACTTCAATTTTGTCTTTGGGTCCTTGATTCTTGGCCAGTATAACCAGCATATATCTCCCTCCTTCAATTTTGGATCATATGCTCCACGATCATACCGCTTTTTCATCTGTTCTTGGACATGCTTCATGTGCCTTCCTGCACATCTTGCAGCTATCTCCTGGGACTTGAGAATATCTGCAAGATGTTCATTCACACTTTTAACCTCTTCTGAATCAAATTTGAGTTGATTCTCAGTTAGAAATAGAGGTTCTACTCCATGACTCATCATAAAGGCTGTATGCCCTGTGGCATACGCTGGTGTAGAATTCAAGCTGAACTCTACTGCCTCCAGATGCTTGTCCCAGTCTTTTTGATTCTCACTCACATAATTCCTGATCACTCCTAATATTGAGCGATTTGTTCTCTCAACAAGACCTGAGGCCTGAGGATGCAACACAGAATTGAATTGTTGTTGGATGTTGTAGGTAGCACACACTGACTCAAATACTTTACTTGCAAATGACTTGCCATTGTCCATAACCAACCGTCTTGGTGTTCCAAACCTACAAATCATCTTATTGTAGAATGCCCTGGACACTGTGCCTGCTGTCAGATCTTTTACTGCAAAGCAAACAACAAACCTGGAATAATAGTCAACAAGAACTAATATATGTTCATTGAAATTGAGTGTCGGAGGCAATCTTTCGAGGGCATCTAGGTTCCATGTGTCGAAGGGCCTTGGACATGGGTCTCTTAAGATTAGAGGAGGTTTAATTGGCCTTGTCATTCTCTTTGTTTGAGCACAGTCTTCACAAGAGGCACAATAATCAGTGACATCCTGTGACATCTTAGGCCAAAAATACCTGGATCTCATTGCACCCAACATTTTGTTGACACCAAGATGACCTCCCATTGGGTCATCATGGTGTGCCATCAAAATCTTCAACCTTAGCCCTTGGGGCACAACAATCAGTGCTGTAACCTCAGCCTTTGGTCCAATCGAGACATCCATGAAGTACAATATTCTGTCCACTATAGTGTAATGAGCTTCTCTCAACACCAAAGCCCTAGCTTGCTTTGCATCTAGTGGCAACCTATCATTAACTAGATAGTCCCTCACACTATGACAGAAGTCATCACCCTCCTGCTCTTCCCACATCTCATCTTTAGAGATACCAACAAGTGGGAAGTGCTCTTTTGACTGCCGCTTGACCTCAGCTGTGTACTTCTTTCTTTTAAACTCTCGATGTGGTGCGTTCTCAGCTCTTAGCACTGCTAGATCCATTAAATCTGGACCAAACCACATATGCTCCTCCTGTTGAATCAAATCATGTTGTGGGCTAATCTTATCACTGAAAGTAACCCTTTTCTTAGGATGATCTGATTTCTTCATGATCTTTTTCTTATACCTTCTCTCTGCTCTGACTCTCCTTCTCTCCCTCTTTGGAATCCTGACCTTTGAGGCAGGATTGAAAGACATAAGAGACTGCATCTCACTAGTACTGATGGAACTCAGCATAGGAAATGATTCCATCATCTCCTCAATGTCATCCTGCTCATACGGCTTACCTTCCAGCCTACTCAGAGAGTCAGGAACAACATTCTCCTTGCCCTTAACATGCTCTACTTTAAATGTGAACTGTCTCAAATCAGCTGCCCATCTGATTTGCCTAGGTGACAGCTTGCTCCTTGGATTTAATATATATTGAAGGGGTGCATGATCTGTTCTTATCAAGAACCTTTTACCCTCCAAATACACATGCCAATGAAGACAAGCATAAACAATACCTGCTAACTCTCTATCTAAAGTTGAGTAGTTTCTTTGGGCTGGGCTGAACAACTTTGCTGTATAGGCCACTGGTCTCAGATTGTCATCCTTATCATATTGCCTCAAGGTTGCACCGATGCCATAGTCTGAGGCACTGTTGTCACAATGAACTCCTTTCTGAAGTCAGGATATAAGAGCAGATTATCGGATACCAGAGCCCTCTTGAGATCTTCAAAAGCCTCTGTGTGTTCTTCAGTCCACTCCCACTCCTTTCCCTTCCTTGTGAGATCATACAGACATCGTGCTCTTGTGGCATAGTTGGGTATGAACTTCCTATAAAAGCCACTCATACCCAAGAACCTCCTGACATTGGTAGGATTCTTTGGTGTTTTGATATCCTTGATAGCTTGTATCTTCTCCGGATTTGGTCTGATCCCTTCCTTATTCAGGACATGGCCTAGAAACGGGACCTCAGGTGCTGCAATAATGCACTTGGCTGGCTTAAATTTGAGCCCTGCCTTCTGGATTCTTTTCAGAACCTCACCCAAGTCTTCCAGATGTTGTTCAAATGTGTTTGAAAATACGAGAATGTCATCTATGTAACAGATACAGTTTTTAAACTGTAACCCTTTCAAGACAAGGTCAACCACCATCTGGCAACTACGAGAGGAATTCATTAATCCCATACTCATCCTTTTGTACCTGAACTTACCAAATGGAGTTAAGAACCCTGTCTTATCTCTGCTCTTCTCTGTGATGGGAATTTGATGGAACGCCATCTGCAAATCGAGAGCTGAAATGAAATTGGGCTGCATCTGACCCACAGCATCAATAGCATCCTCTATCTTTGGAATAGCCAGATACTGTGGCACTGTAACTGCGTTCAGATTTCGATAATCACAAACGAGCCGATGCCCTCCGCTTTTCTTTGACACAAGAAAGGCAGGGCTAGACCAGCCCCCATCGTAGCTGGGTTCCAAGATTCCCAATCTTACTTGTTCATCAATATGTGCCTTCAATTGTTCTCTTCTTTTGGGTGATATCCTGAAAGGCATCTGCTGTACAGGCTTAGCCCCAGGAATCAGTTCTATCTCATGTTCTATCCAATCGGTACAACCCACCATACCATCTGGTCCTACAAAGGCTCAACAGTTCTCTCTTAGAAGGGCATCCATCCGTGCTCTCTGCTCCTTCGTCAACTTTGACCTAGAATAATCGACCGCTGGAATGAAACTGGGTTGTCCCTCCTGCTTCTGTGCCCTGCCTTCAACCTGTGGCTCAAACATTTCCATTGAAGATACCTGTATCACCTCAACGTCTCTGGACAAACTCAACGTCCCTAAAGCCGTTCCTGGCTTCACCTCAATTTCCTGGTCTGAAAGGTTAACAAATCTCACAGGTACAGTGCCCTCATGCACTCTCACACAGCACCTAGCTGTCCACAACCCTGTCTGTTTTGCTACCTTAAAACCTACATAAGTCAGAAACATACCTTCTTTGAAAATGTCATCCACAGGGAGGCTGCACAGCATCTCAGTATGTGCTGGCACTACCAACTTACCATGTGCCCTCACAATACTCTGGCTATTGTCCTCTTGGTCTACTTCTTTGGGTTGGTCATATACTATGCTCATACCATACTGTTTTAGGAAATCTCTGCCCAGAACTATGTCTAGTCTGAGGCCTGGGATAACATGAAATGTGACTTCATAAGGAATGCCATCAATCTTAATAACACCCCTCATGTCACAATGAGCATCTCTGACCTGACCCCCTGCAAATGTCACACATGCAAGTGAAGAGAATTCCTCTATTTTACCACCATTTGCTTTTATCTTGTTGTAATAGTCAAGACTTACACAGCTACGGTCTGCTCCAGTATCAACAAGTGCCCGTGCACAAGTTTGACCAATGCATACCTCAACACAATTCCTCTCTGACAACAGATGTGATGCCATGTAGGCCTTACCCTCTTGGTGCTGTCGGTCTTGGCGTTCACAGATAGATGAAATCATATCCCTAGTGCATGGGCTACGAGATCCCTTGACGCCCGTCGGCTCTCTCCTGGACTGGTCATGTCTCCCCTTTGAATCCTCATACGGCACATTGCCCATGGCACACTCCTGACTGGAATATAAATCATTATCATTAGAACAGCTTGTACAACGGTTGTCTACCTCAGGGTGTTCATCATCCTTATATGTCAGAATATCTGTGTCATAATCTTTCTTATACAAGAAACTATACTTCCTGTTTGAATCTAACTCAACTGCATCCTTGACTTTTACACAAGATGTCTCATTACATTTACTGGTAATATTTACCACATTTTCTTTAAGATCTGTACTCTTACTTTTAGAACTTCTATTATTCCTTCTGTTACCTCTTTTTCCTGACAAACTCGACACTTGCTTGTCAGACATACACTCTACCTTGCCAGAACCTTCCCCCTCTCTTTCCCCACAGGGAGGAGGAGATTCTAGTTTTCCGACTGGTTGGCAGATGACTTATTCTCCAGCTTCGCCTCCAAGCTCTGAACTTTGCTCATCAGCTCAGCACAGAACCTTTTGTAGAATCCGTCATCACTGTGACTGCTGTTGCTATTACTGCCCGAGCTGCTGCCGCTGTTTTTCTTAGTTCTGGTACCTTGGTTGTTGCCCCCACCACCATTCCTCTGATTCTTCGGAGTATAGGGTCGCTTAGGTAAAGGGCACTCCCTGACGAAATGCCCTACCCCACGGCAATTGAAACACCTCTGAGTGGAATCCATAGTAGCAACTGTGGTGATGTTGCATGCCTCAACCATCTTCCTCAGCTCTGCCATCTCACGCCTGAGCCTGTCACTTTCAGACTCCATCGGTGAAATGGATTTGACCGCACTAATTGAAGAGTTCTGACTATCAAATGTTGCTACACCAGAGGCATACTGCTGTTTCAGCAATTTTATCTCTTGTGACTGCTGCTTAGTGATGTCAGCACTCTGCTTAAGAATAGCCTGAATTTCTCTCTGATTAGCAAGGATAGACTGGTCCTTATTCATGTCAAAGTCTTCTTCAGCCTCTTTACAAATGTCTATAGCCTCTTGGAAAGTGGCTGGATTGCTTTTCCGGAGTTTCTTTCTATAAGGACTAGTCACTCCCCTGATGAACGAGAAAATCATATCGGTCTCACTCAGACCCATTCGCCGGTAGGCATAGGAAGCCTGAATTATAAAGTCTTCCAACTCCTGATCTGGCCTCATGGATAACCTAGACAACCTTTCAAACTCAGCATTAGTCACCTTGGTGAAATTGTCTAGAAAGGCTTTCCTCACCTCAGCCCATGTGGCTTTGTCCTTCACCTTGCTGACTATGTACCAGTCTCTAGCTGGGCCCTCAAGATAGGTAGGAAAAATCCTAAGAAGCTCGGCATCAATATTCATAAGACCTGGCACCTTTACATAGCGTTCAAAATCTTCCATCCATATTGATGGATCCATATTAGCACTGTTCTTGAAATTACTTGGTGGTTTGGCATATGCTGACCTGCTCCCTAAATGATAGACATTCGGTCTATCACCCTGGTCTTGACCTTGACCTTGGCCCTGACCTTGACCTTGGCCCTGGCCTTGACCTTGACCTTGGCCCTGGCCCAAAGCATTGATCTCCCCCCTCTGCCTCTCAAACAATTGTTCTATTTGTTGCTCTGTTCTGTGCTCCATAGTTTGAACATTGTGTTCAAACATCTGAGCTATGGCTTGATATAGACCTTGGATATTGGCATCTTCAAGATTTTGACCAAAGATCCTGCCAGATCTTAATTCTCTATTTTGTGACATTTTGAATTTGTGAGTAACCTATTTGGGGTTCTCCACCAGTCGCAATGTTAGGGGAAGGCTGATTGCCTACAGTCACTATGTGGGACAGATATGACCACACACAGATTAGGTAAAGGCAGAATTTGGGCCTTTTCCCTAAAAGTGATTGCTTTCTACTATAATTACACCATATTTCACTTATGGCTTAATATCAAGGTTCTAGGGATCAAAATATATTACAAAATACCAAATGGGAAGCTAGTATGCGGTTTATAATATATTTATTAATGTTACTCACTATCTCAGGAGATATCCATCAAAAGGTCACAATATTCTCAATAGTAGTTCATATTATCAAATATCCAGTACCAGTCTCACAGTACATAGCCATACACAGTTCACAATATAATAAAGTTCAGGTTCCAGAGCTTAACAAAATACAACATAAAAACAGGCAGAGGGTTCTAAATAAAGTCACAGTACCTTTAGGGTTATAATGCTACAGGTTTCCTGGTAGCATATATAACCCACCCCTAGAGTCCTAGCAGTCCCTGGCTATATCTGCTCCCATAGCCACTCCACACTGGGAACTGCTGCTCCTAGGCTCCTAGCTCCTTGCTCTCTGGACTCCTACTGACTGTCTCTAACCTTTCCAACTCTATTTAACCTCATCATTGTTAGCCTGCTATAACCATATTTGGGCATTGAACAAGCTCCAATTAGTGTGTGGCTTGGTTGTCACACCCTGAGTGGTGGAGGTGGGGGGGGGGGGGCTGGTGGCACTGAAACTAAGTGGGAGTACCAGCTTTAGCACCTCCACCTCCACCCTGGAGCTGACAGCCCACACAGTTGCACTCTAATACCCATCATATTTCTAACCAAATATATATCAAAATGCCTTTGCAACATTAATATACAAATAAATGACAATTGATAAGATTCCAATATTATATGTTATATAACATTGCATCATAATACCAAAGCTCCGCACATATAGCCCTACAATATACAGCAGCTGCTTCAAGCAATTGCCTCTCACAGGCTGCCACCGATGAGGTCAATGGACACTGGGTTTCCCTCCACAGTGCAGAAAAGCCATGAGTCTAAAAATAGCCTTAATATAAATGCTGAAAATAGTGATAAAAGGCTGGAAAAACTGAATGGGTGGGTAGATAGGGTGTGAAAAGAGTGAGGTATGTATACAGCCGCTCGTGAGGGTGAAGAATAGCTGTGAATAAGCTAGCACTAAGGTCGGTGGTATGGAATAAGGACTTAATGGAATGGAAACCATGGTTACAGCATCCAGTAAGGGTCTATTGCCCTGTCAATCAGCCGGTAACATACGGCGACTTGCAAGGTTGCCTTGGGCAAAAGAAAAACACAATTGTCTTAATTCAGGGAATTAGCAAGGCCCAGGAGGGCAGGTAGAAAAAAAAATGGGTCAATTGAATCAGATGTTCCATATGTGTTAGCAATGATATTTGGTAGAAAATCATTTCAAGTAAGTATGATGATATTCATATTTAAGTTCCTTTTCGAAAATTTTTGTGTATGAAATATTTTGAATACCTCTGTGGACAGAGAAAGGAATTGAATTGAAAACCTCATTAGCAATATTGTGACTGTCAAGCATGGGTCATAATCATAGAAAACGACTGGAAATCTACACGTAGGTTTTGCACATACATTTCCATTTAGTTGCTATCACAGAATTTAGCCTACCACACAAAGCTGTAGTCTCCGTCTTCAAGGATATCGGGACTGCCATAAGTTGCTAATATCACCCTGCTGTTGGTGGTATAGACTAGTCCCTGTGGAGGGAGTGGTTGTGACAGCACATTATCATGACGTGCACACCAGAGGACTGCCCTGACAATACCCTGTCTTCACCATCTGTGGTCTTTTGCACAGACGGTGAAGATAACTTCAGATGGTAAAGATAACTCAATGCCATTTCCAAAGGAAACTGAAGATATCTTTGACAATTGTAAGATATCTTGAGAACATTTATCTCTAACTTATCCTTTCAAATATATTATTGTATATGTATGACAGATAATGACAGCATCTATAGAAATGAAATTCTGAAGATATCCACAGAGCTATCTTCAGTGTTATCTACATTTCTACCTCTCTTCAGCGAAGATACCTCACCGTCCATGCAAAGAACCACTGGCTCTAACTACTCCTACTGGAGTGCTGAGATTCAACCTTATAACTTGATACTCTGCATTATGTTATCAGGTCATCATGAGTCAGCTCATCCAAGCAAGACTATTATTCATGAATCATGCTTCCCCTATTGAGTTGATATACGCACTCCTGGAGGGTCGGTATAGGCTTGGAAAACATTGGCAACCCTCCTACGTAGGTGGAGGGAAAAACGTTTGTCCATCCCCAAACACCCCAGGTTGAATTTCATATATGCTTTTAGGTCAACAGTAGAAAAGTCAATTTGTGCAAGGCAATAATGATTTGTGCAAATAAGTGAACCTTTATAGTGATAGACCCTATAAGTACCCAGGTATATATATGAACACACTCAAAACAAAGTTGTGTATGATGAGATATGCCGCATTTACTGTATCAAAAAAGATTTCAAATCATGCATTTTCTGTTGACTCCACAACCCCTCCCTAACTTCCCCAGCTGCATTACTCCCACTGTTGGAGGATGGTCCAACACCTGCACTAATCTCTCATCAGCCATCACTATGGAAACCAGCAGATGAGAACACTCACTGAGGGCCAGTCTCCAACAGTAGGGAGTTGTCCAACAGTGGCTCAGGCTCCCCACTGTCCAACAGTGGGGAGTTGTCCAACAGTTGATCAGGCCCCCCATTGTCTAACAGCGGGAAGTTGTCCAACAGTTGCTCAGGCTCCCCACTGTCCAACAGTGGGGAGTTGTCCAACAGTGGCTCAGGCTCCCCACTGTCTAACAGTGGGGAGTTGTCCAACAGTGGCTCAGGCCCCCCATTGTCCAACAGTGGGGAGTTGTCCAACAGTGGCTCAGGCTCCCCACTGTCCAACAGTGGCGAGTTGTCCAACAGTGGCGAGTTGTCCAACAGTTGATCAGGCCCCCCATTGTCTAACAGCGGGGAGTTGTCCAACAGTTGCTCAGGCTCCTCTCAATACAGTTTAATTAGTGGAGATGTGGCCAATGTTTTTCTCCTGTCCACTGTTAGCATCATGTCACCTTTTCCCAAGCCTGATTATTGCATTGGGTATGTTGCATTAATCTAAGTCCTGGTTACATTGATGCCTCATCTTATCATAATGCATAATCAGCAATCCAAGTATTAACAGTGTGTGGGCACGTTGATGTGTGTTTCCTTTTATTACGATGTCTTCCAGGAGAGTTGACACAGTGCTGAGGGGTTCCCATGATGCACCATTACAGTGAATGTGACCTACATCACTGTATTGCTGCCTCATGAACGTATTCATGTACATTATCACTTTATGGACCTAATTCTATACCATACATCACCCCTAATTTGATCCATATCACTTCTTGTCCATGAAGCCTTTTTTTTAAACGGAGATGCTTTCTGCCTGCACAGATAGCCTATTGAAAATGTCCTCCTTTCTAGGGAGGGTCAACACATCCCCTCATCTCACTCCCTTCATGGCCAGTTAATGCATTTTTAGGTTTCATTGAATCAGAATGATAGCATACATTATCTTGCAGCCCTTACAGGGTTAAAGTATCAAATTCCTTTTCCATCCCTGTCCAGTCTCATTTAGGATACTGAAGAATGGGTTCCATACAAGTGCAAAGCAGCTGAATTCTCACAACCTCTGTTAAAACTATTAATTATACCACCAAGCAGACCTTTAACAGCAATGGATAAGAAATGACCGAGCATTCATTCGTTCTGAATGCTTCTGACTAAACCTACTCAGCATGAAAAACTATAATGCCCATTATAGACCAGACTCGGAGTGGACCTGACAGGGTGGAAGGGGAAATTGGATTGTCCAGAATGGCAGATCAGATAGATGTGTCAACTTTGAAATGACCCTTTCAGAAGAAGTTGCATATTCCTGGGATGACTCTTTTCTGGGGGCTTATCCATAGATTTCAATATAATTTATTTTGACACAGATGATTTTGGGGGGGGGGGGATTGTAAAGCCTTACAATACATGTAGGGGATCTCTCCTCTCAAATATATACCCTCTAAATCTCCCATCTCAGCATCTGTGCAAATGATGCTAGGAATCCCCCCCCTCAAATGAGTCGTTTCTAGAGGACATTATTCATGTAGCACTATAACCAAGTAGTGAGTAGTTCCTGTAGGCCAGCATAATGTAAAGGTATTTATAAATAGGGACACAGCTTTGATACACTCGCATAATGTAAATGTATAAACAGGGACACAGCATTGATACACTCGCATAATGTAAAGGTATAAACAGGGACACAGCATTGATACACTCGCATAATGTAAAGGTATAAACAGGGACACAGCATTGATACACTCGCATAATGTAAATGTATAAACAGGGACACAGCATTGATACACTTGCATAATGTAAAGGTATAAACAGGGACACAGCATTGATACACTCGCATAATGTAAAGGTATGAACAGGGACACAGCTTTGATACACTCGCATAATGTAAAGGTATAAACAGGGACACAGCTTTGATACACTCGCATAATGTAAAGGTATAAACAGGGACACAGCATTGATACACTCGCATAATGTAAAGGTATGAACAGGGACACAGCTTTGATACACTCGCATAATGTAAAGGTATAAACAGGAACACAGCATTGATACACTCGCATAATGTAAAGGTTTCAGACATTCAGAGACCTAAGTAGCGAGTAAAGGATTAATTGACTGCTAAGTAAAACGGTGAAATAATGGTAAGGCGACCAATAGACACCAACGGCTGAAGACATGGAGAACTTTGCATCATGCTTTCTTCTGACCGGGTGTATTTTTGCAGGTGAATATAAATGTCTTCTAGCAGGGTGAGGACAGAATTAGTTCACACCTTTATCAAATACAGATTGTGGTAGTTTACGGTACATGCTGAAAGTGTTTTAATTAAACCTATGAGGAAGTAGGGTCCCTGGCAGTGAAGCATCACCACAAACTTTCTCAGGTCACCTTGTCTCCCGAAATTGGTGCAACTTCAAGAGGCAAAATCGGACATGCTCTTTATGCAAAAAAAAAATGACACACATTTGTGAAACTTCTGTTTTTTAGATATACATAAATGGCAATGAAATAAAAAAAATGGCCCATTACTTGAGGCCTATGGAGCTCCTTTATTTTATCAAAGTAACAAGATCCTAATCTTTATATAAGTTTTCTTTTTCCTCCTTTTCCTGACACCAGGGCGAAAAACTGACATGTCAGGTGAAATCTGACACGCTGGGCGAAAATCTGACACAATGAGAGAAAGGTCCCTCTCTCTTCTACCTCAGAGATTTCCTATGGTCCTTACATTATTTTTAGTACCTGGTATTCCATCAGAAGTGTTTAGGATGACAAACAGACACAATGGGCGACAAACTAACACGATGGGTGACAAACTGACATGACCTTCATTGGTCAACATTGCAAACTCACAACTGTATTTAAGAAAAAACAACTATGCAGTATTTACCCCATATATGGAAAGTATGCACAAGCAAAATATCTATGTCCTACAACCAAGAAGAAAGATTCAGCGCTGTGTAAGATTTCGCCCTCAGAGTTGCATCACTTTGGGGAGACCAGGTGAGGTTCCCATAGTGACAGTAAAATTTACCTGGGACAGTTCATGGTCACCAGATCTCTTGTAGTTAATATCAGAATAACCTTTTACTGTTTCTCTTGTTCCTTTCAGGCCTCCTCACACCATTGCACTGTTGTACATCATGTACCAAGTTTGTGCTGACCTCCCCTGGTGGTGACATTGTGAACCTGTCCCCAGAGGGCCTACAATGTGCTATGACATGCAGCAGGCTGGAGACCTGGAGTCTGTTGCTCCTATGCTAAAAAGAGATGTCAGTAGGTACCCTCTTTTCAAAAGACAGAAGAAGTCTTGCTCTGCTTCTCCATTCAACTTGCACTCACCACATTAGTCTGAAAAGTCACCTGCCTTGTTTAAAACAGAGAGAGCTGCACTATCAGGTACCTACTCATGTCACACACTCTATAGTATTTTATACTGACTGACTTCTCCCAACTAGGTACCTACTCAAATCCCCAATTTCAGCACCATACTTGAATGACCACTTGTGAGCAACAAAAGGGACAAGTTATAGCTACATGAAAAGAAAGGACTGGAAATGAGGGCATTTTTAGCCAGCTCTTCCTTTTACTATAGGAGCAACACCCTCCTGTATCGGCTTTTCCTACAAGCCACCCTCACAGCACTGTACAATCCTCAGCAGTCAGGGAGAGCTGGACACTGCCAAGGGACATGTCTACACCAAGGTAATTCTTACTCTGTATTCTTCTACACTTAAATATGGACATGGGGTTTCTCGGACATCTCCTTCAGTTAAACACTTATCCCCAAGTATGTTACGCTTATCACCCTTCACCATTGACCATTCTCAAATTCATTCAAAATGCCCCTTACAGTATTTTGATAAATGACACTTCTTTCTAGTAGTCATAAAACATTAAGCAATGTTTTAATGCAGTTACAAATCTCCATTAATCTCCATAAGGGCTGAAAATACAGGGGTGCATCCTGCCCTTTGACACTGTCCCACTCACAGTGTATCAATCCTGTGGGGTAAAATAGATTCATGAAAATAAATTGGTTTCTTGCCAGGGCTGCATTTTTGCACTAGGCCACTTAAAAAAGATTATCAGCTTCACGGATACCGCCCGCCTCAGTTTAAAAGGCCCGCATCCATTCTTTTTATTGCTAATTTCCCTAAAGAAAATGTGTAAAGAACAAGCTCCCAAAACAAAAATGTCAATATTACAGGTATCATTCCATTTAGAAACGTGATTTAAACACAGAATATGTCGACTGCATTGAGTTAACATTATATTCATAAATGAAAATGCACAGAAAAAGTACCTTTCACATAAGATTGAGTGAGAAAGAATAAAAAATGGCCCTCCCGCATCACTCCAAAACCATTAAAATAACAAGAAATGCGGTTGTGACCGCGTAAAAAAGCGCCTCCTGCCATTAATGTCGGTATAACAGTGTTTGATGACATGTCTCATAACAGCAGACATAAAGAAGATTTCACAATTATCAATTTCTCTATTCAGTAATTTTGTATTGTGAGACCTCATCACATGGGGCAAATGAAATCATCATAGCGCACTCCCGTACCGCTTCGCGGTACCGCCGCTACGCGGCGTGGGAGGCGCTAAAAAAATAAAAGCCTTCCTCCCTCACCCTTTTTTTTAAAAAAGTATCTGCAAAGCTGAAAATCTTTTTTTAAGTGACATCTGGTGTGACAGATGGGTAAAATCTGAGATGTGCACCAATTGGCCGAGAGAAGTCCTCCAAAATAAAAGTTGAAAATATTTACATTTCACTGCAGACGGTTTTATTTACAAATATGATGAACAATACTATTCCAAATGGGGACACCATATCAAATGACAAGCTGATAAAAATAATCCCTATGCTAAGAGATAGGAGGGCAATACGTCCGTTACCACTATTTTGGACATTCACATATATGCCTTTAAATAGGTGGCCCAGCTCCTTGTTGCCCCTTGTAGAATCTGCCTAAAGCCAGGTTTACCTTATAGGCAAGGTATTTACACTGTAGAACAGTAAACTTACCTTGATACCTCAACTAGAGGGGCACCTTAGATGCATGGTGCATTTATGCATTATGATGACCTAAGTGAGAAGTACTACAGTTATTTTACCCATCACTTTGTTTTCACATTTCAGGTTGGGCCAAGGTCTGAGATGTTCTCCAGCAATGCTAGCACCACAGGTCCAAGAACTGCTACCTCATCAACTACCCCTTCCACCTATACTGCTGCTACAAGAACTACAACTGCTACTACTTCCTCTGCATCTGTGAAAACTGCACCTATACAGAATTTACCTATGCTTCCTTAGTTCAGAAAAAAGAAACCCCTTTTACAGTTCACTCTTTGTTTCATGCTATCTGATTTGCAACATTTAAATGACATCAAAATGATTCAAGAAAGATTAATTCTCATTCCAAACAGTCTAAAAATCAGAGAAATACCAACAGGATGGCTCTCAAATTATTTCACTGACTGAACTGGTCTAGAATCATGAATTGCAGTACTGTCATATTGCTGATTATTGTGATGTTAATATTGTTAATTGGATGAAAAACATAGCTTCTTCTTTAGATTATGTCACAATTTGTTGTTTGATTGATTGAATTTCTTATATTCATACTGAATAATGAGCTGAATAAAATTAAACATGTATGAATTATACAACTCAAACTGTATATATATATATATATATATATATGCTGATTGGCTTTTCTAAGTTTTAACTAAGGAATGTGTATAAAAAAGCCAGCATTTGCTTGGTCCCCTGACCGAGTCACGCTGGTTATTTCACTGCATAAAAAGGGAGACCTGACTGATAGAACCAAGAATAAATACCTCCAACTCTATCATTATATGGACATTAATTCACAACAATACAATATAAGTTGTTGATTGAAGTGATGGCAGGCTATTGACTGAAATAAATGTCAAATCAATGGTTAAAGTAGTTGTCTATTATTCAAGTGACATCATAGTTTTCATTGAAATGTTATTTCCTTTCTTTCCGTCTCTGTTGTTTTTGTTGAAGTGATGTAACATTATTGATTTAATATATGTGTCTTTTTTTCAAAGAGATGCAACATTGTTGTCAGAAGTTAAATCACATTGTTTCTATAAATAATGGCCAATTTTTGTATATTGTATTAGAAATGCATATAAAACATGTTGTATCAAATACCAAGGATATATGCTGAATTGAGTATCAGACTACTTCTGATTGAAATATTGGCTATGATATCGTTTGAAGTAATAATTGTCCACGATTACATCAATCAGACAAGTACTGTCATGTTTGATTAAAGTGATTTTATATTGCTGATTAATTAATTATATCTACTTCACTGATTTAAACCGTATCTCTGAATGATTCAATAAAACCCAATTGTTACCTGAAAGAATATCATATTGTTTTAAACCTGAGAACCATACATCATAAGTCACTTCATTGTTTTCAATTAAGTCCACTTTGCAAGTTCTATTTATAAGATTATGCACAGAAAATATGAAACAATATGGAGGATGTAATAAACAAGGGCAGTAACTTTATATCATGATCAAACAGGATTGGGTTTGTGCCAGTAGAAAAAAAAATACAAAATGTTAAAGTAGTAAAATAGGGGGGATAGAGAATTCACGAAATACTTAGGTAACAGTCGGGTTTGACAAGAGTAATGACAAATAACAATGTTGTCCCTTAGAATTGGACATGTTCTCATGAACCAGCACATTCTTGTGAGTATCATAAGTCATGACACGGGGTCATATCTTTAGTTATTCATGTGAAATAACTGGATAGATTCTTGTGGCAATCACAAGTACTGACACAAGTTTATGTCTCAAGTTATTCCCAGGAATCAGATATGTTTCTTCTGATCAAAACCCAAGAACAAATGTTCAATGACACTGTGGATACTCATGGAGAAAGCATTTGTATTTCGAGTTATCCACAGTAATAGAACATTCTTATGAATCATTGGATTCTTGTGAGAATCACAAGTAAAATCATGTGCCTATAACTTGTGTTATTCCCCAAAAAAGAACATGCTTAACTGGGGCAAATGTGGTGTAGGTGCCATCACATATAAAAGACACAGGGGTTTCATGAGAATTATTAACATGTTCTTTTTCTGAGGAAATAATGAGTCAAAATCTCGTGAAGTGAACATGTACAATTCCCAGTGGCATCACAAGTCATGACACGAGAATGTCTCGAGTACATCTCAGGATTGTGTTTGCAGGGTATACACACAATAAAGACATACTTGAAAATCAAGGATTATTGGCAAATAACAATTTCTTGAAGGGGTAATAATAAGCAGACCACTTAAAAAGTTTACTATAGGTCATTGAGTCAAATTTACATAAAAGAAATGTTAACAAACCCCTTATTATTATCAGCACATGTCACTTTACCTCCAAGTGGAGAACACATTACTCTGAATAGGTACATTAACCTCTAAATATTTAGCGTCTTATTTAAAGCATTCATCGATTATAGAACGAATTGCCTACTTTTTTTTAGGTAAGCCCACTTAATCTTGCATGGTTAATAATCACATACATTTCTATTGAATGTGATTTTTCTCTTAGGGCTTTCTTTTCTCTGCACGGGTAAGGCTAATTAGTATTTGAAAGCTTTGTATGACGTCGTAAGGCTGCCACGACATCCACACTGGAGTTTAAATTAATTCCTACTACTCCATTCAATATATTTATTGTATTTACCCCCACCAAACCACCCTTCCCCCTTTCAAACAATGAATAACAGCATGACTGAGAAGTCAACAAACCATAAACCCTACACTGCAATAAAGGTGTTTAGATCCTAAACACAATTCTAAACATAATCTTGCAACGTTTTGTAAACACAATATCCTCCTAAACACATGTAAAGTGTTTAGAAAAATGATATGTTTAGCTATAATGTGTTTACATTATAAAGTGTTTAGGTTCTTTTCTTTTTTGAGGAATTCACTTCGATATTGATATTTGTCTTTAAATTTAGACTTTTGTGTTTAGGAATTGGCTTGTGAATGCATTTAGGTCGAGGACCCAATTTCTGTCATGCCCACATTCTGATCGGGATCAATACTTGTCAGTCTACGAGGACAATCATCTGTCCACGTATTTCATCCACTTTGTATTGAATCCAAATCACATCAATGTCAGGCACTCACTGTCAAATACAACAGAGAGACAAGAAGTATTTAGCTTCATGGATTCTTGTAATTCACAAAATGGGTGTCTAAGCACTGGCTGGTTCCTCATGGTACACAGATAGCAATGATACACGGTTTAATTGCATTATCCTCTATTGTTAAAATTGTGTAAATATTAAATTGTGTGAAACTGCAATTTAGGAGAATACTGCAACCTATTATGACCTAGCAATAGCAGATGGTTGCATGTAGAAAGTCCATTATAGCATACAGCTGCCATCTAGTGGATATTTTATATCTAAACACCTAGAAATATAAATGTTTAAAAGCTAAATACCTACTTTTCTGTCCATTTAAACTCTAAACGTAGAAACATGTTCTGCACAACTGTTTAGGTGTTTAAAATTTATATGTTTAAATCCTAAACACATGGTGAACTAAACAACTGATGAACTAGACCTAAACATGTTTAAATCATAAACACCATTTTTGCAGTGTACTGCTCTGCCATTCAAGAAGCGGCCTGCCTCTTCCATTCTTCATCCTGTTATAAGGCCTGTCAAATACAAAGTACTAAGGATGTCCTAGTTGTGTTCATGTGAGATAAAGTGACAAGAGCTTCTCCATATATGTAGACAATAGTAAGAATAGGAGACTCCCCGAGGAGGGGTAAGTTTTCAATGGGCCATCTGTATAGTCTAAAAGGAATTCATGGTCAAGAAGTGAGATGAATTGAATTAAGGATTTCTATAGAATATATATATGGTGACTACTCTGCAAAGCCTGAAAGGAGATGAGTTGTATGGGCTAGGTTGGTAAAGGAACTCAATACTTAAGTCTTGAAGTCCTGCAATATGCCTCCAGCCTCTTGGTCCTTGCTTGTCATAATGCACTCATGCTGTACTGATGTATTTGCCATCACCCCATTGGTTGCATTCATACAGCATAGCTATTAATGGGTATAATGTGTTAATGTGCTCATCAGGGAGGATATTTGTTATTATTATATACTTCAAGGACGCGAAAGTCTTGAAGCAAAGGTCCCTAGAGACTGTCCACTAAAAGCTGAATAAATCAGTCTTTGTGAGGGTTCACATCAAGGAGACAGTCCTGTTCTCCTGTTACCTCTAAGGTCCTGCACCGTGCACAGCCAGTCAGTGTCACCATGATCTGTTGGATTCACACTAAAGACAAGAGTTACTAACAATATCACATCTATGTACTATAAACCAAAAAGCAGTAGTTAAAGTGTAGGACTGCCTAATGGTTTGCATTATCAAGCACATATGGTGGGCGCGATGCATGAATGTTGTGTGGGAGAGCCAATCAATTTACACGATACATTAACCCCTTATTGAATAAAGTGGCAGGGTGGAATCTCTGCATTCTGATCGATGTGGACAGGGTATTGTCAGGGCAGTCCTCTGGTGTGAGCATCATGATAATGGGCTGTCACCACCACCCCCTCCAAAGGGACTAGAACGATACGGTGAATAGCAGGATCTGAGGAAGCTCTACTAGTCTAGATATATCCTCAACCAAAGAGACTGGAGACTAATCACCAGTATTACACCTATAGGTATACAGACTTCCAGCCTATCATTGCTCAGACATGGTTATGGCCTTTGGCCAAGTTTATTATAAATAACAACACACAAAAGTACCATATGCCCCATGTTAATTTCAGAGAGGAAAGCTGAGCCTCTAGACCCTGACTGAATGCCAGGAACTTGACATTGATTCATTTTTGATACTGAAGTGTCTAAATATAGACATATGTCTGTCCTGCAGTTTGGAAGCAGACCCTACATCCATTGACCTCTTTGGTGGCAGCCTGCGGGAGGCAATTGCTTGAAGTAGCTGCTGTGCATGGTGGCTGAACATGGGATGGATGTGAGACTTATTGTTTGTCTGGCACTCGCTTCCACATACATTCTCAGGTTCAGTAGTGGTCATGGGTTGGGGTACCCTCTGGTGGGCAAGACAGAACTGCTTGTTCCTGCTCAGAAGAGGTCATGTCTGAACGACAAAGGGGGATATGGCAAAATTGTCCCACATTTTTAGCCAAAGGTATAATTAAGTATATGGTATCAAAAAATAAATCTCCAAAAAGCTGGCATGCATCTCAAACTGTTACAGATAGCATGATGCCTTTCTTTTTCTTCAATTCATGTCATGATGGACTTGTGCTAATGTGCTGGCAAGTAACTTTCCTGCTGTGCATTGTTGCATTAAGGCAACCTTTGCATGCATGCTCCATACATCCATTACTCTTTTAGAGGCTGATTTATGTCTCCATGTCTACTCAGTCTACTTATCAGCACTGCATTTTGACATCATGTCAACTCTTTAGGACTGTATACGGCATAGAATGTCATCATGATGCATTTATGTTGTTTGAAGGCATTTAAAGGTGAAATGGTTGAGTGCCTCACAGGCCTTTCCCCGTCTACATTTCACTTCAACCATCTGCCACCACTACAGGAGTCTAAGTAGAACCAGATAGATGTGTCCCTGGAGTGGTCCTGGTGAGACTAGGACTTGACTAGAGGGTGTGAAAGTTGGGTAGAGCTTCCCGGGAGAGGCTATTTGGGGATATATGAGACATTGATTTTACTACTGCAGGATTTAAACTGTGTAAGAGTCCCTCAGTTTGGAGGTGCTGAAGTAAATGATTATTGTGCAGACTTTGATTTGGACCAATCTTCTGCTCTAGCTTCCTGAAGGAATTCCCCAAAAGGTCATAGATTACTCACCATCTCCATATCCAATACCAATTAGACCAAGCTGGCTTGTATTTCCTTTGAGTCCATCCAAGCCAGAAAAGAACTGCAATACCATTGAAGTGGCTCCATGAGTGCCACTGTAAATAGATCTATATACACCACACTAGGATGTATGTAACATTAATAAAATGGCTTCAGAAATGAAACAGAAAAATCATCTTGACATGAGGGGAAATGTCCACCACTCTATTGAAGTCCTGCTCACATTATCCAATATTATGAAATGATCAGTTTGGGTCAGCTTACATGATGTACAATCTGCACCATAATAGGATTAGAGGAAAAAGGTTATTTGATCTTTCTATGGACATTTCCTGTACTTGAAAGTCATCATTTAATGCTCAGCCCAGACAAGGGGAGGGAGATTGGTTCCTGATAAAGCTTTGTGAATCTTTCATTGAAACCATTTTAATATGGTGCGTAGCTGGATGGTTGTTTGTGTGCATCTAATTTGTTTGTACTTATATTATCTAATTGCAAGTAGACATTTATAAAAAGTAGCTATTGGGGATGTTTAAAGATTATGACTAATATAGAAAGCTAGGTAGAAGATATAAAGGAATATACTTCATAGCCCCTTAGAGGATGGGGGATGAGATGTATGTGGGGGGATGAGATCTATGTCTGGGACATGGCCGGGGAGTGTGAAGGCAGCTTAGAACTCCCCTGTGGAGACTAAAGTGGGATATTGGAGATATTGATTTTACTACTGCAGGATGTGAACTGGGATAGTCCTATAGACTGGAGGTGGTGGGGTGAGTGTGTGAGTGTACAGCAGAACTGGGATAATCCTATAGGCTGGAGGTGGTGGGGTGAGTGGTTGAGTGTAGAGCAGAACTGGGATAGTCCTATAGACTGGAGGTGGTGGAGTGAGTGGTTGAGTGTAGAGCAGAACTGGGATAGTCCTATAGGCTGAAGGTGGTGGAGTGAGTGTGTGAGTGTACAGCAGAACTGTGATAGTCCTATAGACTGGAGGTGGTGGAGGGAGTGGTTGAGTGTACAGCAGAACTGTGATAGTCCTATAGGCTGGAGGTGGTGGGGTGAGTGTGTGAGTGTACAGAAGAACTTTGATAGTACTATAGGCTGGAGGTGGTGGGGTGAGTGTACAGCAGAACTGTGATAGTCCTATAGACTGGAGGTGGTGGGGTGAGTGTGTGAGTGTACATCAGAACTGGGATAGTCCTATAGACTGGAGGTGGTGGAGGGAGTGTGTGAGTGTACAGCAGAACTGTGATAGTCCTATAGACTGGAGGTGGTGGGGTGAGTGTGTGAGTGTAGAACAGAACTGTGATAGTCCTATAGGCTGCAGGTGGTGGGGTGGGTGTGTGAGTGTACAGCAGAACGGGGATAGTCCTATATACTGGAGGTGGTGGGGTGAGTGTGTGAGTGTAGAGCAGAACTGGGATAGTCCTATAGACTGGAGGTGGTGGAGGGAGTGTGTGAGTGTACAGCAGAACTGTGATAGTCCTATAGACTGGAGGTGGTGGGGTGAGTGTGTGAGTGTACATCAGAACTGTGATAGTCCTATAGGCTGGAGGTGGTGGGGTGGGTGTGTGAGTGTACAGCAGAACGGGGATAGTCCTATATACTGGAGGTGGTGGGGTGAGTGTGTGAGTGTAGAGCAGAACTGTGAGAGTCCTATAGACTGGAGGTGGTGGGGTGAGTGTGTGAGTGTACAGCAGAACCGGGATAGTCCTATAGGCTGGAGGTGGTGGGGTGAGTGTGTGAGTGTACAGCAGAACTGTGAGAGTCCTATAGGCTGGAGATGGTGGGGTGAGTGTGTGAGTGTAGAACAGAACTGTGATAATCCTATAGGCTGGAGGTGGTGGGGTGAGTGTGTGAGTGTACATCAGAACTGTGATAGTCCTATAGGCTGGAGGTGGTGGGATGAGTGTGTGAGTGTACAGCAGAACGGGGATAGTCCTATAGGCTGGAGGTGGAGGGGTGAGTGTGTGAGTGTACATCAGAACTGTGATAGTCCTATAGACTGGAGGTGGTGGGGTGAGTGTGTGAGTGTACATCAGAACTGTGATAGTCCTATAGACTGGAGGTGGTGGGGTGAGTGTGTGAGTGTACAGCAGAACTGTGATAGTCCTATAGACTGGGGGTGGTGGGGTGAGTGTGTGAGTGTACAGCAGAACCGGGATAGTCCTATAGACTGGATGTAGTGGGGTGAGTGGTTGAGTGTAGAGCAGAACTGGGATAGTCCTATAGGCTGGAGGTGGTGTGGTGAGTGTGTGTGTGTACAGCAGAACTGGGATAGTCCTATAGACTGGAGGTGGTGGGGTGAGTGTGTGAGTGTACAGCAGGACTGGGAGTCCTATAGACTGGAGGTGGTGAGGTGAGTGGTTGAGTGAACAGCAGAACGGGGATAGTCCTATAGACTGGAGGTGGTGAGGTGAGTGTGTGAGTGTACAGCAGAACTGGCATAGTCCTATAGGCTGGAGGCAGTGGGGTGAGTGTGTTAGTGTACAGCAGAACTGTGATAGTCCTATAGACTGGGGGTGGTGGGGTGAGTGTGTGAGTGTACATCAGAACTGGGATAGTCCTATAGACTGGAGTTGGTGGGGTGAGTGTGTGAGTGTACAGCAGAACCGGGATAGTCCTATAGGCTGGAGGTGGTGGGGTGAGTGTGTGAGTGTACAGCAGAACTGTGAGAGTCCTATAGGCTGGAGGTGGTGGGGTGAGTGTGTCAGTGTACAGCAGAACTGTGATAGTCCTATAGACTGGAGGTGAGTGTGTGAGTGTACATCAGAACTGGGATAGTCCTATAGACTGGAGGTGGTGGGGTGAGTGTGTCAGTGTACAGCAGAACTGGGATAGTCCTATAGACTGGAGGTGGTGGGGTGAGTGTGTCAGTGTACAGCAGAACTGTGATAGTCCTATAGGCTGGAGGTGGTGGGGTGAGTGTGTCAGTGTACAGCAGAACTGTGATAGTCCTATAGCCTGGAGGTGGTGGAGTGAGTGTGTGAGAGTACAGCAGAACTGTGATAGTCCTATAGACTGGAGGTGGTGGGGTGAGTGTGTGAGTGTATAGCAGAACTGTGATAGTCCTATAGACTGGAGGTGGTGGAGTGAGTGTGTAAGTGTACAGCAGAACTGGGATAGTCCTATAGGCTGGGGGTGGTGGGGTGAGTGTGTGAGTGTACAGCAGAACTGTGATAGTCCTATAGACTGGAAGTTATGGAGTGAGTTGTTAAGTGTACAGCAGAACTGTGATAGTCCTATAGGCTGGGGGTGGTGGGGTGATTGTGTGAGTGTAGAGCAGAAATGGGATAGTCCTATAGACTGGAAGTTATGGAGTGAGTTGTTAAGTGTACAGCAGAACTGTGATAGTCCTATAGACCGGAGGTGGTGGGGTGAGTGTGTGAGTGTACATCAGAACTGTGATAGTCCTATAGACTGGAGGTGGTGGGGTGAGTGTGTGAGTGTACATCAGAACTGTGATAGTCCTATAGACTGGAGGTGGTGGGGTGAGTGTGTGAGTGTACATCAGAACTGTGATAGTCCTATAGACTGGAGGTGGTGGGGTGAGTGTGTGAGTGTACATCAGAACAGGGATAGTTCTATAGGCTGGAGGTGGTGGAGGGAGTGTGTAAGTATACAGCAGAACTGTGATAGTCCTATAGGCTGGAGGTGGTGGGGTGAGTGTGTGAGTGTACAGCAGAACTGTGATAGTCCTATAGACTGGAGGTGGTGGGGTGAGTGTGTGAGTGTACAGCAGAACTGTGATAGTCCTATAGGCTGGAGGTGGTGGGGTGAGTGTGTGAGTGTACATCAGAACTGTGATAGTCCTATATACTGGAGGTGTTAGAGTGAGTGTGTGAGTGTACAGCAGAACTTTGATAGTCCTATAGACTGGAGGTGGTGGAGGGAGTGGTTGAGTGTACAGCAGAACTGTGATAGTCCTATAGGCTGGAGGTGGTGGGGTGAGTGTGTGAGTGTACAGCAGAACTGGGATAGTCCTATAGGCTGGAGGTGGTGGGGTGAGTGTGTGAGTGTACAGCAGAACTGGGATAGTCCTATAGGCTGGAGGTGGTGGGATGAGTGTGTGAGTGTACAGCAGAACTGGGATAGTCCTATAGGCTGGAGGTGGTGGGGTGAGTGTGTAAGTGTACATCAGAACTGTGATAGTCCTATAGACTGGAGGTGGTGGGGTGAGTGTGTAAGTGTACATCAGAACTGGGATAGTTCTATAGGCTGGAGGTGGTGGGGTGAGTGTGTGAGTGTACAGCAGAACTGTGATAGTCCTATAGACTGGAGGTGGTGGGGTGAGTGTGTGAGTGTACAGCAGAACTGTGATAGTCCTATAGGCTGGAGGTGGTGGGGTGAGTGTGTGAGTGTACATCAGAACTGTGATAGTCCTATAGACTGGAGGTGTTAGAGTGAGTGTGTGAGTGTACAGCAGAACTTTGATAGTCCTATAGACTGGAGGTGGTGGGGTGAGTGTGTGAGTGTACATCAGAACTGTGATAGTCCTATAGACCGGAGGTGGTGGGGTGAGTGTGTGAGTGTACATCAGAACTGTGATAGTCCTATAGACTGGAGGTGGTGGGGTGAGTGTGTGAGTGTACATCAGAACTGGGATAGTTCTATAGGCTGGAGGTGGTGGGGTGAGTGTGTGAGTGTACAGCAGAACTGGGATAGTCCTATAGGCTGGAGGTGGTGGGGTGAGTGTGTGAGTGTACAGCAGAACTGGGATAGTCCTATAGGCTGGAGGTGGTGGGGTGAGTGTGTGAGTGTACAGCAGAACTGTGATAGTCCTATAGGCTGGAGGTGGTGGGGTGATTGTGTGAGTGTAGAGCAGAACTGTGATAGTCCTATAGGCTGGAAGTGGTGCAGTGAGTGTGTGAGTGTACAGAAGAACTTTGATAGTCATATATACAGGACGTGGTGGGGTGAATGTGTGAGTGTACAGCAGAACTTTGATAGTTCTATAGACTGGAGGTGGTGGGGTGAGTGTACAGCAGAACTGTGATAGTCCTATAGACTGGAGGTGGTGGGGTGAGTGTGTGAGTGTACAGCAGAACTGTGATAGTCCTATAGACTGGGGGTGGTGGGGTGAGTGTGTGAGTGTACAGCAGAACTGTGATAGTCCTATAGACTGGGGGTGGTGGGGTGAGTGTGTGAGTGTACAGCAGAACGGGGATAGTCCTATAGGCTGGAGGTGGAGGGGTGAGTGGTTGAGTGTAGAGCAGAACTGGGATAGTCCTATAGGCTGGAGGTGGTGGGGTGAGTGTGTGAGTGTACATCAGAACTGTGATAGTCCTATAGACTGGAGGTGGTGGGGTGAGTGTGTGAGTGTACATCAGAACTGTGATAATCCTATAGGCTGGAGGCGGTGGGGTGAGTGTGTGAGTGTACAGCAGAACTGGGATAGTCCTATAGACTTCATGGTGGTGGGGTGAGTGTGTGAGTGTACATCAGAACTGTGATAGTCCTATAGACTTCATGGTGGTGGGGTGAGTGTGTGAGTGTACATCAGAACTGTGATAGTCCTATAGACTTCATGGTGGTGGAGTGAGTGTGTGAGTGTACATCAGAACTGTGATAGTCCTATAGACTGCAGGTGGTGGAGGGAGTGGTTGAGTGTACAGCAGAACTGTGATAGTCCTATAGGCTGGGGGTTATGGAGTGAGTTGTTAAGTGTACAGCAGAACTGTGATAGTTCTATAGACTGGAGGTGGTGGAGTGAGTGTGTGAGTGTACAGCAGAACTGGGATAGTCCTATAGACTGGAGGTGGTGGGGTAAGTGTGTGAGTGTACAGCAGAACTGGCATAGTCCTATAGGCTGGAGGTGGTGGGGTGAGTGTGTGAGTGTACATCAGAACTGTGATAGTCCTATAGACTGGAGGTGGTGGGGTGAGTGTGTGAGTGTACAGCAGAACTGGGATAGTCCTATAGACTGGAGGTGGTGGGGTGAGTGTGTGAGTGTACAGCAGAACTGGGATAGTCCTATAGACTGGAGGTGGTGGGGTGAGTGTGTGAGTGTACAGCAGAACTGAGATAGTCCTATAGACTGGAGGTGGTGGAGTGAGTGTGTGAGTGTACAGCAGAACTGTGATAGTCCTATAGACTGGAGGTGGTGGGGTGAGTGTGTGAGTGTAGAGCAGACCTATGATAGTCCTATAGGCTGGAGGTGGTGGGGTGATTGTGTGAGTGTAGAGCAGAACTGTGATAGTCCTATGGACTGGAGGTGGTGGGGTGAGTGTGTGAGTGTACATCAGAACTGGGATAGTCCTATAGACTGGAGGTGTTGGAGTGAGTGTGTGAGTGTACAGCAGAACTGAGATAGTCCTATAGACTGGAGGTGGTGGGGTGAGTGTGTGAGTGTAGAACAGAACTGTAATAGTCCTATAGGCGGGAGGTGGTGGAGTGAGTGTGTGAGTGTACAGCAGAACTGGGATAGTCCTATAGACTGGAGGTGGTGGGGTGAGTGTACAGCAGAACTGTGATAGTTCTATAGGCTGGAGGTGGTGGGGCGAGTGGTTTTAGTATGTCAGTGATCAGTGACTGCCAGATTGTCTTCATGGGCTGCATGATACTTCAGATTCTTAAACCATACAGCTTGATGATGCCTCATGAGGCACTGAGTTCTGCAGGTGAGTATAATTAACAGGTGTGTGTCAATCCCTGAAGGCTATCATATTGTATTAATGCATAAAGAATTCTGTGCCTTATGTTATATTTGAGATACATTTGAGAATAAGAACCAAGAACTGAACACCGGCGATGCTAGCCCTAATAGGACCCTTTTAAGAGTAATAGAAATAAGACCATTGGTGAAATCTTTTAAAAACGATGTCTTGGCATGAGAGGAAATTGTTAGATCATTTGTTAAGTCTCATTGAATTATCAGATTGCATGAGCTGATTAACCTGGTACACGGGCCTCTGTTGATCTTCCAGTACACAGGAACCATATAATACATCATTTAGCACTCAAAACTGTTGAGATGCTGGTAGAAGGCCCTTCTTTGTGAATTTATTTATATCCAATTTCTACCACTGATGTTAAGAATGTGAAGTGTGAGATATCTGAATAATTTAAGGTATGTTAGATCCTCTCACACTCAGAGATTTATAGCATCCTTAACTATCCAATAACCAGTCCATGTATTGTAACAAGCCTTTGCTCAATGGGACTGTAATGACACAAGAATACATATCTGACAAGTTACTCACAAGAGCCCCATCTAAATAATGATGCATACTAACTAAACAAGAGCTATCTAACAGAAAAATGTAGATACTTCTTTATGTTATGGCAGATATGTTCGTTACTATAGATTAGTACTAGAACAGCCGTATTCTATGGGGGGCATGGATTGCAATATGCTTGTATTCAATGGGATCCGCCATCTTGGATTTTGAATGAAGCTGAGCTGTTTTTCTTTATCTAAAAGCAAATTAACCCCATAAGCCATGACATAAATGCAAATGTCCCGTGGAACATTTTTGCATTGCATTCACCTCGGGGAGGCCTGTCCGCATTCAACTCTGCCTACAAGGCGTCGTTGAATTCTGACAGCCTCACCTCGGTGAATACGATGCAAAAATATTCCATGGTCATGGACATTTGATTCTATATTATATTTGACACTTGCTGATACCACCTCATATCGAGCAATACGTTAATCAATCTCTGAACAGGGACACCCCAGAAACATGGCTTTATAAGGTCAGTGATTCTGTCAGTTGTATCATGGATAGTCATGGTGTACCGTCCTCTCTCTTTCCTGCTTCTTAGATATGGAAATGAATGTATTAAAATGTTTAAGAACACTTTCTATATATACCCACCACACTAATGAAGTGCCACCATGGATTGATCATAGTGTAGGGGTTCGTTCCGCCATCGGGTGCACAGAGCCTTCAGAGGGACTGTTCACTTGATTGTGTCACCCCCCCTATATATACCATACCGATCCAGGGTAGTTGGAAGGTGGAAATGTCAGTGGGGACAGTTGGTGACAGGGTATGTCAGGCCAGGCCAAGTAGCTCAAAGGTAGAGCAGCCGCTTCGAAGTTGGAGGGTCCCGGGTTCGAGTCCCGGTTTCTTTATGACATTTTCCGCTGACCACTACAATAGCATGAATCATTTTGATTATTATAGCAACCCTTTAAGGACAGCACAGGACATTGCCTCAGAAGGGCTCACGATACATAAATGCATCTATGGTAAATGGACTCTTTAGTGCATCATGATACTCTTGAAAAGTTTGTGAGTTACTCACCAGCACTGTATGGGTGCATCATGTCAGAGAGTGCAAATAAAGCTCTGAAATGAGTCTGAGCTAAGGTTTCTTTTTTAACACAAACCAAAGTGCAGTGAACGAGATAAAAACATCCATTAAGTTACAGAAATTGATCGGCCATCAGGGACCATCGAGGAGATAATTAAACTCAATAAAACTTAAAACCCTCCTGTTGAATTAATCATTTTGTCAATATCTGATCCAGAATTGAAAAAGAAAACATGCAACATAATTATTTCCCAGGTGGATGTTTGATGCTTTTAGTGCCATCAAATGGCTTAATACATTTGGTGTCATTTGGTTGTTGTGACGCATTAATTGCAGCCCTGGCAAACAACAAGTCACTGCTGCATTCTTGCATCATGCTGACTTCTCTGGAGGCCATTTCGTAACAAACTACGACTGCTATCCTTTAAATCGTAGTGAGAACCTGATAATTTGGCCATAACAGTACCAGTACGACTGCCCTACTAAACCTTATGTAATTACTGCATAGCTGCTTATCGTAGCAAGCAGTCGTAGGGCAGTTCCTTCGATAGCCTGGCTTATTCTTGGCATTTTTAAATCGTAGTGGCTGTGTGTAGTCGTAGTACATTGAGAAATGGCATCCAGGACTGTATTAACCCCCTAGAGTCATTGTGATGCATGAGTGCAGCAGTGGCAATGGTAAGGCTACATTTATGTATCATGATGACCAACGATAATACGGCTTTCGCGCACTTGCCAGTAGGGGTTAAATGAGTAGGGGAATATGAGCAGGAAGAGCCACCTGAAATCCAACCATTGTTTCAGCACTTTCCCCTTCACTATTGTGAATATTATTTAAAACTTGGATAACGGTTTTATGCATTATGCAGCACAAGGGCTACTTCATAATAATGCACAATAGACGGAGGAACATATAAACTACTGCAGCAATATGAAAAGCAATGGCAGTTTATGGTTGGTACAGGATGACAAAGGCCACTGGTGTTCTGTAGACCTTCAACTATATACTTCCTGTAAATCAACTTTAAGCAGGGTCCCTGTCTGAAAAGCGGCAAACTGCATATATTTACAAAGACTCATAACCATCTCTACCCGCCCTCCGCATTGTGCTCACACTGAACCTGTGGTGATATAATCTTGCCTTTAGGTGCCACGAGATGCCTGAATGTTTATAGTGACACGTTAATGTCTGTCAAAGTGGTCACTTCTTGTGAGGGAAGCCAGTCATGGGGGTGAATTTCAAACGGGTATTCTTTTTTTTGAGTAACAATTATTGCAATGGTATGTAATGGTGTGTAAAAGTAGATCTACAGCTCATAGCTAACAGTAACTAGATATGTATTGGCTGGGAAGAAGATTTAGCATGTGAGAATGGGGCTAAGGAGAGGTATAGGTTACTCTTAAATAAGTCTACATCTTCTGTAATGATGTCAAGTCATTGGTCCTAATCATGACTTTAATCACATTCCCTTTTCACACCCTGAATCTGCTCTGAAAGGACAAAAAATTACCTAGCTTTTTCTAAGCCTTTTTCAATCTCCTACTTAAGGAGCACTTGACATGTTGAACATCTTCTGTCAAGATGGGTCCAGCAGTTTAAATGGGATGTCACCATGTCACATATTTCACCATAAATTTACAGCTGACTTCACATTTAATGCTGCCTTGCCAAAATACAAAAGTTGGTTGAAATCACAAAACTAAATCTGTCTTGTAGCATCCACATGATTTTATGACCAGAGCCATGATGATTGTGTGGTTTGTTACATGAGAGTCATAGAAGGCTATAGTGAGTGGTATAGAACAAGTAATATTATTGCATTATTACAACAAATGAACATAAAAGCCCACCCATTAAGTCATCTCAGAATGGATAAGACTTGTATGATCAATACAATGTTGACAAGAACATTGACCAGAACTGTTCTGTTTTATCTTGATAAACGGGGAACATGCACTTTGAGGCTGTCTGTGGCCCTGATGCAGTTGATACATCTCTGTCACGTCCATTTTACCCTAAGTTTTGGAAAGCTCTAGTTGATGTTATGGGAACAGCTAATGATGACTAACCTAGTTGTTCTGTTCACCCAATCAGTGAAAATAACATTTGCTGTAGGTGAGGCAGTTACAGACGCTACATGAATCAATGAGCACACTGGGCACACAACACATTTAGTTAGTTATAATAAGAGGGTATCATTACTCAAGTGAGCATTGGAAATATTTTCGTACATAACAACTTATTTGTTCATCCATATTGACAAAGTTTAACATCAAACAAACTAGATTGCATATACTCTTGTGCAGCTGGCACTCTGTGCAATAAAGTACACATAATCATATGGATTCATGAATGGAGTCATTTTGAACGACTCATTTATCCAGAAATAATACCAATAATGCAAATAAGCACCATGGCCAGTCTTGTTTCTTCCATAATATTTCTTTCATGAACATCCATTGCACACTTGGCCTGTTCTATGATATGATCATATTGACAACTCTGTGTTCCACTCACATGCTGTTATAGTACTTGGACACAAACTGACAGTGTGCCACCATTGAAGCATGAGGCCACACGCACACTGCTGTTATAGTACTCAGACACAAACTGACAGTTTGCCATCATTGAAGCATGAGGCCACACTCACACTGCTGTTATAGTACTCAGACACAAACCGACAGTTTGCCACCATTGAAGCATGAGGCCACACTCACACTGCTGTTACGGTACCCTGACACAAACTGCCAGTTTGCCACCATTGAAGCATGAGGTCACACTGACACTGCTGTTACGGTACCCTGACACAAACTGACAGTTTGCCACCATTGAAGCATGAGGTCACACTCACACTGCTGTTACGGTACCCTGACACAAACTGACAGTTTGCCACCATTGAAGCATGAGGCCACACTCACACTGCTGTTATAGTAGTCAGACACAAACTGACAGTTTGCCACCATTGAAGCATGAGGCCACACTCACACTGCTGTTACGGTACCCTGACACAAACTGACAGTTTGCCACCATTGAAGCATGAGGTCACACTCACACTGCTGTTACGGTACCCTGACACAAACCGAAAGTTTGCTACCATTGAAGCATGAGGCCACACTCACACTGCTGTTATTGTAGTCAGACACAGACTGACAGTTTGCCACCTATGGAGCATGAGGCCACACTCACACTGCTGTTACGGTACTCAGACACAAACTGACAGTTTGCCACCATTGAAGCATGAGGCCACACTCACACTGCTGTTACGGTACCCTTACACAAACTGACAGTTTGCCACCATTGAAGCATGAGGCCACACTCACACTGCTGTTACGGTACCCTGACACAAACCGACAGTTTGCTACCATTGAAGCATGAGGCCACACTCACACTGCTGTTACGGTACCCTGACACAAAATGACAGTTTGCCACCATTGAAGCATGAGGTCACACTCACACTGCTGTTATGGTACTCAGACACAAACTGACAGTTTGCCACCATTGAAGCATGAGGCCACACTCACACTGCTGTTACGGTACCCTGACACAAACTGACAGTTTGCCACCATTGAAGCATGAGGTCACACTCACACTGCTGTTATGGTACTCAGACACAAACTGACAGTTTGCCACCATTGAAGCATGAGGCCACACTCACACTGCTGTTACGGTACCCTGACACAAACCGACAGTTTGCTACCATTGAAGCATGAGGCCACACTCACACTGCTGTTATGTAGCACAAGGGCCACTTCATAATAATGCACAATAGACGGAGGAACGTATAAACTACTGCAGCAATATGAAAAACAATGGCAGTTTATGGTTGGTACAGGATGACAAAGGCCACTGGTGTTCTATAGACCTTCAACTATATACTTCCTGTAAATCAACTTTAAGCAGGGTCCCTGTCTGAAAAGCGGCAAACTGCATATATTTACAACGACTCTGCCATAACCATCTATACCCGCCCTCCGCATTGTGCTCACACTAAACCTGTGGTGATATAATTATGCCTTTAGGTGCCACAAGATGCCTGAATGTTTATAGTGACACGTTAATGTCTGTCAAAGTGGTCACTTCTTGTGAGGGAAGCCAGTCATGGGGGTGAATTTCAAACGGGTATTCTTTTTTTGAGTAACAATTATTGCAATGGTGTGTAATGATGTGTAAAAGTAGATCTACAGCTCATAGCTGACAGTAACTAGATCTGTATTGGCTGGGAAGAGGATTTAGCGTGTGAGAATGGGGTTGAGGAGAGGTATGGATTACTCTTAAATAAGTCTCCATCTTCTGTAATGATGTCAAGTCATCAGTCCTAATCATGACTTTAATCACATTCCCTTTTCACACCCTGAATCTGCTCTGAAAGGACAAAAAATTACCTAGCTTTTTCTAAGCCTTATTCAATCTCCTACTTAAGGAGCACTTGACACGTTGAACATCTGCTGTCAAGATGGGTCCAGCAGTTTTAATGGGATGTCACCATGTCACAGACTTTACCATGAATTTACAGCTGACTATACATTTAATTCTGCCCTGCCAAAATACAAAGGTTGGTTGAAATCACAAAACTAAATCTGTCTTGGAGCATCCACATGATTTTATGACCAGAGCCATGATGATTGTGAGGTTTGTAGCATGAGAGTCATAGAAGGCTATAGTGAGTGGTATAGAACAAGTAATTTTATTGCATTATTACAACAAATGAACATCAAAGCCCACCCATTCAGTCATCTCAGGATGGATAAGACTTGTATGATCAATACAATGTTGACAAGTACATTGACCAGAACTTTTCTGTTTTATCTTGATAAACAGGGAACATGCACTTTGAGGCTGTCTGTGGCCCTCATGCAGTTGATACATCTCTGTGACGTCCATTTTACCCTAAGTTTTGGAAAGCTCTAGTTGGTGTTATGGGAACAGCTAATGATGACTAACCTAGTTGTTCTGTTCACTCAATCAGTGGAAATAACATTTGCTGTAGGTGAGGCAGTTACAGACGCTACATGAATCAACGGGCACACTGGGCACACAACACATTTAGTTAGTTATAATGAGAGGGTATCATTACTCAAGTGAGCATTGGAAATATTTTCGTACATAACAACTTATTTGTTCATTCATATTGACAAAGTTTAACATCAAACAAACTAGATTGTATATACTCTTGTGCAGCTGGCACTCTGTGCAATAAAGTACACATAATCATATGGATTCATGAATGGAGTCATTTTGAACGACTCATTTATCCAGAAATAATACCAATATTGCAAATAAGCACCATGGCCAGTTTTTTCCATAATATTTCTTTCATGAACATCCATTGCACACTTGGCCTGTTCTATGATATGATCATATTGACAACTCTGTGTTCCACTCACATGCTGTTATAGTACTTGGACACAAACTGACAGTTTGCCACCATTGAAGCATGAGGCCACACTCACACTGCTGTTATGGTACTGAGACACAGACTGACAGTTTGCCATCATTGAAGCATGGGGCAATACTCACACTGCTGTTATAGTACTCAGACACAAACTGACAGTTTGTCAATGAAGCATGGGGCAATACTCACACTGCTGTTATGGTACCCGGACACAAACTGACAGTTTGCCATCATTGAAGCATGAAGCCAGACTCACACCGCTGTTATGGTACTCGGACACAAACTGACAGTTTGCCACCATTGAAGCATGAGGCCACACTCACACTGTTGCTATAGTAGTGAAGCATTGAAGGTAAAAGAGAATCAACTTGTGGCAAGGATAATAGTGGAAAGAAAAACTTGTTTTTTTTCTCACAATAAGAAAACATATAAAGTTTTGTAATCACTGCCTATTAAGTAAGGCTGAATCAACTATCTGGCCTTTGGTAACTTTACAGAAATTTACAGAAGCAGCAAACATTGTTGTTTCTTTTATGAACTGAAAGGCGGTCTCAGAAACCTCGGGGACAAGGGATTGATGGAAATAGACAGCCTAATGGACATCATGCCAGAGAGAGGGACAGAGAAGAAAAAAGACAGAAACAGACAGGCATAGAAAGCTGAAAAAAAAAAGAATTTTATTTCTAGCCTTCTTTGGGGCTGCCCTGAGTCACCATATTCAAAAATTTACTTGATTTGGGAAAAAGTTGTGTTTAGGTAACATATTGTACATCGCTGTCCCTTGGTAGAGCATATAAATTCACACGTGTGTTAATTCACACGTGTGTTAATTTGGGTCTAGGTAACTAAGATTCATTAAATATCCAAGGAGGTAGATGAGGTCCAGCCTCCCTGAACTACCCACTGTGTGACGGTGCATGTCTGAGGTATTCAGACCTGAGTAGCTCATGATCAGGAGAATTAACACTTTCAGCTCTGATATTTTATTACGAGACTGCTAACATAATAGCACACCATGCCCACCAATAAAATGGTGGTGACTAAAGGCTTCAGGTGTCCATCATTCCATTGATGGTTAGCATGATGTCTAACTATAACCCTATAGCTCTAGCTATAGTAATTAATGATGTACTATCCAATCCTTTAAGATCTAATGCATGAAGTACTTAATACCACAGGAGTATTAAGGTTGGTTGCTACTCTATACTTAAAGTCAATAGAAAATCTTCATTTTTTGTTTAGAGGCAGCTAACACCATATAGAATTAAATAATGAAAATAAAAATGGGGAAGTCCCGGGCTAATTTTTAAAATATAGAATTTTGAAAAATAAAAGCATTTCATTTTTTTCTTCTAAAATGAGAATAAATAGTGAAAACTTTCTTCAATTTACTTCATATCAACCATTAATCACATAATTATGAAACTTCATATGCAGAAAGCCTTTAAGGAGAAAAATTACAAACATAAAATTTTAGTCATATAGAAAGGCATTTTGGGTAAAATTGTGCTGGTTAAGGAAGAAGTGAGGTCAATTTGGCATAATATTATAACATTTTAGCCTGAAAACAGTATTGAAAGTCATCAGAACCTTTTCATACTTTCTCAGAAAATTCCTTACAAAAATATTTTTTATATGAAAATAATTTTGACATATGGTCCTGTGCATAGTTTTAGGGTTTTGAACATTTGTGGTTAATAAGTATAACCCATAAAAGAGAGAAGAAAAATCTAGATGTAAATATGCATAAATTTCAAAGCATCACAAAATGCTTAATTTTAATAAAAATGACCTGAAAATTGTGTGTATTAAGGACTATTGTAAATATGTGCCTACCAAAAATGGTGCCATTCTGACCAATATAACCTATTTGCACAGAGACCTGCGCAGTGGGTTCATTTTCAATAATAAGTAGCGACCAACCTTAAGGGCCCTGCTCCCTACCATTGGGCAGACAGGGGTCAGTGTGTGGAAACACAAACTCTAAGACTCTAGCCATTTAAAGGCGGCTAACACATCAATAAATGCTAAAGTCATGAAGCATGAATGTAACCCTGAAAAGTAACTTAGCGTGTAGGCATCATGCAAAGGATTAAGTACTGCATACAGGAGGGGCAGTTAACGGCCATAGTGGCTTCTACAAGGGGTGGGACTTAACCAGGGACAGCAGATGGTCAATTGTTACCAACCTTTTAGGACAATATGCCCCTTCTCACCAAGTACTGTACATGGTGCTGTACTTTTTTTATTAACTCGCTCAGTGTTGAATAAGCACTGGTCTCATATGGGTGTCACAGGTATAGCGCTCATGCAATGTTGAATAAGCACTGGTCTCATATGGGTGTCACAGGTATAGCGCTCATGCAATCTTTACTATTAAAATAGTGCTGTCTAGTATGAAGACTGAAGGCAATCACCCCCCCCCCCTCCAAATCGATTAATGCAGTGTGGTTCTTGATAACAATTAGGCCTATATACTTTATATTTTGCTAATCTTTATTTCGAATGTCATTTAATATTGTACAGGAAATGCTTTTACTTCTACGTTAAAAAATCAACATTTTGATGAAAAGACTTTCTATAAATTTTTCTGAAACATTTTCATATCTAAACCTCATTGGATGGATAAGAAACCTAATTCAAACACTCTCAAACAGAAATAATTTTTCTCTCAAGAGACAAGTTGCGCAAACCTATCTATAGATGATTGCTTAAGCTTACGTGTGAACAACAACCCAGCAGGTCATAGCCCCCCTCTCATGGGCATTATCCATGCTGGCAGTACAAAACAGTGACATACTTGAGAATAACATATCAGGTCTAGTGAGAATGAATTATTTATAAGAGTCTTAAAGATGGTTGTGGCAGTAAGTGATGTGAGATAACAGAGATATGGAGATAAGGATGCCCCCATTCACTGCCGCTAAACCCCCTCTCCTCTCCCTTTAAAGACCACTCAGCTCCCATTGGTATTCCCCTTTATAAGCTTAATCCTGTTATCCCATTAATCAGGCTTAGACATCTGCTGGTGAAATATTCATTATGACCCCTTTTTCCCTTCTGCCAAACATCTAGCTGTAAGAAATGCTCTCCTTGGGTGACATGGCTTTGCATCCTGATATGAATGTTACACCTAAATCTTATATAATGCCTCGAGGTTTAAGTACCTTTGTCATCATGAAAGGCCAATTAATTGGCCTTTCATGATGACAAAGCTACCTAATTAGGTATTTGCCAGTTTACTTGCCAGCATGGCATTGGGAAATGGTGGAAACCCTTTGTAAGTGTACCATACCTGGCTACACATAGTGATAACCTTCTGTAGGGCGTGCTCTCTTTGTAATGGGCAGACATTGGGTGGTTCCTCTACATAAAGGTGATCTGTCTCTGTACTGTGTTAATAACTTCTACTTAATCCTCCTTCTGAATGTCAGTAAACAGTATCCCATATACCTTGGAAGAAGCAGATTGGATAAGATTACAGAGGACCAAGATAGAGGCTATGCAAACAATTAACACTGTGACCCTTTATTGTTCATATGTTCTCTTCATGTTCTTTTTTATGTATCCTAGTACATCATTTTGGCACTGTAACAATACCCACGTGTCAACATGATACATGGAGGAAGCCTATTTGACATAATCAAATGGGCTACATTTAAGCATGATGAAAAGCCAAAGTATCTATGATGGTTGGTGGTTGCCCATGAGGGATAAATATTTATACATTGTTCACCAAGACCTTATCCAGCAGGTGATCATCACATTCTGTGGCAGGGTTGCAGAAGTTAGCCCAGTCCACATTCTTTGGAGGAATATAGGCAACATTGTGCACAGCACGGCACACATCACACCCTACAAAACCTGAATCTCCATGCTCCCAGTCATCACACCAAACACTGCCTTTCCCAATATCCCAATGTTCTCTCCATGCATGGTAAGCCAGGTAGGCGTTGTTGTTCCAGATTAAGTATAGCAAGTATACTGCCACATGTTGAAGAGATGTAAGGTTACATACATCTATGAATGATCCAGGAGGCAACAAGTCACATATTCCTGTGTAGACCAGCCCCCATACACAATTTTGTAGAGGATGATAAACTTTCTTAGTAATATAGTCCCTGCAAGCAGAGTTTTCAAACAATAGATCAAATCTGTTTATGCAAGATAATCATGACACTGGAGGCCTGACCCTTGTTCTAATGCTATGCAGTCTGTTGCACATTTGTCATATGCATCTATGGAAATGTATTTTCTGAATGATTGCACATAGAGCTCTCCATAGAACCACTCGTGTCACAGTGTCTAACAATCCAGAGCCCCATTGCCTTGCCAACTTGTCTAGGATGATTGATGGCAGCCTTCAAACCTAGTGCTTTGTCCGCACTAAACTGGCCACTTCAAGTTCCATGCTGAATCTGGTTGGCAGTGCCTACTTTACCTTGCACTTTCTGACAGTGAAATATGGGGCTCTGAAATCTGATTTGTGACTGTAAGTCATTGTCCAGGTAAATACTTATATTCATATGCTGGAGATTCCTGTAGAAGCATTATGTAGGCCTGTTCAGGAGAACGCTCCAAAGGTGGCCACTGTGGATCCCATCCATGGAAGACAAGAGCATCATAGCGTAGTGGGTGTCTCTTAGCATCATACAACTGACAGGTTAAATATTTTGCACAGTTTAACCTTCTTTCCTCTGGTGATATCCCAAATGCATATATTTTTGCCCCATATAGTTGACAAGAATGCAAATTTTTCACACTACCACTTTTCTTTATAAGAGGTAATTCCACTGGCAATACCTCTGGCCAAATATTGTTAAGCCTCAGTGCCAGCCAAACATAGATGCAGATGGCTATGACAAGAAGGGAAGATCGGCTTGAATTTTCTATATTGGGCCCTTGACAACATTCTCATAACCTGCAAAAGAAATCAATGTTTCAGTGATATATTCCTGCCTCAACTGCACTAAGTGTTTGTGTTCAAAATATAGAACCCCTTGACATTTCCCCTTTAGGGAATCTAAGGAGGAAGTCAGACACTTTTACAATCAACTATATTAACCTGGTCATTGAACAATTCATCAATCATTATTAAAGACGCATCGATGAATATTTCAATCTTAATCTTAACTAGGTGCAACAACTGTGTTTATAAGTTATAAGTAGGGGTTATAGTTTAGGGGTGAATGCAAAAGAAAATATATAGCCCCAGCAGCCGCGCAGGCTTTATTTTGATAACAGAGTGAATAATGCGGTGTCTCAATCTTGATTACATTATATTGCTTCTAGCTTACTCCTGTGATTATTTTTGAGCAATCACCACTAAGTTGAAGATTATAATATTACATACCTGTGTTTGTTCTGACACCAGTAGGAGACATCACTTAGTGTGGTAACCTGGTGGTAACAATGACCCTGTATACACTACACATATCTATGAGTATAATATTGTGTGTTACTATTGGTGCACAGGTCTTATATATAAATCAAACCACTAGGTATGTGTTGACACATGCTCTGTGAGTTCAGCCTTCCAGTAATACAGAGTTTAAGATCACTACTTCTATGGCAATAGTTACGTCTAGAATGATAGGAAACAGTAGGCTAGACGTTACCATACACATTACAAGTAGGCAAATCTTAAACTCTCTAATGAGTGAATAAAATAATCTAAAGTTAGTCACCCATGGCTGCATAGTATCAAACTCTAGAGAGGATACAGTTTATAACAGTTTGCAAGGAGGAGGAAATAGATGCAACAAGTCTGGACCCATCATTCAATTGTGGGCAGAAGCTTGAAATTGGTGTCAAACACCAATGGATCACTTAGGAGTTATTCTATACATCAAATATGGACAAGTTGATTCCAAAAAAGAGAGGATGGATATCTGTGAAGGTTTATGCAATATCCCAGCAAATTATCGTGAGTCCTTGTCAACCTGTGTGAAGTGGCTCACACATTTCGCTAGATGAAACACGACGTCGTTATAGCACAAGATCACCAGGAATAGCAATTGCTATGCCATGTGAGTCTAACACACAGTGGCAAAAGATGACAGAATGAGTTATCACTCAAAAAGGAGTCACCATTGATGACCAATCATGGCGACAGATGGCGACAATTTGCTGGGATTTATTGAATTTTTAAATGCAGCATTTTCACATGAGAGTAGAACCATTACAACAGACTTATATGCACCATAATAGCCTTAGTCTAAATTATGTACACTCATTTAAACAAATTTGCCAAATCATCTTTTCTTTTTCAATTCAAGTATATGGTGACTTTTGTTTCCCTCTTCAAAATGTCTCTGCAACAGTTGTTCTCAGAGTGTCAGAATGCATGACAGTGGTTCCATGGTATAAGATGGCAGGAAAAATTACTCAACACATAAAACAACCTCAATCTGGTTCAATCTCTTTATAAATACTGCTAATAACTCAATTGCAGGATTACAATAAATATGATACTATGTAAAATAGGAGTGGTAATTCCCTTCCAGTTTAACCAGTTTCTGCCAAATGTCCAAATGTTGCTGAGTAGTCAGATCCATTGTATCCTCATCATGTATGTGCAGAAATAGGTATTTTCCCAAGTCGATGTTTGGGAAATCTGAAAAAAAATTCTACCTTTTGGAGAAAAGTTAGAATTTGTCCAGCTGAATGGGTGTGACCCCTGCTCTGTCAGCAAGAAGTCCAGTTATATAAGCATCGTCTATATGCAGGGAAACCTTGCTTTGGTCCTGCATAGCATGCTGATAGTACCATGATCCATTACAAAAGGGTTGGTATATGTATTGTTAGCATATTGCATTTTTCTAATGCCATATCACCCATCTCGATACACCTTTGCATCATACCATATATGGCCCATGATGATACCCTTTGTCTGATTCTTGGAGGTCATTGCAGTCAGTGTGCTCAGTAAAAGAAACATGTTGACAAACATATCATCATCTGTCTTAACAACAAATCAGGCATTTGGGCAAAATATACTTGCAAATCGTAGGTCCTACAATTCCCTTCAGTGTGAGCAAACAGAATGTTTCCTGTATATCAAAGACTACTATATCATTGTAAGCTCTAGCTTCCTGTTCCATCATTTTAGTAGAAGAGGTTTCATCATGTCCAAGCAAAAACACATGCTGAACAACATCCCCTGCAAATAGTGATCTATCTAGCCATGTTGTTTGTATGATCTGCCTCCTTTCAAAATTGGCAGGCATACTGAAGATAAATATGAGAAGTGTCACATAAGCTTGATATGGACAGATATCATTGGGAATCATGTTATGCTCTAAACAGTATCGTTGAAGAAAACACTCCGGGTGGTGGCTATTTTGGGGTTCACTGTACTCTGTGATCATACAGGTTTGTATTGAGGGCAATGTTCTGTAGTATACTGCCAGAATAAATCCCAATTATAAATAAGAATATGATCATTCTTTTTAGAAACCTTGTTCGAAGCCTGCAGATATGCATCACCATTTTAGCATCTATCGTTGTGCGATCCATCCTCTATAGTGCTAAATGTAAAAGACCAATGTCTGATTTGATTACATGGTGATAGATACATAGTCAAGATAGTTGGTGTTCATTAGAGTTGAACTGGGTGCTATAAATAACACAAAAGTACAAAAAAAAATTTCATCTATCAAGTGAAGTCTTCAGGTCATTACTTGGTATGTAATTCGGTAAAGTCTGGATGTCATTCTATAGCATGTATACTACTATTTCTTTTTATCTTGTATTACTCAAAGAAGAGTGTTTAGAGTGCCAGATGTGACAAACTACATTCTATTGTGTAGTTATGTGAGTGCAGTATAGTGGTTCATATATACAGTTTACTGGTAGGATATATACCTAAGTATTACAACTTACATGGAAGGAAATGAAAATCTAATTTACCTGAGTCAAGTGTTACATTGAAAGAAAGCACCCTAGATTTTGGTAAAGTGCTGCGATTACGTGGTTCAATATAAAGGAGTCATTGTTGATTGAGAAGAGAGCACTAATGAGTTGGCCATAAAGTCTCCCTCCTCCCATGAGAAGCTTTTGGTTCTTCCAGCCATGCCTTTGTTCAAAATTCCGCTACTCAAGATGAAGTAGAGAAATTGCTGAAAAGGATGGAATCCTTTCAAGCCTACCCCCTCAAGAGACATAGGAAACAATAACTGATCCCTAGTCTGTGTATATTCCCCTCTGCAACGATTGGTAAAATGTTTACTGGACCATGAAGAAGACATAATAGGTCTAAACCTGATTTATGATAACATGCCATTGAAGTATTGGAAGGTACACAGGTGTCTGAATAAGCTGAAGACTAAGTAGGAAATATCAAGTCTGGGCAGGCTGCTCATATATCTAATACAGATCGATTCAAAGATGGCAGATAATGGCCTTATAGAAAGATTTAGCCTTTAAAGACAACTCATAAAATTTTTACACATTATGCCCATTGCACCAATAAAACCTGTCAGCATCATGTCTACTCCGCAGAAAGAGTCCAGCCAAATCAAATAATTCCACCTAAGTGCTACTTAACCAAGTAATAAGTCCCTTTGGCAAATAAATAAAATCTGCTCTGCCTTTTCAAGTGTTCACAGTCACTCTTTTATGCATGATCTCTCCCTGGAGCAAAGTTCAATTTGACCTACCGTCAGCGCCCCAGCGATGGTTGTATTGACCAATCTTGTGGATTTTATAAGACCTTGTAGGGCTCGATTTTGCTACCATCACTGGAAGGCTAATTGCAGGCCATTTTGAATTAACCTCCAGAGCTGAGAAGAGCAATAGCATTGAGACTGTCTCACGCCCATCCCATGACCAGCCACCGTATTCCGCAGCGGCTTTAACAATTGCCTTCTGCAGGCTGCCACCAATGAGGTCAATGGATGCTGTGTCTGCATCTACAGTGCAGAAAGGCCATGAGTCAAGAATTATGATACATGTTAGAAAGAGTGATAAAAGGGTGGGAAGACTGTTTGGGTGGATAAAGTGTGAAAAGAATGTTTTGTGTTATAGTCCATGGGCTGGATAGCAGGACCATGCACCCCCCTGGGGATTTTATAAGACAGCTTTTCCCTGATAGACAAGTATATGAGCTATACAAACTCACTTGTCTTCACTTGATTTATAGGTGGGTGTGACCGTGAGGGTGTATTATGTGTGTAAACCTATCAATTCTTTTTATGATCACCCCGAAATCATTTGATTTGTCACTACTTCGTTAATAATTAAGTTAGAATTTTTTTAGGTGGCTGGCAGGATAAGATTTTCACCATATTCTCACCAGAGTCCCAAACTGATATGTACTTTTCATAATTATGTGCAAAAAATAATATGGGGATACAGAAGATTCAACCCTATATAGGATTATATAGTGATTTCTAACATAAATCTCCAGATTCATATCCAAAAGTAATTAAATCTTTTCATAACTTCTTTAGCACTTAGATTTTATGCATATCCTTGCAGTAAATACAATATTGATGTATGGTCCCTGGCATATTTCTTATGTTTTAGATGATTGAAATAACAAATGTAAGGAAATGTCTAGAATGGTGACATGTAGATTATGCAGCCTCTTCTAGGTGTTTACATACAGCAGTCCCCATGGCTCATGTGTAGGGCTTCTGCCTTACTCTCAGGGGGGTCAAGGGTTCAAATCCAAGCCAAGCCATTCTGTATTCTTCACATTTCGGTTAACCATTTATTGCCAATGTAAAAAAGAGACCCCTGGGGCCTGTTGCTCCAATAGTTACTAGTGGTTATTACATTGATTGTTTTTCTGTGATTATGAAAATGCTGCAAGTAGGCTATTTATCAATTTCCTTTCTTTCATACTTGCAAATTGAGTTCCCCTACTAGCAAATGTGTACTTGCAGAAAATATGACTTGAAAAAAAAAAGAAAACATTCTGATTAATAGTTACAAAACAACGTATAATTGACTAAGCCAGTCACTCCATACCCTTTGATATCAATAATATCACACTAATTGACAATTAAATAACATGCATACCCTGTTGTTATGAATATAAAAAAATTTAGGACACCAAAACTTTTGTCTAAGAATTTCCTGCAAGTATGCCCCACTTGCTAGTACAAAACTTGCAAGTATGTTAAAATTTACTAGTATGGTACTAATAGCCAGATTAAAATCACCAACTCATACTACTACTTATATTTATAAATGATGGACTTGCATTAAAGCAACTACTCACAACTTTGCAAATATTTGGAGATTACCCCTATTATCACTCACTATACTCTGTCTCTAATGTCATAGTTGCGTTAACAAAAGTTTGATACTTGCGTTAATGCAAGTATGAAAAAAAAGTTGCAAGTATGTTCAGAGAAACAGTCTCAAAATATAATCACCTGGTGATAGATAATTTCCAATTTATTTAAGTAATGGAGCAACAGGCCCCTGGTGTCCAAATGCTGAACTACCAATCCCTGCCAGCCACCTTAATTAATAATCAAGATAGAGACCCAGAAATTGTTTCAAATTGTAGCTTTGGACATGTTGGCCATGATGGGATAGATGAATGTTGCATTGATTATATTTTTAACCCATTAATATTCATGAAAATTGAAATTCGAGAGCCTGAAAGCTATTGACTTTGGATAATATGAAATTAACAATACAGAGATAATGTAAGACAAACTTATAAAAGTGCACAGAGGGTCCTTATGATCTTGGTCAGTCTGTTAGATGTTTTCTAAAGTGTATAATGATAATTATCAACCCAAATGCATGCTCATTGACATTTATGAGGGTCCAAGGGCTCTCTCTAAACCTATTGAGTCTGTGTTATCTGCAATATTATTGACCATGACTCCATATGTACAGAGCATGCATAAGACACAGAACGTTCCAAGTTCTAGTTCACATGTTGCTCATGATAAGATAGTTATATTATGTTGAATGTCCCTTTAATATTTATGAAGATGGTATTTCAGCAGGTACTTCAGTGGATTCCCTACAATTCATAATAATAGGTATAAGATTCAATAGCCTTTAAAACAAGCAGTAACAGATACTTATGATTTGGTGTTTCCCTCAAGCTTAAATAGATATCCACTGTTACTGGTCTTGTGCAAATCATTGTATTTAGTGACAGCTACAAGAAAGCTTAGCTAAAGCTGATTGTCCTGTGCCAAAACGAAATAAGTGAAGATACATATGGACATTCACACCTCGCTCTTGGCTATCAGTAGCTTTTTAAATTAGACCAGATTTAGAGGGTTTTCAACATTAAACAAAGAAGTGTTGCTATTATGTTAAGGTATACTCAAAATCTTAGATATCCATCTGAACATGTTGTTCACCATGCAGGCCATTCAGTCCTGCATGGTGAAAAACTTACAGGTTTGAATTTTGAAGGTTGAAGGTTGACAATTATTCTATTTGCCATAAAGTTCCTGAACAAATACATTCAAGCCCTTCGTAAGATAGCCATACAAATTCAAAAATTGAATATGTTACACAAAAATTTACTGGACTATACAGTAGTTTAGTTAAGATAGTGTTTAGGTAAGTGTGTGGGTCACCAGTTGAATGTGCGAGTCTACAGTATTACCACATACACTTGTTTTTACTTAGGTCATCTCAATCCAGTAGGGTTTGGAATGCATCCTTGCTTTCTGCATGATGGAATTCAGAAGAGAACGTTGATGAGGGCTAGTGCACCTGACTTGACATACTAAAGCGATGACAGGGAGTTATCAGGGAGTTGGCACTGGCACTTTGAGCTTAGTACCAAGTGCAAAGGTGTGCTACTCCTGTCTGCCACTCCCCCATCACCCCAGTACATGTTCTAATATGCAGTGTATACAAGCAATATTCACACATTGATTGCACTGTATCTGTGAGCATGGATATAAGTCAGCTTTTCTACTGATTTTGCCTGTTGAGAGAACATGTATTGTAATGAAAGAATGGGGTAGTGTTAATCCCCATTTCACTACTAGTATATTCAAATCACAAAGGAGATGCATACAGGCATCCCAAGTTTAATCTGGTCTACATTTCCCAATCTGATCTCATTCTGATGTATTATGGCAGAAGAAACACTGGGTTGTAAATGAGCAAAAGCCTCCAAAACAGCTGACTGATCAGTATTTTACCAAGGCCGACCCCCTTCCCTAAGGCAGTTTATACCCATATAATCACAACTAGATGGCTTCTAAGGGTCTCTTTGGGTGTCAGATGATTACTTCTGACCATTTCCATGAGTTAATGATGAGGTTTGTTTAAGACTAAGTCTCAATTCGGGCTGTATTTTCACTATATGGGCGCACTTTGGGCCCTTTTGCAGGGGATTAGGCAGTTATTCTGGGCTTTACGGTATTTTCTTATGACAGATAAACATTATTACCTGATTACTTTGACTGTTAACCATATCCCTGAAGTTTAATATGCTTTCTATCTAGAATAGAAAATTAAATATTCAGCAAACATCGATTCTAAGTAATTTTTTCTCATTTATTTGACTATAGTCATGATTAGCACTGCCTCACGGTCACACCCACCCATGAACAAAGTGCAGACAAGCGGATTCCAATAGCTCATAGGGTAAGGTTCCTGAAAATATGTCTGCAAAAATCTGGGGGGGGGAGGGTTGCAGGGGGGTCTATGGTGGCCCACGGTCTAATACAGCCACCTGTGATGGTAAGGAATAGGGTGTGGATAAACTGGCACTGCTGTGAACGGTGTGGAATAAAAGACCGAATTGAATCTATTGCTCTGTCATTCATCCAGTGACTACTTGCCTTGGAGCAAGTTAAAGACACAATCGCCTTGATTCAGGTGGTTAGCAAGAAGGCTAGAAGAGCATGTAGGAAAATCGGCCAATTGAATCAGATGTTACATATCAGCAATGATATCTTGTAGAAAACCACTTCAAGTAAAATTTAGTACGATAAGACTTTCTGTCTTTTTGAAAAAAAGGCAGTCTTTTTCTCAAAAGAATCATATTTTTGTGTATGGAAGCTTATGGATACCTCCATGGATAGAGAGAAGTTGAGATAAAACCACAGATGTATTGTGACAGGAAAGCCAAGCATGGGGCGAAATAATGATTGGAAGTCTGCACAAAGGAAAGCTGTATACATGATATGTGAATACATTTGCATTTGAATGGTAGCACATGTCTAGGATATAGAATACCATATATTAGAGATGACTCTAGTCTTCAAGGATATCAAGACTCACAGAAGTTGTTCACATCACCCTGCTATCGGTGGTAAAGCTCTAGTCCCTGTGGAGGGAGTGGTGGTGACAGCACATTATCATGACGTACACACCAGAGGACTGCCCCAGACATCCTGTCTACCTCAGCTACCATTGCCAACCTCCCCAATTAATACTCAGAGGGCTGCCCAGACAACACCATTAGTACATGAGATACACCTTCAAAAATCGGCACGACTGCCATTAAAAGGCATTAATTTCCACTATGATTTTCTGATAGGTATATGTCTGCAGTATCTGAAAACGTGAGGTGGACTTTTGAGATGAATAGCTTTAGGTCAGGACAGGCTCGTTAACATGATAACGAGGAAATATATTGGACCCAATAATAAAACAACCTTCCCTTACTCTACATGTTGATAAAGGGAAATCTACTATGTGATTATGTGATTTTCTATTGGGCTTTATATATTGACTCACTATCATGTTAATGAACCTATACTGACCCTAATGGTATCCAGATATAATTCCAACTTATATTTTTACAGTGCCCAAATATGTCACTACCTGAAAACCTAAAATGGTACATATCTAAGCATATTTGGGGGTAATACAGCATTTGGAATGAAGTCTGAATCCCATTTTAAGCCAGGGTGTTAAACCGTATGCCTGGGGAGGTGACTGACGAGGTGTGATAACACTGTACGGCCTCAGTGGACCATGCAGGCATAAAGCTGACGGTACTCTAACATGTAACACTTTATAAGAAGCCACTCGGCACATACACACCAATAATAATGGAAGGGTGCCTTCATTTTGAATGGGACAATCCATATTCTGACCCTCTTTATTGTACTTGAGCATTTAGTTCCTCTCACCCTGCATAGGTCGGTCATTGGACATTGGTACTGTAGTGTTCTACCCCTTGATGTTCAATCGAATCTTTCGATAAACAACGAAGAACAATTATTCAGGTTCCAGTTAAAACTTTATTGTCTAATAACACATAGGCATCAGCCGTTCTCGATCACAGTTACAGGTGGCAGAGTTTGAACTCTAAATCAGGTTCGACACTAGGCCTTCTAGTGTCTACAGTTGATATTCCACATACGCCTCCTCTGTGCAGCAGCACAGAGGAGTACATGTACTAGAATATGGTAGCCGGGCAGCCGCCAACCATCGCTCACAATGGTCAGTCGGGGCTGGACTGACCCTGAGGAAGGCAGTACAACAGCCTTATATACACCGGAGTCGAGGGCCACGTGACCAAGTGGTGACGTGGCGCTGGACTCCAGCGCCCCCAGGCGTCGGGTAATAGAGGTGCTCTTGACGTCGCCCACGAGGACCACGAAGGTACCTCGAAGACGACGCGGGACCACCACACCACCCCCCACTAGACTGAAACGAGGTCTCTGAAAATTCAGAGACCCCGGATCAGTCTAAACAATTAGATAATAATATGAACTATTGGATCTGTCGACATAGTCGACAGAAACAGTAAAGGAATATATAGAAATATAGTTTCTACTGTACTGTAGAAAAAAAATTATTATCACAGTTAAATTATAAGGCGTTGCTCCATCCAACGTAGGAGACCAGTGTCGAAACACTGCTTCACGACCTGCTCCTGGTCGATCCGAGGGAGGCACGACCGGGTATGGCAACCGGGGTCGTGTCGTTTCCTCCCTGTCTCGTTGAGAAGCTCCTTCCAGCGTAGGAAGCCCATCGATAGTGTACAGTACTACTATGATTGTCCTTCGACCGCGAGGCCGAGGATGTGTGGCACCACCGGGCCCTAAGACCAGGGTGGCGTGGGATCCACACAGCTTCGCAGGGAGGTCCGGAGACAGGAAAGGTACCCCCACTCGTGGAGGGTACACCGTCGTCCGGGAACGAGTTCCCGGGGGTTCCGTGCTGACATCGAGACTCTGTTCGATGTCAGCGATCCAAGCTAAAGAGGAGGAGCAGTAGTATCATACTACTGATCCTCCGAGATGGACCCTGTAGTGGCGTCGATTTCAGCCTGCTCTCCGTCAGTGCGCTCCTCCTCATGTGAAGCGCTGGCGCCTAGCTGGCCCAAAAATGTCGGCGACTCCGGCAATGGGGCCTCACGGTCCATTGTCGTACTCCAAGCCTCGTTAGAGGTCTCGGGTGCATCCCGGGAGTCCCCCTCAGCATCTGAGTGGAGAACGGCCCAGTCTGCTGAGTCGCTTCCGTCGTCGTCGTCGCTCTCCTGACCTTCACGGTCGTCCTTGTCTCCCTGGTCAGGGGGAGGCGTTGGAGAATGATCGAAGACATCGACGTCCCTGTCTATATCCATCGACTGTTCCGCCTCGGCAGGTTCTACTGCTTGGGCGGAAGCCGATGGGTCCGGGCAGACGGCTACATTTGCCGGGGCCAGAGGTGTGATGCCATGAAGATCCGGATGGATCCTCGGTGACACCACTCTCTGGACCGGTGGCGGTGTAGGCTCGGTGGTTCCCGAGAGGGTTATCAAGGGAACCGAGGAGGAAGACGGGGCTGCTGGTGGGTAGACGGAGGCACCGAGAGACCTACCCCGGGTGTCAGGCTTGTCCTGCACCACCTGCTCTCGGCCCAACATCGTCATAGCCGAGCTCAGACTGTCCATCTTTGGAGACAATTCTCTCAACGGATTGGTCTGAGCCGCCAGTGTCCTGACGTCAGGGACCACTCCACCCTCGACGAGGTACCTCTGCGCTTCGCGAGAGGGCTCTGTTCGAACGGGCTTCAGGGTTCGGACGCCATGGTGCTTGTCCTTCATCTATTCCGAGAGTTGGACCCCGAAGACTCTGAAGAATTCGCGGTCGATTTCCTCCCAGCCTTCTATGATACTATCCCTCTTGGTAATATCATATTGGGCCTGTGACTCAAAGTTATTGAGACGCGTTCGGACATCGGTCAATCGAGAGTCCATCTCCATCTGAACGGTCTGGCGCGCCTCATCCCTAAGAGCCGGAAGGAGCTCGTTACGGATGGCCATGTTTGTTCTATCAAACAGGCCGAACAAGTAGGCACTTGCTTCCTCACGAAATGCCTCACCGAACTTGTTGATAGCAGGGCTGCCCGTCATCTGTAGAAGTCCCTTACAACGTTCCACGAACGTCTTCGGGACCTCACGTTCGACGCCATCGCTGTAGGCAGGCTGTGCCAACTCCCAACGCAAGGTTGCTGTTGGGGTGTCGGCGCCTGTCACGACGTTGGAGAAGGTAGCTCCTGCTGCCGAGGTCAGTGTCGTGCCTCCCACATGAACACACGGCGTGGCAGCTGGGGTGCTGTCCTCCGCCGCCGCAGGGGGTTTGACAGGGGGAGACGAGTTGGTGGTCACCTTGGGTTGCCGATCACGACCACTCCGGGATTCCACCGTCTTGCCTCCAGTTTTAGCACCACTGGTGCTTGGTTTGGCTGAACCGGTCGAAGCAGTCTTCGACTTTTTAGGAGCCGGGGCCGCGGCGGCTTTCGATGCCTCGAGGGAGCAGCCTGCGGCTTAGGCTTCTTAGGTTCAGTCGAACCGGCAGACTTCCCAGCTTCTGTAGAGTGGGGCCTCTTGTTCCCACTCGTAGAAGCTGTCGGTCCTGGGTCCCGAGGACGACTGGTCTCCCGCTTCTTCCGTTGCTCTACCCTGAACTCAGGGTAGGCACCGTAGAAAGCGGGCATCAGTTCCGGTCTGATATACAGGCGCTTCGTAGACGGGGGTGCGGGGGCCATCCGCATCCAGTGTCTAGTCGGCGCGCCTGTCTTTTCATTCCGTTCACACTTTCCAACCAGTGTCTCCACTAGTTGGATAGCGCCCTCGGCGTTGTACTTATGGGGCTGCTTGTACGACTTGAGATGACGCGCCATCAAGCCCCTTCATGAAGTCACGAAAGGAGGAGAGGTCGGGTCATCAGGGTCCTGATAACATGGAATGGTCTTTTCCACCTTAACACAACCGAACTGCGGACGGATGGCTCGATGCTCTTCAACCAAGTGTCGAGCATACCTGCCGTCTGTCGCATATACGCGAGGGGGGAACCCCTTACATGTGCAGTTCTCGAAAGCACACTGCTGCTCCGGATTGAAGATGCGCCATGCGAATCCAATCCGCTGTCGCTCGGGCAGCGACACCCCCGACGAGTCTGAGGCGTTTTTGATATTCTCGATCATCGAGACATACCAGTCAATGGCATGACTATTGTCCGAATACCATTCCTCGTCGTCACTACCATCCTTCCCGACGAGACTAGGGAGTACCACTTGACCGTTCTTGCGGTAGTCCTGAAGCTTGGTCAGTGGCCTGTCATCGACGTACTCAGTACGTCGTTTGGCAGTGATCGCTGACAGCCGCTTCCACTCGTCGACAGCCTTGGCCGTGTCTGGGGGTGAGGATACGGTGCTCTCCACGGCACCGGCATCGACCTCCGACGGCTCGGTTCCAGGTTCCGGTGGTGCAGTAGACTCGCTACTCCTTTCCCGGGCTGGAGCCTTCTTGGCTGCGGATTCCTTCTTGCTACCTTCCTTCTTGGGCACCTTAGGGATCTTGAAGTCTTTCAAGGTACCCTTGGATGCCTTCGATTCAGTGGGCTTCTTGCCTTTAGAACCTGAAGGGGTAGCACTTTTCGATGGAGCAGGTGTCGACGGCTCGTCGACCTCCATCTCGTCGGGGGAGGAGTCCCTCGAGGCGGCAGCAGCTGCGACTTTCAAGTCGCGCTTCTGCTGCTTAGAAGCCTCTTTCGCCTTCCGGCGGAGCTCCTTCTCCCGCTCCTGGGACTCGGCCAAGGCTTTCTGTGCTTCCTCGATCTGCTTCAGAAGGGCAGCACTTTTAGCCGAGGTAGACTCGAGATCTTGCTCGGGTCTGGTCCTCTTGGACTTCTTCTTCTTCTTCTTCTGCGACTTGTGGCTCGCCGAAGAGCTGTACCCTGACTGCTCGTCGGACGAGGACCCCATGGTTCTTCCTGAACTGCTGGGTTCCACCAGAGAGAGAGAAGACTCCGGGTCTCGAACCGTACTCAGACGGGACGAGACGTCGAAGAGAATCTTCGAGGTATTTCGATCCGCACTCTGGCGGGTCGAAGCCTTGAAGGTGCCTTCGATGTACCTCGAACCGCACTCAGGCGGCTCGAGGGACCGAAGACTGGAGCCTCGAGAGAACACGAACCTGCGCTCACGCAGGTCGTGTCCCTCGACACTTAGGCAGGGGAGACCTCCTACACTCAGGTAGAAAGTCCCCGGGGCGGAGTATACCAGCTGGAATAAGCTAGGCTTAGTCCAGCTAACCTGCGTCCGACTCTCACGAGAAGGGCCGCAGATGTGACCTCCGAGGTGTGCGGCGCGGCCTTTTATCCCTGTGGCGCCCGCCTCTGATTGGAGGAAGGGCCTACGTGACCGAGGAGGGCGAACCCTATTGGTCCACAGCGCATCACGCCATGACCAAAATTAGGTAATGCTTCAAAAAATAGAACGACTCACTCTCCCCTTACCGTCACGCTCTGGTTCTCCAGTCGCAATGTTTGCATATGCCGTTATTTCCTATGCGGTCTATGGGTTCCAACACTATTAACATGGATAATTTGGGCACCCCCCCCCCTTTATCAGACTACCGGGATTAAAAAAAAATGGTTCCAATATGGATCTACCCTTCGGGCAGAATCCACCAGCCTATGCGAAACAATGGCACAAGGTTGACGACGGTTGGTGAACTTTGACAGTGGGATATGTTGGTTTTCGAGCACTATGACGTTACTACACACTATTTATGGAAACCTATAAGTTTATAAGACCACATAGGACAGAATAACGAGGATCCTATGGAAATAATCACTTACCCGGAGTCACTATGGGAGATTGAAACTTTTGTCACACGGCTATGGTAAATTTTCCAAGATGGCGACGACTGGACAAACGCCGATCGGCGACAGTTTGTAAATCGTATTAATACGGATTTCCCTGTGGTCAAATGAACACTTATAGACAAATCTTGTTATTTGTAACTAAAATTACAAAATATTATGTGAAAATAGACCAGTTATTTTTACAAGTTTTCCGACTTTCAACGTTTACGAAAATAACGATTGAACTATACGACTAGAAATACGTATCACTCCTCGGGTTCAACTCCTAGCTCTAAAGGTCAAGGACATACAAAATGGCGACGTCCGGTCTAAACAAAAACGGCCCTACGCAGAGTGAATTTAGTGATTCTGACAATGAAGACATCAAATATCTACCTGCTTTGAAATATAAAGCATCTCCTAAAGCTATCATCGACAAGATAAATGAGTTAGATGAAAGACTCAAGGCCCAGGAAAATATCACAAGGAGAACTTTAAATATCCTTAACGGTATGGAAAAAAGACTGTTCGGTCCTGATGGAGTACCACAGACCAAAACTGCCACTATCCCTGAACTAGAGAACAAGATCGGTGAACATGATACAGTACTATCACAACACGATGATAAGATTATTAAATCTGCTGCTGACATTGCTAACCTTGGTGGAATCTCTGAGAAGCACTCTGATCAATTCACTAAAATGGATGGAGAAAGGAAAAAAAGAATTCTGATTATTGAGGGTCTAGATGAGGATCGTCCTGGAAGTCTACGCGACATACTGGATCAATTGACAAATGACCTGGGATTAGACTTCAATAATGCAGTTGCAGAGGCACTGTATAGAAGAGGAAAAAAACATACTCCAAATGTAAACCAAAAGAAGAATCCCAACTTTAGACCAAGAAAGAGACCGGTTGTAATAATATTTTCATCGGCCCACTACAAGACTCAGATCTTCGCCAAAATCAAGAACCTACAAGGAAACAATGCATGGAAAGGCATTCACCTGGCTGATGACGTTAGCCAAGAGGAAAAACTGATGCAAAAAGATCTCCGATCTATCCAAGCCTTAGCCAAAAGCAAAGGTATTGATTGCACAGTCAGGGGCACCCAAATCGTAATTCAAGACCACCTATATGCGTATAAAGATATTGGAAATCTGCCCATGGGATTATCCTTGAAACATGCTAAAACTGTCTCAACTCCTGATGGCATAGCCTTCCAAGGAGAGCACTCGGTTTTCTCAAACCTCTACAAATGTGACATAAAATTTGAAGGTCACTCATATGACTCAGTAGAACGTGCATATCAAGCCAAAAAAGCAGTAGTATGTAATCAAGTACATATACTAAGACGTGTAAACATGGCAAAAACACCAATTGACTCTATGTATGCTGCCAAATCATGCAACCTAAACAACGAATGGTTTGATGAGGATGAAGCAATAATGAGACGTCTACTGGAGATTAAATTCTCCCAACCTGATCTACTCCATGAATTAACCCAGACACAGGGTCAATACCTCTACGAAGCTACCTTGAATAAGACCTATGGATCTGGGTTTCACCTTGGCCTGAAAAATTCCATCACCATCAAAAATGTAGCGACAAATGATCATGAGTGTACCAACAAATTAGGTGAAATGCTGATGATGATTCGCATCCAACATACCAAAGAGCAACCCTTACCTACAGCTGAAGAAATTAGACTTGAAATGGCCACAACTCAAGGGGATAAACCCTGAAATGATCTGACTCGGACTGAACCAAATATTTCTATATAAACACTGTATCACATATTTCCAGCTATATTATGTCTATGTACCAATGTATCCTATATGCTGAAAAAGTTTTTTTACCACCTAAACGTTCACTTTCAATCCAACAATGTATTCCAGTGTTGGGGACTGCAGTAAGGCAGATGTCCCTGATTTGGTATTAAAATTGTCAACATGTATACTGATGATGGGAGGCAAAAGAAAACCATACCAACCTGATTATATGGTAGATACGTTCTCATTTTGTTCACGCAGATATCGTAAAACTCCATTTCGAACCCAAACATGGCTATGCAGTATAATAACATGATTAATTTAAAAAGCACCAGAGGCCTTCGCTTCATGCACCTGAATGCTAGAAGTTTTAAAGCAAATTATGCCTCAATATGTGCAGAAATATATCCATCAAACTTTGAAATCTTATCTTTTTCTGAAACATGGTTAAAAAATGAAGACGATGAAATGAACTACCAACTATATGGGTACACTCGTTATAGATTAGATAGACAGGTACTTGATGTCAAAGGTAATATTAAAACAGGTGGTGGTGTATGTATTTTTATAAAACATGGTTTATTACATGACCCTGACATATTTTCACTTCTTAATAGGTCAGACAAAGATATAGAAATCCAGATTATATCTATTACCAAGGAACACATGAAACCTATAATTATATTAAATACTTATAGACCCCCGGATGGAGACAAGAATGAATTTATTAATATTCTGGAAGGAATTATTGTAAACATTGAAAATAGGGCTAGATTTGAAATTATTGCAATGGGTGACTTCAACTTTAACATTGTGGAAGACAATGATATTATAAATAATCTATTGAATCGTATGAAGACCTATGGTCTCGAACAAGTTGTAAAGGATCCCACGCGGAAAAAAGCAATCCTTGACCTAATTTTTACTAACATCAAACCGAATTGTATTAAATCAGGTGTAACGAATAATTATATATCAGACCACCTACCCATATATTTGTTAAGAAAAAAATGGAAAATTAAAGAAGAAAAGGTTTATATATCGGGTCGCTCATATGCACGCCTAACAGATGAAACCTTACTAAGAGAATTTGATAATTACAATTGGACTAGTTTTAATGATACCAATGATGTAAACTGTGCCTGGTTCCACTATGAAAAGGCAATACGTGATATCCTGGATAGACACTGTCCGGTTCATAAATTCCTCGTATCCAAACACAGGGACCCATGGATGACTCAAAATATACTTGAAATAATTAGAGAAAAAAACAACAAATTATGGAAGGCTAGACGTACCAATAATGATGCTGATTGGAGAATTTCCTCTAATTTTCGTAATAAATCTAATAAAATAATAGATAAGGCCCGCAAAAATTTCTTTAAAGAACAATTAGAAAATCATAAGAATGATCCTAGAAAATTTTGGCGAGTTATTAACAACTCAATACCCGGCCAACCAAACCGAACGAAAAATATCAACCTGAATGACCACGACAATGATAATACCCCTGTTCCCCCGAACAAAATTCCGGATTTTATTAACCAATATTTTGTAAATATAGGCCCTACCCTTGCTAAAGACTTAAATATTCCCTGGAAACCTTATGATGATTATATAATGGATAAAATTGAACCGTTCAGCACTAATCTACAAGAGGTGACAAAGCTTATAAATGAGATTAAGGTGTTCAAGTCTTCTGCTATAAATAACATCTCTACAACTGTCCTAAAAAAGGTTTTCAAGCATGACCCTGGTAAACTGGTTAAAATGTTCAATTTATCATTCTTGACTAATACTGTACCGGATGCTTGGAAGATGTCTAGAGTTACACCTATTCCTAAGTCTGGTAATCTGAAACTGGTAAATAACTATAGACCTATATCATTATTACCTCTACCTTGTAAGCTAATTGAGAAAATTGTACATAACAGAGTATATGGTTTCCTATTGAAAGAAGATATTTTAACTACCCACCAAGGTGGTTTTAGACCTGGTCATAGTACAATAGACACCTTGGCATGTTTCACTGATAATATTAAGAGGAATATAAATGTTGGTAAATCCACGGTTGCTGCTTTTATAGACCTACGCAAGGCTTTTGACACAGTAGATCACTCTATCCTCCTCACGAAAATACACCATTATGGTATAAGATCCGACAATTATCACTGGTTTGAAAATTACCTCTTAAATAGATACCAAACTACCCTAGCGAATGGTACCCAGTCTGAGAAGGAGAGGGTGATCTGTGGGGTACCTCAGGGCTCTATTTTGGGTCCACTACTTTTTTTAATATATATAAATGATGTAATAAATTGTATTAAAAAATGTAAAATCAAACTATATGCAGATGATACTGTGATTTACTCTGCTAATGATAGTTTCAATATAGCCAAAACTGAGCTACAAAATGACCTTGAAATATATTATACATGGTGTGTTCAAAATAAACTCTCTATTAATGTGGCAAAAACGAAAATAATGATATTTTCATCGAGCTCCAGGAAACTGAATACGTTATCAGCAGATATATGGTTAAACGACCAATTATTACAGGTTGTACCGAGCTATAAATATCTTGGAATACTATTGGATCCATTATTACATTATAATCTACACTTAGCTAGTCAATCTAAGTCAATCGCTTATAAAATGTACAAATTGTGCCTATTGCGTAAATACCTAGATGTAAAACTTGCAATTAAGATTTATAAATCTACCATTTTACCTTACATGGAATATGCTGATATATGTTTTATGAGCACTTTTGACAAATATCTAGACCCGCTACAATATTACCAAAATAGATGTATTAAAATATGTTTACAGGTGCCTCATAGAACTAACACAAACCATATCCACAATTTGTATAAGATAAACTTTCTATGTGACAGGAGATATATACACCTTCTCAACTATATGTATAAGAGATCCCGTAATCAAATATTCTTGGACAATAGACAGATTCGAACCAGGTTACATGATGCACCTACCCTCACTGTTATAACCCCAAATTGTTTAATGTATGCAAGAAGTGTTGAATATCTGGGTGCTATTAGTTGGAATGCTCTGCCTGCGGCTAGAAGAAATGCTAATAGCCTGGAACAGTTTAAAGCTGACTCCAGAAACTACTTGGCAAATCTCTTCCCGTATGCTAGAGCATAGCGCAGCACTTTGTTATTGTTTAAATATAGCCTATTATGTACTTATTAATTTAGTGACAACTCACCAAGGACTAGTAAAAGTTATACTATGAGATTTATAAATTTATGTGCCCCCATCATCACTTCATTATAACAGTATTGTCTTATGTGTCAACTGTTTAGCTTATAAAGATTAGAAGAAAGGGTGAACCAGAAGAATCAACCCATACACAGATTTCTGTGGGGATGAGGTTCTCTTCCTTCAATATTATCTCGACTTAAGTTCTGATTATATATTCATGAACTCTCTATGTCCGTCCCTCTTGGATATTGATATACTGAATAACCTTCAATACTAGATACAAAATATGAATTATGAATTATTGATATTCAAGACATGTACGTGTGAAGATTCGGTTGTCGTTGTATCAACAAATGGACAAACAGATTGTACTTTTTTGATAATTTTGAGATAATAAAGTAAATACAAAAAAAAAAAAAAAAAAAAAAAAAAATGCTGGGAACCCATCCTCACAGTCAGAATAAAAGTCGGAGGCCCCATACTTCCATGCTTCTAGCATCAGGTTGTCTCAAACTAAGAGGCAATCGTATGACTTCTCGTTGTGTAATTTTTTATTCACCGTCGGCTGCACGTCCACAGACAGATTTACCCAAGAACGGCACCTGTTATTTTAAAGCCTCGTTAAAAACACAGGTTAGTAAAGCTGCTGCTTAGTATTGTGCGAATCATCGATTACTGAGTAGGGTTTAATCTAGGACTTTTCCTGATTCTAACCTTTACTATAGGAACGAGTGTTGAGCCTCGGGGCGGATTACTATCACCCCCTCCTAGCCCGCCGTCCTTTGATGTGGCCGGGCCGACCGGGCTATTAACCCGTTTCCGTCGGCGTCTGCCTCCCATCACTTGTGACGGTGTGGATGTAGGAGCCAGAGTGTTTGCTCTGGATTTCCTTTCATCCTCGACACTCGCTGACCGTTCCTTTGATGAGCCTTGGCGCTTAAGCCTCGCTCGAGTCATAGGTCCGGACTGGAGTGACTGATCCCTGACTTCAATCGAGACGTTTCGATGTGAAGTTTGTTCAGTCGTTTGCACCTTAGAGGGGGGGTCGGGCTTCCGACATCCCTTCAAAGGCTGTTTAGATGCTTTCGACTTATCTCGACGGGCCGGTCGACTACGGCGCCGCTTTGATGGTTTACTGGCATCCAACATCTCCACCTCGCTCAGTTTTGGAGCCTTTTGCTGTCGTTTTCGATGAACCTGCGTAGTTTGTTTTTTAGACTGAACTTCCGGCCGCGACCTTTCGATCTCTATTTCGACCAGTCCAGAAACAGACTTAGCCCTTTTCGTAGCCTTACGAGAAGGTGAATCATCATCAAGTCGTGGTTGCAACAACTCGACAGTTTGTGATAGATCTATGCCCAACCACCGGCGCACTCTATCGACATTGCTCTTTTGCAACCGTCCACGGGATGATCGAAGTAATAATGTCGACTCAGAGAGGACAGAATCTACTACGAACGGCCCATCCCAGTTGGGGGCAAGCTTCATAGCTGCTTGGGGGGGTGTGGTACCTCACCACCTGTTCCCCAACTGAGTATCTTCTCTGCTTTAGCCCATAGTCATACTCGACCTTCTGGCGTTCTGCAGATTTACTTAGGTTTTCTCTTACCATGCTGTAACTCTCTCTCAATCGGTCACGAAGTTGTTCCATGAAAGTGACGGAACAAGGGACTTTGAGTGGGTTCTCGATTGAGCCGAAAATCACATCCACTGGCATGAGAATTTTTTCCCCAAATACCATCATATTTGGACTGCATCCAGTAGAACTGTGCTCAGAGCTGTTATATGCGGACACCACATATTTAGCCTGTTCATCCCAGTCGTCCATATGTTTGTCTACCAACATAGTCAGACTCTGAATCAATGTTCTATTGAACCTTTCCACCTGACCATCGCTCTGTGGTCTGTATGGATTGGTTCTCTGTTTTACAATCGTCAAATATTCACACATCTCAGAGAAGAGTCGAGACTCAAATTCTCGACCTTGGTCGGAATGCAGAAGCAACGGGACTCCAAAGGTCAAAACCCATTTGTCCACGAAGGCCTCTGCACAGGTCTCTGCCGTGTGATTTGGTAGGGGAATAGCGCGTACATACTTGGTAAAGTAATCCTGGATTACTAACATGCAAGTATTCTTGTTTGGCGTGGGTGCAAATCCCGAGATGATATCCATAGCTATCTTCCCGAATCTCACCCCGAACAACTCTTGGTGCAGAGGAGACTTACCCATGCCCTCGCCGGGCTTTACCAGGCAACAGGTTGGACAATGCCGAACCCAACGACCTATGTCCTTTCCCATTCCGGGCCAGTAATATCTCCTTTTCACTTTTTCGAGCGTTCGTTTACGACCAAAATGTGCCACTGTTCAGTGTCCGTGGCAAAAGGAGAGTACCTCGCCCCTCAGTTGGCGTGGTACAACTACTTGAATCGTGCGTCTAGCTCGACCCGCCTCGACTTTCCAGCGACACAACAAGCCTTCACGGAAGGTTAATAGAGGCCATTGCCCTACTAATTTCCGTACCTCGGCGCTCTTGATTGATACATCAGGCCTAGTGGGTTTAGCCCCCTTAACTAGCCATTCAGCAACTCGTTTGATGTCGGCGTCCGCTTTCTGAGCATCAATGAGTTCATCGAGAGACCAAAATGCAACACCCACCTGGCTGTCTACTAAACCACCTACAGCTGCCAAAACAGCATTATGACTGCCACAGTCTGTGCAATCCAACCTCTGGCATGGCTGCAGAGGGATACGACTAAGACCATCGGCGTTTAGATGCTTGGCCCCACTTCGATGTTCGATCTTAGAGTTTTCGAGACCGAACTCCGAAAGGTGGGCCAGCCACCTACCCATCATTCCTTCAGCCTCTTTGAAATTCAGGAGCCATTTCAAAGACGAATGATCGGTGCGGATAGTGAAGTTACCACCATAGAGGTAGTGCCTAAACTTCCTGGTGTACAACCGCCAGCAGTTCCCTTTTGGTGGTGCAGTAGTTTCGTTGTGTTTTACTTAGAGTGTTGCTAGCAAATGAGATCGGAACCTCTGCTCCATCCTGCACTTGGGATAGAACAGCCCCGATCGCGGTATTACTAGCGTCAGTGTCCAAGATAAAACGACCGTCGGGTGTGGGGAATCGAAGCACAGGTGTCTCCCTGAAACTTCGTTTTAACTCGACAAAGGCATGTTCGGCTCTTTCCGTCCACGCGATTGCCTCGTAACGACCTCTACTACCTTTAGGTTTTTGGATCACTAAGTCCTGTAAAGGGCTTACGAGTTCCGCGAACCCCGGGATGAACTCTCGGTAGTAGGAACAAAAACCAATGAAGGATCGAATTTCCTTCACTGTAGTGGGCCTAGCCCAAGTCATTACATCGCTAATTTTCCCCGGGTTGGCTTCTATACCCTGTTCAGACACGATTCGGCCGAGGTACTCGACTGAAGTCCTAAAAAGTTGACACTTTTTAGGTTTCAACTTCAGTCCCCATGCCCGAATCCTGTTGAAGACTTCTGCCAGATTCGCCATTGCTTCATCCGTTGTTTTGCCGAAGACGATGATATCATCGAGGTAAACCAGGCAACTTTTACCTAGCAAACATCTCAACATCTCCTCCATCATTCGCTCGAATGTGGCGGGGGGCGTTACACAAACCAAACGCCATTCGATCGAACTCGTAGAGCCCCCTCTGGCAGGAAAAAGCGGTTTTCTCTACGTCGTCGGGATTCATCCCGATCTGCCAATATCCAGATTGGAGATCGAGACAACTAAACCACTTGTTTCCTCCTAGGGCATCCAAGGATTCGTTGATGCGCGGGAGGGGGTAAGCATTTTTCTTAGTCACTCCATTCAGACATCGATAATCGACGCAGAATCTCATGGTCCCATCCTTCTTCGTCACCATCTGGACGGGACTGGACCAGGGACTAGTACTTGGCCTAACCACCCCCGTATCCAACATCTCCTTAAGTTGTTCATCCGCCGCAGCTTTCTTGCTGAGCGGAATCCTTCTATAAGGGACTCGGATAGGTTGTGCGTCACCCGTGTCGATGTTATGCAGACATCGATCGGTGCGCCCTAACGGTTCATCTGGGGATTTAAAGACATCCACATGCTTACGTAGTAAGGCGGACAGTTTCAGTCTTTCTTCTGGCTGGGTCAGGTGGGTGTCGCCATACATGTCTAACAGCCAGGTAGGGAGCTCCCCCGTGCGGGTGCTCGCGATCTCCGCCGTCTCGATGTCTGCAGCTTCTTGCTCGAGACGCATGATCACAGATCCTACCTCCGGTGAAGAGAGTTCACCGTTTCTGTCAGCGTACTGTACAGTACCGACCACCTGGCCTTTCTCCAGGACAATGTCTCGATTCAGTGGATTACAGACGGGAAACACTGTTCGACGGACATTGCTGACAAGGGCAGCCTCACCAACCAACCCAAAACTTCTCAGAGTTTTCAGGTCGGGTTCGACTATGCCCTGTCGGTCTCTTTCCAGACCGTCGGATTTTACCAAGACATCGCACCGATGTCTGGCAGGTATCCTAGTGGTCTGTGCTACTGAGGCTATCGATGACACTCTCTTCAGTTTACACTGATGGTGCTCTTCTACCGGCTCAGTCATGACCAATTGACCCGTCCTTGGGTTCAGGATCATACCGTATATTGCCGCGAAGTCGAGCCCCAGAATGCCATCGTCAGCCACATCGGCCACTATTGGGCTAAACACATAGTGGGTCGATGCGACCTTAAGAGGTAGAACCAATCGACCATAGGTCCGCATTTCGGCTCCAGACGCAGTGCACGCCGTTATTCCCTCGTAGAGATTATCTGACGGCACTACTAACGTTTTCGCGAGTTCCCGGGAGACAATGGTGTGGCTGGCACCAGTATCTATCAGGAAGTCCAGAGAACGCCCTCGAATCTCTGCAGACAGGTACCATCGTTTCCCCGACAAGGGGGCGGTTCCTGCTAGCATTCTCAACCCTACGTCAGTACTCAGATCGATCCCTCTCTTCTTCAAAAAAGAGAGACAGGGATCATCTGAGGGAAGCTCTGTTGCGCAGACTCTGGCCAGCTGCCGCATCAGGGCTTCTCTCCCGGCGTCGACTTTCACTTTCGATCCAGTCGAACCCTCGACCTCGGAGTTCGGGCTGCCAGCGCCCTGTTCCTTGGCCATTGAGGCTTTTTCTACACCGACATCTTCGGAACCCGACCGGTGATCAACCGGTGCCGCTGTGGTAAAGGGCTGGGACGGCCCTACCAGGACCTTACCTAGTTCCCTAGAATCTACTCGTCACTACCATCCTTCCCGACGAGACTAGGGAGTACCACTTGACCGTTCTTGCGGTAGTCCTGAAGCTTGGTCAGTGGCCTGTCATCGACGTACTCAGTACGTCGTTTGGCAGTGATCGCTGACAGCCGCTTCCACTCGTCGACAGCCTTGGCCGTGTCTGGGGGTGAGGATACGGTGCTCTCCACGGCACCGGCATCGACCTCCGACGGCTCGGTTCCAGGTTCCGGTGGTGCAGTAGACTCGCTACTCCTTTCCCGGGCTGGAGCCTTCTTGGCTGCGGATTCCTTCTTGCTACCTTCCTTCTTGGGCACCTTAGGGATCTTGAAGTCTTTCAAGGTACCCTTGGATGCCTTCGATTCAGTGGGCTTCTTGCCTTTAGAACCTGAAGGGGTAGCACTTTTCGATGGAGCAGGTGTCGACGGCTCGTCGACCTCCATCTCGTCGGGGGAGGAGTCCCTCGAGGCGGCAGCAGCTGCGACTTTCAAGTCGCGCTTCTGCTGCTTAGAAGCCTCTTTCGCCTTCCGGCGGAGCTCCTTCTCCCGCTCCTGGGACTCGGCCAAGGCTTTCTGTGCTTCCTCGATCTGCTTCAGAAGGGCAGCACTTTTAGCCGAGGTAGACTCGAGATCTTGCTCGGGTCTGGTCCTCTTGGACTTCTTCTTCTTCTTCTTCTGCGACTTGTGGCTCGCCGAAGAGCTGTACCCTGACTGCTCGTCGGACGAGGACCCCATGGTTCTTCCTGAACTGCTGGGTTCCACCAGAGAGAGAGAAGACTCCGGGTCTCGAACCGTACTCAGACGGGACGAGACGTCGAAGAGAATCTTCGAGGTATTTCGATCCGCACTCTGGCGGGTCGAAGCCTTGAAGGTGCCTTCGATGTACCTCGAACCGCACTCAGGCGGCTCGAGGGACCGAAGACTGGAGCCTCGAGAGAACACGAACCTGCGCTCACGCAGGTCGTGTCCCTCGACACTTAGGCAGGGGAGACCTCCTACACTCAGGTAGAAAGTCCCCGGGGCGGAGTATACCAGCTGGAATAAGCTAGGCTTAGTCCAGCTAACCTGCGTCCGACTCTCACGAGAAGGGCCGCAGATGTGACCTCCGAGGTGTGCGGCGCGGCCTTTTATCCCTGTGGCGCCCGCCTCTGATTGGAGGAAGGGCCTACGTGACCGAGGAGGGCGAACCCTATTGGTCCACAGCGCATCACGCCATGACCAAATAAGGTAATGCTTCAAAAAATAGAACGACTCACTCTCCCCTCACCGTCACGCTCTGGTTCTCCAGTCGCAATGTTTGCATATGCCGTTATTTCCTATGCGGTCTATGGGTTCCAACACTATTAACATGGATAATTTGGGCACCCCCCCCCTTTATCAGACTACCGGGATTAAAAAAAAATGGTTCCAATATGGATCTACCCTTCGGGCAGAATCCACCAGCCTATGCTGGGAACCCATCCTCACAGTCAGAATAAAAGTCGGAGGCCCCATACTTCCATGCTTCTAGCATCAGGTTGTCTCAAACTAAGAGGCAATCGTATGACTTCTCGTTGTGTAATTTTTTATTCACCGTCGGCTGCACGTCCACAGACAGATTTACCCAAGAACGGCACCTGTTATTTTAAAGCCTCGTTAAAAACACAGGTTAGTAAAGCTGCTGCTTAGTATTGTGCGAATCATCGATTACTGAGTAGGGTTTAATCTAGGACTTTTCCTGATTCTAACCTTTACTATAGGAACGAGTGTTGAGCCTCGGGGCGGATTACTATCACCCCCTCCTAGCCCGCCGTCCTTTGATGTGGCCGGGCCGACCGGGCTATTAACCCGTTTCCGTCGGCGTCTGCCTCCCATCACTTGTGACGGTGTGGATGTAGGAGCCAGAGTGTTTGCTCTGGATTTCCTTTCATCCTCGACACTCGCTGACCGTTCCTTTGATGAGCCTTGGCGCTTAAGCCTCGCTCGAGTCATAGGTCCGGACTGGAGTGACTGATCCCTGACTTCAATCGAGACGTTTCGATGTGAAGTTTGTTCAGTCGTTTGCACCTTAGAGGGGGGGTCGGGCTTCCGACATCCCTTCAAAGGCTGTTTAGATGCTTTCGACTTATCTCGACGGGCCGGTCGACTACGGCGCCGCTTTGATGGTTTACTGGCATCCAACATCTCCACCTCGCTCAGTTTTGGAGCCTTTTGCTGTCGTTTTCGATGAACCTGCGTAGTTTGTTTTTTAGACTGAACTTCCGGCCGCGACCTTTCGATCTCTATTTCGACCAGTCCAGAAACAGACTTAGCCCTTTTCGTAGCCTTACGAGAAGGTGAATCATCATCAAGTCGTGGTTGCAACAACTCGACAGTTTGTGATAGCTCTATGCCCAACCACCGGCGCACTCTATCGACATTGCTCTTTTGCAACCGTCCACGGGATGATCGAAGTAATAATGTCGACTCAGAGAGGACAGAATCTACTACGAACGGCCCATCCCAGTTGGGGGCAAGCTTCATAGCTGCTTGGGGGGGTGTGGTACCTCACCACCTGTTCCCCAACTGAGTATCTTCTCTGCTTTAGCCCATAGTCATACTCGACCTTCTGGCGTTCTGCAGATTTACTTAGGTTTTCTCTTACCATGCTGTAACTCTCTCTCAATCGGTCACGAAGTTGTTCCATGAAAGTGACGGAACAAGGGACTTTGAGTGGGTTCTCGATTGAGCCGAAAATCACATCCACTGGCATGAGAATTTTTTCCCCAAATACCATCATATTTGGACTGCATCCAGTAGAACTGTGCTCAGAGCTGTTATATGCGGACACCACATATTTAGCCTGTTCATCCCAGTCGTCCATATGTTTGTCTACCAACATAGTCAGACTCTGAATCAATGTTCTATTGAACCTTTCCACCTGACCATCGCTCTGTGGTCTGTATGGATTGGTTCTCTGTTTTACAATCGTCAAATATTCACACATCTCAGAGAAGAGTCGAGACTCAAATTCTCGACCTTGGTCGGAATGCAGAAGCAACGGGACTCCAAAGGTCAAAACCCATTCGTCCACGAAGGCCTCTGCACAGGTCTCTGCCGTGTGATTTGGTAGGGGAATAGCGCGTACATACTTGGTAAAGTAATCCTGGATTACTAACATGCAAGTATTCTTGTTTGGCGTGGGTGCAAATCCCGAGATGATATCCATAGCTATCTTCCCGAATCTCACCCCGAACAACTCTTGGTGCAGAGGAGACTTACCCATGCCCTCGCCGGGCTTTACCAGGCAACAGGTTGGACAATGCCGAACCCAACGACCTATGTCCTTTCCCATTCCGGGCCAGTAATATCTCCTTTTCACTTTTTCGAGCGTTCGTTTACGACCAAAATGTGCCACTGTTCAGTGTCCGTGGCAAAAGGAGAGTACCTCGCCCCTCAGTTGGCGTGGTACAACTACTTGAATCGTGCGTCTAGCTCGACCCGCCTCGACTTTCCAGCGACACAACAAGCCTTCACGGAAGGTTAATAGAGGCCATTGCCCTACTAATTTCCGTACCTCGGCGCTCTTGATTGATACATCAGGCCTAGTGGGTTTAGCCCCCTTAACTAGCCATTCAGCAACTCGTTTGATGTCGGCGTCCGCTTTCTGAGCATCAATGAGTTCATCGAGAGACCAAAATGCAACACCCACCTGGCTGTCTACTGAACCACCTACAGCTGCCAAAACAGCATTATGACTGCCACAGTCTGTGCAATCCAACCTCTGGCATGGCTGCAGAGGGATACGACTAAGACCATCGGCGTTTAGATGCTTGGCCCCACTTCGATGTTCGATCTTAGAGTTTTCGAGACCGAACTCCGAAAGGTGGGCCAGCCACCTACCCATCATTCCTTCAGCCTCTTTGAAATTCAGGAGCCATTTCAAAGACGAATGATCGGTGCGGATAGTGATGTTACCACCATAGAGGTAGTGCCTAAACTTCCTGGTGTACAACCGCCAGCAGTTCCCTTTTGGTGGTGCAGTAGTTTCGTTGTGTTTTACTTAGAGTGTTGCTAGCAAATGAGATCGGAACCTCTGCTCCATCCTGCACTTGGGATAGAACAGCCCCGATCGCGGTATTACTAGCGTCAGTGTCCAAGATAAAACGACCGTCGGGTGTGGGGAATCGAAGCACAGGTGTCTCCCTGAAACTTCGTTTTAACTCGACAAAGGCATGTTCGGCTCTTTCCGTCCACGCGATTGCCTCGTAACGACCTCTACTACCTTTAGGTTTTTGGATCACTAAGTCCTGTAAAGGGCTTACGAGTTCCGCGAACCCCGGGATGAACTCTCGGTAGTAGGAACAAAAACCAATGAAGGATCGAATTTCCTTCACTGTAGTGGGCCTAGCCCAAGTCATTACATCGCTAATTTTCCCCGGGTTGGCTTCTATACCCTGTTCAGACACGATTCGGCCGAGGTACTCGACTGAAGTCCTAAAAAGTTGACACTTTTTAGGTTTCAACTTCAGTCCCCATGCCCGAATCCTGTTGAAGACTTCTGCCAGATTCGCCATTGCTTCATCCGTCGTTTTGCCGAAGACGATGATATCATCGAGGTAAACCAGGCAACTTTTACCTAGCAAACATCTCAACATCTCCTCCATCATTCGCTCGAATGTGGCGGGGGCGTTACACAAACCAAACGCCATTCGATCGAACTCGTAGAGCCCCCTCTGGCAGGAAAAAGCGGTTTTCTCTACGTCGTCGGGATTCATCCCGATCTGCCAATATCCAGATTGGAGATCGAGACAACTAAACCACTTGTTTCCTCCTAGGGCATCCAAGGATTCGTCGATGCGCGGGAGGGGGTAAGCATTTTTCTTAGTCACTCCATTCAGACATCGATAATCGACGCAGAATCTCATGGTCCCATCCTTCTTCGTCACCATCTGGACGGGACTGGACCAGGGACTAGTACTTGGCCTAACCACCCCCGTATCCAACATCTCCTTAAGTTGTTCATCCGCCGCAGCTTTCTTGCTGAGCGGAATCCTTCTATAAGGGACTCGGATAGGTTGTGCGTCACCCGTGTCGATGTTATGCAGACATCGATCGGTGCGCCCTAACGGTTCATCTGGGGATTTAAAGACATCCACATGCTTACGTAGTAAGGCGGACAGTTTCAGTCTTTCTTCTGGCTGGGTCAGGTGGGTGTCGCCATACATGTCTAACAGCCAGGTAGGGAGCTCCCCCGTGCGGGTGCTCGCGATTTCCGCCGTCTCGATGTCTGCAGCTTCTTGCTCGAGACGCATGATCACAGATCCTACCTCCGGTGAAGAGAGTTCACCGTTTCTGTCAGCGTACTGTACAGTACCGACCACCTGGCCTTTCTCCAGGACAATGTCTCGATTCAGTGGATTACAGACGGGAAACACTGTTCGACGGACATTGCTGACAAGGGCAGCCTCACCAACCAACCCAAAACTTCTCAGAGTTTTCAGGTCGGGTTCGACTATGTCCTGTCGGTCTCTTTCCAGACCGTCGGATTTTACCAAGACATCGCACCGATGTCTGGCAGGTATCCTAGTGGTCTGTGCTACTGAGGCTATCGATGACACTCTCTTCAGTTTACACTGATGGTGCTCTTCTACCGGCTCAGTCATGACCAATTGACCCGTCCTTGGGTTCAGGATCATACCGTATAATGCCGCGAAGTCGAGCCCCAGAATGCCATCGTCAGCCACATCGGCCACTATTGGGCTAAACACATAGTGGGTCGATGCGACCTTAAGAGGTAGAACCAATCGACCATAGGTCCGCATTTCGGCTCCAGACGCAGTGCACGCCGTTATTCCCTCGTAGAGATTATCTGACGGCACTACTAACGTTTTCGCGAGTTCCCGGGAGACAATGGTGTGGCTGGCACCAGTATCTATCAGGAAGTCCAGAGAACGCCCTCGAATCTCTGCAGACAGGTACCATCGTTTCCCCGACAAGGGGGCGGTTCCTGCTAGCATTCTCAACCCTACGTCAGTACTCAGATCGATCCCTCTCTTCTTCAAAAAAGAGAGACAGGGATCATCTGAGGGAAGCTCTGTTGCGCAGACTCTGGCCAGCTGCCGCATCAGGGCTTCTCTCCCGGCGTCGACTTTCACTTTCGATCCAGTCGAACCCTCGACCTCGGAGTTCGGGCTGCCAGCGCCCTGTTCCTTGGCCATTGAGGCTTTTTCTACACCGACATCTTCGGAACCCGACCGGTGATCAACCGGTGCCGCTGTGGTAAAGGGCTGGGACGGCCCTACCAGGACCTTACCTAGTTCCCTAGAATCTACTCGCGTCTGATCAGGAGTGCCAGAGGTGCTGATACCTTGGCTTTTCGATGGTCGGGCAGCTCGATTGCCACGTCGAGCCGCCCGCCTCAGTTTTCCCTCGCGTCAGGTGGTAGACCTTTAATCGGCTCGGGGCAAGTTCGTGCGAAATGCCCCTGCTTCTTGCAGTTCCAATACTTGGCGTCGGACGGAGGGGTACTCGGCTTCTCCGAGCTAGTACCAGGGGCATCCCCTCCCTCGATAACCCTGAGTAAATTCTTCAATTGACTCAGCGAGAAGGTCTGTTCCTGTACATTGGGTTTGGAGGCCTTGTTTGGTGTTTTCGATTTACCAGCGGATTTCTGACTTTTCTTAGTCTTACTCCCCGCCCCGGGCTTCGAGTATGAGGACACTTCCCCCTGTCCCTCCTCGACCAAAGCGGCGTCGGCCAGCGCCGACAATGCATTTGTCGAGGTAGGATTCACCAACTTCGGCAGGAGTTGTCGTTTCCGCAACAACTCGTCTGCCAAGTCCATGAGATCCTTGAGGGACATGTAAGTGCGCCACTCCCGAAGAACGTCTTGTTGTAAATCAACGTCATACAATCCTCCTATGAACAACTGGTTGACTTTGGTTATGAGCCATTCAACCGAGAAGTCCACACCTGGATAGGCATCGCCGGCAAGACGTCTCAAAGCAAAGCCATAGGCTCTAATGCTTTCGTTCTTGCCTTGGCGTCTCTTCTCCATTGTAACAATGGGATCTTGAAGGCTAGAAGTCATGGCTTCCGTTACCATGTCGACCAGTCCCTCCAAAGTCCCATCTCCATGCTCCTCCCATAGCCACACAGTATCAGCTGCAGGGCCATTCTGGAGTAACATGAGGAGTTGAGCTAATGCCATACTCGAGGTCCATACATTTACTCCGTGGTACCAACGGAGCCAATCGTCCTTCCATGTAAATGGAGGGCACTCGACTGACCTAGTTCGGGCTGGTTCATGCCCGATAGAGGTATTTTCAAACATTCTGCTTGATCTCCTGACCTGATCAAGAACGAATGTTGTACCTCTTCTAGGTATTTGATGGTCCATCCCCATGTTTCTCATAGTCGTGTCTGCACGACTATGATTCATTCCCCAGGGATTACCAGAATCGGCGTCACTCAGGCGCGAAGCCTGGAATCTGATATCCCTATATTTGGGCGGATCAACATGTTGTTGGGTCGTGGTAGGGGTCGAGAACTGTCCGATCACTCCACTTAGACCATCGGTGCGTGGCATCGAAGGAACAGGTAGGGTCCGACGCGACCTCGAATCAACTTTCGAGATGTCGTTGATTGCTCCCACCATTCTATCTATCTCAGCCTGCTGTTTTGAATGTTCCGCCTGTCTTAATTCCGACACTAGGAATTCCAGGCGGGTATGTTCGGGCTTCGAGAGATCTCGTTGCTCGCTGATGGCAAAGAGCTGCTTGACCTCCTTCTTGGCACGATCAAGCCAATCTCTGTAGTCAGGGTTTTCGACTAGATCCTCTTGAGTAGCAACTCTAGTAGTGCTGCATTCACTACTTTGTTGCTTATCTCGAAGTCTAGCGGTACGCAATTTCGATTCCGTCTGCTCCTTCAGACGTTCTTCGAGTGCGAGTTCATCACGAACTTCTTTATTCACCCTGGCTTCATCAGCCTTTCTGCGAGACAATATCTCTCGTCGGAGCTCATCGATTTCTCCACGCATGGCTCCCAGAGTATCCGAATCCTTCTGATCTTTCAGTGATTGGGCTACTAGGGATTCAGACTTCAAGGAATTAAGCTCGGCCTCGTGCCTCGCTTTTTGTTCCATTAGAACCTGATATTCCGCCATTTTGTTTGCGTGTTCGATTCGTTCCTCACAGCGACGACGCATTTCTGCCTCGTCCCTGGCTCGAGCATCCTCGTCAGCTTGCATCTGACAGAGTAACGACTCCCGTTCCTGACGTAGCTGTTTCACCTGCTTTTCATAAGCCGTTAGGTGCTCAGCTACTTCTTCAGTATGCTCGGCTGATTGTTGGTTCAACTCATGCCGCAACTCTTGCAGTTGCTCCTCCAACATAGTCTTTTCTACTTCTTGTAGTTTCAACTTATGTTTAAGGGACGTCTGCTCGTGTTGGGCATCCCGAAAATCGTTTCGAGCTCTCTCGACACATTCTCGGCGGCTAGTAGCAAGGTGATCGATCTTCGCTTTTAGGGATTGACAATCCATTGCTGTCAACCGACTACGCTCGATCTCCGACTTCGTTGCAAGCAAGGACTCCTTTTTGCTAGAGAGCTGCTTGACCTTCTCCTGAAGATCAGTAAGTTCTCTATTCGCGATCTGAGTCTTGTTCGAACGCTTGCTGCCTAAGCTGTTCCAATTTCAGCTCTATTTCTGTACTCTTCTCCTGAGCTTTCGTGGTGTTACTCGCAAGAGCATCCAACTGCTGGCGACCCTGGCGCAGTTGGCGTTGCTGCTCTTGCAGCAACTCCTCGTTGAGTCCCCTGCCACTGTCAATACTTCCTTGTATCGACACGGGCGAGGGACCCTCGAAGGACCAACTGCCAAGGCCCATTGGAGTTCCCACGGGCGAGGCTGATTTTTCTACATAGGACAAACTCTGTGTCCTCAAGAAGTTCTCAGCCGCCGGAGAGAGTTGAGTCGATACTCGCCAATTAAGTAGTCGGCTCCTTTGATACAGGCCCAACGGGTCAGACGCTGGACCTAATATCAGGGTGTGGTTCAAACCACCACCGATTAGTGGATCATTTCTATCCACTAACGGGCCTGTAGTCACTTGATGTTGGTGATTGGGGTCATCACCTTCATCCAAGTGACCCTGCATGTCGAACTTAAGCTCGCAGTACCTATGCGGACTAAAGTTAACAACTGGTCACGGCACCAGTGTAGTGTTCTACCCCTCGATGTTCAATCGAATCTTTCGATAAACAACGAAGAACAACGATTCAGGTTCCAGTTAAAACTTTATTGTCTAATAACACATAGGCATCAGCCGTTCTCGATCACAGTTACAGGTGGCAGAGTTTGAACTCTAAATCAGGTTCGACACTAGGCCTTCTAGTGTCTACAGTTGATATTCCACATACGCCTCCTCTGTGCAGCAGCACAGAGGAGTACTAGAATATGGTAGCCGGGCAGCCGCCAACCATCACTCACGATGGTCAGTCGGGGCTGGACTGACCCTGAGGAAGGCCGTACAACGGCCTTATATACACCGGAGTCGAGGGTCACGTGACCAAGTGGTGACTTGGCGCTGGACTCCAGCGCCCCCAGGCGTCGGGTAATAGAGGTGCTCTCGACGTCGCCCACGAGGACCACGAAGGTACCTCGAAGACGACGCGGGACCACCACAGTACCATCACAAATTTGTATCAACAATGGTTTAGGTCTATGTATAGTTCAGACATAGATCTGCCAGGAATATATGAGAACGCAAGGAATGGGAAAAAATTCACCTGCTCCCCTAGCTTGATCCACCTATAAGATAATCATGGTGGCAATTAATGCCTATGATTGGCAGTTGTAAAGTGGTCTAGCTCATGTACTACATGTCTATGCTATCTGGAGTGCTGAGATTCAACCTTTGACCTTGATACTCAAAGGTCTGTATTATGCCATTTTGTCACCAGGGGTCTACTCCTGAAGGGCAGGTGAGATGCTTTGATGTACACTGTTAAAAATTTCCATAGATTTTACAGAGAACCATTGTTAAATTTTACGGGTTTTCACTGTTATTCTATTACAATGAAACACCCTCAGATTAAGTGATGTTACAGTGAATCTGTTCAAAACACTACGGGAAAGTACTGTTATTTCATTTACGGTGAATCTTTGTCCTTTCGGAAGTTTCATATCTTCCCACTAGGTGGCCTCGGGGTTCACTTTGAGACTTTCTTCAATGCCCTACACCCTAAACAGCTCAAATTATGTGCACCATGTTATCAAAATGCAAGTCTACATTGTAGTTTCATCGACTTTAGATAATCAAAAAATAATCCACCTTTGTGTGGCAAAGGAGAGTAGCAGGGATGTCATAAACACCCATTATGTGGTAATAGAAATAAATACATAGGCATACCTGTGCAGTTTTCAATTCATCACAATTCTGAAGTAATCTATGTTCTTAGATTGTTACTCCAAAGTTACGAATGGCACAATGTGCCTCTCAATGATTAATTCATTATCATAATGATTACAATGTCTTCAAACTAGGATGTCCAGATGAACTGCATATGCAACCAAACTAATATAAAAATAAGCTAGTCCATTGTGGATTTACAGTGGAATTTTTAAAATGTCAAGCCAGAGGCTGAATATTTATATGAAAAGTTAATGGTGTATGGCATTAAAACCAAAACAATGTGTAATTAAATACCCTTAGTCTTTGTTTAGAAATAATGGTGAAATTCCGTAGAAATTCCGGTGACATTCTAAAAAAACGGTGACCGTTAAAAAAACAGTGAAAGATTGGCAGCCATTGTTGCCAATGATTCTTCGTTTTTTCTACGGAAATTTTTTACCAGTGTATGCCCTTGTCAGTAAGCACAAATAGTTTGGATTCATGCCTTCTGTCGGTATATTGCATTAATATAAGCCCTGATGATTAGATACATAGACAAAGGTGCACAATAATTGGTCAGCACTGAGGGTTATCACTCAAGGTGAAGCCGAGTGTCATAACCCTCAGTGCTCACCAATTCAAGTTAATCTAGTCAGATATGTTTAAAATTTGAATTATTTGCCATTATAAATGATTTTATCATCAGTTATTTGACCATTTTGGATGTTTTCTCTGGCAGTGTGATACAGGGGAGGGTTATCACACTGGGGTGTGTGATACGGAGGTGCTTGGTTAAACACAAGTAGCTGATGGAAGCTCATGTCTAGATTTGATCTTCACTAACCACAATAATGTGTTACATTCTGGATGTGTACACAATGCCAATAGTGATCATGATATGGTATATGTATCTGTTAATAGACCGACTTATGTAAAACCAGTGAAAAAAACTATCCAGTGTGGAACAATGAAAAATCATTCATCTGAAGAACTGCATAGACATCTCAAACAAATTAATTGGAAAATGTTTTATGATACTACTGAAGTTGAAATTTTGTGGAAAATAATCTTGAATAGAATATATCATGTAAATAATGTCATGTGTCCCATGAGAAATGTAGTCATTAAAGACCATAATAAACCATGGGTCACACCAGAATTGGTTGAAGAAGTAAAGCACAAAGACAAAATTGTTATAGAAGCTAAAAGGACTGGAAGTGTCGATGATATTAAAAATGCTAAGAAAGTATGTAATGGCATGAGTAAAATCATTAAAACTACCAAGAGACTACATGCCCTAGATAAACTAGAGGAACATAAAAATAATCCTAGAAGATTTTGGCAGGAGTTAAAGTTAATCCTACCAGGTAGTAATGACACTGTAGATATCAATTTACTTGATATAAACAGTGGAGACCTATTGAAACCAGAAGTGGTATGACATGAAATCAACACATATTTTACAGGAATTGGTACTAAATTGTCGAAGGACAATTATGCAGTGTGGAATCCAGAGGTAGCTGAGGCACCATTTACTATTAATCAATGGACACTAGTGAAGGAGGTTCTCAAATTTATTAAACAGATTAATACTAAAAAGACATCAGCAATTGACCAACTTAGTTCCATCATTATGAAAGATGCCTTTTTTGGGATTAATCGAACAGGTTACATATCTATTCAAACAGTCATTATATACTGGAAAAATACCCCAATTATGGAAAGAGGTTGTAATTATACCGATACCTAAGGATGGTGATCCCACTTTGGTGGAAAACTACAGGCCTATTTCATTACTACCTCTACCTAGTAAATTAATAGAGAATATTGTGCATAGAAATTTAATGGATTATCTAGAAGCCCATAATGTACTGAGTCAAAGGCAAGGAGGATATAGAAAAAAATCATTCCACAGTAAAGACTATTGGGGAGTTGACTGACTACAACTTGAGGGAAAGAAATATTGGCAGAGATACTTTGGTTGTTTACATAGATTTAAAAAAGGCATTTGATACTGTTGATCATGCTATACTATTAAGCCAACATAAAATTTATGGAATTAAAGGAAAATCAGGATCTTTGTTAGAAAACTACCTCAAAAGAAGGAAACAATGTGCCCTTGCCAATGGCATCAAATCAGAACCAATTGATATTGTATGTGGTGTCCCTCAGGGATCAACGCTTGGTCCTCTACTCTTCTTGTTGTATGTTAATGAGATAAAGAAAGTTTGTAAAAATTGTGAAATTTTATCATATGCTGATTATACTGTTCTCTTTTTATCTGGGAATGACTCTAAATCAGTCAACAAATTAATGCAAGAGGATCTACACAATTTTGAAGCATGGTGCTAAAAGAATAGATTAACTATAAATAATTAAAAAAGAAAAAAAAATCATGTGTTTTGAAAACTTATATAAATGGAAAAATTGTAATCTGTCCATCAGTGGAGAGAAAAAATATATGGAGTATCAAGTTATAAGTATCTAGGAGACCCAGCATTAAACTATGAACGATTTGTAAAAGGACAGATAAAAACTGCTGCCTATAGGACATATTAAATGGCTAGACTAAATGCTTTTACTGATGTACCAGCAGCTGTATTGTTATATAAAGCCTTTATCCTGCCTATATTGGAATATGCTGATATATTATTAGCAGGTATTACAAATACACTATTAGATAAGAGGCAGAAGGCACAAAACAGAGGTCTAAAGGTAGCTATGAGGAAACCATATTGTACTCCTACATATAATGTACATGGATTAGCAGGGCTTAACCTCTCATGTGATAGAATGGAACAAGTACATGGATCATAGAATTTTATATACTAGAGCTTGGGATGGTCCAATTTTAAAGTACCATACACCTAATGGGGCTTCCTATACAAGGAGTCTGGAATTTTCACTAGGTTTTCTATGGAATAGTCTAAACACAGAAATTAGAAATATTGAAACTCTTGACAAATTTAAGAAATTTTCCAAAGGTATTCTATCAATAAGACAGCCTAAACCACCAGAGAGCTAACCCGCCTATCCAAAGCCCCCAGAGAAAGATCTATTTGTTGTACTAACCATTACTAACCACAGGTAATTATAAATTAAATGGTAATATTTCTTATAAGTAAACTTTTTCCAAAATATATCATGTTATAAAATCGAAAACGAGTATGTTAAAGAGGTGACACTGCATCTCACAAATGTATATTTTACAAACAGGGTATGGTTGTATGAATTAATTAGCTCTTACCTAATGAGCTAAAGAAACAACCATTCTATTATTCATTATCAAATGAAATTTTATACTATGTTCACATTACAAACAAAGGTATATATGCTCATTAATGCCATTCAACATGTACAACTGTTATGTTACCGAGAACACCAACTTTATTGAATAAAGATTAATCAAACTCAAAAAACTCAAACTCAACCTATGGGGCTATGGTATTCAACTTGAGATAAACAGGGGTTGCATTGAAGCCTCGTTTTATCACAATGCAATTGTTTACAGTGTGTGGGCACTTTGATGTTTTTCAGTATTATTATCTTTCAATTTCTGGTAAATCTTCAGAATTTGAAATTATAATTTCTGCTTAAGAGAAATGTGATCAGGGTTGGCATTGTATTACCTTTAGAAACCCACCCCTTCTACCGTTATCTTTGATTATAAATAATGTATATTATTATTAATTTAAATAGAAGGATCATGCACACTACATTTCCTAAGGAGGCAGCTGGACACTGTATAAACTAACCGTGTTATACTACCACAGGGGACCAGTCGGCAGCAGCACAGGGACCAGAGTACATGATCCAGTTGGAAGTCACGTGACCACCTTACCTGATACTTAAGGCAGGAAACCCCCGGCAGCCTCCATTCACTGACATGGAGCCGAGCAGTCAACAGAAGTTACCCACCCACCATCCCTTTACAACAACAAGTACTAACACATTATTAAAGCCGTAGGCATCTGTTTGTTTTAACACATCAAAGTGAGCTCAGGTATATTGTAAAAGATTATTTTATCTGCAGTTTGCCTCATTGTTCCTTCTATTAGTATAAGGGCTTCCCTAGCCCACTTAAAAGGGTCTATGTCTCCTCTTTTCTATCCCCTTGGATGTGTGTGGTGCACATATGCGTGGGCACCAACACATTTCTCTGAAATAGTAATGCAGTTCTCGCCATGAATATGACCTTAGCTGTCGAAATGGCGTTAAACACCTATTACTCACTCACTCTATTAGTATAATTATATTGATTGAATGTTTGAAGAATGATGAACAATTCCATATTTAGATATTATTTACATTATCATTCAGCCCGTTTTAAGCACCAACACACACACCAAAGACAACCATCTATTCTGTCATTAGTCAGCCAAACCTCTTTATTGATTAGATAGTGAACTCCTTCACCACATTGCTCATACTATTCCTAACATTTCAAGGACCACAGATGCACTAGTGTATTATACCCATAGGTCGACATGATGCACCATTCTACTGCTGGTGTGTCAGGTTCTCAGGACTTCATGAGCGCTTCATGCTAAGCCTGCAGGAATGCATGGACTTTGAATTAACATGGAATAACCCCAGTAAGAACCTATCATTTGTCAGTAGGGATTAACTATTCATTTTACCACCAAGGAGCCCCTTTACAACAATTGATATGACATTTCTTAACCTCAGGGCTTCAGTCCTTTCTGAATACTCTTGACTAAACCTACTCTGCATGAAAAGTGCAATACCCGCTATAGACCAGCCTCAAAGTAAACCTGACAGGGTGGAAGGAGAATTGAATTGTCCAGAATGGCAGATGAGATATAAACGTCAACTTTGAAATGACCCTTTCAGAATAAGGCGCATATTCCTTGGATGACTCCTTTCTGGGGGCGTGTCTATAGATTTGAATGTAACCTATTCTGACAGTACATTGATGAACAGGGGATCTTTCCTCCAAGATACTCTGTATAAACCTTGTACACCTGCATCTCAAGAGCTCTGTTGGGTTTTGGCGGTAGGAGCTCTGTGAGGTGTTTGGAGATATCAAGGACATAGACGGCAGGTATTGTTAAAGTGCTTTCAGGAAGGATGCACATAGGATGTCCTGATACACAAATACAGTATGAGGCTACATGAATGCCAACCTTACAGGGCTAATGCAATCCAATACCATCAGCATCAACTATCAATATCACGCTTACACATGGACTTGCTAGCAGTTCATCATAGCAACCAAGGAACATGACACTTGGAGCACCATGCACTCCTTGAAGTTGAAGGGCAGTGCTGGTAATTCTTGGTAAGGCACAATAAAGTTGACAGGTTACCCTGAGGCTATAGTAGAGGTTACCAAATTTGCATGAAACATTTCAGAGTAATCCCCATCCATATTTCAGTTGGCTCTGCAGCAGGCACCTTTTCACAAGTAGAGGGGACAAATGATAAATTAGTCCAAGGTTGGCGAAAATGACCCTGGAGGCCACAGGGGGAAATATTAAACAATTTAGTATATTTATGGACAGGTCATTTTTCAGGTGAGAGATTTCCTTAGCCTTAACCTTAGAAGGCAGGATAACGCTTCCATAGCACACTCAATTCATATGTGGAACCATTTTGTTTGACTGGCCTGGAAAACTAGGGCCTATAACTTTAACTGGCTTTATGTAGTCATAGCTTGTTAAGAAAGAGTGTTGTAATTTCTAAATGCTAGAGAAGTGTCCTCCCAAGTGAAGCTTATTCTGAAGGGGTCATTTCAAAGTTAATCTCATAGATCTGTCAACCTTGACAATTCAGTTCCCCTTCTGCCTTGGCAGGTTCACTCATGGGCAGGTCTATAACGGGTATTCTAATTCTGCACACTCAGTAAGTTTAGTCCACAGTATTCAAGAGGACATAATGCACGGTAGATTGATTTGATGTGAGGTGATATTGTGCAGGTAACTTTTATGTGATGGCCCATCCTGCGGAATTCGTACATATACTGCATATAAGAAAGTCATGATATAGCCATGAAGTTCTTTCATGTCAGTCAATATTGATGTCTAAACTTTGAAAAGCTTGAACATCCTGAAATAAATGCACGCTGTAACCCCAAAAGGGATAATGTCTTCTTTGCAATTCCACTGCAGAGTGTCATAACTTCTGCACTACATCCTCAACATGAATTATAAACACTTGATAAATGTCATATCATAGATTTTCTATTGGATGTGAACTCTTATCCCATATTTCTCTGCGGGGGCCTATTGGCATTTGAAAGCTTCATGGGCTAAGGGATCTGTACTCCTGTCCATGATATCCACACTTATTCAGAAGAAGTAGAAATCAATGGAAAACCTTATACATGCACACTCTGCAATGGAAGTATTGTCTCTACACCCGCCCCTTCCAAACAATATATAAAGGTGCAACTGAAAAGTCAACAGACCATAAACGATAGAGCTCTGCATTCGAGAAGCAGCCTGCCTCTTCCATTCTTTATCTTGTTATAACGTTTGTCATATATAAAGAACTAAGGACCTTGTTGTGTTCATGTGCACTAAAGTGACGGGAGCATCTCCATATGTAGACAATGGTAAGAATAGGAGATGTGCTGAGCCTCCCCGAGCAGGGACAAGTTCTCAATGGGCCATGCACATAGTCAGAAAGGTGTTGATGGAAGAGAAGTGATATGAATTGAATAAAGGATATCTATAGAATACAAGTATGAGGCCCATCCTGCAGTCTACCAAAGGGGATCTACAGACTTGGTTGGTAGAAGAATGTGATGCTTTAACCCTGTAAGGACAGTTCTGTGGTGTGAGCATGATAATGGGCAGTCACCACCACTCCCTCCATAGGGACTAGAGTAATAACATGAATAGCAGTATCTGAGGAAGTAGTTTAGATATGTCCTAGACCAAAGACACTAGAGACTCATCACCAGCATGACAGCCATATGTATGAATACTCCTGGCCTATCATTGGCCAGACATGGGTATGCCTTAAAGGCAAGGCTGATCAACACAAGAATAGCAAAAACAAGTTCAATATGTACCATATCACTTTAAAGTCTGAGTGTCACTTATATACAGGTTCAACTTATATATGGATATTTTGGTAGCACTACCCTGTCTTTACATGATGGCAGCAGTGTCTGGCAGATGTATCCAGAGCCTCTAGACTCTGACTGAATGTCAACACCTTGATATCGATTCCATTTAGCCCTTTATTCCGCAGCTATCACAGCAGTGGTTTTTTCACACTTTGATCCTCGCACTCACAAATGGGCATTTACAAACACCCCTTCCTTTATAATCTGTAACCATGTGTCTATTTCTTTCTTTTTTCATTCAGTGTCTATATTTGGACCCATGGCCTTTCTGCACTGTAGACCCAGTGTCCATTGACCTCATTGGTGGCAGCCTGCAGGAGGCAATTGCTTGAAGCAGTGGCTGCATATGGTGACTGAACATGGGATGGATGTAAGTCTGGCACTTACTGCTATATCTGTTCTCAGTCTAGTGAATGGTTATGGGTTAGGGTAGCCTCTAGCGGGCAAGACAAAACTGTTCCTGCTCAGAAGAGGTCATTTGTGAATAACAAAGTGGTATATGGGCAACAAAGTGGTTTTTTGCACTGAAATGGTGTTTAAATGTTTTTGGGAAGTTTGATGGTATATTTAGTCCATGCCAGAGCTGTGAATACTTTTTAGACTGTATAAGCCTTGTATGGCCTTTATGATGTATCAATGCTCTTAAAGGGTTAAAAGGTTGGCTGCCACACTCCCTTCCCCTGTCTCCATTTTACTTCAACCAACTGCCACCACTCCTGTAGACTAAATAGGACCAGCTAGATGTGTCCCTGGAGTGGTCTAGGGCTGAGACTAGGAATACACAGTGTGAAAGTAGGGTAGAGCTTCCCGAGAGAGGCGATTGGGGGATATCTGAGACAGTGATTTTAACACTGGAGGATTTAAACTGTGAGGATCCGCTAGGGTGGAGGTGCTGAAGTGAATCACTCTGCATACTTGATTTGGACCAATCTTTGCAGTAGCTACCTAAAGGAGATGCCAAAAGAAGGACCAAGTCATAGAGTACTAAGCATCTTCATATCCAATACCAATCAGACGAAGCCTGCCCTAGCCAGAAAGGAACTGCAAAATAGAAGCAATTCTGTTAGAGTACATTGATCTGGGATTAGATATGTCACACTGGGATGTGATGTAAACAGGGTCCATAAAAGAGTAGCATCAATAAAAGGCCTTTAGAAAGACGACCAAAAGGGTATCTAACTATGAGTGGAAATGGCTAAAGTATTATCAAAGAGATCATCTATCGGCTTCTGTTACATATCAAAGAAAACCAAAAAGAAATAGGTTCAGGAAGGAAAAGATGATAGTATAAAATTCCTGTTATCATGAGAAAAGAAGAAGATGCTAGGGCTGGTTATTTGATCTATATATGAACTTATATCCTGCACTTGAAAGTCATCATCGAACGCTTTTATTTTCTGTAATATCTAGACCAGTGCAGGATGGTTTTCTGTGTACAGTCGATCCCTTAATATATCTTCTGGCGGAATCAATGGAAGATATTGCCTGACTACCAGTGGACATTAAAAAGTAGCTATTGGGAAATATCAAAATCTTACTTTTAACAGCAGCAGCTCTATAAAATTTGTATGCCTTTAGGAACCTGCTGGCATCACTAGAGGGTGTGAAAGTAGGGTAGATCTTCCAAGGAGAGGCTATTGGGGGTAATCTGAGACATTGATTTTACTACTGCACAATTTACACTGGATCCTCTAAGGTGAAGGTGCTGAAGTAAATGATCAGTGTGTAGAATTTGATTTGGACCAATCTTCAACAGTAGGTTCCCAAAGGTTCAAAAGAAGCAGCAGGTCATAGAGTACTCATCATCTACATGCCCAATACCAATGAAACCAAGCTGACTGGTATTTCCTTTCAGTCCATCCTAGCTGGAAAAGAATTGCAAAAATAAAAGTAATTAATACTACTGAAGCGCCTCTGTGATCTACAGGCTAGATATTTCATACTAGGGTGTATGTAACATCAATAGATTGGCTTTGGAAAAGAGACCAACAAAAGTCTTGGTACGAGTGGAAATGTCCACTGCTCTTTTGAAATTCTGCTCATATTATCAAATATTGTGAAATGATCCATTTGGGTCAGATTTGCTAGAAAGTAGGTACAGGAGGGAATAAATGATGATGTACAATCTGCACCATCATAAGATTAGTGGAAAAGGGCTATGTGATCTCTTCTGCACTTGCAAGTCATCATTTAATGCTCAGCCCAGGCAAGGGAAGATTGTTTCCCAACAAAGTTTTGTAAATCTTTAATTGACACCATTTCTCCATTCTTTAATATCTAGAGCAGAGCAGTTTGTGTGCAATTGATTCATTTATATTGTCTAGGCATAGTAATTTGAAATATTTCCTGAATACAAGTGGACATTTAAAAGTAGGTATGGGGATGTTCTAAAGCCTTAACTAACATAGAAAACTAGTTAGGGCATATATAGCCCCACTAGAGGAGGGGGCTTAGATCTAGTTCTGGGACATGGCCAGGGATTGTAAAGGCAGCTTCGAGGTCCCCTGGAGAGCCTCAAGTAGGATATTGGAGACATTGATTTTACTATCACAGGATTCAATATGGGTGAGCCCTATATAGGCTGGATGTGGTGGGGTGAGTGGTTGAAATATGTTGGTGACTGGTAGATTGTCTTCATGGGCTGCATGATGCCTCAGATTCCTGAACCATACAGCTTCATGATGCACCGAGCCATGCTGGTGGGTAAACTCGGCAGGTGTGTGTTCCCAGGTAGCAAAAATGGTGTGGCCTGAGTCTGGGCCAGAGCGGGCTCCTGATGTGGGCCACACTGGGTTAACACATTGGGCGCCCGATGGGTTTTGTCCTCAGCAAAGGGTCTGGGCCACACTAGGCTAACCGATTCGGGCTCAAAGTGAGTTTAACATGGGTTTTTGGTGTGGCCTAAAGTGGGCTGCCCGATTTGATGAAAAATTAGTGGTGACATGTTAAAAATTCTTTTTGAAAAATTTATCCAAAATCTTTTCTTTTTTTTAAAGGTCAATAAGCAACAAATCCTTAAGCTAATCTAACCCCCCCCCCATCACCAAAGCAGTAAATGCAATATCTACACAAGTGGAAAGGCAGAGCAGTACCATTCATTTGAATCAAACTCATTCAGCCAACACAAGGCACTTTGATTCATTAAAGTGAAATTCTGGCCTCAATCTTCCCCTACTAATTCCCTATGTAGGAGTAGAGAAGAGAGCCTTCAAGTTCATAATGACTGTACCTCTGCATATCTGCTCTTGTTCCAAGTTCAGTGCAATAGAAATGGTGTTGCCATTCCACTACTACTCAGATGACCTTGATTTGCACTTTTGACTAGAAACATCTAAGTATTTCCAGACTATGAGAAAGTCTGCACATTATTACTTCATATCTGATTTAGTAGTCTATTCCAGTTGTCCTATGTCTAAAAGAAATAAGTTTGGTATGGGTAGTAGAATTCTGCCTGGAGTGCTGTGAAACCACTTTGTAGTGAGTCTGCCATGGACTGGCCTACAGGTGCAGGGGATATTTTTGGTTACTCAATTGCCTCTATATATAGTCCTCTTATACCTGGCCAAGTGTGGGACCTGTTTGCCCCCACACCACAAATACACCTTGCAAGCCTACTAGTACAAAGAAAGACATGAAGCTGTTCTTTCCAGGACTAGTCAGTGTTGCCTTTTACATGAAATATGTGGATCAACACGGTAAAAGGTACGCCCGTGAGGGGGTGCACAGGCGTACCTTTTACTGTGTTGATCCACATATCTGGATCCCTACTATGAACCTACCTGTGTATTAATGGTATAGGGAAAGTGTCCTACAGCAGTGGTGGAGGGAAGGGAGGGGGGAGGGCAGGGCAGGGTGAGAGGAGGGCAGGGCAGGGTGAGAAGAGGGCAAGGCAGGGTGAGATGAGGGCAGGGCAGGGCAGGGTGAGAGCAGGGCAGGGCATGTGAGCAAAGGAGATGCCAGGGCAGTGCAGGGTGAGAGTAGGACAGGGCAGGGTGAGAGCAGGGCAGGGTAAGAGCAGAGCAGGGCAGGGTGAGAGCAGGGCAGGGCAGGGCATGTGAGTGAAGGAGATGCCAGGGCAGTGCAGGGTGAGAGTAGGGCATGGCAGGGTGAGAGCTGGGCATGGCAGGGCGAGAGCAGGTCAGGGCAGGGTGAGAGCAGGGCAGGGCAAGGGTGAGAGCAGGGCAGGGCAGGGTGAGAGGAGGGCAGGGCAGGATGAGAGTAGGGCAGGGCAGGGTGAGAGCAGGGCAGGGCAGGGCGAGAGCAGGGCAGGGCAGGGTGAGAGCAGGGCAGGGCAAGGCAGGGTGAGGGCTGGGAGTGAGAGTGAGTGAGTAATAGATGTTTAACACCATTTCGACAGCTAAGGTCATATTCATGGTGAGATCCTCATTACACAAATTCACAGAGGAATGTGTCAGTGCCTGCGCATATGTGCACCACACACATCCTGAGGGGATAGGAAAGAGGAGAAATAGACCCTTTTAAGTGGGCTAGGGAGGCCCAGGGAGGGCAGGGTGACAGAAGGGCAGGGCAGAGCGGGGTGAGAGGGGGAAAGGGCAGGGCAGGTTGAGTGGAATGAGGAGGAGATGGAAGGGGTAGGGGATGGATAGGGGAGGGATGAACAAAAAAGAGAGAGGGAGGGGGAACACTCATCACAGAGTTTAGAACAGTTCAGAAGATGAGGCTGCCCTGTCCAAACCCACTCTCACCCCAGACTGGGAAGACTTTATGCAGCTAAGTACCCATCTTGGGATGCCCATTTTGAAACCATCCTGGGCCCAATGTGGTTGCCCATTTTAAAGCTGACCAGTGCCCAAATCGGGCGGCCCAATGTGGCCCAGAACGTATGCTGAGGACAAAACCCGTTGGGAGCCCAACGGGCTCAAGTGGGTTTGCCCGATTTGGGCTGCCCTGTGTGGCCCTGACTGGAAACCCAGCATCTGCCGAACCTAAAACCCATGTACTTAATACTGCCCGCTTTGAACCACCTTATCCCGGGTAAAACCAATTTGGCCCCGAGTGGGCTTGCTACATGGGTTAATCCCAGCATATCACATGAATGCATGGAAAAACCTGTTGATGAGAAAAAAATATTTGAATATGCCTGGTGGATCGAGTGTTTCTGCACCTGAGATGCCTTATGTTATATAAAAGATACATTTTAAAATGAGAGCAAAATGCTGCTAACTCTTATATATGAGCAACTGAAGAGTAATACAAATAATGGTATCTTGGCATGAGAGCAAATGGTTAGAGCATTTGTTAAGTCTGTTTGAATTGGTGTACTCTATTGGTGTAATATAGTTCCCATCAGGGTGCATGTATGCGACCAATTGTAGATGTTGATTTAAAGTGGCACAGTCCTAGTGATTCTACAGACGTCTGCTTACCCAGCACTAATCTAGGTCATGCCAAGTCACATGACCCATCTGACCCAGTTCCCTACAGCAACAAAACCACGCCACTGCTACTAGTACGGTCGTGTCCCAACACTGACCACAGCACAGTACAGCACATGTTTGCAATGTAGAGATACAGCACAATGAATTTTCCTCCTGTGTTCGTAATAAAACATTGGTCTACTCCTTGAAAATCTCCCCAATCATGACACTTGCTACACTACATTCTCAGAATCTCCTAGATCTAAAATAAATGTATAATTGTCAGTCACAGTGACAACGAAAATCACTCCCTGACTGAGTGACAATTTCTTTCTACAAACTTTTTGTTCACTCTCTTACTTGCAAAATCGTTGACAGAATGTATCATAAACTTACCTGGCCACTCTTCCATACTTGGCAGTCTTATCAGTTGACTTCATTTATCTTTTCACATTTCTAGACTGACTTATTTCGCCCAATATCACTTTTGCAAAGCACTCACAACGAAGAATGAAGACGCAGACTGACAAAACGGAAATCACATTTGTGATCTCCACATGTTGAGAGCTTTGTGATTTTTTTTTTTTTCAAATGTTTTATATATGAAATAATATATTCAGACGTCACTAAAGAGTTAACAAAACATAATATGTGATTTCAACAAAAAATTAAGAGGAAAATTTATATATATTTTTTTATGTGAGACTTAGAAGTTTAGTGAGATTTCATTTGGAGAACTGCCATCCGTTCCACTCTGCCTCAAGATTTCAATTGTATTTTGTCAAATATAGTCAGAGACACACCGAGGAGAGAAAGGTAAGATGCCAATTACAACACATATTTATCATAGAAACATAATCTATCCCTGTACCTTATCCAGGCAGAGAACCTAAATTGATTTTCAGGGCATCCATGCAATATCGCTCAGACTCTTGACACAAAATTCTTGATGTCTAAGGGAGTGGTCATTATTTATCAACAGGGGGGGAGGGTGGGTTTGAGGGAGGGGCGTAAAATTTTCAGACCCCTCCCGAGGGGGGGGCTAAAAAAATTTTGACCCCTCTTGAGGGGGGGGGGCTAAAAAAATTCACCCTCTTTTTAGCAAAAAAGCCAGCGCTACTATAGATCAAAGAGGGGCGCGAAAACTCTCCGCGCCTTCCGGTGCGGGGGGGGCAGGAAAAATTTTGACTGCTGTCGAGGGGGGGGCGTAAAAAATTTCCGCGCGTCCGCGCGAAAACCCACCCCCCCCCCTGTTGATAAATAATGACCACTCCCTAAGGGAGTGGTCATTATTTATCAACAGCGCAGACCTGCAAACTCCTCAGCTTTCTCAGTTTTTTCTTGAAGATCCATCTGGATTAATCTTGTGATTCGTCCAGATCCCATTAGATCTCATATCATTTATAAGGGGATGGGGGTTGGACTAAGAAAATTTCAATGAACTCGGTTTTTTTCTCAGCAAGAGTTTGCAGGTGTGATTACAGGGGGGTGGGTTTTCGCGTGAAAATTATTTGCACCTCCCCGTGCCGGAGGCGCAGAGAATTTTCGCACCCCTCTTTGATCTACAGTAGCGCACTGGCTTTTTTTGCTAAAAAGATGGTAAATTGTTTTGGCTCCACTCGGGTGAGGGGGGGGGGGTCTGAAATTTTTACGCCCTCAACTCAAACCCACCATATCCCTTTTGATAAATAATGACCACTCCCTATGTGACTCAGTCTCACTCTTAGTGACTACAACCAGGCCTAGAAAAGATAGCTTAGAAACCTAAACTGACATTCCTCCGTACCTATGTGTGTGACAGCCATATCACCTCAGCTTATAGAAAAACGATGTGCTTGAGTTCAGCAGGCTGTGCTAAGAAAAGAGGAATGGACTACTGGTGCTGTACTGGTTGACTAGGCCAGAAAAGGGTGTGGTCATTATTTATCAGGCGGAGGGGGGATTGAGGGGGCGTAAAAATTCAGACCCCTTCTGAGGGGGGGCTTATAAAATTTAGTCTCTTTTTAAAAAGATAACCTGTGGCAGCATGCTACCATAGATTAATGAGGGGCTTGAAAATTATTCTGCTTCTATAAGGCACACTAGGGGTGCATCCTCACATATAAGACGTGCCTTATATGTGAGGTCTTATGGTATATACATTACAGGAAGGAATGGGGACTATTTCAGACCCCTCCTGCGGCTTATAGCCTTCTCCCAAATTCAGGGATCTTTTACACAGCTTGAGATTTTATTTATTTCTTCATTTTTTTTTGGGGGGGGCATAATTTTTTGTTCCTTGTGGGGGGGGGGTGTCATGACAACTTTTATCATATTCGTGGCAGGGGGTTGAATTAAAGTTTTCCTACAGCAACAAAACCCCTTATTCTCACAATTTTCAGGATGTCTTCACGAGATCCTGTCCAGTGTGACTGTCGGACAAATGCTTGCAATAGGGTTAAAGGCAGGGCAGGTGATAGGACGAGAGGGTACTGCCAGTGTCGTGAAAATGGGACCCCTTGCACTAACCTTTGTCATTGTGGCCGAGGAAAGTATGAATGTGCTAACAAGGATTTCATCCAGAATGATGAAGATGACGTTATTGATGATCCAGATGATCTATATTTTGAGTGTGATATAGAAGATGATGATGAGGTGAGATGTAAAGATTTTATGACCTAGACTCAAAATCAATATTCAGATTTTTCTTTACCTTTTCTTTAGCTTCATTGGCAATCCAAGAATTGTAGAATCAAGGGTCCGGACTCCCCTTCCCACCCGCATAAACACTGGAAATGCACAATTGAGATTTTTTTTTCCTGCCAGACACTGATGCCATTTAATTACAATAACTTGGATTAGGCCAAAATAAAAAAAGAAATTATGTGTTTCAGGTGTCATACTCAATGAAATTAGGTAGTGCAGGTCAGATCTTTTTCATATTTTGTAAATAATTTTTTTACTGGTACAGTGACTTGCGACTCATGTCGATGACTCGCACCGCTTGTCAATGACTCGCGGAGGATTAAATGAACTCAAAAAACACTGAAAAACTTTTTAAATTGGGGAAAAAAGCTAGGGTCTGCCATGTTTTGCTAGGTAGGGGTCGGGTTACCTGAAACAAAAAAAAATTCTTTTGCCTTATGGATCCGCCCCTTGGTATTTTTGGCATTTTCAAAAAAATAAGGGGAAAAAAGTCAAACATTTTCCCTTTATCTGACTTATGCTTTTTAAAAATCTACTATTTAGTGGGCATAAGTGAATTTTGTACACAAAAATGTGTTTTTCCATGGCCTTTTTTCCCCTCTTGCTGCTGGGGTTTTTGGCCTAAAAAATGGAGACCTTTTTTTTTGGGGGCTCTGGCTGCCCAATTATTTTGTTGGCGCTACAATACTCACATGTGCCAGTGAACCCTAGTAAGTTATGGCTTTCCCATGACTGGCACTTGCATATTCATATTTTACATTGAGAATCAGTTATGTGATATATGTTCAATATAATCAACTGTGCTAGCACGATTCATATGAATCAATTTCATGCAAAACTCCCATGTAATTTTATTACATTGATCCTACAAATTGTGCTAGAAAAGAAGTTTTTCTCTTCTCGGTACTAAGATTTCATGGTGTTTCACTTACAGGTCATCTCTGTGTACTATGGTGAAGAGGAAGTGAGTGTGCATGCAGCAGATACCCTAAATACAAGCTTGCAAGAAGCGGCACTGAACCAGCTTGAACTGAATTTGAGCACAAAGGTATCTTTATTTCCGAAAAATATTTATCATACATCATGTATGACTGGGCAGGGCCTTTATAAAAGCAAGCCTTATCTTTGGTTTGGTTGATTTTGCCCCAACTAATGGTAGCTAAAGGTCCCAATGAAGGGAACTTAAACCATTGAATATGATATAGTTTTATAGGTGTAAATTGCAAGCTGTGTTTGGCTCAATCTTTGTTTACTGCCACCATAAGCTTTAATTCATTACCAGATATTTGATATTTTGCAATTTATCCATGCTTTAGAATGCAGTTTTTAATTAAATGAAATAATTGCCAGTATTGAGATATTGTGAATGCAGATGACTTCCATTTATTTTCAGCTAAGTGACACTGAGGAGGTATTAAATAAAGAACATACTGATAAAAAAACAAGAAAGACATCATCTAATGTACAGAAAGGTACCCGGGCCAAAGCAAAGAAAACTTCCACAGAAGTCCAAGGTCAAAGTCGGGCCAAAGCTAAAGGAAAGAACCCTGCTCAGGTGAGAACATTTATAACATAGTCTTCTCTATAACGGTGCCATAAATCCTACCCATGGGCCATAAAGGTTTTGTTATAGAAGTAGTCTAAAATAGACGAACCTGCATGTGACCACCTTAAAAACACAAAGTTGAGGGTTATCATACATGTACAGTATTTATATTAGCAAGATCCTGCACCCTGGTAAAGGTCTTGCTTAAAGTCTTGCACGTACCCTTCCTGGTTGCCCTTAAGTTGACCGCAGAAGGGCCTCACTGGATCGGCTGTTCTGGAAGTTGGGAACGTCTGTGGAGGACGTCCGATCCAGTCTGTCAATATCGAACATGTTTGCTGTCCCATGATCCGATTGGCCAGCCTTCCTTAACTGCCACCTGAATAGGCCCCGTCTCCCCACAATTTTGATGGCTTGGTGCATCATGACAATGAAGGGGCTTGGGAGTGCATATTTTAAGAATTTACTTCTTTTATGCTCAAACATTAATTAAATACATTCTGCTTCTGCAGGCACAGCGAAGAGCTGATGTTGACCGAGTTACTTCAATGGTAAGTAAAGCAAATTGCATTTACTAAAAGGGGCATAAGGGTTTGATTTTCCTGACCATAAAAGCATTCAAGATTTTTACAATGTCATCTTGTAAGATTAACCTATAAGGCCACTGGTTTAGTACGTATGTATTCTTGGTAGTATGGCCATGTATCGTTTCTCAATGGCCACAAAAGTAAATCAAATCATCTCTTACATCACAAATTCTTGGACCATGGATCAAAAGTGCATGCATGTTGTTCATTACAGGTCAGTCTGCTTTCGTCAGAAGAAACCCAAGTATTGGTTCTGAAGTTGGCTAAAATGTATCCTGATCTTCTGGAAATGGCAATGGGGGGTGACCCCCCAGAGCCACCACCTGCCACACAGCCATCTGGATGGTGCAAATGCGGGCATTGTCGTGAAATGCCGACTACTATAGAACGTCTGTGTTGCATAACATCTGAGAATGAGATCTGCAAACTGATTCAGGAAGCTGGACCTATTTATCAGCTTGTGCTTTCTAAAACAACGCTGGAAAATGCAGTACTCAACCATAATGAGTACTGCATACAAAACGATGACCCAAACGACAACAACACTTTGCGCCACATGGCCTATCGAAAATATGTCTTGTGGCGGAGGGGGTATTTAGGGGCTGGCCACCGTGTAGTTATTCCTAGCTGCATGGTCTGGGCTATCCGTGACAAATACCCGTCTGCGGATGGGACTTATACCGGTTTCAAGCAATTGATATTCTAGACAGTAAAAGTATTAGTAGAAATGTATGGGGTCATCGTTTTGTATGCAGTACTAGATATTTGACTGAATCTTTCAAATTGGTCACTTATAGGTAATTGACTATAAGGAGATGGTTATTATATTTCTGATACAGCTTTATAACACTAGAAATCATTTATTGGCTTTTTGATATGCTGCATTCAACATAATCAGTACACAGAGTGTTTCATAAATACCATACCGTCATGTTTAGGTGCTGGGTATTAAATAAGTGCCCGTCTTGTATACATTGCAGGGACAAGACCTTATTGAAATTGATAAGCACTGGGTCATGTATGGTCGTGTACAATGGAGTGGGAAGTGCCATATATAATTGTGCCTCTAGTAATTATATGGGCATGTGATATATTGTTAGAAAGATAATTTTCAGCAGAATTCGTGTTCATGACTGTAGCATACCATTCTTAAAGTTTAATGATTTATGTATCATAACTGACAATGCAGAATTAACAGTGACGAAAGCACTAAAGCATCCTGAAAATGAAAATTATTTAACATAGTGCATTATTCTAAAGTCTCTTTAGAATTTGTTCATAAATTTCGACAACTTTCATGCTTAGATTGCCCATTGGTATCTACACCCCTTAATGTATCCCTCCCCCCCCCATGTCCCCTTCAGTCTACCTGTTAGATGTGTGAAAAAAAGCTTGTCACACCTTTGCCTGCAATTTGGTGGCATCCTACAAGTAGTCCCTCATTGGATGTGTGAACAATATCCAAGTGTCTATACAGTATCTTAAATCTATTCCTAGTAATTAAGAGTTAATTAGGCATTAAGATTGGAAAATTTAGTGTCATTCATTGTTAATAATACCCACAAACTGAGGGTGAGTGTGCTCACTAGGATATGAGCACTTATAATGTCAAATAGAGTAAATGAATTCATTCTCGAGTTGCACATTGAATGGCATAATAATTTGTGTTTGAGGCACACCTCATACATAGATCTGTTTAACAGACTCTAAGATCGTGAAAAATGGGACTTTTTCTAGTCTGAAAAAAGCCCCAAAATGTGGGAAGGGCACTTATTAGGGCAGAGGTGCCACTTTTCCGAACTTTCCAAATTTGGAGAATTTCCGACTTTTTGGTGATCAGGGAGTGGCATCCCTGTTAGTGTAGGTACACTTATTACTTCGAATACATTAATCTAGTTAAATGTGTTGAATCTTGACGTATGTTAATGGCACAAAAGACAAGTCGATGCATACTTTATTATTCTCATAATGTAATCTTGGAAATAACTTTTATCTAGTCAGAGTGGGAAAAATGTGTATTCTGTTTTTGATGTACATACTTTTATCAACACATTTTGAAGTTGAGCAAAGGATCATTGATATCTAGCTCATGTGTTTTGTTCAATAAAAAAAGAAAAGACTGCAGTTGTCAGAATTCACATAATTTCTAAAGCATCACAGTCCTCATCTGTGTGACAATAAAACGTACATAGAAATTCCTTTACTACCGTAAATCCTTGCAGATGCAGCTTATACTCCAGAATTACATCATCTGCATCCTATAGGATTTACTAAAACTCAGGTGCGTCCTATGGGCAAGGATTTTCCACTATTGAGCAGTACTAAAATCACCAAAATTTGACCCTAGATGTGTCCTATGTTCTTAAGCTTAACTCAAGCTGTGTCCTATATGCGAGGGGTGTCCTACATGCCTGGATTTACGGTAATTTCATTCTATCTAAACATTACATTGTAGAGACTCACAAAGCTATGAAAAGTCCTCCGATGATAAGCAACCCATATAGCACCTTTAGGCCACACTTTTCTTTTTATCTGGGTTACAGGCCTGTGCAAGTCAAAAACCAAAATAAAAATAAACAACTTCTTTTTTTTTTATTTCCTCCGACCTCCCCTGCCATGTCTATGACACTTGTTATAGAAAAAGTAGGTATGTTTGGTGTCAAATTGAAGCTTATAATGTAAGAAATGCATTCAATGTGATCGGGCTTCCCTAGCCCACTTAAAAGGGTCTATTTCTCCTCTTTACTATCCCCTCAGGATGTGTGTGGTGCACATATGCGCGGGCACTGACACATTCTAATGTGAAATTGTGTAATGTCGTTCTCGCCCTGAATATGACCTTAGCTGTCGAAATGGCGTTAAACATCTATTACTCACTCACTCATTCAATGTGATATCTGCATTAAAGGCGTAGTTAGATCATAGAAGACGCCCAAAGCAAAAAGAGTCCCAACATCTAAAAGTTCATTCACAAAAGAATAGTCCATATAATGGTTGTATGGTGCCCAGGAGCTACACGTTGGTAGCTTTTATTTTACTTTTTATTTCGCCCTCCGACCTGGAGTTTTGATATTGGGTGCCCGTAACCCCCCCAAAAAAAGTGTGGCCTTATCTATTTATCAACCTGAAAAATTTGTTCTATATGCAAGGTTACTGGTCGAAAATGGTTCTTCAGTATAGGATGATGTCAGCTTTTAACACTCGATCATAATACAAGAGTCATGTCTTAGATTTCCGATTGGCAGTTTGAGCTAATTGCTGGCTGATTCTCTGAAACTGGGTCAGGGAAGGGGTTAGAGAATGTTTGAAATAGAAAACATCAGTTGAGTTTGATAAACGTTTATTTGTATTTTCAATTCCTTGGTCTAACTACTAGCAAAAATTTGGATGACCACTCCCATTCAGATAAAAACAAATATATTGTCAATGAAAAAGGAGATTTTTACATACGGCAGAAGTAATACAACAGAGACTAGGTGTATCTGTAGACAATTAGATACATTAAATTTGATCGATGGGTGTGTTAAAAAGTCAAGCTGTATGCAAGGAAACATTGAAACAGATGTCAAATTAAGATTTATATAGGAATATATACCTGATACCAAAGGGTGTCTACAGAAAAAGAGGTTGGTTGATATTTGGGACAGTTGGATTCCTGATATTCCTAATTTGGAATCTACAGCGACACAGTTATGCATGTGAATGAGTAGTTTCTTGTACATGTACCTGGCATTAAAGCCCACAAGCTACATAATAATACATTGTATCAGCTTGAGAGTCAGATGGAGGTGCACTCAAACTCAGACAACATACATTTTACAACTTACTAATCATTCCAGTCAGCTTGTATTAGAGCTTGGGGGGGGGGGGGCAGTGCCAACTATGGCAGGGACGACAGGCACCCAGGACACTGCAGCTTTTTCCATGTCAGGTGGCAGTGTCTCTGGGATTAGTGAATCTTTTGTCTAACCTGGTTTATTATAGTGGTAATTTAATACTGAACAGATACTCTGTTCTTAAATTCACCAACTGATACTGGACACATGAATAACGGATATATATTGTATGTACACAATGGGTGCAAATAGTTCTGTTAAGTCTGAATTGTGGCCAAATGCTGAATTGGCCAACTTTTTTAAGACTGATACATCGTGATTTAAATGACATGGTTGTGGCAGTCTGCAATGTACAATATATACAGAAAAAAGTGAACTGTGTACACCTATTCTCCAATTCATGCATTTCTCTATGCTCTTAATCATATAGTACAATGTGAATATGGGATAGCATGCATTTCATCATGTTTTTCAGTCAATTATGGTATTGATACATCAGTTATGCATGAACTTCTGCTTTCAATAAAACTGACTTTTGAAATTACAGAATTTCCATATGTAACAATCCTAGCTGATGTTATTGAGCAGAACGAAAGTCATGAAATTTCTATCTTTGTCCAAATCTGCATATACTAAATCTGCACCTTATTTGTGATGTATTACAGTACATTGGTTACATCAAACTAAAACGGGACACAGAAGGCCTCACATAATTCACAGCAATCATTGAAGAATATTCCCTTTTGTTCACCTGCATTTTATACAATTTCACAAGAAAGCATGCCCTCACTTGAACCTACTTTGTAGTTTTGCCAATAGTTCTTCCTTTGGTGGCATGGGAACTGGTGCAATATTCTTCTTTTTGTTTGGATCCTGGCAATCATGCACCTTTTGCGTATCCAGGCGAATCTTCTGTCTCCATTCTCTCTCATGAATCTGGACTGCCATTGCCATCAGTCGGGACATGTAGGCATAATCCTTGGGCACTTTTGCACGAGTGGCTCCCCACCTCTGTGAACCTTTACTCCAGTGATAGTGGTACCTAAAATATTCATATAAAACCTGTCAGCTGCTTCTATAGCTCTAAAGTTATTCATGAGATATTTTCAATTTGTGTGATAGGGAATGTGAAGTGTTTTCTATTCAACAACTGATGAAACATTTGAAGAAAGATCTCATTGGAAGAGTCAAAAATTAGGTCTCGGGGGAGGATCTGGGAGCCCCTAAATTATCAAGCTAGGGGATGGAGTTATAGGTGAGGTTTTTACGTTTTGTTTTTATCATTCATTACAAGTCAAATTTCTGACTTTAAGTCGACTTAAAGGTGATATTATCTTCTTTTGGGTCAATTATAAGGGCTAGAGTATATGACATCCCTCCCTAGCAATGAACTCAGACTTACACTGGCTTTCCATGCTTGTCTGTGAGGAAAGGTCGATCTGCATGCTCGTTGAAATCGATGTGGGCCAACTGACATCGAGCTCGATAGTATGGGAGCCTAAAAGTATATGAAAAAATGAATAAAGACTGCCATAATACAGCCAATACACTATCACTATGAAGGTCAAGTTTAGGACTCCTGAGTTGTACCATTATTGTACATATACCTTAAATGAATTTCTCTCTAATTGTTTCCTCCATTTTCTTTAAAATGGTTTTAGATACATAGGGAAACATATTTCAATTACATAATTTATTTTTCATATTAATTTGCAACAATCAAAATAGAAAAAAAAATTCTTCTATACAAGATGAAGAGGTGTCATTCTATTGTATTATAGAGCCATCTACTTGCAGTAAGCCACACCCTAATTTAAGGTGGCACTCAGGCTTTGCTTTGCAAATAAGCTGTGGCTTATATGGGAGTTTATGGTAATACAATGATATAGATGCTTAACATACCCGAATGTTAACCGCTTTGGGGCATACATCAGAAGACTAGAGTGGAATTGCTCTAATTCGCCTGTGTGCCTGGATGGAAATCAGATTCAATTACCACCATGATGACGAATATGTTGATGGTAAAGGTGGAATTTCATTCATTGAACATCTGACAATTCAAGAAAGATATGAAAATGAAGATGCTGGAATTGTACCCAACTCAGATACACTAGAAGTCTGTACTCACAGTGAGTAAACTAGACAAGATATGAATGCTCTGTCCATCTAGGTAAAAGATTATCACTAACACCCCTTCCTAAATCACTACTCTTAGGATTAGATTTACATATTTCCGACCTCATACCATTGACCACCTTCAGCATCTGACTGCTGTTTTCCTTCTGTATTTCATGGTGATAGATGGTATTGGAAGTGGGAATTCACTTTTTAATCCTTCGCACGGTGTCAGTATTGCATATCAAGTTATATCATTTTCATATGAATAAAATGTGCATAAGTGGACCTCATTGACCTGTTTTGACTTGAGGGCATATTATTTTTTCATGAATATTCAGGGGCAGATCCAGAAGGGAGGGGGGAGCACAGCCAGGAAAGTTATGTCTAGAGAGGCACAGCTGGGGTCCTTGACCTCATTAAGAGTCATAGCTTGGCCATTTTCAGGGGGTCTAGGGGGCATGTTCCCCCTAGGGTCCGCCCCTGATTTCAGACTGCTTGTTGCTCAATGCATAATAAAGTGTGAATTGGCCTAGCTATGATGTCATATGAATGAAAATTTATCTACTAAGTGTTAATAATGCATTTAAACAACAATATACCATAATCTCCCGCGTATAAGGCGTGTCTTATATGAGGAGTTTTAGGTCTCCCTGGATCTGCAAGGGGGACATCAAGAGCTTTCTTTTGATGTGTTACACTCCCTGAAGGTCCTAATAGGGCACAAGGGGGTCTGGGGGACCCTAGCTACACATAGCTTTTTCAATGAATATTTTTTTTACCATATTCCTAAACTCGATTACAGTACACACTCCATCTAGCATATAGAACTGCTCCTATCAAAATCACTAATTTCACCATAACCCGACCATGATTTTTCTATAAATTCATTGTTTCATATTGCTGAGAATTGAAGCATAACCCCAAAACACCAACCTGAAATTCCTGAGGTAACTCAGGTTGTTCACAAACTGTTTCTTCCTCACAATTTGAATGAGTCGCTCTTGGGCCTTGGATCCAGGCTTAATCCAAGCCTTCTCATGGGTTTCTTGAGGCAGCGGGATGCTGTGGCTGCAGTGGCCTAGTGTATGGCCTGTTGTATCGAGCCATTCATGCTTATCACATACGTGATATAGCACAGTCTGCCAGTTCATCTGAAGAAAAAAAAGAATTTTATTCATAAACTTTCAATTCGATCCTCAAAATGCTGTAGACCTGTTCATTAGCTATTTGCAGTCAGCCAAGTATGTATGTTATGTAGTATGTATTGGTCACTCAAAAAATGTGTCAGCTCACATTGGCTTTTTTCAGGAAGCCAGAAAATTTCATTGTGACTACCAGTTTCTGCAGTGTGTTGGGTTTGTGAGAAAGTGCACACAAGTAAATATTCAGTAGCTACCACAAGGAGAGACAGATGTATTGATAATTACCCGAAGCTTATCTGCATCACCTTCGCATGTTTTTGAGGAATGCCACAGATGATTTTTGATTGCCGGTATCCAGGGTATAATGTCCCCCATTCCTCGTTCTTTGCCCGCCTTTAAAAGCAAGAGAGAATGTAAATGGCACATATATATTGATATATGTGTAATGTTATTGCAGATTTTTACAGCTCTGCAACATATGAATGACATAGACACCTCCCCACAGTGGACAGTGTTGGTGGCTGATGCAATGGGGCTCTAAACTCTTGAGAAATCAGGATGAGAATTACTGAAAAATAACAAATAAATCCAGATGTCTTTTACCGTAATCTCCTGCGTACAAGGGGCGTCTTAGAGAAGGGATTTTACCTGTCCCTGGATCCGCAAGGGGGAGATAAAGACCTTTCTTTTGATATGTTACACTCCCCCAAGTCATAAAAGGAGGCCAGGAGGGTCTCGGTGACCCAAGCTACACATAGCCCAGATAACATGAAATAAATACAAACCTTGTCATCATTTGACAACTTCTGTCTGAGTAAATTGTTCAAAATGGAACATGTGTAGGGCCATTTTCTTACCTCTGGCCGTTGGGATTTCCCATCATTTTTGGGCAAAAAAAGAAAAAAATGTCCCTGGAGATTTACAAAAGTCAGGCATTAGTTGATTCATCAGGTATTTGCCTACCGAAAATCTACCTTTTGTTGACAAAAAGATGACTAAAGTGTCCAAAAACATCACTTTATGTGGCTTTTTTTTTTTTTGTCTCTGGCCGCTGGGTTTCTTGGGATAACTTTTGGAACTTTTCTTTTTTTTTTTTTGCCTCTGGCCGCCCAAATTTGCAGCTCCAGAATCCCATAATCCAAGTTATTTTAATGATGTGGCCTAATAATTATTTCTTTGTGATTGCCCTAGGTAAGAGCTACATGGGGAACCCTGGTCTTACATATCTGTTTGGCTCAATACGGTTTTAGAAATTTTTGCGTCCACCCTGCACAATGCGACCTAGTCGCGTAGACAATTTGTTTACTGTTTGGGATATCATAGGAACCAGGGGCCTCAAACCACCCCAGAAACATGGAAACAATAACACAAACCAGAAAACATGACGAAATAACTATATTAAACATGTACCCTGCCTTTCTTTATCTTACATGGGGCACAAAGTACTCACAGCCAAAAGTGCTTTTGCAAGATTCTTAGCAGTATGCCAGACATCAAACTGATGCACGATGTGGTGGAAGCGTACATCAGTCCCTATATAATGATAATTATTAATCTTGATGCAGGTGGGAGAAAAAGGCAAAGCACTAAATTGTTGCTGTTATAATTCATACAACCATGCTCATGCAAACTGCCACAAACCACGTCCTAAGGCTCGTGATAAAGAAAGGGACCATGCATTCTAAATACCGTATTCATTCTAATAAGGACACATGCTCTAATAAGCACACCCCCCTCTTTTTGAGCCATGAACGCACACCCCTGGTGTCAATTTATACAAAAGATGGGTAACATTAAAGAAGTTTTATGGCAAAAACAATGATTTTTAGCCCTCAGGGGGTGCGCTTATTAGAATTATTTTTTGATTAAAGGAATTGAGCATCTAACAATTAATTTTCCGCACATGTGCACTTATTAGAACGAATACAGTACCGTAAATCCCCGGTCATAAGCCGGCCCCGGTCATAAGCCGGGGGGTGAGTTCAGGAAAAAAATAAAAGCCGGTTTTTGGGTCAGATTTTTACCATTTTCTCTTTATTCTATAGTAAAAAAAACCCGGTCATAAGCCGGGGGGGGACTTTGGGAAAAAATTTAGAAGCCGGTTTGGGCCCAAAATAGAAAAAAAAATCCGGCTTATGACCGGGGATTTACGGTAAGAGGATTTTGAAATGGGTACAAATATAAACCTCTCAAACTTACGCATCAGTTTTCGAATTTGGGGATGTGCATCAGTGACAATCTCTGCAACCTCGATCTTGCCCTTGATCTGCTCCATGGCTTTGATGAAGCCCAGCCTCTCCATGATCACACTGTTAAGATTAGTGTCCAGACAATCTACAATTACCATGGCCACAATCTTTTTGGTCTTGTTATCCATGAGACTGTATGTCAGGAGTGAAGCTCTGTGTCCAGGGCTATCACATCGTGCTGGGAAGGAAAAGAGATTGATTAAGTTTTCAAACGTGGCTAGCACAGGTACATGAATGGAAATGCTAAACAAACATTATAGTTCTTGTATAGGTGAATTCAGACCAATATTAAGTTAATATTAAGTTAATATAGTTTTTTCATAGCGCAGGGTGTGGTGTTTGAGAGTCATATGTGTATGCTTACACATTTTTACAGTGTAGCCAACTACTTACATGTATTAACAAAGTCAGGGTGTGGGTTATACTATTGTGAGTGAGTAATAAATGTTTAACGCCATTTTAACAGCTAAGGTCAAGATATGGAAAGTTTCATAGTTGAAAAATGCACCACTGTGCCACATTGCTGTGTGACCACCCATAGCCAGCTACTGACTGACAGTGCATTCGCCATGTTGCATATAAATGTGTCATCTGTCCCAGGCAATATCTTGTAGATTATATCAAACTAAACACTGATGAATATATCCTGCTGTCCCAAGCAGATATATAACCTAAAGTATTTCACTTTGGATGAATATTGAAAGTATAAGTTGCTTGTATATAGGTGTATGTACGGCTGTGCATACACAGCCGTACAGAACAGTCTCTCAAAGCTTTAATCTTCAGTAGATTGTTCCATGAAGCTATGAGGGCAGAGTCCCCTATGTCTTGAGTTTTCTGTAAAAAAAAATGGTGGCCCTATGTCAAATATTTCAGTGTATACAACAGATTTAGTATGGCTGAAATATCGGCCCATAGGGCTGGGACGTACACACCCACATGGCCGATCTCTCGACCCATAGGGCTTGGAGTAACAACACTGCACAGCTGATGGGTCGGCCTGTAGGGTCCTGAGGGAGAAATACAAATTTGGGCACAACTTACCATCACCGTTAAGTATGCGTGCTTCATTTGATAGTTCCCGCAGCAATTTTGCTGACATGCCCTCTGTGTATTTGTTGATGGCAGGTGTGCAATAGCGGCTCTGGATACTGATTAAGAAAAAACACAAGCATCATATGACAGCAGATGTAAACTATTTCATCATACATAATGCATACCTTACAGGAAAGACTTTCATACCATAGAATAGTACTGGGTAGCTAAAATAGCCAAAATATGATCCAAGAAGCACCTCAAGGAGCATCTCAATTTCTGTGGTGTGGTTTGGTTAAGTTTATCTTATGACCACTAGTAATTAATAATTGGCAGAGTTGTTTTTGATTGGACTTTCAGTCCTTTCTTTTGTCTTTGCAACAGTATTGGAAAAAGCACATGTGCAGAGATAAATCTTCCTGACTGCACGAGGTAATCACCTGTAGGCACAAAGGCACAAGAAATATTTCTAGCAGCAGGTGATAAACATAGAACTTTGCAGCATGGTTAATACCAGATTTAAGAAGTGCCCCTGGTTCACCATAATTGAGTGCGTTTTTGTTTCTGTTTTAATCTCTTTATCAGTTGAGAAGACTAGAGCACAATGACCACTGTTTAAAAAGAAAATGGTTGGTCACTTACCGGTTATGGACTGATTGGGATGTGAAATTTAATTTCAGGAATTTTGCCATCAGTGCGATTTTGGCATAGTTGTTGCCTGATGTCATAAGCGATATAGAGGTCAGAAGGGTTCCTGCATCCATGCCGTGAAGTCTCGGTTGAGATGACCAGACACCAGATGTATGGCCTCTTTCTTTAGTCTTCTTTGGGCATTGCCAGCATATTAACAGACATGTGCCCCTCTTCTTCTGTCTGAAGTCAAGTTTCTCCCCACAGCCCTTCTTCCTACAACATGAGCCAATGGCTGCTAATAGCAGTCGTTCAAGTACAACATTGAATGCTATACATTTGCGCGAGTCGATGGCCTCCTCTGTTCCCATTGTCATTCTCAAATCTCTCCAGTTGGTGTCTGGGATGGGCATGTTTTCTTCATCACTGTCATCATCACTCACAACAATATCTGTTACATCAGGATCACTGAAATATGAAGAGGGTTATTTGAACCTTGATGTCTGGCTTTGTTTGAATTCCATCCTTTTTCACATATTACATATTATCAATTAACCACTGAGACAATCCTCTTCTAGATTTCCTAGAACAAGACTTTGAAAGGAGGCTATAAGCCTAATCTGGGACTTGAAAATTGCCATTTTAGTACTGTTTTATGGTGTCAAAACACCTCCTATAAGCGGCACCCTGAGTACAGGAGGACCTTACAAGCCTCACGTTCAATTGGGTTCTGGTATAAGCCACAGCTTATACAAAAGAATTTACGGTGCCCGGTCCTGTAAAAATTATGCTACTATGAAAAGTTTTTAGATGTCGGTCAAATATTTGTACTTACTATTCTAGTATATCTTCCTCTCTGGGCTCATCCTCAAATAATTTAGGAGAATGTGGCAGAGGGATGTCCATGAGTCTCCTTCGTGTTCGTCCACCTTTCTCTTTGATTGGAGTCAAGAACTCAATCTCCTCTCCAGGCATGATCTCTAGAAATAACATATAAAGTTACTGTCAGTCAAGACATTACTTACGAAGGCTACATTCATACATCATGATGTTGATATACTCTGCCCCAGGACTTCATGGATGCATTATCACGACCAATGGGCATACTGTTGGGTGAATTCTAGTTTGAAATATGACCATAAAGAGGAGATGAGTGCTAATGAATTTCAGAGGCCTTATGTGGCTCATAGTCTTTGATTGATTAATCTGATTAATATCCAAAAGTGGGATACCCGCTTTATGGGACTGCCTCATTAGTTTACGGATATTTAGTCCTTTCTCTCTCAGTTTGGTCAGGCATTTAAAAGCTGCTTGTCCATACAGCTAGACCTTTGATCACTCAGGCGTGAAAAAGCAGGTAGGCCTGGGACTGCATAAGGCAAGAAATACAGACGTCTGGCTAATCCTATAAGACACACATTGACTTTGCATTAATGCTTAAGATGCTAAGGCAGAACTGTAGTGTATGTTACCTCCTTCACATTACAATTATAAATTGAGAAATTCTTGGAACAACATTAAAAAAATGGCAACTTACGAGAACTTAGGTCTTTGTCAGCCTTGGGTGTACTGCACACTGGTGCATTCCTACCACTGTTACCTGCATAAGGGGGGAAACATAATAGAACAGCAGTGACGAGTGATAAACAAAATATGAGATGGATGATCGAATCTATGGGTAAGGAAACTGTTACATTCCCTATTTTCAAACATTAAGGGTCAGACAAACCACAACCTTAGTCCACTCAACCGTGCTAGGCTCGGGCTAGTACGAGATCATGACCGGTGTTGTCAGCGTTCAGATGGTGGGCTTTAAAACCAGTCTACTCCTGATTCTGCGCTACAGGACTATAAAGTTTAGGGAGACCCCCAAACGCATACCCCCTCCCCCCAAAAAAACTATGAAGGATGTTTTCATGTCTTTGCCAAGTACCACCCCTCCACCTCCAAACCATCATGCTCAAGAAAACTATCCATGGTCCTTGGCACATTTTTCTTGTTTATGACAAACCCACAAACTCTGAGTACCCAGTACATCTTATCAGTGCAGTCACCACCCTACAGAGTATGCAGTAGTTTTATCTAGAAAATTATGTTCAGTACTGTGGTCACTATAAAAGGAGAAATTTCATGGCATTGATCAGGATACTGCCCTATACAATCTCAGTCACAGGTTGTTGGTACTGAGAAAATCAGTAAGCAATTGGAATTTAAAGGGGGCAATGGAAAGAACAAAGGGAAGACGCTATTGAAATTTAAAGACATGCAGGGTTAGCTTCTTTGCTGAATCTTACTGAAAAATCACTTCCTATTGGCGAACATACACATGACTAGCACAAGCCCAGAAAAGCACTTGCAGGAAGAATTAAAATGCATACCCTACTCCCCTCTTCTAAAGTAATGTATGACTTTATCAGCCTCCACAGGACTCCCTTTAGTGATTCCTACCTTGCTTTGGAGTTGTGTTGGTTTTTGGAGGGCTAACTGATGGGTGTCCTGTACCGCTCAGAGGCTCAGGAATCATTGCAGCAGTAATCTTGGACGAAGCTGACTTTCCCATTTGATGTGTTGAAATACCTGATGTAAAAGAAATAAGTTTCGTACCTATATATGGAATTCATTGCAGGAAAATCATAATACAATGATCACAGATGTGCATACATACATAGAACATAAATGATAATGCAATTGCTGAAATACATTCTACCGTAATCTCCCGCATATAAGCCGCGTCTTATACGGGGGGGTTTAGTTCTCATTGGAACCACAAGGGGGACAACAAGACCTTTCTTTTGATATCTTACATGCCCCCTGGGGACAAAATGGGGCCCAGGAGGGCCCAAGGTGGCCCAAGCTACCCATAGGTTTTTGAATTTTGAAAATTCATTCAGTAGAACCAAAGTTATGAATTTTTCATTTCTTGGAGAATTTTCAAAACTCTAGGTGCGCCTTATACGCGGGAGATTACGGTATGTCCAAAGAGTGGATTATGGTCTTATAACAAATGTATGACTAGCTCCAAAGAGTTCCAAGAGATTTGTGTTAGAATGATTTTAATTAAATCATGCACTAGGCAACCCCATATACAGTGAGGTCTTGATAGTCTGCCAGCTCCCGTCCCTGGGCCCCATTGGTCAGAAGTCAAAGCAGGCGGACTACCAGATCACACACCCTGGAGGTCAGGAGTCATGAAGAGCAGTGTCTGGGACAAATCCCAGTACATAATCTTACTCCTCCCACCATATCAACATGTTAACCTATAGACTCGGTTTTAAAAGAAAATTCCAATTATGTCAATCATATTCAAAACAATTTGTTTATTGTAGGCTTCATTATACTCAGAATTTGCTTTAGGCTATCAGTGCAGGTCCATTACGTCCTATCTGAAACTTCAGGAAATATGATGGTCACAGGGGTTATTGAGACATGACAGCCCTAGATGCTGTCACCAGGGTATATGCCCATTTATCAGTGGCACAAAACCAGGTCCTTCATGGACAGCTGGATAACGTCTGAGAAAGTGAGATTGAAAAAGGGATATGGGTCTGCAATACCCATCCAACCACTATCTGTGTAAATCTGAAGAATCTTTCTGTTAAATGGTCCATAAGCAATGTTGATACACTTTGTACAAGGAGTAATCTAATGTGTCTGTGATGGATATAGGCCTAACTGACTTAATTTGATACTGAATGCTGAATTTTGACACAGACAGGCGATGCTTTACTGATTGACCTTGGGGGGGGGGGAGTCTGCTGTCAGCACCAGGTGCCCTGGTGGAGTAAAAGGACACATTATATAGCTGATAACACATAGCGTTCCCGAATGACCATGACAGACGGAACCCAGATCTGGCAGACTATAGGGACAGATAAAGAGGCATAAAATCCGTCCTGATAGCAGCTGACGGTTCCCAAGGCTAGTGGAGCATCAGGGGACGGACTATCAAGGTCTCACTGTACATGATTCACTTCAAGGGCGACATTGTGGCTCAAAGTTCATGTTGTAGGAATTTGGCACACAACATTGATATATTATGATGAAACATGGGAGAAAATTAATCCATTTGGATTGCCAGGGGGTGCATTGACGGATTCTTGATGGGATAATAGGATGGTGCAACTTACTTGATGTTTCATCTCCTAAAGTTACTGGTGTGCTGCAATCCATGGCCAGTGTTTTTCTACAGTTTGGGACTGAAATGAAATAGTATACATAGGAATTTAGAATAACACTGTATGTATCAAGTCAAGAGTGTTAATTTGTCACCGTTTTGAAAATACCTCTTTGCAGAGGCGTAGGAAGCAAATCTTCATTGGGGGGGCCCGGCGAGGGCACCATTGTGACCACCTTGAATTGTCGGCTGAAGCGTGATGGCGTCTATATATGCGTATTTAGAATTCATATAGAAAAGTGATTTTTGGTAAATTTTGGATCTGACTTTAGGCTCAGACCCCCATTCTCCCTATGACATCACCATAATAATCTAAATTGAGATGTAAAGTTTTAGCTTCTTTTCCATTGTGTTTATGAGTTCTTGGAAAATATTGGGGGGCCCAGACATACTCAGGCCCCACCTCCTTCATAATTGGGGGCCCAGGCCCCCCTGGCCCCCCTTTTCCTACGCCCCTGCTTTGTGACTGTACTTGCCAGTACCTCTCAGTACTGTGCTGTCTATATGGCAGAAACATACATGGATCACTCTATATTTGGATGAACTCATACCTGACTGGCACATCTATCAGTCATAAGGAACACAGCAGTACAGGAGGTAATGCAAATACTATGGACTCTAGTGTTGGGGTTGTATTGCATTCCTTACTAGCATTGCTGTATTGTGACACTGAATGGTTTAGCAGTGTGTAACACTTTGCCGTCCTAAAGGGTTAACAAGCATGGATGACCAGGTGCTTTCCCAGTGGTGACAGAGAGCTATTTAGATGAACCCACACCTGACTGGCACATCAATCAGTCATAGAGAATACAGGAGTACAGAGAAGGTAGGACAAATACACTGTGCTCCTGTGTTAACACATCAATTACCATTGGAATATGGTGACCTGCTGGTACACGGGCCTCCAGTGGCAATACATCAATTAACGTCATCAAAGGTTTCTCTTTCATTACACTGGAACCATACACCATTTAGCACTCAAAACTGTTCATATGTTGGAACATGACCCCTGCTTTGTGAATTCATTTATATCCACTTGCTACTACTGATATAAAGAATGTGAAATGTAAAATACTTGAATAACTAGTTGATGTATTGTACTGACCTTTTTGGCAAGCAGGACCATAATTATACAAGAATGCAACTCTGACAAGTTACCCACAAGGGCCCTATAATAGATGAAGATAATGATGCACACTTATTAAACAAGACAATATCGCTAAGTGTAGTTACTATTATATCATATTTTTATACTTGCTGGTATTGATCCATTCATAAATGATCACTTCTCATTTGGCAGTAAATTACATTAATCAATCTTAAACAGTGACACCCTGTCTGAGAAACATGGCTTTATAGAGTCAGTGATTCTGTCAGTAGTATGATGGAGAGCCATGATGTACCACCCCCTCTCTTTCCTGCTTCTTAGATATGGAAATGAATGTGTTAAAATATTGAAGAACACTTTCTATATATAATTATATACACACACCACAGTAATGAAGTGCCACATGGATTGATCACATCATGAATCATTGTAATCATGTGTTTTCAATGATTTCAGGAATACATATTGTATTGATGCCATGTGACATAAATGCAGCTCTGGTGCATTTACGTTTTTTTTGCCAGCACCAAGTCGGTTTATCATGTTGGGAAATGTACATGGAAAACTGAGTTGACAAGCCCACTGACAAATATTCTGCAATATCATTGCTATTCTCAAATATACATGTAAACATTGGGATATTGCCATGTGTACCTTTCTCTAATCATCATGATAGAAATGCCATGTTTGGAATAAATATCAGTCTTGTAAAAGTGTGGAACAGTGGAGTTACTTGTAATATCTGAAGTACTAGATATGGGCCTTAATTTTTGGAGTTATCATACCTCCAGAGTGCTCATGCAGTGCTATAAACACTTCTCATTGAGGCAATAGGAGATATAACTGTTGTCGGTTTATCCTTTTTAACACTGAAAGGCTGACTAGTTCCTATGCCTGAAAGCAAATGATGGGGTATGATAGAAAAAAAGCGACATTTGGCTAGGGTGATCTGGCTCCTGTCATTTGTTTTTTGAACAAGGAGAGACAAGCAGTAGATAAATAGGCAGGGTGTCACTTGTTCTTACTGAGTAGGGAATAAGTAAGTCGGGTTATGTTAGCCAGATTTGCATTTTTAACTTATTGATGGCTAGATGAATGTTTACAGAGTAGTTAAACTGACATTTTTCTATATTCCGAACACATAGTATCATATGTTAAATATGCCACTTAGTGAAGTACCTTTACTTATGCCATAGCTAATACCGACAACACTAAAGATTAGTACTAATTATGCTGCATTCAATGGGGGATGGAATACGATCCTCGCATTTTCAGCGGCGCCATTTTGAAATTTATATAGAGCTAATTAGTTTCATATTTAGGTATGCTTGTTAGAAATTTTATGAAAAAAGAACGATTGAACTAGTTAAACAATATTAAGTTATAACAATGTAAATAGAAGAGAAAGGCCATGTTAAAAATGCTAATATCCCCATGCATAAGCCTTAATACGAAACTAAGGGCTTGAGCTCTACTGCTAGCTCCCAACCAAGCTGAGCAAGATGTCATGGCAGATCAAAACAAATCAAGACGACTGGACGAATTGAAAATAAGTAAATATGGTTGTGTTTCTTTATTTCAAAGCAATTTAAACCCGTAGGCCATGGCATAAATGCAAATACGATGCAAAATTATTCACTGTGAGTTGATATTTGCTTATTTCTTCACTCGGTACATCTTGATAGGACCAGATTAATCAAAGTCTCATGTACATAACTGATTTCTCAGTCCCTGTCTGACTTTGCCCTGTGGTGCGCCTTCAGTGAAGGCCTGCTTTCTATCAAACTGACACTTCAGCCTCTGGTAGCTGGTTTTATCCTCATTTTTTCTATTGATGATCTTTGTCAGGACACAGTGTTTTGAGTCTGACCAGAAGTTCAGTTATAGGTTGTTAATCACCAGACATTATTTATTACTCTGTATGTTGTACTGACGTCCGTGAAGAAAATCAAAAAAAGTGCCGGTAGATAAACTGTATGGTGTGTCTGCAGTACTGGTGAGACATTCAGCACAGCCTGATTCATGAGTCTCAGTGACACATTATAGAGTGTGTTTTACCCCCTCATCACATTATGACAATACACTATGACTGCACCTTGCAAGTCATACCAAATTCCTCACAGGAATAGCATTGACATTTCGAGTCATGCGGCTTCGAGCAATTGTAGAATCTTAAGAAATGGCCTTGAGGTGTGCATCAACCCTGTCAGGTCATCATGATATATGACTACAGAGTCTTGGTGAGTAACTCATCCGGACTGTACACTGTAACGAGTTGGGGTTTTATGTCAAGGTGAATATCGATGCCCCATTGACAATGCACTAGCCTCCCATATTGAACCCCTGCGTTAAATAAACAGTGCCAAATCCGCACGATGACGTCATACGCCCACCACGTATGCGCGACTGCTTCAAATGGTAAACAAACAAGATGGCGGCGCACAGCATTTTGCGTTGGTGGTAGCTGAAGATTAGCTAATTATGGATGATATTGATGAAATATCGATTGATTTTCCACTCAAACACCTTGACATAAATGTAAAGATGAACTCTGATTAGTTTGAGCCTCCTGTTTCTTAACTCGCGTTTCCTGCCCCCTCCGCACGAGGCCGTGCAGGAAACGCTCGAGAAGAAACGGTCGGCTCAAACTAATCATCGTTCACCTTTGCCATTATATTACAGGATCATTCTATGTAAATCAACAGGGGAAAGAGCAGTATTCTCAGATACACTGAGTGTCACTGTTTAGTGACAAGCTTCTACCTGTAGACACATATGTACTGGGAGTTGTCCTGTATAATAACTCTTGCATACCCTAGGCCAGCCAGTCACTTTGCACCAGAGTGACCCACAAAGGCATTACCTTCTGCTAAGAATGTATATGCTGATAGTGCCACCTCAGTCTAACAATGTCCTCAGAGCTTATCAATTAATTGTAATACAATAATAACTTCAATGGATCTAACATCATGCACAGTAGATAATGTATAAGGTTATCTGAGAAGAAACTAGGAACAACCGGTAATATACGCCAAAGACACCACACCTGTGTCTAAATTGTATATTTATAAGTGCCTGGACTATGAACTTGAAGCTAACATAGGCCTACCTGCCTTTATGTTAATCCACCCAGCAAATTGTCGTGAGTCCTCGTCAACCTGTGTGAAGTGGCTCACACATGTCGCTAGATGGAACACGACGTCGTTATAGCACAAGATCACCACGAATAGCAATTGCTATGCCACGGGAGTCTAACACACAGTGGCAAAAGATGATTGAATGAGTTATCACTCAAAAAGGAGTCACCATTGATGACCAATCATGGTGACAGATGACGACAATTTGCTGGGCAGTGTTAAAACTGAGTGCCCATGAAATAGTTAGGGAGAGATAGTTGTCTACTTCTCTCGCTCTCAATGATGGCACTTCGCTGGGATTGGAGACATTCTTGTCTTCATCAGGCCTGCATGGTTTATAGTATCAAGAGTGCATATATAAAACATAGATTATATATAGCAGTGCCTATACATACTATACAATACAGTTCCTGTAGTTTAACAGCACCTCTAGCTTTAATTCTACACTCCTAGTTTCTGTATATTGACAGCAATAGTTGCTTGAACCTCAGTTGCCAGCAAAAGTTTCTGTAAATTTACAGTATATTCTGCTGTTCCTTTACAGCAAAACTTGCTGTTCATTTACAGAAAATATCACTGTTATTTTACAAGACATATTTATGTAATTCTACAACATACTTTGCTGTTAATTTATAACGCATGTTTCTGTAGATCTGAATGATCTTACCCAGCAAATTGTCATGAGTCCTCGTCAACCTGTGTGAAGTGGCTCACACATGTCGCTAGATGGAACACGACATCGTTATAGCACAAGATCACCAGGAATAGCAATTGCTATGCCACGTGAGTCTAACACACAGTGGTGAAAGATGACGGAACGAGTTATCACTCAAAAAGGAGTCACCATTGATGACCAATCATGGCGATAGATGATGACAATTTGCTGGGTACTGTATGGTTACAGTGGTTGTTACTGTATGATTACTGTGGATTGTGTTGTAGAGTTAGATCAACTCACCTCCTGTAGATTTACAGCAAAATGTATTGGAACCAAAGCTTCCAAGGGTTTTTGCTGTAAAATAACCCTGGCTACTACTAACAGTGTATTATGCACCATGAAATGGACATTGGTGCACTATCTGGTCCTCGGTGGATCGGGATTAACTAGCTATGGCAGACAAAAGCTACATTCATGTATTATTGTTGACACTCATGCAAACCTCAGAGTGACTATATCCTGTCTGAGCTGACACAGCCCTTATCCACAGGGAACAGACCAGCTATCTGTAATTACATTTGTTGGATGTCAATCATAGAGAATCTATCCGTGCTGCTCTCTTATCATTCTAACATTAACCCTTAAGCCACTACAAAATGCTGCCAGGATCATGTTTCTTGCTCCTAATGATACACTGATGCAGTTCTAGTGTGTGAGCGATATATACACGTTATCAACATGTATGTTGGTTCTTATATACGCAGCCTGACAAAGTACGTATAAGCAGTCTTATTTACACCCTAAACATATGTCTGTGACCAACCCTAAGCATAATATGTTAAACATGTCCTGTGACCAAACCTGCACGTATGTCCTGTGACCCACACTGTGAATTAGTTTCTTACAACCCTATCTATGCATCTTGCAACCAACCCTGCACACATATATATGGACTAATTGCTGACAAATAGTGAGTAAATACTGATATATTTTGACTAATTGCTGACAAATAGTGAGTAATTACTGACATACATGTCCTGTGACCAACCCTGAAAATATATGTTGAACATGTCATATGATCAAAAGATCCCTATCTCTCTATCTCTTCTTCTATATCCCCCTTGTTTTGTCTCCTTTTCCATCTTCTGTTCTCCATATCTCTCTCCATCTACATTTCTCTCTGTTTCACCCTCTCATCCTTATTCTCGTGTAATGTATGACCGTCGATGGTTCGGAAAGGATCACGAATACAAGGATATCCGGTTCCAAAAGGCAACAAGTCTTTATTCAGTATCCTAAGTTACAGGGAGCTAAATAGATTCCGTATGGTTAAGAGGCTGTTCGGATAGCTGTGATTTACGACTACCAGGTAAGGCTTTGGAGTCAGTAAAGCTCTGATGGTATTCCTATGGAATCCGGTAGTATTCTCCTCGACCTAGGTTCCGACCCGGCTATTATATAGCCACAGGGGTTGGGTGGCAACCTCTCGTGTTTAACCCACGCAGCCCAGAGGGTGGTGCTGCCACCGCCTGCCAGGCGTACCAGGCTCTCAACCCAAAAGGCCGCTCCGCTCGGAACCTAGTCAACCCATAAGCCATAAACACTACTACTAAATCGTGCCCCTACACTCATTATATTCTTTTCCCTCTTTGACTTGTCTTCTTATCTCCCCCCTTACCATCTATCTAATCCTTAATCTACCTATTCACTGTCTCATATGGGTTATTCCCCTCTTTCACCTATCTCCCTGACCCCTGAGAGCCACTTTAACTAAAATCTCATTGCTTCTCCTCGTCAAGCCCTCTTCTGTCTGGGGTGGAATACCACTGTATTCCTAATCTCTGTGTAGAGGGTCTTTAAAGTGCTGTTGGCAGTCTCTGCCTAAAGGTTAATGTCAACAGTCTCCTCTATTTGAGTGGACTCTGCTAGGAGAGTAGTTTCAGCATTCTCTTGTTGGAGAGTAATGAGAGCAGTCTCTGCTTGAAGAGTATTTGTCAGTATTCCCCGCTTGAAGAGCTTTCATTATCAGCGGTCTCTGAATGGAGGGCACTAAAAGTAAACTGTTTGGAGAGTGTGATCCAGGTTCAGAATACCATTAGGAGGGCAATCATGTTTTTTTACATTCAGACTCTGCATCACCAAGTCAATTTGTCACAGATTGAAGAACACACGCGATAACTTCTATCATTTCTGTCAGCTGAAGTCCATGGAGAATTTCACGATGCTATTTTTGGAGGGCAATAGTTATTACACCACTGTGGAATGATGTGCAGGAGTGGGTGAGCGGCTGATTGGGTGAGATTGGGAAGAGAGTTTAGGATGTGAGAATGTGTGTGAGGTCAGAGATAGGTTAATAAGGCTCAATGATGCTATGGACTAATGTAATACAACAGGTGTTTTATAGTCTCTGGCCCTTTAAAGCCTGATCAATGTATTCACCTATAGTCTTCATGACTCACAAACCTTCCCACTGGCTAGAAGTACTGGCATTACTTTCCATAATCATAAATCATTGGGCCCAGTGATTTACGCTCCAACATTAAGAGTGTTGCAAGTAGTATATACATGCAAACTGAGCGCAATGGATTAGCTACTAACTAGGTCATGACCTACTGGTAGACCGGAAGTGACCTAGTTTCAGCCAATCAGAGGGCTGGATTTGACAGGAAGTGACGTCATAAGGTCATGACCTAGTTTTTTCGACCAATCAGAGAGCTGGATTTCATTTGACCTAGTGACCTGACCTAGATGCATAAATTAAAAGAATTGTGCAATACCTAGAGCTGACCTACTTACAAACCGAAAGTGACCTACTAACCTACTTGCAAAAACGTATGACCTACGTATGAGGGTGTATTGTGCAATCCTTGAAAGAAATTACACAATAACCATGACTCATTTTCTGATGCAATGTTCCTATGAATTTACGCAATACTTATGACTCATTATTTTGATATGAGATTAAATGCAACAAAGACACAACTCGGTTTTTTAATTCAATCTTTTTATTTTTTCTTCCTATCAGAGTACATGCTAGGTATGAATCATTATAATCAGATATGCTTTGCAAGCAGAGTACATGGATATTATATGGAAAATGAATTCTTGTTGCAGTACCAACTGCACCCGGTCTTGGCTGGAGTAGGACTTTGACTACGGTCCTCTAAGGCCCGCATTCTCTCCATTAAATCCTTCAAGGCCTTTCTTCCTATGTCGTTCTCCTCCAGGGCTACCACTTTGTCCATTAACTCGGCCATGATCATGAGAATCTTGTCTATTACTTCCGCCGTGCTCTGAAGCCCGTCTATCACGTCCAGTTCACGTTTAACTTTTCCTTTCACCAAAAGATTGCTCACGTCTGCTTTGACTGCTACTTCTTCTGGACTCATCTCGAAATTCATTGCCTCTTCTTCTCTCTTTTTCTCAGGAAGGGCCTGACTATTTTGTCCATTAAGTTGAAGGGGACCTGAGAAAACCTTTTCACAGTGTGGTGTGGATCCTTGGTCCGACATGTTTCTATGAGGAAGTTAATGCAGTGGGCTCCACACGTTTTAGCGTAAAAGTTTTGCACTTGTTTTCTGCTGAACGACCCGTGACCATCTGACGACTTTTGCATGAACCTCTGGTGATATATAGTAAATGGAGGTAAGCCATAGGGATCAAAGTAGAATACATTCCCGTTATGAGAAACGTAAAATGCCACCCAGTGCTGACCAGGTTTAGAGCTTGGATCTGTGTTACTGACGAAACATGTAGAGGGAATTGGTTTTTTAGGACATTGATTACTGGCAAAAGTTCCCAGGTAGAAACGCCTTGTGTGTGGATGGTTTCCCAGTGCACCTGTTATGTCTGAAGTTCTCATTTTTTTTCTCAGTTCATGTGGTAGTCTGTGACAGGAAGACAGTCAGCCGTTAGTTGGATGTTGTTGTCGTAGAAGGAACACAAGACGGCAGATATGGCATGAGTAGTCGGGGCGGCAAACCTAAGGGAAATGCCAGCTTTCCTTGCTTGATGAGATTTATACGACTGTCTTCAGGTGCTCTGTCTGGGGTGAGGTCGAAAACAAAGAAGGAATATCCATCTTTGAAATCTTCCAAAGTTATGCCACAGTCTTGCCCCAAAGCCGACAGCCCACTGTCTATGAACATTTGACTGTAGGCTCTGATGCAGTTGCCTGTTTCGAAGTCGGTCTTCAACTCAAACTTTTGATCGTCATATCTCACGCATATTTCCTTCACGTTGAAATGCCTGCAGTTGAAAGGATTTTCTGTCTTAGTCCCAGCAGCTGCTGTTTCCTTTATCATACACAAGACTATCCTGGTGGGGATCTGAGTAGTGTCAGGTTGAGTCCAACTGTAGTCTTGTGAGCCGCCGTCCAAAGTGTGTTTAGTTACTTTACACCTGGCTATGTGATAGTTGAAAGGGCCCCAATGTGGATTCCTGACACTGCTGACGTGAGTTTTCACCACCTCGTCGTCGACACATTTTTGGAGAAGTGTCATTTCAGCTTTGGTGATTTTGACCCAGTAGTTTTGATCGGCTGCTTGCATCATGTAGTAATTGGGCTGATTTTTTTCGAATATGAACTTGATTTCACAGTTCGGAGGCAGCACCTTGCACTGTTTAATTAAATCCAGGTGCGGCTTCATTACTAAGGCATGTTTGTTGCGGGCACTGAACTCTGCTCTCCGTGCCGTCCATCCAGCATTTTCGCCCGCTCTGGCTTCCATGTGACCACAGGTGTCTTTCATGTACTTTTGACACCCTTTCAACCGAGTCTCTTTGTCTTCTTTGTTGCAACAAATTGTGTCCAAAATGTAGGCCTTGAGACCATAGTCTTCATTGTTGCCGGTGACTTTCTCCCCATTTATCAGCAACTGACAGGAAGCAAAGAGAGCGTGTGCCAAGTTGTTGACTGGAGCAGCTTCTATGCCTACGGCAAGGTGAGTTGTTCCGTCTGCCGCCACGGCTTCCAGTTCCATGTACAGCTCAGTTTCTGAGAGGTCTGTGTACAGGTTGCTTGGTTCGAAGGTGAAGTCAAATGATTCAGTGTGTGGAGTCAGGGCATTGTTGGTAGTTTTGGTTATTTTTTGACACTTTAATATGTCCTTTTGAGTGACAGGCAAGGCGTGTAGGTCTAGTTCACCTACTGCACATACCTGACCCTTGGGATGAAGGAGACTCATGACTAGAACAAGGTCCTTCCTCTAGCTTGTCCTCTACCTCTGCCGCGTTGCCCCTTACGTCCTCCGCGCTTGCCGGTTGCTCGTCGTTTGACTGGAGGAGGTTCAGATGTACCTTTTATGTATCCTTGAGCAGAAGAAGCAGCCCTTTTGAGTAAGTTCTTCCCTGTTGCTTTACTTCTCCTAACTACACTTTTCTTGAAGCCTTTTCCTGATACCACGTCGGACAAGACTCCAGCTCCTGTAGTAAGCAAGGCTTTGCCTGCAGATTTGGCAGCTGAGCGTCCTATTTTACTTAAGAGGGGAACAGCTCCTCTCAGTAAACCACCTATTAACGAACCAAGTCCGTGCCCTCTTTGTCTGCCCCTGCCACCGTACGCTTGTAAAGCACCGTTCCCAAACTGTGATTTTCTGTAGTATTCAGCGTACTGACCCCTAGGGGCCAGGTATGGAGGTGTTCCATAGTAGTGAAGCATGGTAATATACTCCTATCCTTGAAGAGGTCTGAAGGCAAGTACCACCGACACTGATCCGCTTTCAAATGGTATCGGTTCCCCAGTCTTGTCTCTTAAGTATATCCCTATCTGTCTGAAGGTGGTTTTAGTGACTGGCAGATATATCAAGTTCTGGAAACTTATGGTTTGCATGTCACCGTTGTAGCGATTTATGTTGATTTGCCTCAGAAGGGGTGCTTTAGAGTCACCCACAAGACTGTGCTTGACTATGTCAGAGTACACGAAAGCACATCGACTTTTGTACTGAAGGTCTACCACGTAGGGGCTTTGTGTTTTTCCACTTAGGAAAACACTTCCGTCAAAACCTAATTGTTTCCCTAAGTTTTCTGGGAGTTGCATGACCACACCAGGAGGCAAGGAAACTACACTTTTCATTGTGTATTTGTTGTAGTGAAACACGGTGGCTTTGTTGTTTTTCCTGTAGTTTCTTAGTTTTCTCACCAACATGCTCTGTAGTTTATTTATGGTCCTGTTCAAGTATCCTATTAACTCTGAGTTGCTTTCCAGGTTCACACCTTCTAAGGCAAACATATTGTAGATACTACCTTCCTTGAAGTAATACTTAGACAGGTATCTGCTAATTTCCTTGAAGCGTGTACATATTTTCACAGCCTGTAACTGACTGGTAGAGAGAGGAGAAACATTAGCAGAGTCTGTGAAGACGGCCTTTTCTTCAAAAAAAGAAAGAGACCTTTTTTCCCTGTCATCCATAGACATCACTTCAGCCACAGCCGACGATATTTCCCTTTTCTCTCTGCCTGCCGTGTCACGCTCCCCCTCAGCCTCCTCCTCTTCCTTTTCCTCCTTCTCTGGCGTGGGTTGGTTAGAAGTGAATCCTCCAGATGGCGTCTCAGTCGCAGCAGCAGGAGTTGGTGGACTTTCACTTTCAGGACCAGCAGGAGGAATGGTTTCAGTCGATCCCACAGGGTTGACATGACGTAGGTTTTTTGTTATTTTTACTCCTCTCTTCAAAGCAGATTGGGCTGATAAATTTGATGTAGAGCTTGAAGCTCTACTGAAGACACTATGGGCTCCTGGTTTTTCCAGAGGAAAAAATTCTCTTCTGCGTTTGTTCAATAAAGCTACTACAGAGCGGAGGTTGTTTGTCAGGTCGTTTTCTCCCTGTACCAAGAGAATGGGTTCTTCTTTAACGTTGTACCACGTGGTAGGACAGGTTATTTCTTGAAGAGCACACTCTAACTGAGTAGGAGAGTTAATGTATTCTGCCAAAATTGTATTGTAACTAGTTAAAGTGTTGTCAGGAAAAACGTTCATAGATGAGTTACTAGGTAAAGTTAAGGTAAACGCCATTTGTTTATGTTCTTGACAGGTTCCCAAGAGTTAAACTTGTCTCCATAACCCTTCCACTTGATCAAGGCTTCTCTTTTCTTGCCTTTTCCTCTGTATTTTACTATTTTTTCTATGTTGTAGCGTCTTCCGTGACGGACTTGCACCTTCTGAACTTCAGGTTCGTAGAAGCTTCCTTTTATCTCTTCTCCAAGGAGATCTTTCAGGTTGTACCCTTTGGGCGAAATGTTGTCGACTGTGTATATTTCCTCAGTCCAGTTAGGTTCGTACCCTCTGTTAAATGTTTTCTTTGTTTTCAACATTCGCACTTGATTTTTTCTCTTCAACTGAAGGACAGGAACTTTTTTCTTTTGAGGTTGATCGTACAACCTGTAGAACAAGACTTCAGAGTTGTCTTTATCTATGTCTGAAGGGGCAGCTCCTAAGGATTTGTGGTAAGTCAAATTGTAGGACTTAACCAAGTCGGGCAGCAAGTCAACCCATTTGTAGTTATTGAAATGAGAGAAACATCTCCACATTTTTCCTTGTAAAGTAGAGTTGAACCTTTCGGCTAAGGCACACTTCACGTCGTCGTTCTCTCCTGTGAAAAAATTGATTTTTTGATCTTCACAGTGTTTTTTGAAAATTTTGTTGACAAACTCTTTGCCCTTGTCAGTTTGAATTTGTTGAGGTTTTCTTTCTTTGCTCATTTTTTTGAAAGCCTCTGTCACGTCATCAGCTCTCTTACTTTTCACAGGTTGTCCAAAACCATACCTTGAAAAAACATCTATTCCCGCTAGAATGTACTGGTATCCTTTGTTTTCCTTTGAAAATTCTCGCATGTCTATGAGGTCAAGTTGCCACTGTTTGTCTATCCCCCATGTTTGTGTTTTTCTTCTTGGAAATCTTCTCTTGTAAGGTTTGTGTCTGGTGTAAGCGTCTACATCTTCCAAAGCTTGTTCTATGTTTTTTTTCTTTGTTTTCTTGAAGTGATGACGTTGAAGTTTAGATACACTGGTGAAACTTCCAGGTTGTTCAGGATCTGTGTAAAACCTGAGGACATCTTTTTTCAAAGCCTTGTGCGCCATATAAACTTACGTCCAGTTCCTTTTTGACTTACTTTCCTCTTCTTTATAGGGGAAGCTCTTTTCAAGGGACTGGCAGCAAAGGAAGGACTGTGCCCTGCAAAAGCTGACTTGTTTTTGACAAATTTTAAGGTGGGGTTCAGCCTTTTAACTGCTCTCATGAAAACCTGGCTTCCTTTAGGTTGGTCCTTTTTCAAAGACTTTGGTCGGGCAGCAAAAGCTAACAAATCTGTTATGTCAGTTCCAGGCACACGTTCCCCGTTAACATATATTTCTCCGTCTCTGTTCCAATTCAAAATTTCACTTCCGTGACGAGATAATTCTCTGTAGAGATTTTTAGCAGTCGTTCTGTAACTTGCGGGTATTCTTTCTTTTATGTCGGCGTCCATACCCTCTGTGTTGTCTCTTGCACGAGGTTTAAATCCTTCCTCCCCTTTGAATTCGTCTACACTGTCTCCGTCTGAATCGTCAGGAAGTGGTGGATCGTCTCTAGTCTCTGTGAAAGTGTGGTCATCGTCGTCGCCGTCGTCGGTGTCCTCTAAAGAATTGTTTACACCCCTAGCTACTGCTGCTGCTCCTGCAGGACCTTGTCCTACTGCTCGACCAGGATAGGGACCTTCCCTACGTTGTCCTAAGGCCTTGGCTTTTTTAGTTAAAATTCCCGACTTTATCATAAGTTGATTGTACTGCCTTAACTTTTCCTTCAGTTTGAGGTTAGGAGAGTTAAGCACCTTATGTGCTTTACTTTGAAGGTGGTTCAGGACTTGAACCAGGCTGGAATCAGGAGTTAAACCTTCTCTTAAAAGTTGAGTGCTGTAGTACTGGTCTTGAACACTAGGTCCAGGCTGGGGAGGAGAGGAAGGACTAACAAAAGAAGGGTTTTTTTCTCGGGGAACAAGATCCGCCCTTTCGAGGGCCATCCTTGAATAAGACATGATTTTTTATCGACGTGCTCCTATGAGACCTGTTATCAGGGGTAAGGCGAGACCCAAAATGGTTCCCAAAAATCCACCCTTTTGCTCAAAGGTTTTCCTCTTCTGCTTAACGGTAGCCTTGTGCCTTGTGACTGACTTGAGTTCTTTCTTGTAGGGTGATAAACGTTTGACTGCGTCGGACTCGTTACGCAACAGGTTTTTGTTCATTACGTTGACGCAAATTTGACTCATCAACCTAATGACCTCATCGCTGAGACCTTTGATAATGTGGGAACACTCTGCCGAGGAACACTTGGATATGTGTTTCAACAAGTGGTAATGTTTCCTTATTGTTTTAAATTTTCCTCCAGAAGGAGATCTTTTGGTCACCATTCTATCTTTTTCTTTTCGAAGCTGAAGCTTGAGGAATGAAAACCAAGGTGTTCCAAGGAGTTGTTATGCTGTTTCTTACCCTAAGCTCGTTAGGTGTGCTCTGCTTAAAGTCCAATAGGATGTATGAATGTTTCTCTTTGGTTTCTGAGTTATATACCTCCGTCAAAAAGGATTTCTGTCCTGGAAAGGCCTGTTTGCTAATGTGCCCTATCTGACTCATGTCTCTAGGGTTTTTAAAAACAACTAGGTAGTGTGCATTTAAGCTCAAGGTTCTGAAGGCAGGATTGTTGAAAAACAAGTTTTGAGTAATAAAAATTACACTTAAACTGCGATGGTGAGAGCCCACAGTGAAAAGTTTCATTATGGTGGGAACGTACTCGGGATCCATGAGATCGTCTATTACGACCAGTCCATGTTTAGTCACGTCTCTTTCATCCTCGAACAAAAAGTCTTCTGAAAGAAGACCTTTGTTAAACTTAACCCCCAACTTCAGCATTTCGTCGAATCCATCTTGCCATTGACTGTAGCAGTAGTATATGTCGTGTATTTTTGGAGTAACAAGCTCGTCTACACCTTTAATCAACTTGAAAACAAGTTGACTTTTTCCACAAGAAGTAGGTCCAGCTATGATCATTGTGAAGGGGCTTTGTAGACGTGGGTCAAAAATGATCTCCTTTTCCTTGTGATCCATGTTGGACGATATCTTAAACCAAAGTGACCAAAGGAGCAACCTCGTCCTCTTTTAAACCAGTTGAACCCTTGTTCAAACCTTCCACGTAAAGAGCTACATCAGAAAGTCCCATGTTGTATAGACTGGCTATAAGGCAGCTTGGATGAGATATTTCTCTATATTTCCAAACCATCAGAACTTCGAAAACAGGATTTGTGACACCTTTTTTCCCTGGAACAGGGGTGGATATGAGGTTAAGTTTGTGGTCGCTCAATCCAAGTTGAGTTCCCAGTTTCCTCCAGTCAAGCATTTTGAACTTGTCTGCCAGGTTGACGAACAAAGTATCAACTTTCCACTGTTCTGGAGGAATTTCACAATGGTCCACTACATTGTAATATCCCATGTACCATCTACAATAATCAGTTAGATCGTAACGACCTATGTCACTTAATGCATGTCTCAATACCATCCACTTGCAACGCACGTTCTTTCTGCTCCATGAAATAAGCATTTCTCTCCCCATAGAACGAAGAGACGGTATTTTTTCCATGTAATCCATTAAACTTAGTCTAAGTCCTAAGTAAACCCCTAATCGAGGGTAGTCTTTTTCAGATATTTTTTCACTGACCTTGAATAACAACTCGTCCGAAAGGTGAAACTCCATAGCAACCAAATAAAAGGTGTTCAGCAAGTAAGGTAGGCAGGTAGGAAGGCAGGTAGGTTATGACAGGCTAGAAAGCATACAGTTAACTTATATAGGGTAGGGTAGGGTAGGGTAGGGTAGGGTAGGGTAGGTGGGTAGGTGGTTTAGGTGGGTGGGTGGGTGGGTGGGTTAGGTGGGTTATTTGGGCGGCCAGCCCGGGCCAACAAGCCCCAAACCCCCCATACTTGAGGGGTGCCCCCACCCCCCCACCCCATAGTTTTTTAAACCCACCCCCACCCTTTCCTACCCTACCCTACCCTACCCTACCCTACCCTACCCTATATTATCCTACCCTATTCTATCCTATTCTATATATCTCTCCCATTCCCTTCCCCCTGTTTAGGTAAGCATGTTACATCGTTCTTCGTTCGTTTAAATTTGTTATGACGTTGAGTGTAAAGCGAGCTGATTGTGGTGAAAACAGTGAGTAAGGGAGATAAGCTGGGTGCACCACATAGCCAGATAAAACCAAACTTTTTCTTTCTCCTCTACACTGAAATGATCCAGGGACGATGATGGGATGTGAAATATGGGGCAGGAGGAAAACAAAGTTTTGGTTTCTAAGCACTCAGCTAGAAGTTCCAAAATAGACATGAAGAAATGAAGACGCTGGTTAAGTAGGCGGGGATTTTCTTTGGCGTGATGCTCTTCTGCCGCTTTCAATGCTTCCAAATGGAAGGGGTTTTTCAGTGGGCCCTTTCCCTTTCTTCCATGCTTCAGGGCATAACCCAAGGTTTCCACCGCTGAAAATTTCGACAAGTTATGACTCAAAACCATTTTCCTCAAGGTTTTTCTGTCTTTGGATGTAAAACTTGATTGCACTGAAGAAAAAACTAAGTATAATTTTTTCCGGTGAAGAACACATTCTTTCAAGTATTTGCACACGTACCTGAAACAAATTGAAGAGCAACATATAATTTCATTTCTTTCCCTCACGTATGTCAGAACTTGAGTGTCGTCGGGGTGACGTTGTTCTAATACACGCTGCAGGGAGTAACGCGACATAGTAGGGCGAAGGTTGTTGTGTCAAATAACGATGGTTTAGTCCCCGTTTAACCTTTATAGGAAACCTGTCAGTCTTTCCTTATCGCACTTTCCTGAAATGATTTATTGCTCAAGGACGAAACAAACGTCAGGGTCAGTGCCTGAGCGTTTTGAAAAGAGGGGAAAACATGTGGAAGGGTGGGTTTGGCCCAGGGGCCTTACCCGGAGGATCATCGTTTATTTTTGTTCAGTTTTATTAGGAGGACCAAAAATTAGATACGGGGTAGGCTGTTACCACCTTCAGCTGACCTTTTTCATGGGAGGTAGTTATTTCAGTTATAACTCTCACAACATGACAGCATCCATGGTAATTGTGTCCAATCTCTGTCCTGAATCCTCTTTCATAGAAAATTTTTGAACCTAAAGAGTGTGTAATTTTGTCTGGGTGAAGTAAAGTGGCTTTAATTAAAGCCTTCACCATAGTAGAATCGATGAAAACTGAATTACCAGGCCCTCCCCCCAAAGGTTGATCCCTTAGAAAAAAGGGTTTTTGTCTGTCTGAAATGAATTTCTTTGAACTTCCAGAGGAAATGGAATGTCTAGACATCAAGTGTACCATGGCACCATGTCCCAAAAGAACACCTGAAAAAAAACTTTCCCCATTTTCTGAGATAAGTTTTTTCACAGAGGGTCCACTAGGAACCAATGCAGTGGTTTGGTTGTGCAAAAAGCATTGTTTGAAGTTACAGTTAGGAGGGATGTAAAGATCCCTGTTCAAATTTTCAGGCAGAATTTCCACACAGCCCACACCTTACCTTCTTCTACACCCCTCCTGATGTCTGAAATAAACACCTCCTGACGCCTTTTGTGACCTACGGTCAAAGACAAAGGCAAAGGACAAAAGTAAGCCATGTCTGCTTGAGAGAAGCTAGTTCTGATAAATGACGAATGGTCTGCGTTAATCACAGAATGGTAACAACAAGATTCGTTTTACAAGCCTCACCCTGAAGGTTGACTGAGCGTTATCACGTTTTTTTATTTTAGTTAAGCTTTTTACTTTTTTCCAAAACAACACTGACTAAGTGTAAAACATACTATGAATGGAAAAGCACGGTTATCTACGACTCATGGACGTGGTTGTACGTTATCTGAACGACAAGGGAACGTCCCAGCATCGTATCAGGATAGTTACTATAAAGTAGGCTTGAGCTGCTCAATCTTCATCAAACCTTTTCTGACGTTTGTCTGCTGTTCGCCGTCCTGCTCCTGCACCTTCCAGCCCTGCCACCCTTTCATCTTCAAGGAGAACAATGCCTGGTCGCATGAAGACGGGACTTAGTGTCAGGAGAGGAGGAGCTAAAAAACTGGCTCCACTAACTTTTACTACTTCTAAACAGACAGTGGAAAAGGCGTCGGGCATCGCCCCTCCTCCTACCTCTCCAGCCTCACCTGATAAACCACCTGCAACTCCTGCTCGGCTTCCAACTGAAGTGCCTGATGCAGGAGAACAGGAAGCCGCTCTTGCAGCTCTTCATGGCGAAATCACTGATTTCCTGGATCGCGTCCGGGATCGCTCTCCTCAGGAAGCTGGCGACGGCGATTTTGACATCAGGGAATACATCAATCCCCCGGCACCTTTGAACTACCAACCCCCCACTGAAGCACCTACGTCCGCCTCTTACTCGCCCGTGACTCCGGAGGAACCTTCTCCCCAGGTCAGTCCAATAAAGGTTATAGACCTTACAACCTCATCACCGGCAGTCAAACCCATAGAAGTGGTGGACTTAACACAAGGGACACCTTCACCTGCTCACCGCGGGGGGTATTCGCAGGTAGAGGTTATAGATTTAACCGGCCCTTCTCCTCTGTACTCTCTCCCGGTTCCGGTAGAGGAGCTGCTTCTTAAAAGCCCGCCGGAAAAAAGAAACTGTTCCAGTGAGAGAGAAGGGGAGCCTAAGAAAAAAAGACAGAAGCGCGCCTACCACAAGAAAACCCCTGTCTCTACCCCTGCTTCAGTTTCCTCAGCGACTTCATCCTATGGTGCCGAGCCAATTGGTTCTGTCCCAGGTGTTCCTTCTTCTAAAGACAAGTCACACAGGCAAAAGTTTGGGGAGGGCACTGCCCCCAGTTCTTCCAGCAAGCTTGTGGGCTTTAGGTCAGTGCCTTTGGTGGCAAAAAAGTGGCCTGCTCGATTTGGTTTCCAAGAAAAGTCACCTGCCCCCAACCAAGTTTTTTATCCGGAAGGGGATAACATAGAACGCCTGCATAGAAATATACAGGGAACCTAGCATCAGGGGAGTATGCTTGAGAACCTACCTGGACAAACCTTACGAGCGGTGCTTAAACCTAGAGGCGCGTGAATTCAGGAACTTAGTGGACCAGATAGAGTGCATCCTAGGAAAGTACAAGGAGTTACACCGCCTAGCTGCCCTTGGAGAGAGGAAGGTGGATAATCTTTTGTTGTCCTTGAACCAAGACTGCACCGACCCCAGTGGAGGCCGGGCTATGGTCCTGGTAAACTTGTACAAGGGAACTCCTAAAGTTCACATAGGAACAACCAGCTACGTGGAGGAAATGAACGCCTCGGTGTCTTCCAGCTTCAGAATGCCCCCCTCAGCCACACACTGCGGACACACTGTGTCCCCCTTCATTCTGGAGGACATAAAATCACGAGTTGGTCCCTTCCTAGACGAAACGACCGATTTCTACTCTGGGTAAGTGGTCAACTTTGTATAGTGTCTGGTCAACAGCTCCTTGTTCAGTGCTTTTACATTATCATGTATATCAGCTAATTTGTAGTTAGATTTAGATGTACTCCGTTTTTAGTCAACATAGCCCAGCGTAGGTTTAAGTTCCATATGTACTCCATGTATACTTAGGTTAGGTTTTAGTTATAAGTTTGTATATTGAACATAAAGTGAAACAAGAAAAAGAAACCTTAAAAAATGCCGCCCAAAAAGGTAAAACAACTTTACACCGTCAACTGTCCAATGTGTAACACCCCTAGACCTCCACGTTTGGTTACTGTAGAAAACAGTGGAAAAACTTTATGTTACTCAGATTCTTGTAGAAGAGAAACTTTTTCCGACAGCTTAGAACTTCCAAAAGAAATAGAAAAAAATTCTTTGCATAAAAGCAGTTACCGTGACAACTTCAAGTCCATAGCTTCAGGTTTGGCTGTGCTTGGTAAGCTTCAGTCCATTTTCAACGTCAGAATGACAAGTTTCAACAAAGACTTGGGAGCCAAACAGGTAATAGAGGCGCTTACCTCTATTCATAGAAATCAAGTTATGGCTTACAAAGTGGCTGTCTCTTTTGGAAGGTTGTTGTCTTCCTCTAAGGAGGAAGAAGAAGAGAAAGTCATGTACTTTCATGCTTCTGCCAACAACTCGTCTTTGTTCTATGACAGTGAAAGTCATAGAGACCCTTACATTTTTATAAGGGATGACAAAGACTTTGCAGAGTGTTTAGATTTAATAGAAAACAACATTAAAGAAGACACTCAAAGACCCTCTACTAAATGGAGTGTAATAGGCAACGTGAACGCCAACATCACACTCATAAGGGCTACGGGAGGAGAATATCTTTTAGGTAAAATGAAAACTGTTCCACCAGGTTTAAGACAAAGAGGAATGCAACACTTTCACAGAGACCCTAAAACCAAAAGGGCGTACAAGGACAACTTGTGTTTCTTTAGATGTCTGTCTTTCTTCCTGTATGAATCTTTAGAAAAAACTCAAGAGCTTTTCCTTGAAGCCTATCCAGGGGTGAACAAGGAGACTTTTGAGGGTGTTAACATAAGAGATTTAGACAGGTTAGAAAAAATGTTTGAAGTTAACATAAGAATTTTTTACCTTCCCTCTTTAGGTAAAAGAAAGGGGCGACCTAAAATTATAAGGTCAAACATGTGTTCATCCAAAAAAATCATGAACTTGAACTTACACAGAAACCATGTAAGTTTAATAACTAACATGGGACTGTATGGTAAAATGTACCCCTGTGAAAAGTGTCATAAAGTTTTCACTCGTAGCTTCCTTTTAAAACAACACAATGGGGTGAAAAAAGATTGCACCAAAGTCAGCTTCAGGTACAAAGGTGGAGCATACAATCCATCCAAAACAGTTTTTCAAGTTTTAGAGGAACTGGGAATAGTTTGTTCACCTGAGAAAAAAATATACCCCTATAAAATTGTTTTTGACTTTGAAAGCTATTTCGTCCAACCTGAAAATTCGTCCCCAGAAAATGCTAACACTGTGATAGAAAAAACTCACATACCCCTTTCTGCCAGTGTAGCTTCTGATTTTCCTGGGCATACAGAACCAGTGTGTTTTGTCAGAAATTCCAACAGGGACGACGATCCTTTGGTTAAAAATGTGTTGGAACACATAAACAACTTGGGGCAGTTGATAGGAGAACAGGTGAAAGAGAATTTTAGAGATGTTTTAGACGAACTAGACTCTCTAGAAGAAAAACAAAAGGAACTAGAACATAAAGCTAGCAAAGTTTTTCCAGCAAAGAACAAAAAAAATCCAAAAAAAAAATCTCCCATGTTCTTGAAGTGAAGGAAAAACTTCTTACCTACATAGAAAGAGTCCCTGTTCTAGGTTTCAACTCTGGAAAGTATGACATTAATTTGATAAAAAAGGAATTTCATTCTTTTTTTATAGACACAGACAAAACAGAAATGAAAACCATAAAAAAATGCAACAAGTACATAGCAGTGTACACAGACCATCTTCTTTTCCTTGACATGTTTAACTATTTGGCACCAGGTTATTCCTACGCAAACTACCTGAAAGCCTTTCTAAAAGGGAAAGCTGAAAAAGGTTTTTTTCCCTACGAGTGGATGGACAACATAAGAAAACTGAACAACAAAGCTCTTCCTCCACGCCACTGCTTCTACAGTTCTTTGTCGGGTGGTGGAATAAGCAAAGAAGATTATCTTGAATGTAAAAAGGTCTGGACAGAAAACAAAATGAAAACTATGAAGGACTACTTGATATATTACAACAACCTGGATGTTAAACCCTTTGTTTTAGCCATAAACGAGCACACAAAATTTTTTATAGATCGTGGGGTAGACATGTTCAAAGACGGTTTAACTTTGCCAGGTTTAACCTTGAAGTTTCTTTTCAACAACACTGCACCTAATGCCACTCCTTACATTCTTTTTGGCGAGAAAGAAAAGGATGTTCACTCCTTGCTCAGACGCAACTTAGTAGGGGGTCCCTCTATTATTTTTCACAGACATCACAAAAGTGGAGAAACAAGAATAAGACAAAAAAAATACGGGTCACAAAGCAAAGTATGCAGACACATAGTAGGGGTAGATGCTAACAGCTTGTACCTCAAGTGCATGGGTGAAGAGCACTGCACAGGTTATTATGTGGTGCGCAGGAAAGAAAACGATTTTCAAGCTGTCTGCAGTCAACAAATTAGCTACTCAGCCACAGAATGGTTGCGATACAAAACTGTGACAGACAAAGTGAAGATATTACACCAATACAACTACGGGGAAGTAGTATTGGGTTCAAGGAAAATAAAAGTGGACGGCTATGATCCAGCTTCAAAAAAAGTATACCAGTTTCACGGGTGCTACTGGCATGGTCACATATGTCACCTCACTAAATCAGTTTTGAGAGACCCCAATGGAAAGGCATGGTTAGAAGAAAAAAACCAAAATACCATTTTGACTACCCTATATCTTCAGTCGTTAGGTTACCAAGTAGAGGAAAAGTATGAGTGTATGTGGTTGAAAGAAAAAACTGAAAACTTGTGCAGAGAAACAAAAAGTGAATGGGAAATTAAAAGACCGTTGTGCCAAGGCAGAAAAAGTCAGGATGAAATACTGAGAGGGGTTTCTAAAGGAACAACTTTTGGACTTATCCAGGTAGACATAGAAACACCTGAATCCTTGAAAGAAAAATTCAGTGAAATGACACCTATTTTCAAAAACTGTTTAGTAGGAAAAAAAGACGTAGGTGAACACATGAAACGTTACCTGGAAGCAGCAGGTAAGCTAAAACAACCGCAACGCCAACTTATAGGCAGCTACCGCGCAGAGGGAATTTTGTTGGGAACTCCTCTCTTGAAGTGGTACCTGGAGAAAGGTTTGGTAGTTACGACAGTACACCTTCTCGTAGAATACACACCAGAACAGACTTTTTTACCCTTCATGGACGAAGTAACCAAAGCTAGGAGGAAGGGAGACGAAAATATAGACTGTAAGATTTTGTCAGATCTGTACAAACTTTTGGGAAATGGTTCATACGGAAAAACCATATGCAACAAACAAAACTTTGTTCAAACAAAGTATCTTCACCCCTCTAAGGCAAGACGTTTGGCCATGCACTGGTCAGTGCAAGATGTGCAAGACATAAGTGACAACACGGTAGAACTGTCCTGTTTGCCCACCTCCATCACCTACGACCTCCCAGTTCAAATAGGGTTCATGGTATACCAATATGCCAAACTTAAAATGTTGGCTTTCTATTACGACTTTCTCCTTGAATACATAGACGAGAAAGATTTTGAAATGTGTGAAATGGACACTGACAGTTTTTACTTTGCTTTAAGTGCAGAGAAAATAGAAGACGTAATTATTCCTGAAAAACGTGAAGCTTTCTTCAGAGAACGTCACAAATGGTTGCCCTCTGAATCATGTGACAACAGTCACCACAGAGAGACCTATGTTCAGACCAAAGTTTTGGGTGAGCTGTGGCTGCCTCAACCATGCTGTAAGAGCCGTCTGGCGTTTGACAAGAGAACCCCCGGGTTATTCAAAGTGGAGTGGGAAGGTGATGAAATGACTGCCTTGAACTCCAAATGTTACATAGGCACAGGAGTAAATGTGCCCGTTAAAATGAGTTGCAAAGGTGTAATTCAAAAACAAAACCCCCTGACCACTGACAAGTACAAAGAAGTACTGGACAGTGAAAATGTTGTCACGGTAGTCAACAAAGGATTTAAAGTAGTTAACCACAGCGTTACGACTTACTCTCAAAGGAAACAAGGTCTAACCTATCAGTACATAAAGAGACAAGTATGTGAAGACGGTGTAAGCACCCTACCCCTTTCTATATAAAAAATGGTTTCTTTTTCTAGTTTCACTTCCAGTTGTACATTTCGTTGAAAGAAAAAATTTTAAACAAATTGTTCAAATGAACAAATTTCCTTCATAGAAAACAGTGTTAAAATGGAAAATGTTCATTTGAAAAATTGTTCAAACGAACATTTGTTCAAATCAACATTTTTTCCCATAGAAAACAGTGTTAAAATGGAAAATGTTCATTTGAACAATTGTTCAAACGAACATTTGTTCAAATGAACATTTTTCCCCATAGAAAACAGTGTTAAAATGGAAAATGTTCATTTGAACAATTGTTCAAACGAACATTTGTTCAAATGAACATTTTTTCCCATAGAAAACAGTGTTAAAATGGAAAATGTTCATTTGAACAATTGTTCAAACGAACATTTGTTCAAATGAACATTTTTTTCCATAGAAAACAGTGTTAAAATGGAAAATGTTCATTTGAACAATTGTTCAAACGAACATTTGTTCAAATGAACATTTTTTTTCCATAGAAAACAGTGTTAAACTGGAAAATATTTTTTGTTCAAATGAACATTTTTCAAATAAAAAACAAAGGTAAAAAAATGTGTACTGTATCATGAAAAAAACTAATAAAAAAGTAAGAAAAGTGAACTGTATCACCCAAAAAATAAAAAAAACTTTTCACAAAAGTGAACGCTGTACATGTTCACGACAAAAATAAAAAATCCGGCGCTGAAGAAATTAAGTTGGAACAGAAAAAAAGTGGTACCAGATTTCTTAACTCATAGCGTCACGTTCACCAGATTATTAGTATCTGGTTAGATTTAAGCAACCATTTTAACATGGAAAGTTTAGAAGCTATGCTTGTGGAGCAAACCACAGAAACTCCACCTTATGACTATTACATGCGTCCAGTTTTACAAAGTGTTGCTTCATATAATCAAGCTTCTTCTATAACACCTGACAATGATATAAGTTCTGTAGCATGTGGATGTTCAGAGAATTTCTTTTGGGAAATAATACCTGGAGAAAACATTGGTTATTTTAGAGGAGCTGAACCAGACACTGTTGACCACTGTATAACTAGTGTTAAAATGTACAAATATTTCTCTTCAGCTTTTTGGGACGCCTACAGAAACTGCATGTACTATTGTCGAGTGAAAAAAGTTAACTTGATAATGCATGATTGGTGTATAGGAGTATATCAATTGCACACTGAACCTGGCTGCCCAAGACACTACACAAGGTACACTTTAGGAAGTGTAAGAAAGTTTGCTCTTACTCTCCAAGAGTTAGAATGTAATCCCATAGTAGGAGTTTTTTGTCAGTGTAATTGTAAACTGGAAGTATCTGCTATTGCTAAAACTATTTGTTTCACATGTCTGCAGGTCTCACTGGAACTTCATGCCTTAAGTATACCTGGAGTGAAAAATCATTTCTCCTTTGAGGTAAACTTTAAGGATGGTTTTTTATCTGGTCTTTTACCTGGACCCAAAAACAGTCAAACTTACTTCCTGGCCCAGGCTTTGTTCGAGCATGCTATATCTAACATAGCCAAACTTAACAGTTATTGTTTCCACAACACATGGAAAACTAGTCTCACTGGTCAAAGCTGGTATCAAGCAAGTAAATTCACACACAACAAATGTTTTTGTAGTATATGTGCACGCCCCGGAAATGGAAAATCTGTCTTCATCTGTAAATATTGTGTCTAATAAAAATATAATCTGTTATGTGAAATAAATGAGTTGTGTTTTATTTTAATGCATGAAATGAAGAGACATAACAAAATGAGTCATAAGTATTGCGTAAATCCATAAAAGTATTGCATCAGAACATTGTGTAAATTCTTACAAGCATTGCGCAATGCACCCTCATACGTAGGTCATACGTTTTTGCAAGTAGGTTAGTAGGTCACTTCCGGTTTGCAAGTAGGTCAGCTCTAGGTATTGCACAATTCTTTTAATTTATGTAACTAGGTCAGGTCACTAGGTCAAATGGAATCCAGCTCTCTGATTGGTCGAAAAAACTAGGTCATGACCTTATGACGTCACTTCCTGTCAAATCCAGCCCTCTGATTGGCTGAAACTAGGTCACTTCCGGTCTACCAGTAGGTCATGACCTAGTTAGTAGCTAATCCATTGCGCTCAGTTTGCATGTATATACTACTGTTGCAATAAGGAAAAGTGACGCCATGTTCGGCTTGTAATGCCAGGCGGTTTAAAAGCATTGAGTCCTTCGTTTAAGAGGTCATAATCATGATTTTAATCGCATTTCCTTCTTACACACTGGATCTGCTCTGAAAGGATAGAAAATTACCTATTTTTTTCTCCTCCTCATTCAATCTTCTTCAATAAGAACCTTGATTATTATTCCACTTGAAAGTAGCAAAAGGTGACAATTGTGATTCACAAGTGACCATGTTGAACATGTTGAGAAATTTCACTATGACTTTCTAGTTGACTGCACATAGCATTCTGCCTTGTCAAAATACAAAAGATGGTTTCACCAAACTGATTCTGTCTCAAGGCACCCACATGAACGGGCAATCATTATGTCATCAGATAAAAACAACCCTGAAAAAGACATAAAAACTTAATTGCTTTTATGACCAGAACCATGATGATTGTGTGGCTTGTGACCGGTAAGTTTTTTTTAAGGTAAAGTTCTCATTCATGAGATGGGAACAGGGACATGGCCCCCTGTTATTTCAGAGCGAGACTATCGGTTGACTGGGTTTTGCTGATGCCCTGAATAAATGTTTTAGTTTCTGACCTCCCCCCTCCCCAGCAGTCATCCTCCCCCGGGGTTGTGTGTCTAGGGACCTCACTTAACCTGTCCTAAAGTATATATAGCAATACAGGTCATGTCTGTAAGTGTCTGCTCCTGTTACACCATAGGGAAGGGGTAATTGTCTTAGAAACATGATTGACAGATCATGGTTGTGGGCACTTGAATCTATAAGAACCATTAATGCATTGATGCATCATGCCCTTTGTTTCCATGATGCATGAATGCTGCCCTGGCCTACTCACTGGACTGCACTGATGCACCAATGAAGTCAACACACTAGCCAGCAATCCAGGCTTATTTCACCTCTCTCTGCCTCCCTCTCTGTGGTTACATGATTACTATGATTCAAGACAATTTTCAAGACTCAAGCTGTAACAGACCCCACCTACTGGGTCTGGTGAATGTAAACCAGCACTATGTCCCATTCCCCTGCCAACCTCTACAGATTAAGTGTGCATGAATACCGTGCCACATTCCCAGTCTCACCAAATACCGTAATTTACCACAAGACTGCCCGCTGAAATCGGTTCCTAATGCAGGTTGGCATGCAAAGGCCCCATTGAGACCCCCACGTGGTACTGCAGTCCTGGTAGTCTTATCTGAGAGAGTGAGGGGGTTGCAGGGTGGGGGTTAGGGATAAAGAGGGTTTAGTTTCAGTATTAGGTCTGTGCTACAGTTATTATAAAAGGCTATGTCGAGTGATACAGAATGAAAAATTTCATCATCAGGACTGCATTGCATCATGACATGCAGTTGTAAGAAATGAACATCAATTATGTCATCCCAGAAAATCTCTATCACCAATGCAGTGTTGGCAAGTATATTGGCCAGCATTGTACTGTTTTTATTTTGATAGACAAATACTTATTTTGATAGATAAACAAGGTGCACCCTGAGGCTGTATGTGGTCCTTATACTTGGTTTGATACATCTGTGTTTGCTATTCCCCCGAGTTCTGAAAAGATCTATATGTCGGTAAAAGCCAATGACACCTTAACATCAATTCCATATAGTCCTTCATTCCTTAGCTATCACAGCAGTGGCTTTTTCACACCTTTATTCTCACACTTACGAGTGGCAAAATACAAACACCCCTTCCTTTATAATCTGTAACCATGTGACTATTTCTTTCTTTTTTCATTCAGTGTCTATATTTGGACCCAAGGCCTTTCTGCACTCTGGAAGCAGACCCAGTGTCCATTGACCTCATTGGTGGCAGCCTGCAGGAGGCAATTGCTTGAAGCAGCTGCTGACATGGCGTCTGAACATGGGATGGATGTCAGTCTGGCAGTCACTACTACATGTATATCTGTTCTCAGGCTAGTGAATGGTTATGGGTTGAGGTAGCAGGGAAGACAAAATTGTTCCTGCTCAGAACAGGGCAATTGTAAACAACAATGTGGTATATGGGCAAACTTTGGTTTGGACCAATCTTTGCAGGAGCTCATTAAAGGAATTTCCAAATAAGGACTGAGTCATAAAGTATTAAGCATCTTCATATCCAGCATCCTTTTTGGCTGGTTATTGAATGGATATCATAATCTGCAATATCTAGGGCAGTGCAGGATGGTTGTCTGTGCACAATCGGTTCCTATATATATTGTCTAGGGTTACCAATGCATTGCCTGAATAGCAGTGGACATTCAAAAATAGCTATTGGGAAATATCTGAATGCTACTTTTAAAAGTGACAGGTGCATGGAATCCGTAGGCTTTTCAGAACCTACTGGCAATGCTGTGGTGCAGAATTTAATAAAGAGTGAAAAAGTAAAATTTTTTTACCACAATAAACCATGACCAGGTAGTGTAAAGGCAGCTTAAGGGTTCCCTGGAGAGGCTAAAGTGGGATATTGAAGACATTGATTTTACTCCTCCAGGACGTGAACTGGGTTGGTCCTATAGGGTGGAGGTGGTGGAGTTGAAGCATGTCGGTGATTGGTGACTCGCAGATTGTCTTCATGGGCTGCATGATGCTACCGATTCCTAAACCATATGGTCCCTATGGTAGGTATGATACATGAATGTGCACTGGTAAGTAGACCAGGGTTATATTCATGCATTTACATCAGAACAACAAATTGATAATATTGAACTTTATGGCATGGAGTACTTGACAATTTCCATCTATCTGTACCATTCAGGGATGAAAGTCACAGAGCACGAAAATCCCTGAAATGGTCCAATATTCGCTCCAAAAATCTGGGTTTCTATATGAATGTATAGGGCCCTGGAACTTCGAAATCCCTGAAATCAGGGAATTCCCTGAAGACTTTCATCCCTGACCATTCAGACCATGGCAGTCTGAGTATTCCTTCATTTTACTTATCCAAATGAACTGACAAGATGATCAATTGAATCCATGCACTACCAGGGGCAGTACCGGCAGTGAGGTGTCTTAAACACGGTGTAATACTATTTGGATTTAAACAAAGGGTCTTGACAACTGGTCAGGACACTGAGGGTCATTGGACAAAGTTAAGTGGGATTTTACTCAGGAGGGCCAATTTGAGGGAGCCTTATTATTTATGATGAATTTGGCCAGAGAACCTTTATTTTACTTAAAAAGATATATGAGCTTGATTTATATGTTTGGCCTTGAGGAAAAAATGGAGTATTACTATGGAAGGCTTATAACATGGTATGTAGTTGATTTGAAAACCAATTTAGTTAGAACAAGTATTTAGATTTGTGTGCCTGAACACATTATGTCGATCTAAGGTGCATTCTAAAGTGGGAGCCAAACTTGAGTGTCTGCAATGCTTGTCCTTATAAGTTATTGGAACTATTGAAAAGTAATAGAAGTAATGATGCCTTGTCATGAGAGGAAATGGTTAGAGCATGTGTACAGTCTGATTAAATTAGTGAATTGCGTGAGCTGTTTAGGTAGCCTTGTCAAAGAAATGCTGGAAGAAAAGAATACATGATGAAGGGAAATCTGCACCATCATGAGATGAGGAGGAATGGATGTCAACCATGCTCATTCTGCTACCATTTTGATATTTGCTGCACTTAACCCTTTGAATGGTACATATAACATTCATTCGTAAACTTTATGTCAAAGTGAATATCGATGCTCCATAGAGAAAGCACTGAGAGCCCGTATTGCACCCTGCTGTGAAATAACCAGCGCAAAATCCGCACAATGACTTCATAGACCCACCGCGCATGTGCAACCTTGGTAAAATGTAAACATCCAAGATGGCGTCGCAAGGCATTTTGTGTGTACTGCGATGAAATGTGAGTGTATTTTGTAAGAAATTGAACATCTATGGCTGGAAACACCTTGACATAAATGTAAAGATGAACTCTGATAAGCTTTTTCCTCCTAGTTTGTTCACTCGGTTGTCTTGCCCGCTCCGCACTTGCCTCGTGCAGAACGGGTAGGACACCCTCATGAAGAAATTGTTGTCAAAAACTTATCATTTTTCACCTTTACCATTATGCCTAATTGCATATACACCTCTTGGGCCTACTTCATAGGTTACATTGGTGCATCATGAGAGTCTACCAGCCCATCAAATTGTCGTCATCTGTTGCCATGATTGGTCATCAATGGTGACTCCTTTTTGAGTGATAACTCATTCCATCAACTTTCGCCACTGTGTGTTAGACTCCTGTGGCATAGCAATTGCTATTTCTGGTGATCATGTGCTATAACGACGTCGTGTTCCATCTAGCGACATGTGTGAGCCACTTCACACGGGTTCACGACAATTTGCTGGGAGGATTGATACACCCCAATATGTTGATATGATGCATGAATTGAGTGTGCAGGCATATTGACTTTCCATCAGTATTTTTATGCATAATGACAATGAAGTAACTTGGACATGGAAGAATTGGTTCGTGATTTGTAAAAAAATGTTGTATCTAAATCGATGTCAACTCTGGGGCTAGCTGTTCAGTTTTACCTTGTAAATATTAAGTAAATGTAGTATTCAGAACTTAAAATTAAATGCGGCACTCTTAATATCTCAGTTGATATTATAGTATAGTATATTTCCTGTTGGATAACTAACCAGTGCTGTATAGCTGTATTGTCAGAATGAATGGTGGGGAGTCATTTACAACACTATGGCCTTAAAACAAACACTGTCCCCTAAGTTCTTTATGTAGAGCTATTTGGATGAACACATACCTGGATGACACATACCTGTATGACACATACTATGTATGATGAAGATAATGATGAAACCTAGCTAGACAAGAGTAGCTAACAGACAATATCAATAAATGTAGTTACCAATATATCATATTTGATACTTGCTAATAGATCCATTCACAAAATACCACTTCATATTGGGCAATACATCTTAACTACACCAATCAATATCAGAACAGTGAAACCAATATTAAAATATTGAAGAACACTTTCTATAATATGCACACTGTACTAATGAAGTGCCACCATGGATTGATCACATATCATGGATCGTTATAATTATGTGTGGTAAACCCCTTAAGGAACACATGATGCATTAGAACTGTGTGGCCATTGAGTGATATTATGCATTTATAAATGCAGCTCTGGTAAATACAATCATGCATGATTACACCCTTTGAGGGATTGATTCATATCATTTAAAATGACATCAATCTGATAATTTGGTGGATTGTGGGCACAAGATGTCAATGTGCTAACAATGAGAGATCACGAGGGTCGGGGTTATCAAGCATTCAAACCTTAGGGATGCTTACCCACTACAATACAGAATAGATATAAACACATGGCATACCATTGCTAGGCAGTGCACCATGATGGGTGATGCACCTGTTGTCAGTTCATCTTTTTAGCGCAAACCAAAGAGCAATGAATTAAACAAAAACATCCATTAAGTTACAGAAATTGATTGGCCATGAGGACCAAAGGAGGAGATAATGAAATGCAATAAAACCTTAAAACCTAATTCTAATTTCATCCTTTTTGTCAATATCTGATCCAGGATTAATGAACACTCAGCTTCATTAAAACCCAGATAAATGTTTCATCCTTTAGGTCCCTGATGAGTAATGTGTCAGTGTTGCATTCATGCATCATGCCAAACCTCCATGAGTAACCAGTATCATAAAACACAAATGCAACAGTTTTGTTGGCGCTGATGCACAATAAATATATAGTACTTTAGTTATAAATGAATGTGGGTAGCCAGCATTGAAATAGAGCATGTATACCAGCTTCTCTGCTGCGGCAGCACTGATATCTGTTTGGCAAGATTAGGTCTTAAATTGTTAATAACAGGCGAACTTTCCAACCCTTTGATCGCCACAAATTACTATTCTGTCCCAATAAGTTGTTATACTGTATGAATAAAGAGCTGTCAAGTAACTGACAACCTTAGTGGTCCTACATTGTATTATAGTCCCAGTAGCTTGTCATTTAATTTCATTGAGCAGTCTCATTGCATTGGTGCATCATGACGAACAAAGAAGCTAAACCTCGATGTATCATGGATCCTTCATGGGTTAAATGTTTAATCAGTAAAACATGAGCTCTCATTAAGCCTTAATGAATGATCCCTTACAATGCCCGCCAGCTGTGGGTGGAAATCTCCTGTGGTGGAGGTGTCAAAGCCATGTGGTTTTGTGCCTTTGGTGATCAATTGTCACTAGTGCCTCCTATTGATATATACTGAAGGAGAATATGCAAACTACTGAACTATGCTGTTTGTTATGTAAGGGACTGGTTAGTGGCAGCTCCATTTTGATGGAGATTCTCTGAGTAATTGACATCATAAGAAGAACTGTTAAAGCACTGCATACCCATATTCTCTGTAATGGGTTCAGCACTCAACAATGGCAATTTTGGGTACATATAAGATGACACAGGGTACTAGTATTCTGTAGACCTTATGTATTTGCTACAAATCAGCAGTAAAGAGGACTCCTGTCTAAAAAGCAGTGAACTGCAAATACTTATATAGACTCTGCCATAGTCATCTCTACCCACCCTCCCCATTCTGCTCACATTGAATGTGTGGTTTTGTACTTAGGACTTTGGGGGCCTCATGAATCCTGCAGTCTCGAAGGGACCAATGTGACTAGACCTGAAAGGTCTACGTCATAGCACCGTGCTGACGTTGTGGTGTTATAATTAGGCCTTTAGGTTCAAATTGACACATCAATGTGAGTTTACCTGCCAGGACTCTATCCTAAACACATGCTCACCCACATGACCAATTTTTACCCAGTGCATGAATACAACTCTGTCAAATAGATTCACAAATAAATGATTTAAATAATCAAAGTGCAGCAGTCCAGCCCTGTGAACACGACTCAAGTGCCATAGTGATAGCATTGCCAATGAGATCAGTGCCTCATGCTAGAAGCACCTGATCTCAGCGAGCCTCGTTTTCAGATAATGAGGTCATGATGTCACAGGCAGCAATGGCATCAGGCTGGCAGCTGGAGTACTCCAAGCTCTAATAGAACTAGAAACAATTAAAGGGCTAATGATACTGTCCCTACGCCGTCCGTCAGTGACTGACGGCCGTCAGTTGGCTGTTAATCAGTGGTTTTGTTTGTGTTTACATTTCTGAGATAAGATGCTTCTAGCATGAGGCACTGATCTCGTTTGCAATGCTATCACTATGGCACTGATCCCAATGCCAGAGGCAGGTGACAACGTGATCAGAGGGGACATCAGTCAAGGGTTAAAAAGCAAAGTAAACAACACCACTGTTAGTGCTGTGTAGGCAAATGATGAGGGAAAATAGTAAAAGAGGTGGTACCCGATGTGGGTGATCTGGCTTCGGTCACTTACTTTTAAATAAAGACCTGAAGTGGTAGATGAATTGGTGAGGTGTCACTTGAGCTTACTGAGTAGGGAATGAGTAGCCTGGGTTATGTTAGGCACCTTTAGGTTTTTAACTTATTTATCGCTAGTTGAAGCAGAGGTTTTTTTCAACGTACCACTAGAGCAGTGTTTTGAATGTACTTGAATTGATGTTTATCTATTTTCAAATTTGTGGCATCATAATCATGAATTTCATCCAGACTACCACTTATCTTCACTCCATTACTTGGTACATCTTGATAGGGCCAGATGAGTTATAGTCCAATGTACACTATTGATTTCTCAGACCTTGTCTGATTTTGCCCTGTGGTACACTTTCAGTCAAGGCCTGGTTTCTATCAAACTGACACTTCAGCCTCCGGTAGTTGCTTTTATGTTCAATACTTCTGTTGATAGTTAGTCAGGACAGCGTTTACATAATAAGGTCCAAAAAAATTAGTTATCAAATGTTTCACCCTTTTAAAAGTCCCGTTGAGTAACATATCAATGCTGCATTTATGCATCATGCTGAACCATCAGCAGTAGCCTACCTCATAGCAGCATCATGATGCACAGAGCTGCATTCATGCATCATGCTAACCCTTCACAAGCACAGTGTCATGATGTACTTATGCAACAAATTCATAAATTTCTCTCTTAGAAGAAGCCACACTTGCGGGAAACATTTGTTTCGTACACAATATGATAGGAAGGGTCAATTGATTGGTGATACCCAATAAAATGAAGTTATAAATGGCTGTGGTTATTGGTGGCATCCGAGTGCCAAGAAGCTGAACCTGAATGTATCATGAACCCTTAATGGGTTAAATGTTTAATCTGTAAAAACATGAGACCTCTTTTATCCGGGGGCTGATAGGGCCCACCATGCACCCCCCCCCCCACATCCCAACGAGACAGGTATTTTTTCAATCCTTAGGGTCCCCTGAACAAGATTCAAGATGTTAACATTGATTATCTTAGGATGCACTACTGGTTTTTGCTCATTACCCATGTGCGGGGTCAGACCACTTTTGGGTCAATTTCAGTACCATGTTATTCAAGGGATACACTCCTTCCCAAAGCTCTAATACTACCTTACCATGTCTGGATCCTAAAGCTCTTGGTCTTGTTGGAAAGAGGACATAATACGCTTTAATATGTATTTTTAAGTTCAGATTTGAGTGTACCAGAAGGTTGGGAAGACGGAAGATTGAAATCACAAAGTTCCTTTTTTAACTGAAAACTTTTAAAGCACTCTAGATACATGCATAAAACTTATCCTTTTCACCCATCTAACCACAATATCTAATATGATTTCTGTATGTAAATGGATGTTTTCCATGCCAATTTGCCTGATTCTTAGGTTAAAAAGGGTGCTGATTAAGAATATGGATGTTTCTACTACATAAGGCGAGGCTGTATATGGCTGAAATTCAAAATGACCGACAATAGATTCAAATGTCACTTTGCATTACATAAACGTGCAGTCAAGAAAGTATCTGGTGTCTGCTACCCCTATAAATTAGCTCACTAGAATACAACAGTGTTTTTATTTTGTTGCTAGGTGGTGTGGTTGCCTAGCAACAGCAACCAAGCCTGAAAATATGTTTGAATGTGCATATCTTTATAGTTTTCTCTCAGCAACTTACTCCCATGATGTAAACTTGCATATAACACTTCTGTGACTTCCATCATAGACTAGGAATATAGGTGATAACAGGTTGCTAGGTTGTTTGGTGGCCTAACGATAGCAGTTTTGTATAGCAACAAAGCATAGATTCTTATCTGTAGGTACATACTTGTGCATAGTCTCCCCTCAAGGACATAGTTCTCTGATTTCACATTGCATATAGCTCCCCTGTACACATCACACAGTATGAACATAGGTAGTAAATGGTTGCTTTGACATGTGGTTGCCTAGTAACTGCAGCTTTACATAGAACCCCATGTCTAAATCTATGCAGATAGTCATAGATAAGTGTAAGGTCTCGCCTCAGGAATGAATTGCAACATACAGTTCATAATAGTAGTGTAGGTTGAGAAAAAGCATATAGTCATTATTATGCTAGAGCATTGTTTAAATGGAATAGAGATCTGGATAAGAACTACAGGCTAAGGATTTTAGAGAAGGATTGTTGTCTTACCCTTACTGGGGATGATGAGTGCTAAGATCATTGAACAAACCTAAAATTACAGATCATTTTTGAAAGTAAACCTAGAGCATTAGGATTAAGAAATGATCAGTGATAGTCTGGCTGGGCAAAGATATCAGAACAATCCCAGAAAATCAGTCTAGTTGTATGAAAACTTTGGCCAAAAAAAAACATTTATTTATCCCATGCACTCATACTCCCAAAATGGAATGTCTTGCTTCATGACAGCTCAAGTTAGAGAACAGGCTTGAGGGAGCATGCTCTTTACTGGTAACCTGCAGGTATTAAGGACATGTACCCATCTAGGCCATGTCTGATATAATTTTTCCCAGATGCTGGGAAATAGTGCACCTGAACTCCACTCGATGGGAGTTTGAGATCCCCAATCACAGTTTATATTCCAAACGTCTGAGTAGGGAGGAGAGGTAAAGTATTGGGGTGCCCCATGTCAGTTAGTGTGAAAACAGGGGATGATTGACTGGTAACTGCTTGTATCACATGTCTCCAATATACAGACAGGTCACCAGCCAATTGTCTAGGATGTCTAGCTTGATCTTGATAACTACTTGTCACTTTGTGCCTATCTGTCATATAGGATTGATAGTGATCATACTTCCAATAAATCCCCCATTAAGTATTCTGCCCATTTGCAGTTATGTATCCATCACAGCCATTCAATATGCTATGCTTTTTCCTCTGTCACATTAAACCTTCTGAGTGGTCAAGTCTGCAATAGCTGTCCAAAAGATACAATAGATGACTTGGCACTATGGTGAGCAGTAATCCCTGGGTTACTTTAAAAGATGGCTATCAATGGTCAAAGGCAGAAAGATGATCTTTAGTCATATGAACCATTGAGAGAGGAGGACTGCAGATATAGTGGAGGTGACAGAAGCAAAACAGTAGCTTCAGGTGCTTTTTACACTGCAAAAATGGAGTTTAGATTTTAAACATGTTTAGGTCTAAACACGTTTAAAACCTAAACATATAGGTCAGCTAGGTGTCTCATCGACTACACATTTAGGAAATGAACACTTTTATTCTAACTGCATAAACGTTTACGCTAAACATGTTTAGAGTTGAAACAGTTGAATAATAGGTGTTTAGATTTAAACATTAATATGTTTAGATACTTGGATGTTGAATCCACACCAGGTAGCAGCACTACCTTTGAATGGACTATCTGCACACAGTTATAATCAATTGTTGTGACAAAAATGTCCCCAAATCCCATGTTTATCATGGTTTCATTTCATATGTCATGTGAATAGAAAGGGCAATAGAAAATTGACTAGATTCACCTTGTGTCACCATCATTAGCATAAAATAATCAATAAATTCCATGACTGACACCTATTTGATGTTATCCTGGAATAGATAAGGCAATGTCCTTCCTGCCAAGCTGTTGTACTTTCTCAAGTCTCTCATTCTGATGCAGTGTGTAATACATGTACACATATATAGCTGTCGCTGACATCTTTGGAGACTTTGACAAGTAAATACCTGCTGATGCCCCCCCAGTAAATGAGAAAACAAACAAAATATATCACTTTTTTAATGCATACAATCATGTCTGCAAACCTTAACTCTCCATCAAATCATTCAAACATCTAAACACAAAAATTCATAAACACCTAAACACAAAAGTTCATAGACATCTAAACACAAAGTTTTAACCTAAACACCTACATTTCTAAACACTTGAGCTAAGCAGATTGTTTGGCTAAACATGTTTAGGAAATTAATGTGATTACAAAAACGTTGCAAGAATATGTTTAGAATTGTGTTTAGGATCTAAACACCATTTTTGCAGTGTAGATATAATAGGAGCAATTTGTACAATGTGGATGACACTTCCCTCTTCTATAAGCTAGACCAATTCACCATCCTGTCCACTATGGGTGATGTGGATTGGTAGAAGATACTAAAGGGCTGTGTGCCAGTGGCCTTCAGTAGTATGGCCTGGGTCAACTAGTAATTCACTACACCATATGTGCTGGGGATGATGAACAGATCAGCGTGGCTTGTCACAAGTGTCCAGCAGTATAATCCACAGCTGTTGGGATCACACCCCTGTGAGTTAATGAAAGAAGTTGAACCAGAATATAATGTTCAGAGATATCTAAGGATGGATAGCACTGGGCCTGGTGCTCTCGGGAGGTAACAGAGGCGAGAATATACTGAGAATGGTACAATTGTATTCCAGGCCTTCTCGTTCATTTTATTAATATGTGAATGAAACCTGCTCTGCCTAAGGTCAAGGCAAATTCCACCTTGCCCCTACTTTCAGACAAGTAGGCTGCCCAAGGCTTTTGGGATAATCAATTACACATGCATTACCTTATGAGACTGAGACTGAGAGCCAATCTTCTGTATTTTAAATGTATGTTATCAGCATTAGTAAACTTTGATATTATGACAGTGGTTACAGAAATCTGGCATGGGGGCAGGGGGCAGTTGTTAGGAATTACAATCCTGTGTAATCATGAAAGATCTGAGATACATATATGCATGGATATGTATATACAAAATATATACATGGTGTGGATGTAGCAAATATTTCATCATTTTATCATTATCTCATATGGTCTTTGTCGATTAGATAGTTTTAAAAGGTGGACTGACATCAAGCACACAACCTTGCAACTTGTTATATGTACTTCTGTTCTGAGATGTGCATATACATTCTTGAGGCAAGACCCTACACTTATCTGTGACTATCTTCATAGATATGGACATGGGGTTCTATGTAAAGCTGCAGTTGCTAGGCAACCAAATGACATAGGAACCATTTACTACCTATGTACATACTGTGTGATGTGCACAGGGGAGTTATATGCAATTTGGAATCAGTGAACTATGTCCTTGAGGGGAGACTATAGACAAGTATGTACCTACAGATAAGAATCTAGGCTTTGTTGCTATACAAAACTGCTATTCAAACATATTTTCAGGCCTGGTTGCTATGCAAAGCTGCTGTTGCTAGGCAACCACACCACCTAGCAACAAAACAAAAAACTATTGTATTCTAGTGAGCTAATTTATAGGGGTAGCACACACCAGATACTTTCTGGACTGCATGTTTATGTAATGCAAAATGTCATTTGAATCTATTGTCGGCCATTTTGGATTTCAGCCATATACAGCCTCGCCATTAAATCTTATGTAGCAGAAACATCCATATTCCTAACCAGCACCCTTTTTAACCTAAGAATCAGGCAAGATTTAGCATGGAAAACATCCATTTTCATAAAGAGGGAGTTTATTGAAATGGAACAGCATCATATTGGCTCAAGGTACTGTCTTCGCGTCAATAACAGGGGTCATAGTCATCAAGGAATAATGCAAAATGTCTCATATTATTCAGACAGGTTTGGCCTACGGAAATCATATTAGATATTGTGGTTAGATGGGTGATTAGAGTAAGTTTGATGCATGTATCTGCAGTGCTTTAAAAGTTTTCAGTTAAAAAAGGAACTATGTGATTTCAATCTTCCGTCTTCCCGACCTTCTGGTACACTCAAATCTGAACTTAAAAATACATATTAGGGCTTAATGAAAAGCGTATTATGTGCTCTTTCCAACAAGACCAAGAGCTTTCAGATCCATACATGGTAAGGTAGTATTAGAGCTTTGGGATGAAGTGTATCCCTTGAATAACAGGGTACCAAGATTGACCCAAAAGTGGTCTGACCCCGCACATGGATAATGAGCAGTGCATCCCAAGATAATCAATGTTAACATCTTGAATCTTGTTCAGGGGACCCTAAGGATCAGAGAAATACCTGTCGCGTTGGGATGTGGGGGGGGGTGCATGGTGGGCCCTATCAGCCCCCGACCTATTAAGCCTTAATGAATGATCCCTCACAATGGCCGCCAGCTGTGGGTGGAAATCTGTTGTGGAGGCGTTAAAGCTATGTGGTTTTGTGCCTGTGGTGATCAATTGCCACTAGCGCATCCTATTGATGAAGACTGGAGGAGGTTATACAAACTACTGCACTAGGCTGTCTGTTATGTAATGGACTAGTAAGTGGCAGCTCCATGTTATTGGAGGTTCCCTGATGTTTAAGAAGAACTGTTAAAGCACTGTATGTCACTTCAAGAACTTGATCATTTATCATCATGACCTACCAATAAAGCGCCTGAAATTACCCACGCCATCAAGCCTGCAGGGTAACACACATGATACCCATATTCTCTGTAATTGGTTCAGCACTTACCAATCACAATGTCGGGTTGGTACAAGATGACAAAGGGCACTGGCATTATGTAGACCTTCACCTAAATTTGTTTGTAAACCTGTTTAAAAAGCTGTAAATATTTACATGGACTCTGCCATAGTCTCTACCCAACCTCCTTATTGTGCTCACATTGAACGTGTAGTGATAATGTAGAGGTCGGCAAAAACATACTTGGAAACACCGGATTTCGAACCCGGGACCTCTCAACTTGCAAGCGAATGCTCTACCACTGAGCTACATCCCCAGACTTAACGTTCTTTACCTTCCACCTACATATGGATTGGTATGACACAAGGGGGCAGTGTTCACTGGCTGACCAGCCCCTGGGGGCTGGTGCAACCAGAACGGGGACAGATAGCATACCGCCATGGACTCACAGCCAGAGCTGGCCCCTACACTCCTCCCCACCAGCTTCAGCCAACCCTACTCCTCCAACCCAACCTCGAGCAGGTGACTAGTTTACCCCTAGCAGGTTGAAGCGTTAACTGTGTCATACAGGCCCAACCACCGAGTTCCATAGCCCCCCCTCACTTACACTGGCAGGGCCACTCGGTGTTTCCACCAATGTAGAGGTCGGCAAAAACATACTTGGAAACACCAGGTTTCAAACCCCGGAACTCTCAGCTTGCAAGCGAGCGCTCTAACACTGAGCTACATCCCCAGAACTGACGTTCTCTACCTTCCACCTACATCTGGATCGGTATGACAAAAGGGGGCAGTGTTCACTGGCTGACCAGCCCCTGGGGGCTGGTGCAACCAGAACGGGGACAGATAGCATACCGCCATGGACTCACAGCCAGAGCTGGCCTCTACACTCCTCCCCACCAGCTTCAGCCAACCCTACTCCTCCAACCCAACCTCCAGCAGGTGACTAGTTTACCCCTAGCAGGTTGAAGCGTAAACTGTGTCATATAGGCCCAGCCACCGAGTTCCATAGCCCCCCCTCACTTACACCGGCAGGGCCACTCGGTGTTTCCACCAATGTAGAGGTCGGCAAAAACGTACTTGGAAACACCAGGTTTCAAACCCCGGAACTCTCAGCTTGCAAGCGAGCGCTCTAACACTGAGCTACATCCCCAGAACTGACGTTCTCTACCTTCCACCTACATCTGGATCGGTATGACAAAAGGGGGCAGTGTTCACTGGCTGACCAGCCCCTGGGGGCTGGTGCAACCAGAACGGGGACAGATAGCATACCGCCATGGACTCACAGCCAGAGCTGGCCTCTACACTCCTCCCCACCAGCTTCAGCCAACCCTACTCCTCCAACCCAACCTCCAGCAGGTGACTAGTTTACCCCTAGCAGGTTGAAGCGTAAACTGTGTCATATAGGCCCAGCCACCAAGTTCCATAGCCCCCCCTCACTTACACCGGCAGGGCCACTCGGTGTTTCCACCAATGTAGAGGTCGGCAAAAACGTACTTGGAAACACAAGGTTTCAAACCCCGGAACTCTCAGCTTGCAAGCGAGCGCTCTAACACTGAGCTACATCCCCAGAACTGACGTTCTCTACCTTCCACCTACATCTGGATCGGTATGACAAAAGGGGGCAGTGTTCACTGGCTGACCAGCCCCTGGGGGCTGGTGCAACCAGAACGGGGACAGATAGCATACCGCCATGGACTCACAGCCAGAGCTGGCCTCTACACTCCTCCCCACCAGCTTCAGCCAACCCTACTCCTCCAACCCAACCTCCAGCAGGTGACTAGTTTACCCCTAGCAGGTTGAAGCGTAAACTGTGTCATATAGGCCCAGCCACCGAGTTCCATAGCCCCCCCTCACTTACACCGGCAGGGCCACTCGGTGTTTCCACCAATGTAGAGGTCGGCAAAAACGTACTTGGAAACACCAGGTTTCAAACCCCGGAACTCTCAGCTTGCAAGCGAGCGCTCTAACACTGAGCTACATCCCCAGAACTGACGTTCTCTACCTTCCACCTACATCTGGATCAGTATGACAAAAGGGGGCAGTGTTCACTGGCTGACCAGCCCCTGGGGGCTGGTGCAACCAGAACGGGGACAGATAGAATACCACCATGGACTCACAGCCAGAGCTGGCCTCTACACTCCTCCCCACCAGCTTCAGCCAACCCTACTCCTCCAACCCAACCTCCAGCAGGTGACTAGTTTACCCCTAGCAGGTTGAAGCGTAAACTGTGTCATATAGGCCCAGCCACCGAGTTCCATAGGCCCCCCCCCCTTACACCAGCAGGGCCACTCTGTGTTTCCACCAATGTAGAGGTCGGCGAAAACGTACTTGGAAACACCGGGTTTCGAACCCGGGACCTCTCAGCTTGGAAGCGAGTGCTCTACCACTGAGCTACATCCCCAGACCTGACGTTCTCTACCTTCCACCTACATCTGGATCGGTATGACACAAGGGGGCAGTGTTCACTGGCTGACCAGCCCCTGGGGGCTGGTGCAACCAGAACGGGGACAGATAGCATACCGCCATGGACTCACAGCCAGAGCTGGCCCCTATATAATTAGGCCTGTAGAAACAATGAAACAGTCCAGCGGCTAGGACTGTATAAATTGCATCAGGCCAATCTTTCAGCATGATACATGAATGCAGCCTTTCGGCATGATAAATGAATGCAGCCTTTTGGCATGATACATGAATGCAGTTTTAAGGACTGTATAAATGCATCAGGCCAACCTTTCAGCATGATACATGAATGCAGTTTTAAAGAGTAACTCACCATGACTGTGTCATATGCAATGAAAACCAGTACAATGCATTTAGCCACTATCTGGTCCTCAATGGGTTAAGAGTAACTATGGCAGTCAAAGCTTCATGTGCGATTATTGTTGGCATTCATGCAAATGTCACTGTGACTTTATGTCACCTAACTGATGCACCCCCTATCCACAGGGAATCACACCAGCTATGTGTAATTACATTTGTTGTGTGCCAATCATGGTGAGCAGAGATCCTAGCCATGCCTGCTCTTTTATCATTCTAACAGTAGCCATTTAGACACTCCATATTGCAGCCAGGATTGTGTTCTGTGGTTTTCATGATGCGGGACCTAATGTAGGACCAGTATATATACTATACATCAAGGAAGCCTCCGTTTCACCCTATCCCTATCATGTTATCTTTCCTCTCCCCACTCCAACTCCCTCTCCCTTTCTAACTCACTCCCCTCCCTTCTCTTTCTTTCACCCTTGCCCTATTTTACCCTCCCCTGTTTCTCTTGCTCTAATTAAAAATTGTTTTTCCTTCACATTTTCTCCTGTATCCCCTAGAGACCCCCTACCCTATCCTCTAATCGACTCTTGATCCCACCATCCCACACCTAAATCTGGGTATGTATAGACTATTGCCCCCAATACAGCTGAGTCACTTTACCACAATCTTCTCACCAACCTGTAAGCACTTCTCCTCGCCAACTGCCCGTTACGTCAATTAACCCACTGAAGGCTGCATAGTGCATTAGGTACGGAGACTTGCCCTTTGTATGACTAAATAGTGCTGTATTCCTACTCACTGCTTGGATAGAACAATCTGCAGTCTCTATCTGCAGTTCAGAAAGTACTTATAGTCGTCTCGGCATGAAAAGAATTATCAACAACCTCTGATCAGAGAATTAGACCATTAGTTTCTGCTTTGATAGTACTGACAGGAATACTGTTTGGAGAGTGTGTGGTCCAAATTCAGAACACTGTTGGGAGGCAATGATGTTTTTGACATTCAGACTCTGCATCACTCAGTACAATTTGTCATAGACTCTAGAACACAAGGGAACACTTCTTTCAACGTCAGCCAGACATGGGTCTGAATTTTAAACTGGTATTTTAATAGGGATGTAATGAAGTGTGTAAAAGTAGGTCTGTAGCTCATTGCTAACTGAGATGGACTGTAACTAATCTGTATTAGTTTGGAAGAAGGTTTCTAAAGGATGTGAGAATGTGGATGAGGATAGGTTTGGGTTACACTTAAATTAGTCTCTATCTTCTGTGTAATGATGTCAACTTAAGAGTATTATGTAGTAATGGTCTGCTCTAATTAAACCCTATGTCCAAAAGTGCAGAGTGATCAGGGACACAGACAGGCAACATTATCAAACTAAAATATACTTAATCTACACAGGATACATTAACCACTGGTTCATTACACCAACCCCGTTAGTGTGAGTACCAGAGGAGGGTCATGGCTTGCCTTGGTTCATGGATATCAGCCTATTGATGAGCTCAACATTCACCATGAAATCAAATGACACATCATATTACAGTACTATTTGGTCAGTAAAGTGGCATTTAAACCATTGAGTCATTTGTTTCAGCCCCCTATGTCCTTTTTAGAAAGGTCCAAATCGTGACTTTAATCACATTTCCATTTCACACCCGCTCTGAAAGAACAGAAAATTACCCAGCAATTTCTAGCCTTTTTCAAACTCCCTCTTTAAGATCTGTATTTTTTCACTTGAATGCAGCGAAAAAACAACAGTTTTTTTGTTGTTTTTTTTGGACTAGCTCATTGCGTTAATGAACTGTCAGGTTCATTTATGTAACGCTATAGAGCCGACCATTTTTATTTATATTTCAAACAGATACCAAACAGTTGAAGTAAATATAGACTCCACATAATCAAGCATATGTCATTATGTACAATAACAATAAGGAAGCAGGCAAGTGTATCAAATCAATCACATAGTATTTGTTGAGATATATATCGATATGACACAAGAAACACAAAATACAATCAAATGATCATCAATGATATAATATTATATGATGATGAAAATATGCTGATCACATAAATAATATTTGGAGCGGCGCGGTGACTACACCGTCTCCATCAACCTTTGTTCCTTAGTTATATCCAACCTTTAGCCTTGATCTGAGATTTTTTAACTTTTTAACCTCATTCTTAAATTTAACTTTTGTGGTAGCCCTCTGAACCTCCTCAGATAGTAGGTCCCAGAGGACTACACCCCTGTACCATGGCGATCTTTTGTAATGGCGAGATATACTTCTTGGCAATTTAAAACATATCTTATTTTGCGATCTTGTATTATATGCATGACCATGATTTATCTGATCTTTGGATTTCTTATACATCAAACTTAAAAGTAACATATCAAATCTTTGTTCTAATTTTTCCACTTTACAGATGACATGTAACTCATTAACACTATATTTAACAATATTACATCTAAGGCAAATTCTCAAAGCTCTATTCTGTAAACGTTGTAATGCCTTTAAACCTTCCTCATTACAACTAGTACTTATAAAAGAGCAATATTCAATAATCGGCCGGATGGTACAACAATATATTTTTATGCTTTCTTCTTGTGTGAGATATTTCCTTAATTTAGCAAATCTAAATAATTTATTACAAATGTTTCTTTTAATAAGCTTAATTTGTTTGTCAAAACTTAACTTACTGTCTACTGTAACTCCTAGGTAGGGGAAAAAACTTACCATTTATTACAATATCTGTATCTGGACAATTTTTCAATTTGTGAGCACTACAAAACCACATAAATTTTGTTTTCTTTGGATTAACAGTCAACCTGTTGTGAGATACCCATGTCTTATAGCGTTCAAGATCCTCATTTAACACTCTCATTACATCTTGGGGTGTTTTCGCTGCATAATATAAAACAATGTCATCTGCATACATTTTAATTTTGCACTCGTTCAACTCTTTAATCACATCATCTATGTATAAAACAAACAACAGGGGGCCTAAAACAGACCCTTGTGGGACACCATATTTGATTTCAGATTCTTGAGAGACATTATTGCCATAACTAGTACTTTGTTTGCGGTTTTTTAGATAACTATTAAACCAGAGAAAGTTATTTTTGCTGAAACCTAATTTGCTAATTTTTTCCAGAAGTCTAACATGAATTACACTGTCAAACGCTTTAGTAAAGTCAATAAATAGGGCCCCTGTTATTAAACCATCATTACGATACTCATATAGATCATTAACAAAGTCAAAGGTGGCATCACCTGTACCACTACCTTTCTTGTAACCATATTGCTCATCTGAAAAATTATCGTGATCTTTCATGGCACAACTTAAATGATAATACATTATTTTTTCAATAATTTTTGAGGGCATTGGCAATAGCGAAATAGGCCTCCAATTCTTAACTTGTGATAAATCTCTGTATTTGGGTAATGGCTTGACTAATGCAGAAGCCCATTTGACAGGAAAACCACCACTATCAAAACTTTTCTGAACAAGAAAAGTAAATTGATCTAGCAGGCATATTATTGCACATTGTAGTATATCACCTCTGATCCCCTCTATTCCGGATGATTTATTTTTATCAATCTCTTTTACTGTATAATAGATATCCCAGGAATTAATCTTTATATTCGATTCAGAGAAAATTCCACCCTGAATGATTTCCTCTATACTCACATTATTATCCATATCACACTGTACTTTACCAACAGAGGCCACATGTAAGTCTTTTCCAATATTGCAAAAGTATTGATTAATATATTCACAAGCAGTTTCAGATGGGACCTTAACACCATCTTCATGGTGCTTCATATCTGGATATATCTCAGACCCATTACCCTTAAACATGTTATTAATATATTTCCAAAAACTCTTAGGATTTCCTCTACATTCATGTAATTCTTGCATAATACCACCAATTTGATTAGCTTTTATTTTTTTCCTAATTTTTCTCCTTCAACCTTTAATAGCTTGCTTCTCTTCATCACTTTTATTCACCTTATACAACCTTAACCACCCTTCCCTCTCAAAAACAAGATCCATTACTTCATCATCTATCCAACTTTTTCTTGTTTTTTTAACTAATCTCTCAACAAAGGGATGATATTTATCCAGATACTGATTAATAGGTGTTAGGAACATGTCCCACAGCACATCACTACTCAAATTTTTATCATAATACAATGTCCAATCACAAGATTGCAGGAAATCTTTGAAATTACTTTCTTTAAAATTCCTATAATCACGGCCCGAATAAGTTGTTTTAGTATACTTGTAATTCTCACCCCCCTTACAGCCAAATACAGGAATGTGATCAGAAATGAATGCTTCTACCGTACCTGCATCAGTAATGTTAACACAATTTGATAATACATTGTCAATACAAGTACCACTAAAGGGACGAGTAACCTCATGTACCAGAATTTTCCATCCTAAATCTTTACATAATGACCTAAAACTCTCTCAGCTTGCATCAGTATCATCAAACATATTTAGATTAATATCACCTAATACCCAAGTCTCATGTCTCCCTTGATTATCATTATATTCAAATCCAGCTACCTTCTTTAGAAAAGTAAGAAAATTTGGTACATTGGTATTTGGTATTCTATAAATAGATACTATGAGCTGTTCTTTCTCACCCGGTAGACATAGCATAATAGCAATACTTTCAAAATCAATCGATTGAATAGTCAAATCATTTACAATGCTAATATATCGACATAAACCAGATCTACAACTAAGGCCTACTCCACCACAATTCTTACCAATTCGATCATTCCTATACAAAATACGATCAGGTATATTTATAATTCCCTCTGGTGAAGCAGGCTTAAGCCAGGTTTCACATGAACAAATTATATCACTACGTTTCAATAACTTGTATATCTCTTCATGTTTGTCTTCAAAACTACGACAATTAATTGAAGAAATCACCAGCCCCTTACTGTTGTTAAATTCCTCAATACAAAGTACCATTTCAAATAATAATGGGATAATAATGATGCCATCTCATTAGGTAATATACAAGGTGAGATACATTAACAACAACAGAAAAGAAAGCAATGTCCAATGCCAGTATCATGATATATACACATGTGAAAAAGCCTCAACAAAAGAACAACAAATAAATGACTAATTACAGAATATACAAATCCTCTTCCACAAATTATCCTCGTAGAAGGGGTGACTGATTATACCAGCTTACCTATGTCAGCTATGTGGCTAATCAGAGAAAAAAGTTATGATGAGACATATGTAAGAAATTGCACCATGAATTTCCAGTTGACTGCAAATAACATTCTGTTTTATCAAGATGCAAAAGTGACTCTGTCTTAGAGCATCCACATGATTGGGCAATCATTATGCCATCAAATAAAAACAACCCTGAACAAAAAAAAAATTAAAAACTGAATCACTTTAACTATCAGAGCCATGATGATTGTGTGGCTTGTAACAGGAGACCTTTTTCAGTTCAGTTTTCATCATTCATGAGCCGGGAGCAGCGACATGGTCTCTTGTTGATTTAGAGCAAGGATATCGGTTAACTGGGTTTTGCTAATTTACCGCAGTCATGAATGTTTGTTTCAGTCTCTGGCACCCACTCTCAGTCCCCCAGGCTGTGTAGCTAGGGACCTCACTTAGCCTGTCCACATGCCTTTATTGTATACTAGTAGAGCTATATAATGTGTCCGTACACTGCAAAAATGGTGTTTAGATTTTAAACATGTTTAGGTCTAAACATGTTTAAAACCTAAACATATAGGTCAGTAAGGTGTCTCATCGACTACACATTTAGGAAATGAACACTTTTATTTTAACTACATAAACATTTACGCTAAACATGTTTAGATGTTTAGAGTTGAGACAATTGAATAATAGGTGTTTAGATTTAAACATCAATATGTTTAGATGTTGAATGTTGAATCCACACTAGGTAGCAGCACTACCTTTAAATGGACTATCTGCACACAGTTATAATCAATTGTTGTGACAAATGTCCCCAACTCCCATCTTTATCATGGTTTCATTTCATAGAATGTCATGTGAATAGAAAGGGCAATAGCATATTGACTAGATTCACCTTATGCCACCATCAGAAACATAAAATAATCAATAAGATCCATGACTGACACCTATTTGATGTTATTCTGGAATAGATAAGGCAATGTCCTTCCTGCCAAGCAGTTGTACTTTCTCAAGTCTCTCATTCTGATGCAGTGTATAATACATGTACATGTATATAGCTGTGGCTGACATCTTTGGAGACTTTGACAAGTAAATACCTGCTGATGCCCCCCCCCCCCAGTAAATGAGAAAACAAACAAAATATATCTCTGTTTTTTAATGCTCACATGTCTGCAAAACCTTAACTCTCCATCAAATCATTTAAACATCTAAACAAAGAAATTCATAAACACCTAAACACAAAAAATCATATATCTAAACACAAAGTTTTAACCTAAACACCTACATTTCTAAACACTTGAACTAAGCACATTGTTTGGCTAAACATGTTTAGGAAATTAATGTGATTACAAAAACGTTGCAAGAATATGTTTAGAATTGTGTTTAGGATCTAAACACCATTTTTGCAGTGTAAGTGTCTAACAATAAAACGGGAGAGATAATTGTCTTTTTAAAATACTTAATTATAGGTAATCCTAGTGAACCTTCCACCCTTCAAGGATCAGTGCTGCATTAATGCATCAGATACGTGAATACAGCCTAAGTGAGTTATTCATATATTGTAGTCATGTATCATGCTGATGACACAGGTATGATGCTATACATTTGCTCCTGTATATTTTCCATTAGGTTTTAAAATAACCAGGAACACACCACCTTTTTGTCTTAGCCTATTTTCCTCAAGAACTCCCAAATGTTCTCGACCTTTCATCTAGTGATGCATAAAAGATGACTGGCCACTTCTAGATCACCTCAAGGTGACCTTTGAATGTCCTTGGATGACCCACATATGACCTGCGGTACCCCTTCATGAAGTCCATTTCATCTCGGCAGATCGGTCACTGTCCAAGCATCATTTCTCTCACTCTCCTCTCCCACTTTGTGTCAGAGTATATGAGAAAAGATGAAGTTGGGAGAGCGCTGGTGAAGTGGACCATGGTCATTTGTATTCACTCTGGGGGGGATCCCATTGCAGCGCATTGTATTGGTCATATATGATGGTTGATTTATCCTCAGGTGGCGCGCTATACTTTATACAGGCTTGTATACTTTCCCATTATTTGGGCTAAGGGGGCCAGCCTCTCCCCTTTTCCTAAGCCCCTGGTTTTAGCTGTTATCAGTGCCCTTTTCACCAATACAAAGTTCAAGAATCACCATGCCCTTTGTGTGGTCCTTAAATACGTAGCTTCACACATTTGTGTCTTGTTCACTGTACCCTGAGTTCTGAAAGGCTCTAATTTGTGTCAGTAACAGCTAATGATGACAAACTTAGTTGTTCTGTTCACTCAATCAGTAGAAATAACATTTGCTGTAGCTGAAGAGGTTACGGATGCTACATGACTTAATTATCACCCAGGGCACACAGCATGTTTAGTTCATTATAATCAGAGGATAGGGCCATTCACTTATTACTTGAGTGAGCATTTGATATTTTTCGGTAAAGAAACAACTTTTCTCTTTTTTCTGTCCTGATTAACAAAGTTAAACATACCTGTTTCTTACAAATCTAGTCTTCGGATGAATGACAAGCCTCACCCTATCACAAATTACACATAAGGATTCAAGAATGGAGTAATTTTGACCAGTCATTTCTATTTAATGAAACTACTGAGCATTCGTCTTACATTATGATTTCATTATTATCCCAAAATGAACAGAAATAATGAATACCAAATAAACAGATTCCCCATAACCACCATGGCCAATCATGTTTCTCCCAATCTATTTTCAAGAACAGCCATTGCACACTCGGCTTGGTCTATAATATGAACATATTGACAGGGCTGTGTTCCACAAACAAGGTTTCTTTAGCTAAACCTTTTAAGGGCCACATGATGTCTCCAGCTATAATGTTCCTTAGATATCTTGACCACTAAGTCAGTGTTCCTAGGTCTATTCACCAGCACTTCATTGGTGCATCATGACAATAACATCCTGCTCTTTGGCTGTCATGAGTGAAGCCCTGTGTCCCTGGGGTGGTCTAGGGCTGAAGGTAGGACATGACCACCGAGTGTGAAGGTAGGGTAGAGCATCCCAGGAGAGGCTATTGGGGGATATCTGAGACATTGATTTTACTACTACAGGATTTAAACTGGGAGGGTCCTCTAGGGGGAAGGTGCTTAAGTAAATGATCCTTAACATCTTTATATCCAATACCAATAAGACCATGTTGGCTTGTACTTCCTTTGAGTCCATCTTTGCCAGAAAAGTACTGCAAAAATAAAGTGCCTCCATGAAAGCCACTGTAACTTGATGTACAAACCAGATACGTCGCACTAGGATGTATGTAACATCAATAAAATGGCTTTGGAAATGTCCACCCCTCTATTGAAGTCCTACTCACATTATGCAATATCATGAAATGATCAGTTTGGGTCAGCTGAAAATTATTTACTGGAGGGAATAGATAATGATGTAAAATATGCACCATTATACGACTTGTCTAACATATCTATCTGTCCTAGAGAACTCAGGAGTAGAAGAGTTTGGGCAAATATAAAGGACGCCTGTATAGCAAGGATTCAGGAGGCCGTGCTTGTGCAGCCATGACAGTTCTGATCTTGAAATCTCTATTTAAGAAGGTACCATATACTCCCAAGCTGCATGACATGCCACAAACAAATCTGGTGTGAGATTAGACCTGGAAGTCACTGATGCCAGCCTGCACCCATGTGAACTTGTATTGTCCTAACAGTATTAAAACAAGCATGGATAACCCAGCGCTTTTTCCAGTAGTGATAGAGAGTTATTTGGATGAACTCATACCTGGAACTCAATCAGTCATAGCCAACACACAGTACATGAGGTAGGGCAAATACACTGGGTTCCTGTGTTAACACATCAACCATCACAGGCATATAATGATATGCTGGTACACGGACCTCCAGTGCCAATACATCAATTACTGCTGGCAAATATTTTTCTTTCATTACACAGGAGTCATACATCATTTAGCACTCATCACTGTTGATATGTTGGAACATGGTCCTTATCCACTTGCTGCTACTGATGTGAAGTGTGAGATACCTGAATAATTATACGGTTTGTTAAATTCTTTCACACTCAGAGATTTATAGCATCCTTAACCTTTTAACTATCCAATAACCAGTATGTATTTTGTAACGAGCCTCTGCTCCATAGGATGATAATGACACAAAAATGACAAGTTACCACACTTAAAGTCATGTGGTTTTGTGCCTGTGGTGATCAATGGTGACTAAAAATAGCACCTCCAATTGATGAAGATTGAAGGAGGTTATACAAACTACTGCACTAGGCTGTTTGTTATGTAAGGGACTGGTAAGTGGTAGCTCCATTTTGATGGAGGTTCTTTGAGTAATTGATGTCATAAGAAGACTTGTTAAAGCGCTGCTTGTCACCTCAAGAATGTGATCATTTGTCACCATGACCTACTGACGGAGTGCCTGAAATTGCACAGAACCAGCACAGAATTGAAGAACTTATTGACTCTCTGGCAGTGCATCAAGCCTGCAGGCTATACATGGTACACACATGCACCCCTGGACCCCTTCTACAAAGAGGCATTCCATGATTCCATATTTATATAGACTTTGAATCGTATTGTCTGTAATGGGTTCAGCACTCAAAATTGCAATTTTGGGTTGGTACAAGATGACAAAGTGTAAATCTATTTGCTCTAAATCATCAGTAGGAAGAGCTGTTGTCTTAAATGCTGCAAGCTGCAAATAATTGTATAGACATTATGCTCCCAGGTTCAAAGTGACCCACCAATGTGAGTCGACCTGAAAGGTCTGCATTATAGCACCATTTGAAAGTAGACCAAGAACAGGGTTTGACATGATGCATGAATACAGTACTGGCAATTAGATAGACTCACCAGTACCTAATTGATAAATGAGCATAGTGCAGTAGTCTAAGGGTTACAGGCAAGAGAAACAAAACCACTCTCTGGATCGTGTTTCAATAGTTTCCACGACAGGTTCAGCCTGCTATGACTGGAGATGGGTCAAATCTTAGCAGGTGATCTTAGGATTTTGGCCTTGGTGACTAAATAGCTGGCTACATTACTGGGTGATCGTACTGCCTGCTGGCTAAATAGCCACCACAGCAGTGACTCAATAAGGGATCCTGGTATGACCACCCTCAATGTGAATAATTAGTGGGTAGCCTTAGCTGCTGCCCTCTGCACTCCTTTGCTCAAATGTACCCAATCTGGGCTCTTTACACTACTACCTATATCCCTGTGGCCAGCGCCTTTGTCTCTGGGATGGCAGGTTTTTTTTTCAAAAGAATAAAATATCATTGGAAAATTGTGGTGTTTCACCTAAGAATTGAGCATTATGGCCACACATGGGCCAACTATGTAGTTACTAGTATGCAGTGGTGTAGATAGAGCACTAGGCCTTACAAAGCTGTCATGCCTGTCATACCCAACCCTCACCCACCATGGCCTTCTAATAAAATTACAAAGGATATCACACCTAGCTGACACCTCAGCCCTACTATAAAGAAAGAATAACAGAGCGTACATTGTTTTAGACACAATTAGGTCATTAAAATTTTTGTAACACGATCTGCGAAAAAGGCCCTTAGTGCAGGCTACATTAAGGGCCCTATTCCCAGTACATGTCACAGATATAGATCTATCATATGTGATTTGAAAGGGAATTATCTAGAACAATTATACATCTTTTGGGCTGGGGGTCTTGGTTGTCTTCCTAAAACCACCTAAAACTGGCCCCACCAGGCCCCTGTTCAAGGCCCGGCCCCTATTGATTTGACAGCCCTCCTACCCCAGCCCCTATTCAAGGGAGGCTGCTATTCAAGGCCCAGCTCCTATATGAGACAGTACGGTAGTTACTGCAGCCCTATGCTCATTTGAACACAGGAGTGCATACTAGACCATGAAGGAGGTATGACTGGTCACTATGTAGCCAATAGTGGCCCCTACGACTGGGTGCTATGACTTCATAGTGGTGTGTATTGAGCCAGTAGTTGAATAAATAGTAGCTGCTATTTTGAGGCCTCTACTGGAGCTCACTATGTATTCACTGGTATGGAGTCATTTCTTACACCTCCCACTACGATTTGAGGGTGTCTAGTCGTGGAAACTATTGAAACACGATCCAGGGCTGTGTATGTGAATGATGAGAGATGGCAGTAAAAGAGGCAGTATGCAAGAGGGTGATCTTCAGCTTACTGAGTAAATAAAGAGTAGTCTGGATTATGTTGGCCACATTTAGATTTTTAATTCTTCAAAGGTTCGTCCATAGATGCAGGCACATGGTAAAATCCAATGAATCAATAGCTGAAGCAGACATAACTCAGAGGTCTTTTTCTATGGTAGGCAAAGACTGCTTTAGTACTCAGAATACAGTCTTGATAAGTAACTCACCGGGACTGTGTCATGTGCCATAATAACGAGCTGCATAATGCACTGGGGCACTATCTGATCCTCGATGGGTTAAGAGTAACTAAGTTAGTCAATGCTACATCTGTTTACTATTGTTGACATTCACAGAAACCTCAGAGTGACTCTATCCAGTTCCAACCAATGCAACCCCTATCCACAGGGAATCAAACTAGCTCTCTGTAATTGCTTTTGTTGCATGCCAATCAATCATAGTGAACAGAGATCCTAGCCATATCTGCTCTCTTTTCATTCTAACATTCACACTTTAAGTGCTACATGATGCCTCCACAGCCATGTTCCTGGGAGATATATATATATATAAAGTATTTGTGAGTCTACCTCTCCAACATTATATTCAAGGACCGCAAGCAAGAATTGAATCTGCCGATCAATGGAAATCCATGACCTCAAGAAGCATTGATATGAACTATTGAACTTTGACCCAAGATTGACCTTATTATGGACATGTGACCCTAATTGTAACCATGCCAACGCCTACTCTTTTTTCCCACCTCAGTAGCCAAAAAGTGTTCATATGCATCACCTGATGAAGGCCCAAGTGGCCGAAAGGTTGTGATCAAATGCATACTACAAACATTATGGTGAAATAAAACATCGAAACCTGAATTTTTGTTGTTCTAGTTATGTTTATTATACAAATAATTTTCACAATTACTTTACGCACTGTATCTTGATTAAGATCCTAGGACAACAAAACCAAAACACTATGTGTCAGTTAGATTGCTTAACTTAATATACCAACAAACCGGAAATCTCAATCTAGCATCCTTGATTCGGATCCTGACACTCTGAGTCCCAGTGGGAACTACTTGTAAAATAACTACTAATGGACCAAACGACTATCAACACCACCAATTTAAATATACCAATCGCAACTGTCCTAGAGACACCAACAGCTCCAAGCAGCTCCTTATTGTCAAGTTGCTAGGATACTAGCAGACAACTTGAAGAAAAGCAACCATCACGTCACACATTACCAAAAAACTGCAAAAGCTGCAACATCATCCCTAGAGGACTGCAAGAAAGAATTGAATCTGCCGATCAATGGAAATCCATGACCTCAAGAAGCATTGATATGAACTATTGAACTTTGACCCAAGATTGACCTAATTATGGACATATGACCCTAATTGTAACCATGCCAACGCCTACTCTTTTTCCTACCTCAGTAGCCCAAAAGTGTTCATATGCATCACCTGATGAAGGCCCAAGTGGCCGAAACGTTGTGATCAAATGCATACTACAAACATTACAGTGAAATAAAACATCGAAACCTGAATTTTTGTTGTTCTAGTTGTGTATATTATACAAATAATGTTATATTCAAGCATCAAATAAAACCCAGATGGTTGAATGCAGCCCTGGTGAATAAACTCATCAGGGTTACATCCATGCATCGTGATGTCGAACGGGCATGATGCACTAATGCACTGTATGGCTCTCTCTCTCTCTCTCTCTCTCTCTTGCTTTTTCTTTCTATTCCCCTCTTGCCCCTTTCATCTGTGTCTGCATAGCCTCCCTTGATACCCCTTACCCCACCTCAGCTGTGCTCTCCCTCTCACCACCCCACCCCTAAATTTGCCACTGCTGCATGTGTCTAAGTTGTCTTGTTTAGGTCTTTGCCCCCTGCAGATGTTTCCCTGATACCCCTCAGTGTTACTTTACAATGATTTTCTCACCAACCTGTAAACACCTCTCTTCACAAACCACCCCTTACTCCAGCTAACCCACTGAAGGCTGTGTAGTGCATTAGGTATGCCGGCTTGCCATTTATATGTATGTCAAACTACTGCTCTACTCACAGTTTGGAGAGTACTTTCAGCAGTCTCTATTTACAGATTACCTTCAACAACCTCCTCCTTTTGGAGAGCACTGTTAGTAGTTTCAGCATAAAGAGTCTCATCAGCAACCTCTACTCAGAGAATTCTGCCAGTAGTTTCTGCTTTGATAGTACTGAAAGAAACTGGAATGTGTGATACTGATTCAGAACACGATTGTGAAGCAACATGTTTTTTGACATTCATACTCTGCATCACTGAGTGCAATTTGTGATGGACTGTAGAACACAAGCGATCACTTCTTGTAATGCCAGTCAATCATTGGGTGGGGGGGGGGGATTTCAGTCAGTACACTGGGATGTAATGAAGTGTGTAAAAGCATATCTGCAGCTGAACAAAAACAGACTGTAACTAAACCTGCAGTGTTTGTAAAGAGGATTTAGGATCTGAGAATGTGGCTGAGGATAGGCATCACTTGCTCTATTTTTGTTAATGATGTCAGCTTAAGAGTATGGTATAGTAATGGTCTGCCCTAAATCAATAGTCCGTTAGTACAGAATGACCAGGGACACGGAGAGGGAATATTAATTAAACTACCATATATAAAATACCTCGGCCCTCAAATGCTGGCCACCGGAACTGTCAAAACAGAAGTAGTATTGATGGCGTGATTAGTAAAAGCTTAAAGATAATAAAGATACCGGGTAATTACCCATAATTTCGATTATTCCTTTAGTTCTTCTTCTATTCTTAGGTCTAAAAATACCATTATTCTTTGCAAGAGGGTTTAAATGGTTTTGTTAACTTTTTGTCCATTATCACAGTGCCGTAGGCGCTGGTTAATCTACAAAAAAACTAATCTATACAGGATGCAGTAACCACTGGATCATTAGAGCAACCCTATTAGTGTGAGCACTCAATATGGTTGGCTTGCTTCATGGATATTAGATATTGGCAAGCACTACATTCACCATGAAATCAAATGACACATCGTATTATGGCACATTTCGACCAGTAAAGGATTTAAATGGCATTCAAAACCATTCAGTCATTTGTCCTAGCCAACAACATCGTTTTCACAGAGGTCCAGATCGTGACTCAAATCACATTCTCTTTTCACACCCTGAATCTGCTCTGAAAGGAAAGAAAATTACCCAGCTTTTTATCAGCCTTATTCAAACTCCTTCTTAAAGATCACTTGAGTGCAGCAAAATAAGAACAATTGTGATTTACAAGTAACCATGTTGAACATTCACAGTAATGAATTTCCAGTTGACTACACAAAACATTTTGTTTTATCAAAAGATAGATTTACCAAACTGATTTTTTCTTGGAGCAACCACATAATAGGGAAAATACTATGCCATCAAAGAAAACCAACTATGTAAAAAAACTGAATCTGTTTCATAACCAGAGCCATGATGATTGTGTGGCTTGTGACCAGTGAGATTTTTAGGTTCAGTTTTCATTATCTGGGAGTAGGGACATGGTCCCTTGTTGATTCAGAGTGAGGCTATGGGTTGACTGGGTTTCGTTGATTTACCGCAGGCATGAGGACAACCTAAATTCAGATTGTGTGTGATTCCCTCCCAGCAATCATCAGTCCCCAAGGGTTGCAGACCAAAGGCCTACTTATCCTACACCCAAGCTTTATACTATTACCCATGTAATGTATGTGTATGTGTAATTGGTAATTGTCTTACAATCATGGATGACTGTAAATTACTGTAGTATATACTCTAAAGGGCCGGTCAGACTGGTCATAAAACATCTATGACTACGACGGTAAATCCACCACTACGACACGATTTTCCCACAATTTCCAAAGTTGTGCATACCATACTTTCACGATTTTAAAATCGTGAGATTTTGGCCGATTTTGGAGTCGTAGGACTATGCCACACTGTACGATTTTATCCCCGATTTTCCGGCCGAAAAATCGTGTCGTACTTCTCATCTTCCTAAGACCAGTCTGACCAGCCCTTAACCCTGTTAAGGGTTAAGAAATGGTCATGTCTATTGGTCATCATGATGCATGAATGCAACTCTACTTACCGGACTGCATTGATGCATTAACAGTCTTGCAAATTCTTCTCTCGCACCCTCTCTGTGGGTATTTTGATCTGATTCAGACCCCATGTGCTAGTTCTTGTATGACCTCTGGTGGAGGTATATCCCATTCCTCTGCCAACCCCTGCAGGATAAGTGTGCATGAATACCGTGCAGTGATACCCTGAAACAAATGGCCTGTGAGTGTCTGCTGTGTGCCACATTCCCATCTCACCAAATACTGTAATTTACTGGGAGACAGTGTCAATGGACCATTCTGGGTATTATTATTATTTTTCATATTTACGGTTACATGTGGTGAAGTGAATGTACATGGAATCCAGAGAAGTTCATTTGATCCTTTTATTGACATGAGTGTTTCATAAAGGTGGTAACAATGATAACACTCGCCAATATCTAAGCTCTGCCTCCGATCCTATAGCTCAACCTGTCGTAGGTTCTAGGTATAGGTGTAAGGTGTAAGTTGGGAGAGATGATTGGGATTTGTCAATGGACCATTCTGGGTATTATTATTATTTTTCATATTTACTAAATTCTTCGCCATATAAAGCCTAAGCTCTGCCCATGATCTACACTCAATAACCTCCTGTATTCCCCAACAGGAACTAGGATCCATTAGTCATCACAAACACACTTCCTCCATGACACTCTGTGACATAAGGTACACGGATATACTAACATTCCAATCATATCTACATCCACACAGTCCAACTGGAGGAAGTGCAATCCACCTGTGGTGCCATATTTGGAATGAGAGGATATTTCACAATCTCCTCTCAATTCTCATTAACATAATCTACCCACAGGTGGCACTCTCTCTGTATGACATGTGTCACTATTCTATTGAGTCACATGTACAGAACATTTCACAACACTGTGAGCTGCTCAAGCCCTTAGTATAAAAGGCAGCTTGAGCAGCTCCCAATCCATCTATTCTAAGATCATCTCTCCCAACTTATACCTTATACCTATACCTAGAACCTATGACAGGTTGAGCTATAGGATCGGAGGCAGAGCTTAGATATTGGCGAGTGTTATCATTGTTACCACCTTTATGAAACACTCATGTCAGCTATGCAATAAAAGGATCAAATGAACTTCTCTGGATTCCGTGTACATTCACTTCACCACATGTAACTGTCCATTGACAACAGGCTCCTGAAATCGGTTGCTAACATGGCCCGGAATGCAAAGGCCCCATTGAGATTACAATGTGATACTGTAAAGATGATAACCATATCTGGATGAATGAGGGGGGTGGGTCTAGGGGTCAAGGAGTTTACTTCAGGTACTACAACCTATGGCTAGTCATTTTGTCATAAGGGCTGCATTGCTGCATCAAATGATTTGAATGAACATTCAGTCATAATGTTGTGTCAGAATGGATAAGATCTCTATGTTCAATGAAGTGTTGGCAGTATATTGACCTAAACTGTATTGTTTATCTTGATAAGGAAGGAATGTTAGCTATTGGAGCTTTATGTGGTCCTTACAGTGATGATCACAGTCACGATTCCCTTAGTAATGAAACAGTCACCTGGAAATAGTGTTCTTGGTGTCGGTAACAGCTAATAATGACTAACGTATTTGTTCTGTTCACTCAATTAGTAGAAAATAAGGTTTGCTGTTGTCGAGAGTATGACTTAATCAACATCCAGGGCGCACAACATGTTTAGTCCATTATAATCAGAGGATAAGGTTATTCTCTCATTACTCGAGTGAACATTGGATATATATTCCAGGGAGGAAAGAACATATTTTTTTTCATCCAGATTTGTACCTGTTTCTTACAAGATTAGAGTTAGGATTAGGAAACATTCATGACACTAGCAAACAAACTAGCAATTGTCTTAAAACATATTATGATAACTCTGATAATGCCATTGAGAACACAATACAACAACTAATCCAATGACAGTCTTCCCATAACCACCATAGCATGGCAACCTTTCTCCATTTTCCCATTCTCTCTACCCCTCTCTGTATACTCATCTCCCCTTTGGTTCCTCCCTCTTACTTCCTTTCTTTCCTCCCTCTCTCTCTCTCTGTCTGTCTCTGTCTGTCTGTCTGTCTGTCTCTCTCTCTCTCTCTCTCTCTCTCTCTCTCTCTCTCTCTCTCTCTCCATCTCTCCCTGCCCTTTTGTTTTTCTATTCATTCTTCCCTTTCCTCCTAGCCCCTCCTCTCTTTATCTGCCTAGCATCCCAGACACCCCCTACCCGAATCTCAATTGCTCTCTTACTCCTACTATCGCACCCCTAGATCTGCCACTGTTGCAGTTGTGTTATATAGAATAATGATCTACTTACAGCTGTGTCCCTGACCCCTCAGAGTCACTTTACCACAATCTTATTGTCACTCCTTAACTACTTCTCCTCACCAACTATCCATTTTGTCAGATAACATTTGAACACTGCAAAATGTATTAATTATTCGGACTCACATTTTTGGAAAAATGAGCCACACAGAGAGAAGAACACTGCTCGCTTTGACGCATACCGTACAGGTCACAATTTGTCTCCCACATGACATGTATGAAGGCATGTTGAATGAGGTTGATGCTCTCATATTTGGTTTATCAACTCCACTTGACATGTGTAATGAAGATACGTCACATACTTCTGATCCATTCTGATCCAGTGCTAGGTGATACTGTGAGACAATTATATAAGGGTCAAGAGCAGTCAATAGGCTATGCACCAATGGTTCAATTAAGGCAGGCCTATAACAGAAGGCAGGGGATATCATAGTCCCACAGGCCTGCAACACTAAGGCACCTTTTCCTATCTGCAGAACTTCTACTTGACTGAGGACCTCTATGCAGTCCATAAGACAAGGGCATGGTAGGCCACAGGGTGAGCCCCAATAATGTCCTTAGAAAATAAGTTTCGTTCCAACAAGAGGGGGAGTACAAAATTTTTGTGGTTTTGTATAGGTAATGACCCTAGGAATCATATATCAAAAGTTCTCCGCTCACCTCCCTGCAGTTTTTGCGTAGGTCAAGGTCAAAGGTCGAGAATTTCCCTCTTTATTCCTATATAAATCTGTAAAACCCAGTAATTAATTGTATGTTGTCTATGGACTAGGCTAAAAGGCTAGAGGAGGGCATTATGGTTTAGTTTAAACGAGAAAATCATGCTGATTTCAAATATAATTGATATATTGGTGTGAGTATAATAGAAGTACCCGAAAAATGGGCTTTAAAAATAAAAAATATTATTGAAAAATATGTTAAAATATAAAAAATCAGTAAAACATGAAATAAACCCTCAACAATCCACCTAACACTTAAATGAGTTAGATGGTGGGTGAGGAGCATAGTAAGCATGACCTAGTTAGGTTATTAAGCCTTGACCTACTTAATTAGGTCAAAGGTCACAGACACAATATCTGCCATATCTCTAGTTCTAGGAGGGCTTTCCGCACAATTTTAAGTTCTAAATAGGGATTTCTGACATAGAGGAATAGATTGGACTAGGTTTAAACCTACTAGGATGCACTTTCAAGTCTCAAAATCTGAAATCAATATTGAATGTCTGTGTCAATACAGATGTGTGGTCAGAATGATTTAAACAGATAACATCACAGGTAATATTGTAATATCCCATTTGTGATGTGTAGAGGGGCTTAAAATAATCATATGTAGGCTGGTAAGTGTTTAATCAGCTTGCAATAGTTAGATTTTTAGGCCTTGACCTATATCTAATTAGGTCAAAGGGCACAAGAAACATGTTTGCCAATATCTCTGGTACTAGCAGAGCTTTTTCACACAATTTTAAGCTCTAAATAGGGGTTTCTGATATAGAGGAATCCATTGGAATTTGTTTGAACCTCCTAGGATGTGCTGTCATGTGCATGAATCAGAAATCAACAATTTTCCCACCTTTTGAAGAAGCTAAAAGCTAGTACATGAAACCTGGAGGGTAAGTACTAGGGAGGGGCACTCGATTCACCTTTGATGGGGGTGTACAGCCTGGCCTGTGACAAACAAATCCATGGTGATAGTGGTTTTGGGATAAAGGTGACCCTTAATCCTGAGGTACACCTATGATCAGAAGGGTTTACTTCAAAAGGGACAGATTTTCATGAAAACTAGAACCTAAATGAGATTGATTGTCATCAAAAAGTGGCCTTGTCAGCTGCGCACACCTGTCTCTGACATATAGTGAGTGCCTCTGTTTTTTTTGTGCTGTTCTACAAGGTATTTTTTCAGTACTAAGGTATTTCTTATGCTGGACTAGCATGACATTTGCACCTGGGGATCTTGGAATCCCTCCCCCCCCCTCTCATACCAGTGTCTGCTGGTAAAGAAGTCTTGGAAAAGTTTGAGAGAAATCCCTCCTTGCACCTAAAAGGTGCACCAGGGGTCCATTTTTTTAGTTCGAACAGAGCTGTATACACAACGTATAACAACAGGATAACTCCTTAGGAGGGGGTGCCTTAACAATTTACCCCTTATGCTCCCCCACAAGTGACCATTCCACTCCTTATAATAGGTCAGCCCACCCCAGCCCCTATCCTTGCATTATTTTGGGCAAGACCAAGCCTATACAAGTGATTCAACAGAGTTACATGATCAATACAACAGGGGGCACTACCAACGAAAATTGTGCACTTTGGCTGCTTCCAGCGGGCATTACATAATAGATTTCTACGGGAATGTTCACTAGTATGACCATAAATATCTCAATATTGGTTGTATTGACCAATCAAGCACATCAATAGTTTTGTGTTAGTAATCCTCATTGAATGATAATGGTGGAAATATAGTATTAAGTAAATTAAAGTAGATATGGCACTACAGGAATGGTAAAGAATAGACAAATTGTCATTTTCAGCCAATTTTGTGAAAGAAAAATGTACTCTAGCATGAGGCTGAAATTACTTATGTCAATTAAGATCATTGGATACACATGTAACACTACTTGGATGGCACAATTTGCCTTCTTTCTCATTCATTCGCATGTATATGGTTGGAGACGCAGTTGAATATAATTCCATGTTTAGGGCTCACATAGACAACAGTGCATTCTAGGAGGTTAAAACATACACCAATAAATTCCCCTATGTCAGAAACCTGTATTTAGAACTTAAAATTGTGTAGAAAGCTCTCCTAGAACAAGAGATATCGGCAAATATGGTTATTGTGCCCTTTGACCTAATTAGATATAGGTCAAGGCCTAAAAATCTAACTATTGCAAGCTGATTAAACACTTACCAGCCTACATATGATTATTTTAAGCCCCTCTACCCATCACAAATGGAATATTACAATATTACCTGTGATGTTATCTGTTTAAATCATTCTGACCACACATCTGTATTGACACAGACATTCAATATTGATTTCAGATTTTGAGACTTGAAAATGCATCCTAGTAGGTTTAAACCTAGTCCAATCTATTCCTCTATGTCAGAAATCCCTATTTAGAACTTAAAATTGTGCGGAAAGCCCTCCTAGAACCAGAGATATGGCAGATATTGTGTCTGTGACCTTTGACCTAATTAAGTAGGTCAAGGCTTAATAACCTAATTAGGTCATGCTTACTATGCTCCTCACCCACCATCTAACTCATTTAAGTGTAAGGTGGATTATTGAGGGTTTATTTCATGTTTTACTGATTTTTTATATTTTAACATATTTTTCAATAATATTTTTATTTTTAAAGCCCATTTTTCGGGTACTTCTATTATACTCACACCAATATATCAATTATATTTGAAATCAGCATGATTTTCTGGTTTAGACTAAACCATAATGCCCTCCTCTAGCCTTTTAGCCTAGTCCATAGACAACATACAATTAATTACTGGGTTTTACAGATTTATATAGGAATAAAGAGGGAAATTCTCGACCTTTGACCTTGACCTACGCAAAAACTGCAGGGAGGTGAGGGGAGAACTTTTGATATATGATTCCCAGGGTCATTACCTATACAAAACCACAACAATTTTGTACTCCCCCTCTTGTTGGAACGAAACTTCATAATTTGGTGGCTCACCCTGTGGGAGGTGCATGGCAATGCCATCTGTCTCCATGCAATGAAGATACTGAGATTATAGACTGTGCGTTAACATACAATCTTTTGGTATTTTCACTGACCCACACACAACGTGTCCAATTGAAGAATTCAGGATTGTGGGTGTCTATTTTGATATTCAATAACAAATGCAAATTTAACAATGAAATAGAATTGACTACCATTCGTTGATAGTATTTACAGACCTTAGTGACCTATTCTTCATGAAAACAAAATGACACAGATACATCAAATGTCTCAAGTGTTGGTAGTACCTCTTGGTAGTGATTAATCCTGGTACCAAAATGGTTGTTTGCCCCATTTAGTGGAAGATCCTAGAACAATTATGTATGTCAAACCATCACATGTCAAGTGCCTTCAACATGGCCGTGACCCTAGTTAACTCACAGATGACGTGGCATCTTAAGACATGTCAAATCATATGAGTATTACTGTGTGCTACAGTTGTCATGGTGACAAATGTGCACATGTCCCAATAACGTGTGCTCTCTGTGTCAAATCTGTGTTGCAGGCCCAATTTGTCTACACATGAGATTTCGTTTTATTGAAATACAAAAGATGGTTTCACCAAACGGATTCTGTTTTGAAGCACCTGCATGTTTGGGCAATCATTATGTAAAAACTGAATCGCTTTCATAACCAGAACCATGATGATTGTGTGGCTTGTAACGGGAGAGCTTTTTAAGTTCAGTTTTTATCACTCATGAGCTGGGAGTAGGGGCATGGTCCCTTGTTGATGCAGTCACGAGAATGCCCTCACTGGCTGGTTCAGTTTTAGCCCCCCCCCCCCCTGCCATCAGTCATCAGTTCCCCAGGGTTGTGTCACAAGGGACTTCTCTTAGGCTGTCCACATGCCTAATATACTACTACTATAGCTAGCCATGTAACATGTCTGTAAGCATTTAACAACAACTTAGGGGAGAGGTAATTGTGTTGAAAAATACTTAACTATAGCTAACTATAGTGGCCCTTTAAGGTTCATTGAAGCACTACTGTATCATGCCCGCTGGTTGCCTAAGTGAGTCTACTCACCGGACTATCTTCATGTATCATGCTGAGATAACGGGGTTGATGAATCTTTGAACCATGATGCATCAATGAAGTTAACAGACCTGCCAATAATTGGGGTTTGTTTCATTATTCTTATGACGAATCATCAATGCTACTTTTGTGTCTGAGGAATGGTAACTGGTCCAAAATGACAACTATCACCAATATCTTGCACATTGGTTGCAGGATGGGAGTTAGGGATTAAGAGGGTTTAAGTTTCAGCATCAGGTCCTACACTACAGTCATAGAAGGCCATATAGTGAGTGATACAGAACTAGTCACTTTGTCACCAGGACTGCACTGCTGCTTCATGACAACTACTGAACAGTCAGTCATTACTTTGTGCCAGAATAAAATTAAAAAGATCACCATTCAACTGAATTTGGTGGAATACAGTCTCTTGCGGTGTGAATGGGTGACCCACAGAATGAGTTACTTACTAGGCTTGTGTTCATGTATTTCAATTTTGAAAAGAATCTGTACACCTGTTTAATAAAGGGTAAGCCTTCATTCTGATGACTTGCCATCACTGCATTGGTGCTCCAAACCCAGCCTGCAAGGGCAGCACAGTACATACATGTATGCAGCCATTGGGAGACAGCCCACCAGTATTGCATTCATGTATCATGAAGATTATTTGATGTAAATCATTATTGCAATGTCTGGGAGTTAAAAGGTGAACATGGAGAATGAGTTATTCTAGGTCTGCATTCATGTATCATGATTGCTAAAACAACATCTACATTTGCTTGGCATATTTGTTCATTGCAATAACCAGGAATGCACCGCTTCTTTTTTGTCTATTCTCATCCAGAAATATTCTCAATCCTTCATCTAGTAATTAATAATACATGACCTACCACAGATATAGATCACCTTGTGATTACTTCCAATAACCTTGGATGAGCTATATATGACCTCTGCCTGACCCCTACATGACCTCCATTGTACCTCAGTATATCGGTCACTCTCCAAGCACTATTTCTCCCAATATCTATCCTACATTTTGTCAGAGTGTACAAGAGAAGATGGAGTAGGGGAGTGTAGGACCAAGGGTCAGATTAATTTGTGTTCCCTCTGAAGGGAGAAACGAATCCAGGTTAGAGCATGGGTTATGTAGGCGTAGGTTTACAGTGAGTCTGACAGTAGTAAATCGGCTAGGTTTTCTGGGTATGTACAATTGGCATTTTTCACACTTTTATATGCTTATGCACCTACAGAATAAAAACTTATGAACCAATATCCTGCCTTTTGGTCCCAATTGGAAGGGAACACCATAACCTTTCAAATGCATGTACTCTCTTGCATATCCAACCATAATATTTGGATTAGTTGGCTTCCAAAGTTGAAAAATGGTGAAAAAAAAGGCAAATTTGACAAAAAAGCAGGATTTTTACAGCCCTGGCATATATCCCAGAAGGGTTCCAGAAGCTGAGAAATAGCTTTTTCTCATTGATATATCTGTTGTGTTAACGATTCAGAAGGTTTTTGGGTATTGAGGAGCATAAGTATATGTCTGCGTAACATTCAGTGTAAAATGACACTCAAATGTCCATCCGACAGTAGAACTAAAACCCTCCCTTATTCTAAGACAGGTAATACATTACCCTTACTCTGCTCAGAATCGAGGGGCACTAGGATGGTTAAGCTGCCGCAAGGATTTTTTTTGCTGTAGCCTCAAGTCTTCCTCTTATACCAATGAGTGCATCCATATATACATTTTTCTGTCGGATGGACATTTTTGCACTTTTGCTGTCAGAAAGACAAATTTTTTAATCTCAAAGTAATGCATTTGGATGCATCCTTTATGTTTCAAATCAACCACAGTCATCCTTTGAACATTATCAAATAACATTTGTACCAAAAGTCTCCCCAAAAGTGTGTTTTAAACACTGTAATATGAAAAAATGTGTCCATCCGACAGATAAAGTCTGAATTTTAGGGTCATTTCTAGCTCCAGTGACTTGTCTGTCTTGCGTAAACCTCCAGCGGGCAGTCAACGCATGACCACACCACACTCTGTGCTGATACTGAAAATAAAAAAAAAATTGTAATTATTGAAGATTTAAAACGCATGTATGATTCATATGAAGAGATATTGTAAAAAATCATTTTTGCTACATTAGGTAATCTGTTGTTTTTGGAAAAAATACATACATTATAGTGAACCTGACCTGTCATCTAAACAATTTAGAAATTGACACTGCATTTACCGATAGAAAAATGCAAAGGTGTGCTGGCAGACCTGCTTATTGCCTAGTCTGTAGTACATCCTAATGCGCTTGTGGTCCTTCTTCCCTTTATCACCCTTCTTCCATGCAGAAAGCCTAGAATTATTGTCTGTTGATGCGGCCAGCACCCCAGTAACAGCATGTCTAGCTCATCTGTTAAGTTGATATGAAAAAACATTATTTTCACAATTCTTGCCATAATAATAAGTAAAGTTCTCTACACCCAAAATGTATTTAAAATAATTATCAATTGAATAAACTGAATCATATTTGAATGATGATTTTAATAAGATATTGAAAATCAAGTAATGAGGAGAATTTAATACAGTTATTGTAGAAAAGCTTACCTCTGTTAAGCTGGGCAACTTCCTCACGTCTCTCTCTGAACTCATCAGATGTAAACATGGTACTACAGGGTTTATTGTCATCCCCATGCTGACAGTTACACATGAAAATTATAGTAAAATAATAGCTAGTCCATTTATAAAATAAATGTGATAGTCAAATCCTACATCAGACAGGCACTAGATAACAATTTGTGAAAGAAATTTGTGCTAAACATAAACGTACATGTTGCTTGATATCTTTTCTAGGTCATGGTGGCGTCCCCTGAATAAATTCATATCTATGTGATGAGAAAATAGCACTTTTGTAAATTCTTAGTCATAGACATGCACAAAGGTGTTGTGAACACAATTTTTAAATTGTTTTATTGGGAAAATACTAAATACAAAGTAGACGGTATCCATACCCAGGACCCAAGCATTGTGGTACCTCCGCTAGGCCCCCTCATGTAAACATTTACTATGACAGCTCAGTAAAAATGTAATGGCATGGCATAAGCATGAATAATATCAGAGTTTCTATGATTACCCTATATATAAAAAGGCATTACTTCATCGCTGGTTCCCACCCTATTAATTTAAGCTTGAGTGCTTGCCAGGAACAGATAAACCAAAAGAGGCTAGATGAAAGTATGTACTTTTTTCAAAATTAACTCGATTTTTCTTCAGATTTTCACTGCTAATAATATTATTTGAGGTCCATATTTAATAAAAGTCTCCTCCTATAAAGTGTATGATAGATTCAGTTAAACAATATCCTCTGGCCTCAAAGTCATCAGAGCTTTTTTCTCTGCATTCTCGGCCATCTTGGTTCTCATTTCAAAGAAATCGGCACCTAGCCCGATTCCATCTATCAAGGAAACCAATCACTGATTCTAAATCTAGATTCCACTCACCGAGACCTTTCATTTGATATATTATATGTCAAGATCTGATGGGTAGTTTCAGAGAAACTGACTAATCCTCAACTCTCCCAGAGGACCTGCTGGGAGAGTGTAAAATTGTTTGACGTTGCTAAGATAAGTGCTGTTGCTAAGATAAGCATCGCTAAGTAAAGCGCTTCAGTTGTAAGACACCAGGGGGCTGCACTGAGAGGCAAATGCACATGAGATTGCAATGAGAAATGGCCACAGTTTGCAGTGAAAAGAAATCTAGGGTCATGCCCCCCCCACTAGTGCCGAAGGCACTAGTTTGTCTATAAAAAAGACCAGTTATACAAATACAATTTATGTAAGCTGAGGGTAATGATGACATGAGATGGAAAATGAGGTTCTAAGGAAAGTCACAGTGTAATAGACAATTTCTACATAAACAATTTGGATAATCTCGCGCTATTTCACTTTTGAATTTTTCTAGTGTGTCTATTAAAGTGCACCGAGCCTTCAATTGATTCCAGCGAAATTTTGGCTCTATAATAAGCGCTTCTCAGTACAATGGGCTTCAGGCAGTGAGGAACTATTAATCTTTTTCCTAAATGTAAATGGGTTGTCTATTATCCACATATTCATAATTTTGTGCCAACAGAAAGGCATAAAAAAACAGGTGTTGTTCTCTTCTAACATTCAGTTCGGAGCAATTAATTGCTTGCCTTATCTTAGCAGTTGTCATACGTAGGTTTTTCTCTAGCTTTACCTTATAGGCAACTCTAAGGGCCCAGTTCTGAAGAAGCTGGAGCTCCTTAGTTTCCCCTCTATGGTTTCTATCCCATATAAAATCACCATAATCAAAACATGGTAGGATCATTGATTTATAAATATCTACAGCAGTGGCCAGATTTATAAATTTTCTTATCCTGGAGAGTTGATATATCCTATGTTTGATATTCCTAATGGTGTTATTTCTATGCTCAATAAGTTTAAATTCAGGGTCAAGGGTTACACCGATGTAGGGGAAACTATACACTCTCTCTAGGATGACATTATTTAACATAAAGACACTATCATTGTGGTGGACATCATTATACACCACTCTTTAATTCTGTGCAGGGCACTGCGCATTTAATCCGGATATGTAACAGAGACAACTGCACCATCAGCATATAGAGTCATATCAAAATTAAATGTTTTTGAAGATGATTGCTGTACATGCATGCTCTATCAGTGTCATAGCAATTATAGCAGAAGGGGACAATGGTATTGCTTGATTTCATTTTGGGGATCTAAACCTAAGAGGACACAGGAGAATAAAACCACTTGCTTCAGAAAGTTTGCCATGGAAAATTTGCCACTCACCTGAAGTTGTCACTCAACACCACTCCTGCACTGGATCAGATATAACTAGAGCTATGTCTTCCACATCAGATGATTCCTCAACATCCTCCCCATCATTTTCCTCAGTCTCAGAGTCATTATCCGTCTCAAACTCATCAGGGAATAAAAAATAATCATTGACAACCTAACGCCATTGATCCTGGCCGGCCACAGCTGACGATAAGTTTGCCCTATTTATGGCATTTAGAGCATTTGTGACCTTGTCCAGCTCCGCCATACTTTGTTTTCCAATGTGTAAGGATCCAAAGTACACTGTTTAGGTCATTCCTTGATCATAATACATGGATAAAACAGGTAAAACCACCACAGAGGGGAATTCCAACTTGCCGCCGACATGTGACAACAACACGAACCGAAAGACGATGCTGGGCACTCGGCCAATCACAGCGCTGCATTTGCATCACATAGTCCCTCGACAACAAATGTTTGGGTCGCGTCGGTCCTAAAGGCACTTGAAAAACAGCATGTGATTGGCGGAATGTCAACTTAAATTTATAACAGAGCCTGCCATTGGGTAGACAAATTCCCACCACACAAAAGCATACCAAACATGGGCATGGGGCTCCAGATGGGGGGGCCACTGTCAGAGCATCAAAATAGAGAAAAAGTGCTTCGCCGACACGTCCTCCCCGGCCTTTGTTCATGGTAAAATGTTAATGTAGGGTGTCTAAAATTGCAAAATTAGCACTGTTGGGAATTAATTTGGATATGAAAGACCGGGGTTAGGTTGTCAACACTATAAACTAAAGGAATCCGCTGAAAATAAAATACTGTTAAAAAATTCATTTTTCCTTTCAGACCCCATTTCTGAGGTTCGCGCTGATGCAACTTTAGGTCCACTCTACGATATTGTGTCACAATTTCACTTACTTTCATATTTAATGTCCTAGGAATTTCAGATCATATTACCAACACTAACCGATAAAGTCTTCAAACTCTAAACTGAAGTATGAAACATATATCATCAAAAGGTAATTCTCAAAATATGGCTACCTGAGCTCCTAAGTCACTTCTACAATTAGCTATGACTTGTGTCAATGTTAATGCATTGAATTAATTGTTTGTGAATTAATTGTATGACCCTGATTGATGTCTCAAACAGACCCCTGTCAAGACATTTTTTCCAAACTGTGTGTTTTCATTGTTTGACTAAAACTAAAAAGCTTATATAATATTACCAGACATTAAACTTGTTGAAATCATCTCGGGTGATGTTTATCAATGTACTGTTTCTGATGACCAGCTAGAGAGGAGGCATTGGTGGACTTTTCCAGGCTGACAGATTCTTTCTCGAAACGAAAAAACAGATTGACATGTGGAATGATGCCTGCTGTTAAGTGTTTGGGTCACCAATATTTAGTTTTGACCCTCACACTATGAGGCTTCATGGGCATCCCCATCCTCCCTCCACCAAGGGTTTCAATCAAAATGCCACGCCCCCTAAATTCATCGAGCCTGCTCCCCCTTGCAATAAATCAAGCGGTCCCAGTTGGTTGCCTCTAGACAGGAAAACCTTAGTTCAGAAGAGGCATACGGTAATGGTCTATATAGGCACCTGGTAGTTCATAAATTTCAAATATAAATATAGGCTGTACCCCTTGCTGGTAATCAAGACATTGAAAGACCAAACACTACAGCCTAGGGCAGGGTAGGGTAGTGCTGAATTGAATTGATTTCAGTGGCTCTACCTAGTGTGCACAGTTAGTACCAAACTACCTCCCCTACATCTAGGCACTATTGTGGGGTGCAGAGAATAGAGAGGCTGGGGACAGGGAGTCTCAAGTCCCCCAGTGGTCCTTTGCACGGACGGTGAGGTATCTTCACTAAAGATAGGTAGAAATGAAGATAACAATGAAGATAGCTCTGTGGATATCTTCAAAATTTCATTTCTATAGATGTTGTCATTGTTTGTCATACATTTGCAAATATATCCATGAAAGGATAGGTTAGAGATAACTATTCTCAAGATAGCTTTAAATTTTCAACGATATCTTTAGTTTCCTTTGGAAATGCCATTGACTTATCTCTACCATCTGAAGTTATCTTCCCCGTCTGTGCAAAAGACCACTGGGGTCTGTTACTCCATAACATAGGTGCACGTAAAAGATAAGTGTAGGCTGTTGGTGTTTCAGTTGGTAGGAAGATAAGTGTACAGAGCACTTATGTACAGACAACTTTATGTGCACTTAAGTGCAGGAACTAATGTGTTTCTGCATATATGGGACTGTGTACACTTTAAAATTAAGGTAATTAGAGATCCACAGAAAACCACACAAGTTAATTCAAGTTCAACATTTTATTTGGGGTTTTTTTAACATCGAGATATTGGAGGGAAGTATCTGTGACTATGCAACGTTTCGACAACTTTTAGTTGTCTTTTTCAGGCAGGTGTCTCATACTTGCACGTAAGTCCAGAAATTTTGTGTTTCTAAACAAATTTCAAAATGTCTTCAACCCTTAGGAAACTGGGGGGAAACATGCTTAAGATCAATATCAGTCCTTCATTGATACAACTAATGAAAATCAACTGATTTTATAGGCTTTTTACATACAGCTTTTGGAAATGTATTTTCATTGTTCACTTAAATATCATGTTCATACACCTAAGTGTTAGGTGTTAGGTGTACATATGTCACATACATGTACCATCTACATTATACAGGATCAGAGCTACCCCTCCCAGTCTTGAATGCTTCTGATTGTGGAGGCTGAGTACTTCTAAAATATTGGATCTGCAAAGATTTATATATAGCAAATTGTGCCATAATGTGGATGATGAGGATTTAGAGGCCATTTCTTACAAAAGAAGTACTTCACTTGCAGTGCCGAGAATCGCCAGCATGCCCCACTCTTGCATTTTGCATCCCCCCACCAAAGAATCATGTTGCTTCTAACATCTTTGCCTGTATTCTGCTGTGTAAAAGATCATCAAAAATAGATTTTTGAGTGTTGTTTACAGCACTTTGGCCCAGGAAGACATTTCTTAAGAATGCAAGTGAAGATCATTGAGAAATGCCTTCCTTGGCATAACTTGTACTGCTGCTGTTGTAACTACCCTTTTATTGTTCCGGGTTCACTACATTTGCTGCATCATGGCATCCCATGAGAGGTGCATCGGCATCTGAGGCCAAACACTACCATGACTAAATCTTTGCAAGTAGTAAAGGTTTATAACACCCTCAGAGGGCGGTATGATGCATCCGTGAAGTGCTGCCAAGACCAGTGAAGACTGCTCACACGCACTTCACCGGAGAATCATGCCGACTCTCCGGTAGTTTGTGTATCAATGCAGCCCTGCATTCTCACATCATAACGACCAATAGGCATGATGCATTTATGCATTAGCGGCCCTTAAAGGGATAAGCACTGCATTGGTACATTCACAATGAGAATAGAACACAGGGTTTTATGCCATCTTACAGCCAATAAAGGGTTAAAGCACTATGCGGTCCTAAAGCGGGATTAAAATTGGCTGTTTTTCACAATCCCCTCCCTCCTTGTTATTTCCTGTTTTGTGTTCCAATCAATGTGGCTGAAATTTCAGGGACCTCAGTGGAGCCCCCTAGTGGAAGGTCCCAGGATAATGTTATCATCATGTGATGAGTGTTCGGCGGCAGCAAATCGATAAGGACTTCTGATTGGTACATTTTTCCACCACTGCAACTGCTGACAGGTTCCAGCCAAAACCTTGGGTTTGGCTCCTGAATTTGTTTTCACATTGTGTGTTGCCATGGTGATTTCAGATTTAGAAACTGGTCCCTGGTGGGTCAGATTGTCAGTGGCAAAAATTATCTCCGCTTTCACTGTCAATCAAAATTCCAACGAACAACTAAGTCACTGACAAGTTTGACAAGTTAAACCTCTACCAATCAGAGGAGACATGATGTTTTTTTCACCTGATGGATTCAGATTGTCCAGTAAGAAAAGAATACCAGTATTGAATAATGGATACCAGTGAGAGAGATAGTGAGTACCACTCTTGAAATAACAATTCAGAGGGCTTTGTTTGGGAATGAGTATTGGAGCTTTATTTGGGTATTTACTTTCTATAAATACGTTATGTCTACTCTCGGAGAATACCCAATACAAGGCCACCTAGGACTATTGCTGTAACACATTATGGTACACTGTGAGACAAGCTTTTTGCAGTAGGTTGCTTCTATTTATCTTTTTTTTTTTTTTTTGGAAAACAGTGGTAGTTGCTGTCAGCACAAATCCAATGGCCCAACTGTGGGTTGTCCTGTACCCACTACAGTGGTCTTTATAAGCCATTTACAATTGGCTGAGAATGAATGTAATCAGTATGGTACATGACTCGAGTCCTACAAATGTACTCGATAGAATGCATTCATGCATAAGGATGAACCAATACACTCCCATAGTTCCACCGATAATGGAGCAAGTAGACTTATAAGACCTGAAGAACTGGAACTGAGAAATTAATGCTTTGATGAATTAATGTAATTAGCAATCTAGTATGTTGAGTTGGACCCTTAGAGCGTAGAACAAAAATTAGTTTCCTTATCTGATTTAAATAAAAAGAAATAACAACACACTAGTTGGGGTCCCACGAGTAGGTCGGTGCTCTGAGAGTTCCTGTTTGTTTACATTGTCATGGAAACAGGCCCAAGACTTTCTGAGAAAACAGTTGGAACACTTTGGACATGCTGGGTGGAGTCGATAAGTTATACGGATTGACTCCTGTATTGATTGTCAGAGGGCACCACTCTCCACCACCTGACAAGGACACCTGACTGAGACACCTGAACTAGGTCAAAGGTATACATACCTGAGCAGTTGTTTTCTTTTTTCTTGTTCTGTTCAGTTCTGTGTTTTTCTATCATGGTGGTGTGCGATTCATGCAAACATGAGTACCACGGGAACAAGAAAGCGTGCCCGAAGTGCACTTGTCCATACCCCCCGTGGAAGGCAGGTGATCAAATAGTGGGACAGAAGGCCCCAGAAGGCTCACAAGGGACCGAGGATACAGCCGGTGCCACGGGCGGGGAGAGCGACCTGGAAGACGGCCTTCAACAACGGTTCTGATATGCAAGGTGACTGTTTGATAAGCAATGATGATTTATTACGTCAAATCGAATTGGAGAGAGCAAGGAAGCATAAGATTGAGCAACTGTCTAAAAGGAAAGAGTTAGAACTGGAGTTAGCCAGCCTGTGGGCCGTTGATGGAAGTAAATGATGGGGTTTGTGCCTGGCATGGTGCTATGAGTGTGTTTGATACCCTGCACAAACCCCGTACTGCTGTTCCTGCGGGCCTGGACGCAGCTGATCTGGATATAGTAAACAACCAAGACCGGGGCCCGAATGCAGCCGGGGGTGCGTTGGATGTTCGATACAAATCCATTACTGCTGCTCCTAGGGGCCCAGACCTATCCGGCCCGAACACAGTAAGCTACCAAGACCAGGACCCGAATGCACCATATACCCAAAATGGCCGTGCAGGCCTTCCGGGACCAGGGTCTGAGGCTCCAATAGACTGTAATCTTTCAAAATAGGATGCTTGTAGTCCGTCCGCAGACCATTCTGGCCTCAACCCCTCTAAATATGATCCAACTCCACCAAACCTTGCTGCAGTCTACCCCCCTGGGGTGATTAGAGACCAAATAAACAAGTCGCTCTCCCACGCAGACCAGTCGGGTACCCGGTACTATCACCCAGACCACTAGCCACATCAACCGGTCCATTTGCATCATTTGGGGAAGGTAGCAGGGCCTACCCACTCATCTCAAGGCCAACACCAACCAAGGTAGTGTCAGTGCACCCCCAGGCTCAATCTCTCAGCCACCTGTGGATATTTCATATACAGCTTATTTGAGGTGGGTGGGACAGCAACACCCCCATCATCCACCAGCACAGAGAGCACAACATCCTCCGCAGGCAGTTAACTTGCAGTCAATTCAAAAGCTGATTGCAGCACAACAAGAGCAGCTATTATCAATGCAGAAACAACTACAAAAGCTGTCCACTTTGGACATGTTACTGTTTGAAATTAAGTTTGCCATAGTAGGAGGGCTCATATAGTGTTTGTGTAGAGTAAAAAAGAAGGCTATGGTCAATATTGGTGATTACATATATATATATATAATGAAACACTACAGGAGATCCAAATAAAAATGGGTTTATTTTAAGGGTACAAAAAAATCAGTAATAGATCTCAGCATGTAACATCCTTTTGTGTCCATGCAGAAAAGAAAGTCCTTTTAATATTGATGTGATATACTAAGCAGTCAGTACGGAATTGATCATCATTTTAATAAGTCTCTACATATTTAAGTTATGTGCAGGTCTCTGTCTCTGTCTCTCTGTCTGTCTGTCTGGAGGAGCTCTAACAGTCATCCCCAGATATTTTGGCCATTTCCTCTTCAAATTGAGATTCCCACACTTAACTACTTTACCAAAATGATGTCTATGGGTCAGTAATAGTTCCCCCATGTTATGTTAGCCTGTTCTATGGCAGTTTTCTAAGAAATCATTCTGTTTTTCTCCAACTTTTGCCTTCCGGTGACCAACTCGGTGGCTTCTCGGTGGGTTTCTTGGCAAAGCTGCTACCCCACCGAGGTGACCAGACCTGAACTCAATGTTCTTTATCGTATTTCACCCGGACTTTTACGAAGTTACCCGAACATAAGACAATGATAGTGGCCTAGACTGGCCCGTAGCCTGTCAGGATTTGAATTTAGATATTTGTGATTGACTTTGGCACCAACTTGGTGTGCAGCACTTGGTGTCCACCGAACCCTCTGAAGTGAGGGATTGACCTTGTCTACTTGTCTTGCTAAGATTATTAGCACTTCCAGTAGATTTATTAACAATCTATTTATTCCAGGATAAGCTGTTACTTAGTATATCTATTTATATCAATGCAGGCTGTCTCCAGCTTGTTGTAATTAATTCTACCAGTGACATTACTCTTGTTATAGACTTGTAGTGTAAATAATATTGTTGGCCTAGGTTGACATGTAAATATAGTGATAGGCCTATATCTATGGATGAATGTGTCATTGGCGACGATATTCCCGCTGCTGCGATGTGATGTGGTGATGTTGCCAGATGTGTGATATAACCCTGCACCGTACAGAATTACTACTTGATGATATTTATCTATTTATTCTGACCACTGTTAGACCTTAGGTAGTGAATAAATCACTCCAACATTGTTGAACTTTAAATCACTTGTCTGGTATTTATTTCACTAGATATATCCCTGGTAAAATATAAATATCTAACTGTCACATTGAGGATCGAATGCTTGGAGACATAAATCGAACCTACGAGCTATTATAAGATACAGATAATATTAATAATTCTCCTTCGACCCTTGGTGTGCCACACATATATATATAATGAAACACTACAGGAGATCCAAATAAAAATAGGTTTATTTTAAGGGTACAAAAAAATCAGTAATAGATCTCAGCATGTAACATCCTTTTGTGTCCATGCAGAGAAGAAAGTCCTTTTAATATTGATGTGATATACTAAGCAGTCAGTACGGAATTGATCATCATTTTAATAAGTCTACATATTTAAGTTATGTGCAGGTCTCTGTCTCTCTGTCTCTGTCTCTCTGTCTCTGTCTCTCTGTCTCTCTGTCTCTGTCTCTGTCTCTCTCTCTCTCTCTCTCTCTCTCTCTCTCTGTTTTTTTCTTTTCTTTTTAAATCAGTAAAAGGATTATGTTAGTACATATATGGTTGCCGTAACATTTCCTAACGTTACCTGTTATATCATGACTTTGGTGATTTTCTTTACAAGATAAGCACCATTTACACAGTTAACTAATCGTGCTATCATTAACTGATTTGACCGGTAAAGCTTACTAGACTTGATTGTTTGGTAAATAAAGTTTAGATTGTGCAAAAAAAAAAGAAATACTGCAGTGGTCCTCGTGGAGGAAAGTCTATATATCCTAGATGTGTTAGGACCATTTGTTCACATCATATAACCATGATAATTTCTCTCCACTTTTATCAGGTCAGCATCATCAATGACCCCTTTAATCATTGCTAGATCCACTTCAGTTTTGTTCTTGACAAACCATTTGACAAAGGTTTCTCCCAAAGCCTCAACCATAACATCATCTTCTTCAAGACACTTAAGAGCTTCTTTTAGAGAAGACGGCAGCTTCTCTGCCTCTGACCCTGATTCGGAGTCATTTTCCACGTCGGAGTCTGACTTAGTAGCAGAACCAGGACAGGCGAGCTTCTTGTTAACACCATCAATGCCTGCTGCAATAGTGGCAGCCATCACTAAGTATGGATTAAAAGGTCCGCTTGGCAAGCGGTTCTCGATATATGTGCCTTCTGGACTGTCGTTCTTCACTCTAACCATGACCGACCTGTTGTCAATTCCCCAGTTAGCTTGATTTGGACAAACTGCAAAATGGCGTGTGCGATAGCAGTTGGTCGTAATGTTACATAAAGCTGTCAATGCCTTGGAATGGTGGATCATACCGGCAATCCAATGCCTACCAAACTGTGATATCCTATCTTCTGTTGACTCATCCCAAAGTGCATTCTGTCCTGAATCCTTGCACCAAACAGAGAAGTTGAAGTGGCCAGCATTGATATCTGATTTTTTAAATGGCACTGCCATGAAGTTTGCTCGCCATCCTCTATGAATGGCCATTTCTTTAATGGCCTGTTTCAGTATTAATGCACCATCTGCTGCTTCTATTCCAAACTTGGGTTGTGTTGAGAATTCAAACTGCCCTGGTCGAGCTTCTATATGCATCGGTCCGACGGAAATTCCAGCTTTCCGCACATTGGTGGCAACATCGTAGAACCAAGACTCATACTCAGACTGCTTCAATGATGACATGTAACAGGAGCGTTTGAATACTAGTTCATCCGAGTCTTCTTTCAGAAGAAAGAATTCCAGTTCGTTACCTGAGTACAGCTTTAGATCCATGTCGTCCAGGTTGCTGAGCATCCGTCGCGCCATGTTCCTTGTACAAGCCTCCTGTGGAGTTGTTGGGTCCCAGTATGTCTCAGCCATGAACTGTCCAACTGTGTACCTGAAATTGGATTTTTGTATACATATAAGGACTTTTTGACAAGACTGGTCAATAGAGGAAGAGGGACATATTTGGCCTTTATAGCTTGCTTCATTTTGGTTCACAAGACCCTGAAAATATCATCTTTGTTCTTATATAAAGCTATTCGAAAGTCAGGGGTGCACCCCTGTAGAAATTGACTGAAATAAGAAAATGCAAAAGAAATTGACTAAATAAGAAAAATGCGATATGATAAGAAGTAGAATTTTACTTTGTCACCGCGATGGACAATCAACGTTCAACCCAATGCTTAACTCATTGCGAGAGTGTACCTACTTATCCACCCAGGGTACAGGATGCAGCGTGTTGATGTCAGGAATGACCTGCACGTTACCATAGTGAATTTCATCCACCTCATCGGGTATAACATGCAGAGCTGACATGTGAACACCTGGAAAGTTAGCATTATGGTTTTAAACTCACTGCATGAATTTTGGACTTTTAGATAAATCTAAATTGCCATAAGACTACTTTAAACAACATTAAGTCATGTAAATTCAGCTTAATGAGACTTTGGGAACGTTCAACAATTTTGTCACTTTTTTGGGGTTTTTTGCATCTTTTAGGACCCACCCATCTCCTTGCCACTGTTTTTATATGGAACATATGTAGCCTTGCCAGCTGAAGTCTAAGACCCCCTGCCCCACTCCCCAAGCAGTGATATTCCCTTTATTGTCATGATAGCAGTAAAGCAAACTACAGTGACAGCCCTAGCGAGTAACTCCTCCAGGTGAGGTACTTCCATGATGCATTGATGCACTATTGAATTCACTATTGAGGCCGCTAATGGAGGAGTGTATCATGCCCATTGGTTGATATGATGCACCGTCAAGTGCTGGCAAGACTGCTCACCAGCACTTCATTGGAGCATACGGGGTTGATACATATAATCCCGGAGGGTCAGCATGATGCTCCAATGAAGTGCTGGTGAGCAGTCTCACCACCAATTCATTGGTGCCTCATGACGACCAATGGGCATGAGCAGTAATGAGCAGCCCTTAAAGACTTAGGAGCATATATATATATATATATATATATATATATATATATATATATATATATATACAGCAATACCCAAATAAGAGAATCAAGTAGATGATTTTCAGAGGAAATAATATTGCTAGACATTAAGTAAGCTCATGATAACAAGGCCAGTGTTCAACTTTCAATCTTCACTTGAATCATATAAAAATAATATAAAAGATATACCAACCTGAATAAATCCCCGTACCTGACTTGAGAACTTTCACTGCCAATTCCGTAGGTAGGAGAGGGCCTTTGGTCACTCCGTTCATATCCGCCATTGTGAAGCGAATAAAATCATATTTAGTGACTGCTTCTTCTATTTCTTTAATCTTTTCCTCAGAGGGAGAAAGAGAGGCAGAATTCCTGTTTGCCATCCTGGAGTATGTCTGAAAGAATAAGGTGTATTAAGGGAAAAATACATTGATAAGACAAAGGTCTGAATATCCATGGCTGAGGCAAGAGGCAAAGACAAATACCTTTGCCACTGATAACCGTACTGTTGTCAGAATAACAATGGAATCCTCGTCCCAAATTTGCCAGGGATACATCGCTATTTTCACAGAGATGTGGTTATTTTCAGAGATTTCTTGTATGACCGTACAGCCACCTGGGACGTCTTGTAAAAACACTGGCTCCCTGCCCTATAATTACCGTGGTCTACTTTTCAGTTTTACAAGGATCCCTGAAAGGTTCAACAATTATTTTTTTCAGCTTACCAATGCATTATTTTTACTATATGTTTATCATTTTAAAAGAAACCTAAATACAATGGAAACTTTCCTATTTATATTGTAGACTTTGCCATTTATAATGTAAAAAAATGGCCACTATTGTCTGACATGAAATTATTAGACGCCAAATTAAGTGACACTGTAAGAGTTGAACATAATGAAGACAAGGGTGCACAACAACCTGGTACCACTGAGGTTTATTTTACGAGTCACAACTGAGTGTGATAACTGTTACTGGTGTCCAATATGTTCTGATATATACATGCGATATGGGCTCCCATAGTTAAACCAACGGGCCTGCTATATTCAAGATGACATAAAAAGCAAGAAATGTAAGTATCATGAAAGTCAATCTCTGTTTTGCAATTATATGTGAATTTCAAAAACTAAAGTGACTATAACTCAAAAATCATATAACTTTGAATTTCCCTGATCAAAAATCCTGCCTTACTTATCAATTTATCCCTCATTTCGAAAAAAACATGGCTACATAATCCGAGAGAGAGAGAGAGAGAGAGAGAGAGAGAGAGAGAGAGAGAGAGAGAAGGCAGAGGGGAAGAGATGAATAATTTACCTTTGATGGATATCCAGTTGATAGTTGGAGGCGTTGCAGTTAAAGAAAGAGCTTTCCTACTGCTCTACTTTATATGAGTAAGTGAGGTTAGATATCTGCACCAATGAACATGACACGTAGTCTTAACCCTGTAAGGGCTGTCTTTTGTAATAACCCTTTAAGGACCGCTGATGCACCAAGTACTACTGGGCAATTTTAGTCTCATTATGTGTAAATTTAGCCCTCACAGGTAGTTAACCAGGACTACATTCATGCATTATGTCGACCAATCTGGCACATCCATCAGGGTTGATACACTCCCTAAGAGTCTGCATGATGCACCAGTGAAGTACTGGTAGGCAGAGGCATCAATACTTCTTTGGTGTATCATGCTGACCAAACCGACCACTCATCATGATGCATGAATGTAGCCTGTGTCATTAAGGCATCATGACGCGCCTTCAAGAGTGCATCAACCTTTACTAGTGTATCATGATAAGCCATAGGGGCATAATGTTTAAGCAATACAGGGCAATTAACCCTTCAAGGGCCGCTAATGCAGGAGTGTATAATGGTCATCATGATACACCAATGAAGTGCTGGCGAGTCTGCTCGCCAGCACTTCATTGGAGCATCATGCCGACCCTCCGGGAACACATTAGCATGATGCATGAATGCGGCTCTGGTGAGTTACTCACCAGGGCCGCATTCATGCATCATGAAGACCAATGGGCATGATGCATCAGCAGGCCCTTCTAGGGCTAATGGTTTATAAATGTTTACAGGCAAGCAAAATAGCTACCCTGTTACTGTGTACATGGGATACCTTTCATGGGCGACCATGTTGAGTCGACCTTTCGTGGGCGCTCATGTTTAGTCGGCTGGATGACATCCATAACATAACGCATGCACACAAACACATGTTGGGTTTCCGGGAAATGTGCCGGAAGAGCAGCTTGTGTAATATTAGTCCATTACATGACTTAATAACACCTGCATCAATTTAATGTTTGACCGTTTAAATTTATAGACTCCCAGAGGGTCTAGATAATGAATCAATAATGTGCAGTAGCACCCTTTAAAGCTGCTACAAGATGTGGTATGCATTCTTCTAACTTCTTTCTCAGAAGATTGTACATCACTTTCCAATTAATTTCATGGTATTTAATCTAGTAAGGAGTGGGTGTTAATACATACAGTGACGAATGCAATGTTCAACTGTGCTCACTCCATTGGTGTGAAGGTAAACTTCATTGGTTAATTAGTTCAAACCAAAGTCTCCAAGTGGCAGCACTGAGCAGTCTGTAACCCCGCAGACTTCTCTTTGGAAGGAGTCATTGTAATTGAACACATCAGTCTGATTTCTCAACTACAGGTGACACTTCTGAGCTGATGCAATTAAGTGTTTGTCAACAAAGATAAAATGCTGGAAGCATTTTATTTCTAGACATCTATTTCTTTGAAATTAGCATGGTTAAAACTCTCAGAATCGGTTGAGATTCGAACAGTACAAACAAGCAAATGGGCTGATTGTAGATATACCCAAAACGAAAATTCTTTATATTTCATGTCTTGTAGCAGCTTTAAAGGCTGTTGCTGCAGGAGTGATGCACCTGTGAAGTGCTGGTGAGACTCGCCAGTACTTCATTGGTGCATTGGTGAAAACCCTCCGGGAGCCTCTGTATCAACCACGTAGGGTCAGCATGATGCTTGAATGCAGCTCTGGCATTGATGTATCAGTTAGAGAATAGACGACTTCTTCACATCAAGACTGTCTGTTGTCCTATAATGCACGAATGCATCTGAGTCGACTAGTTTTTTTAAATAAGTTATGTATGAAATAAAATAAATCATTTTCATTTTTTTTATTTTCATGAATCATCTTTTTTTTATCATTTTTAATCAATCATTTTTTCTTACGTCCAAACAGAATTTTGCCAGTGTCACAGTCATTGACTCTCTCCATCATACATTGCACTAGTTTGGATAAATCCAACACTATTTCGGCCAGATATAGGACCAGTGTCTGCATGAATTGTAGACGCTTGCAGCATCCCGTTTCCTCTTTTTCCGAATTCTTCACATCATCATCATTGCGAGTTTTGGGTTTTTGCTCATCCACATGACGCATTTCTTGGGGTTTCTTGTTCGACATGCTTCAATCAGGAAATGTACGCAATGAGGTGTCAGCAGTAGTATCTTGGAGTTCTTGATAAGGTGCTTGGGGATAGTGTCACAAGAGAAAACACCTAGGAAATGGTGTTTTGTGTGAATGTTATCCTTCAACACTTTGTCTATTTCAAGTGTGTTAATGCACTTTCTTGTCTTCAGTTCATGTGGTAGTCTGTGATGGGATGTCAATCTGTGGTCAGCTCGACGACATTGTCGTACACCAAGTAGAGCAGTACCGTTGTGGTCAACCCTCAGCTGACCCGCTTTTATAAGGTTCACTCTTCACCCGTCGTGCGATCTGTCCGGAGTTAAATCCAGGGGGAACAGCGTTTAACCGTTCAGGAAATCATTGCAGGAGCGTGAACCCTCGTACATCCCCGTTTCCGTGTGTAGTGCTAGGTACTCCCTCACTGCTTCCCTTTTGGTGAAGTCGGGGACGTAGGCGTCGTTTGGCACCTTCTGGTTGTTCACTATCACTTGAAGCGAGTTGACGTTGCAATGTTTCAGTTGGAACAGGTTCTTGGCGTAATTTCCGTTGAAGGCGTCGTGGTCTAGGAAACAAATCATCATAGACTTGGGTAGTTGACCTGTGTTGGAGTGCGTGTAGATGTGATCTCTGTTGCCCGCAGGGATGGCGTAGGTCGTCACCTCCACTCTGTTCACTGGGTAGTCGAAGGGACCCTGTTCTATCACAACCTTTTCGTGCGTTTCCACCACAGAATCAGCTATGACCACTCAAAGCACATAGAGCTTAGCTTTGTGGATCTTGAGTTTGTATGCGGTGGTGCCCGCGCTCATCAGATAGAAACCAGGGGCAGCTTGTTTCAGAGTGAGGTCTCTCCAGCTATGAACTTTGGTTGATGAGCTAGGTCAAAGTGGAGTCTCGATATCAGCGAAAAGTGACCGTTGGAGATGAGTTTCTGGCGAGCCTTGCACCCTGGGTTGTCATTGGTCAAGGTGTCAAAGTGACCAGCCCTGTCTTATTGCCAACCTTGGATGTTCATGATGTTCTCCTTGACTCCTCTGTCGTAGTTGAGTAAACCTTCCAGGTAAGCTCTGTAGGGGTAGGTCTGGGTGTTGCCAGACACTTTAAAACCTCCGATGGAGACTTGGACATCCTTGAAGAGCAAGTGAGCCAAGTTGTTCACTGGAGCCACTACGTCGTAGTCGTCCAGTGCATCGCCGTTCAGTTTCAGCACCTCGCATTCCAGATGAAGGTAATTTTTCGTTCAGGTCCGTGTACTCTTGGGACTTACTGATGGTGAAATTGATGTTGCTCCCATCTCCCAAAGAGTTTCTAGCCCGACAAAGGTTGACTTTAGGATAGTAGTTTGATAGTCGTTTGCGCTACGTTGTGCAGGTCGAGCTCAGAGAGCGCGCACTCACTGCTGTTTTCGTGTACGTAAGCCATTGTGTTCCCTCTTCACGTCGGTGGTAGACTGACGCCGGTAACCTCTAGTCCTTTTATTTATATGCCGCCTCCCTAGCGATCGAAAATATGCTGGAATATCCCCCCGTCTCTTGCAAGAACCGCTTCCCGTTTGAGGAGCTCGCCTTCGACGTTTGGCCCCCGCTTTCTTGGGCGTCGTTTTTTTCCCCGGAGAGATCACTTTACCTGCCAGACTCTTCAGAGTACCTACTCCTCGGTGTTTCATGCTGTTCTTGAAAGTACCTCCCTCCATCATATCCTTGGCCACACCCATGCCAGCACGCTTCAGAGTTTTTCACACCGTCTTCAAAAGGGGTGTGGCCAAGCGCATGAGTCCTAAGAGGGCGCCACCAAAACCGTGACCGTTGCTGGTGAAAAACTCTATTTCTTTGCTCTTGAGGTGAATTCTTTCCCCTTGTCTGTTTGAAAGGAGCGCGGGTGTCTCTCGGCAGTCATTTCCTTGAACGCCTCGGTGACAGCTGCGCCGCCTTTGGATTTGACAGGAGCCACCCAGGCGTACCTGGAGAAAACGTCGATGGCCGTGACCACATACCAAAACCCGTCGTTGTGAGATGCTAAAGCTTGCATGTCCATCAGATCTAACTGCCACTGTTGATCGATTGCCCAGGTTATCATCTTGTTCCTTGCTAATTTTCTCCGGATGGGCTTATGTTTAGTGTAGGCATCCAGAGATCCCAAGGCGTCTCAGATGAAAGCCGAGTTTTGGTCTCGGAAATGATGTTTCTGGAGTTCGGTGACGCTGGTGAAACTAGAGGGTGCTTTGACATCGGTGTACTTAGCCACCACTCATCTCTTTTCTTTTTCCTTCTTGGTCAGTTTCTTAGACCTCGCCATCTTGGTAAGTCGGAGTCTGGGTACACTTGGCCACTACGTCCTTTCTTTTTCTTGCTTTGATTACTCGTCCTGACAGAGGAAGGGTGAGGTGTAGCAGGGGTTCTTATGCTGGAAGACGGAGTTTTGTAAACATCGTCGTTGTCGTAGTCGTTGTCCTTACGACGGGAAAAGGGGCGAGAGTAGTCTCCTGAGGTGGCGGCGCCGATGAGAGGTGTGGCGTCCTCGTAGTTATAGTCGTCATCATCGTTGTCGTCATCCGCGTCTTCCTCTTCCTCGTTGGAACTTGTTCGTTTCCTCCCTCTGCCAGCAGGTATTCTGTCCAAAGCTTTGTTAGGACCCCCTGCTTTATAGACATGGTTTCCGATCAAGGAACCGGTGGGATCTTCCATGCTCAGCACGAGCTTGAATGGCGTGTACCCCTCAGGTCTCGACACTGTCTTCCTCAACCTGCTGGTGCCGTTCAGTAAGTCCACTATGCTAATTCGACTGGCAGGATCCTTTTTTCGACCAATGAAGACGTTGTTCTGCCTGTCTGTAGTAATAAGACATATTGGAGGGTGGGGATACGGCGGTGGCGAAAGAGGAGGGGTTCTTGTTTTCATGCTCATCAGTAGCAAAAGCAGCAGCACCAGGACCAGTAGGAGCAGCACCAGCAGAAGCAGTAGCAGCTGTGGGTCCTCATAATTTTGAGAGCGACTTAGGATCTACGAGAGCCAAGCGCTTGTAGTGTTGCTCCTCGGGGTCTGTCATCGAGGCAGCTGTGGTGATGAGGTGTCGAATGAGGAGCTCTATATACGGAGATTGCTTTTTATAAGGGATAAGGCCATGCCTATCAGAGCCGGAATGAGGAAACCACCCCTTTGAACCAAGACGTTTCTCTTTCTTTTGATGGTGGTAGTTTTTTTGCTCACCATCCTCAACACGTCAGCAGATTCTCAAAGACTTTCCAGTTGGTTCTCGGTGAGCGGAATGTTTTCCTCCAGTAAATTCTGACAGATTTCGCTGAATGTCGTGATCAAATCGTCGCTTCCAGAGCCTATTAAATGCTCACAATCCTCTGGTGAACACTTTGCCAAGTGTTTAAGGGTGCCGCAATGTCTTCTGAGTCGATGAGTAGCCATTACTTTCTCTTTCTCTTTTTGTCTAGCGGAAGGAACAGAATCTGATCTTCTATGGTCGTCAGGGAGGAGCGTATTCTCAGGTCGTCCGGTGTTGTCTGCTTGAAGTCCAGAAGCAGGTATGGGTGAGGACGCTTGAGTTCATGGGTAAATATACTGGAGAGGGCCGGTACTTTTGGTACTACTACTGCTGATACTGGCGCCGCTACTAAATTCCTCACCTTTGCTTTTCATTAAATTATTCATCGCCTTAAAAGAGGCATGAGACTGAAATATGTGCTGATTTCTACGTTCAGATAAGAAAAGAGATAGGGTTTCCCTAATCGTTCTTTTAAAATCTCGCTCCATCTCAAGTGGAATATTTCAAAAAAGAGTGTAAATAAAATAAAAGCTCAAAAAGAAAATAATAAAGAGAGTGATGGACTCAGCTCGAATTTCCTCTTAGAGTGTAGGTGGTAAACAGGCGGCGAGGTATCTACAGCGATGGTGGTGGTGATGGTGGTGGTGACAGCAGCAACAGCAGTGGTAGAAGCAGTGGTGGTGTCAAAGAGATTAAAATGTTCAAAGTCTGTTTACAAAAACTACAGGAGGTGGTTAACAGTAGGGGGAAAATAAAATCTTGTAACAGAGAAGTCAAAGTGTTTTAATTGGATCACTCACTAGCCAAGGTGTGGGGTGCGCAGCAGCAGCAGCGCGCATGGCGCCAAAAATGGTGGACATGTGCACAACTCACCGCCTACCTACCTACCTACCTACCTACCTACCTACCTACCTACCTACCGTAGCACCTCGCGTATAAGGCATGCCCCCCAACTTGAGGGAATGCTATAAAGTGTATCCACAAGCTTATTTTTTGGTCATTTCAGTAGTGATTTATAGTAACCCCTACGTATAAGGTACACACTTACACTTCAGGGGTCGCACCTAGCCAAATACGCAAGGTACTACGGCTCCTACCTACCTACCTGTCTATGCATCACAGGAAAATACCCCAGGGTGCATGTCTGCCACTCTGTCTGTGACTACAAAGGCGCACGTGCAGTAAGTAGATTAAGTCTAACAAAATGAACAAGTTAATCCCCCTTCCTCCTGCTCCTTTTGTCGCCATGAGACAACACTTTGATGATCTAAGTTAAACACTCCTGCAGTGAACAGTGGGTGACAAACAGATACCCTACTGAGGAAGGATCTCTGTGACTATGTGATCAGATCCTTTAAGTCTTTTATCTTTTCCCTCTGGGACCCACCACACTTATTGATCTAAGGGATCTGTGCCTACAGCAAACGGCAGGTGAAAATCAAAACAGACAGATACCCTACCAAGCGAAGGTCTCTGTGAAAATGGGATTAAATCTCTTTTAAGTCTTTGATTGATTTAAAACCACAGTTGAGAGGCTTATCTCGAACGGGTACATAAGGGAGAGTGAAATTTTGTTCCCTCACAATTTCTCTGCCACCTTCATCATGGAAACACTGACCTCTCTACAGACTAACAACTACTACTACGGACTAGCAAAAACTACTACACCATCACCATATTCCCCCATGCATATCGAGATCCTTGCTGATATGTTCACAGGTGACACTAACAACGAATTTTATATCGATTCATACTGATGGTTGGACGCTGCTGCTGCTGCTCACACCTAAACCCATAGACATCGCAGCTCTGGCTAAAGACACTGAGGCGGGTAACCTCACCAGAGATGAAGGTAAATATCTTGGATGCTGTACAAGATCGCACGTTATTACCACCACCACCCCCATCGCCCATGGATATAGCTCTTCTGGCTGGAACCTCTAAAGTTCAAGGTACTACCTCGCCTACTTGTATATTGTTAAAGGAGAATATGTGCACTTATGACCTGTTTTACGAATCGGAAATAATCAATGCAACAGATGTGCTGTTCTTTAAAGTGCCGTTGTTAAAACAAAATGCTCATAAAGGACTCATTTCTAATCAGACATTTGATTCATTGAAAGAGTATTTCAAAGATGTTTTCTGGAGGGGGACCGATGTCTTCGCAGACAGATCGATAGGACTATATCAATTTTGACAATCAGAAAACCTGTCCTCTCTTCAAAAGGCGGTATACGTTTGAATCTACTAACGCTTTAATATTTCTTCTCGAAAAAAACTCAGATTTTTTATGGGATATGTGTTGTCATAACTCTGAGAGAATATTCAACACCTTCTGTCAAGAGTGTTTAGATCGTGTGCTCTGTAGAGAGTTTCATTTTGAAAATATACAGAATACTCTACTGAGAACCGTCATGTCCACACAAACTGAATGGCGTACTTGGTATTATACTTCAGCGGATTTCTATTGCAATTTAGATGAATTGTGGACAGGGGGTATGACTCACACCATTCCTTCATTTTGGAAGAACGCTTGCATGAAAACCGTATACAAAGATTACACTATGTACAGTCTGGATTATGATTAAAGATGAATGTATATAATTGTATTTATATTTTGATAAAATAAAATATAAAAAAAAAGTGAAATGTATTTAATATATCTCATTTACATAATTAACCTCATCCACATAATAATCATGTGACCACCTAGTTGCATAATTAGCCCCGCCCCTTTGTTTACAAACAAGGGGTCACATGTTGACACCATGTATTATTGTTTACAAACAAGGGGTCACATGGCCGCACTAATCCCCTAATTATTCATGTTACCATGAATGCTGGCCTCTAATTGGCTGAGCGGTGGTTGCTAATCCCCTAAGTAGATCATGTGGCCATGGTTACCAGAATACTGGCCTCTGATTGGCTCAGAGGTAGTCGCTAATCCCCTAAGTAGGTCATGTTGCCATGGCAATGGGTCACATGACCAAATGGAGGCCTCTGATTGGCTGCACTCCCAGTGAGTAATATCCTGTAGTTAGCTATAGTCCCGTTCCGATACATACTATACTATTCTCCTATAATGCACTCAAGGTCACTTCTATCATGCAGCAGAGCACTGCCTGCCATTTTATAATGGCCTTTAAAGAGTTAAGAGGCAGACCATTCAAATGCATCTAATGCAGTTATGCATCATAGCAATCTTATGGGTTCAATAAATCCCTATTTTTAAGGGTTGGAATGATGCTCCAATAATGAACACGTCAGCACTTCATTGGTGCATCATGCTGACCAATGGGCATGATGCATTCCTGCATCAGCAGCCCTTAATTAAGTGTAGTAGATAGGATCTACGTAAATGGCATGCACCTGTTGGCAAAAAATTGTGAGTGAGTGATTTACCATTAAGCCATAAGCAGGCACATCGGAGAGGTCAGATTTTGTAGCCCCTTCCCCTTTGCGCTATAGCAATATGCGGGCTAGACATTGCCTTATACGTTACACGTAACTCCTAACCTCCCCATTAAAGACTACTGTATTACTTGATAAGATTTTGTTAGGGGGTCATCATTTTTTAACAACAGGGGAGGGGTGGTTTTTTTCTTTTTGGGGGGAGGGGCAAAACAAATCAGACAGCTCTCAAGGGGTGTGGGGGAAACAAATTTCACCCTTTCTTAGTGAAATAGGGTCCTTCGTACCTGCGCATGTGGATAACGTTCTTACCCTTGTAGTAGCTGACAGCAACATATAGCGCGCTTTCTGGATCCAGGACGATGAACCATCCTGTAGTCACAACAGAAGAGACCCTCGCTCGGTAGGACTCCTATAAATCCAATTTCACCTGTCCTCCACAGGGGAAATAAACAATAGGAGAATCTGGATAAAAACTTTCTTTCTTAGATCATCAAAGGTTAGGTGGAAAAAAAAGAAAGTTCCAGCAGGATCAAAGTTGGCTTTTGATAACTTTTAGAAAAGAGCTCTAATCCTATGATCACAGAGATCCTCACTCGGTAGGGTATCTATAAATCTAATTTCACCTGCCCTCCACAGGTAAACCAAACCGTAGGAGGATCCAGATGAAAGTCCGTCTAAATAGGATTAGAAAACTTCAAAGAGTAGTTGGTCGCAATTACACACCCCCTGTTAACAAGGGGAGAAGTAAAATTTAAGGAATCTCAAAATACCTTAATGAGCGAGCCTACCTCACACCTGTAAAGTGGATTTAGCTAATTTTCACAGTTTTAACTCCCTGTAATCCCACCAAAATATAGTTATCACAATACCTTTCCACCTGTTTTATGTCAACACATCTAAAAGATAAATTGCTACACAGAATGAAAGCAATCACCCCTAATTTCACCAAATACACTTGTCACAGTGTCTTTCCTCCTGTTTGATGTTAACAAATTCAAAAGGCTCATGCTGATAAGATGCTACACAGAAAGGTAAGGGCGGTGGGAAGTATCCAGCTGGAAATAGGATTAGATCAGCCTATATAAAGCACCCCAATTTCTCTCGGAAGGATATATCACTGCTGACCACTACGACTACCGCGCCTACCGCCACTTCCTTTACCATCACCAGCCCCACCTAACCGCCGGCTGCCTGCCTACCTGCCCGCCTACTGACCTTCATCAAGTGATTTCTGAAAGTTTTTGCAGACGAGATGAGTCTTGAAAATACTCCCTCCCTGACTCTGACTCTGACCTATGTGAAGTGAGTGTACAGGATATCATGTGTGAAATGAAATTTACATATAGCGATTGTTTGCTTCATGATATAGGAAGGCTGTAATTTGGATCTTGGAAGAAATTGGGAATCTACTTGGACATCGCCTATGAGCGTCTGCAGGAGATGGTCGTTATCAAGACGGTGCAGGATATGTGTATGGAGATGTTCCAAGCTTGGTGGTCTAAAACTGCACCTCATGCCAGATGGGGAGAACTCCACCATGCCTACATGAGTGTTCATTGACAAGATCTGTTACTTCAGTCGCAGAACGTTTTCAAGACGTACAAATTGGATTACAACAACCCCGACCAGTTTTTAATGGAGAGGTACTTTGTCACCATATCTGAATCTCTATCCAGGGAGTGGAAAGATATGGGGACGTATTTAGGCTTGACTTCTGAAAAGCTAAATAGTATTGCTCAACAACCGGAACACAAGATATGTCTCTCCATGCCTTCAGAGTGTTGAAAATGTGGCAAGCTAAACCGAGCAGTACACATCATCAGCTCATTCGAGTGCTGATGGATGACATGAGGAGGTTTGACGTGGCCAGATATATATTGCTTCACTTTGAAAACAAAGAAAAAGAGATGAGACATGGAGAGTAATTGTGGAAGGGCATGGTGAATTATGTAAAGGAGGGAGAGGTGTGCACCACGGGAATCACATCTTAAGTTGCTACATGGGTACGCGGTGGAGACAAAGAGTTAGCAGCTGGAAAGGGGATTAAGCACATCTATATGAACCACTTACATCACGTCTCTGGTGTCTCATTTACCACCTCACCTACCACTGGTACTTCCACACTCGACACAGCTACTACCACTGTCATCACTGCTCCAACCACATTACCTACCTACCTACCTACCTAAGAGAATGGTCAAGTATGTATGTTTCGTCTATTTATCAAGGAGAATCAACACTTTCGACACAATTATGTGGAATAAACCCCGTCCTTTCACAGAGAAACTCGCCGCCCACGGATTCTTTTACATCGGAGGTAAGGACGTTGTTCAATGCTACCAATGTGGAGTCACCATACACACATAGTTAGAAAGTAATGACGTTGCCGTGGAGCATTTCAGACATTGTCCTACCTGCCCATTGGCCTCAGAAGGTATGAACCTAAGTCCACAGAGCGAAATTTTGCTGACGAAATTGTTGAAGAAATTGAACTCTCTGGACAACGAGTCGCAGCTTTTCAGAATGAAGCATGGAGGGGTTTTCCTTCTGGACAAACAACTTCTGTGTTTTCTGACGTTGTAATGTTGGAGGACACAGTAGGTAAATGAGAGACAGCGTATATATTCCAGACACCACCGTAGATTCACCAGGAAGAACATATATGAACTGGACAAAAAACCTCCCACAATGTATCACGATTCATGTATAGATAAAACACCAAGATAGTTTGTATGTAAGCTTGTATTCACCAACTCGTAATTAAAATGTGTACTGTTCCATGTGTGGGTTCTATCTTATTCCTTCGCTATATTCAACTATGATATGTAGAGAGTGTAAATATAATTGCTTGAAATGAAAAAAATGAAATGAAATTATGACAAATAAAAAGTGGGATGTGTACTACTCCATGTGTGTGTTCTATTGCATTTCTATTCAATATTTAACTACCTTATGTAAATTTTATTTTTAGTAAACCCGCCCCTACCCAAGGGGCGGGTTTCCAAAAAAAAAATGGGGCCCCCCACCCCAAGCCCCCTCCCAACCCAATGGTCCCCCCCAAAGGCACCCCCACCCCAAGGGTCCCCAAAATATTTCCTAGTTGTTTTTTTTTGTTTGTTTTTTTCTTGGCAAGCTTTCAGCTTGTCTTTCTTTATTTATATAAAAAATATCTCACTATAGTCACACCCTACATCTACATAATAAACCACACCTCTTTATGCTAATAAGGTCACTTAACTACTTGCTTGCATACAGCTGACGGTATGACGTGTGGACAGCCAACCAATCAAAGGTCTCCATTTTGGCAAAAAACTTTAAAAAATGGAATCACGTCACCAAATTTTTCAAATTTCCCACCAAAATGATGACCCCTGATTGGTCCATTCAAATTAGGGTCATGTGACCTTATTTGCGTAATGGAGGTCACTTGACCTAAACAACCAGCCAATCAGAGGGTGCCATTTTGGCGGCACACCACAGGGGGTTTGGGTCACTACACCATTTTGAACTTCCCTCCAAAAGGGAGGGTTCTGATTGGACCATTTTGGCTCCACACCATGGGGGGTCTAGGTCACGTGACCCCATATTTGAATTTCCCGTCAAAAGGGACGCCTCTGATTGGCTGCATCCCCAGTGAGTAATATCCTTAGATTAGCTATAGTCCCGTTCCGATACATACTATACTACTGTTGTGTGTTGAAAAAATAGGTGAGTAAAAATGTGCTGCAAATAAGCGTGTTACAAAGTGTGTAAACTCAACACACATTTGTTACAGTGTAGCCTATCATGATGCATTCCTGAAAGATATCATCGCCCTTTCGCTTTTTTCCAACCCAATTTCCAAATCCTGAATCTAAGACGAGCTATGTCAGAATTGATCTATGCTACAATCACTTAACACCTGGAGTAACTAAGATCAATAATGGGGGGTTCAGGGTCGTTAGTCCTGTCACTGTTAATGAAAAACCGATCATGGACGTATTTAACATGATGAAGTAGGTGTAACACAGAGGTAAATGTAGTTAGCATTAGCATTAGCAGCATTAAGGTGGCTGGCGGGGATAGACTAAAAGTAATTAGATTTTCGCCATATTCTCACCAGAACCATTAAATGATTTGTGCTTTCCATATGTACAAAAATAGAAGGGGGTTCCATGCATATTTTTGAGATACAGAAGATTCAACCCTATATAGGAATATATAGTGATTTGTGACATAAATCCCTAGATTCATATCCAAAAGTAACTAATTCTTTTTATAGCTTCATTTTCAGCATAAATATCTTTGCAGTAGAAAAGTAGGGTCCGAATCCATGCCAAGTCTTGCTGTATTTTGCAAGATTCATTTTAATCCATTATGTCGGTGTAACACAGAGTCCCCTGGTGTCCAAACAATGAACTAACAATCCCCACTAACCACCTTACAGGGTTAATCACGGGTCATAACTACAAAACTCCTCGCTAATGAACAGTAAGCTAATGTTACAAATCTAATCTGCGTCTTCATCACACTCTAAAAAATGTGTATTGTTTTTAAACACTTTTACCTGTATTTAAAACACTTTCTTGTAACACTTTGTTAAACCCTTTTTGGGTTTTGCCCAAAACACTTTTTCAAAAAGTGTTTAAAAATTCAAAAGGGTTTTGATTATAATGTGTTTTAGATGAAAAAGTGTTTAAATGATTCTGAGAATAAAGTGTTTCGGTTCAGAAAGTGTTTATAAAATGAGCTTCAGACAAATTTATGCCCTTGCTATTATTTCATTTTCCTTATAAACCCATGGTCCCAGTTTTAGGATTAGTGAGTCCTTCCTATTGCATATTTCTGTCTCTCTGTAGGTAGAGAATATTGAAGTTATGTTGATAGCAAGTTGATGAATGTTGATCATCCAGTTATCAACATTGATTCTGTGCTAACCAGGCTTGGCCTACAGTCAAGATGAGTTCAAACACATTGATGCACGGAGTTATTCAGTGAGTTTAGGACCGGGATGTATGTATTAATCCTGAATGTTACAAAATGGGTGTATATCATGGGTTACAATGGAATCAAGGTATTGAGAAGGTAATTTTTACATATTTCATCTACAAATCCATTCTAAGATAAAGTGTCAATGTTAAGTTCTATCAGGATGCTGTGTATCATTTTCATTTATACTTAAATTCAGACATTTGTGTCCATATGAATGTTACAATTAGTTAAAACACATTTCTTAGAGTGCAGACATGGACAGTATAGGCAACACTTTGAGGGCTGCATTGTGATTTGTGGACTTTGGTCGACAAAATGCATGAAATTCTACCACCAATGCAATGAATCAGTCATTCATTGCTGTTGTATTTTCGATAGGACCAAAATGGTCTTGGGACCACTTCCACAATGGAAATGAATGAGTTATCACCTTCCTACACTTCCACATCTATTTCCTTCCTACATTTCCGCATCTATTTCCAAGTCTCCAAACTTGACAAATGAGCAAACCTTTCACACACTGTTTACCGACCCATAGTTATAGGAGTGTAATATATAATGATTAGCCTTGAACGAATGCCTGTCAGGGGATGATATAGGCACAATGCGGAGCGGAGTGCCATGAAAGGTATGAGTTCAAGTCTGATCATTACATATTGCATATATAATATGGTTTCCACCATAAATTCTAAGTATTTACCTTTAAAATTGATAGAATCCATTGTTTTCTGTTGCGAGTCGACAAGACAGCCCTCCGCCATTTTGGTTTCATGTTGATGTCCCTCTCGAGCGGACCGCCGAGAAAAACACTCCATTTACACATGCTATACAGCATGTGAAGCCTTCTCAACTTATTAAAACAATTAAAATATATTCTATTAGATATTACCAAACTCCAATACATGATTTGAACACTATAATTGCGCAAAAATGGCCAGAATATGATGGAGGATTCCAGTATGTGTAGCAAATCCGAGCAGACGGTTAGTTCAATCAGTACACAACAGGCGGTGGCACCTGTACTGTTGACAGAATGGCGAACGGCCAGTCGCTCGCTTCGAAAGTTTAATCTTTTTTTATATCAAGTACAGCCATAATATCAAGGAATCTAGTCGACAGGCAGGTAGAATATGGTTTCTACTACGTTATGTCCAAAGCATGTCATCACATTTCGTACATAAGCTTCAAAAATGGAGGATTTACTTTCGTGTCAACTCGTTGTCAAGGTATGTCCGGTCCGCTCTCATTTTGGGTTCTTATATCGCAAGATACCAGAACTCATATTATCCATTTTAGGAACTGAAATCAGTGCCTAAACTCGATAACCATGTTATATCAGATGATAACGGGGATCTCTATTTGAAATAAGGCTACTCGATATTCATACTTCAAATGCTGAGAGGCAGGTACACATGGTTGGTCACACTGTTAGGCCTGAAAGAAAAAAACATACCCTGTTTTCACGCAAGCATATTTTCATAGCCTTTGTATCAAATAAAATAATAGCGACAAAAAATTCATTGTGAAGGAAATTAGCAGCAGGCAAGCTGTGTTTTTATAATCAAGCGTTCATGACATTGTATACTTATCAAAGGAAAGATTGTAACAGATAAACAGCTTGTGATCTGATTGTCGCCTAACACAGTAGCCTGCAAGCACTATCGATTTTAGGCCATATATTTGGAGACCTTTAGCAAATATCGTTATTTCTTTTTATCTATATATTACTATATCGATGTTCTGCATGAAATGCAAATGTTGGTCCTCTCATCATCCAAAAGCTCATGTAAGCTATAGCAAATCCTGGGCTCCCTAAAGGACAAATGAAACCACTTGTGAACAGTTCCATAGCATAAGTATTGTGACATTTGGATAGCCGCACTTAATATCAACCATGAATCACAGAAATCTGAAACTTGGCACGTAGAAAGCCTTTTCATGACAAAAATATTTTTTAGCCATATGGCAAGCTATTCTGGGTAAAATTGTGGAGTGTTAGGAAAAAGTGAGGTTAATTTGACATAATTTTGTGATATTTATGCCTGGAAACAGTACTGAAGTCATTAGAATTTTTTATACTTTCTCAAAAAAATACCTAACATAAATATATTTCTCATGAAGATGGCTAGACTCTTAGGTCTTCTGAGCATTATGATAACCTAAAAAATTATGTTTAGAATATTTGGGCGCCATAAATGGAAGGTATAAGAGAAAGTCGGATAAGTCTAGAATAAATCTAGATGTAAGTATACCAAAAATTCAAAGTGTCATAAAATGCTCAATTTTCATCGAAATGACCCCAAATTTCTCATGCCTATTTAGGGCCTATGTAGGTATCTGCTTACCAAAAATTCCGATGAATATAGCCCACATGCGCAGGGACCTGCACAATAGGTTCGTTTTCAACAAGTAGCGACCAACCTTAAGCCATAGAGTGATGTATATATGAAGATCTTAAATAACTTTTCTAATCAATTGATTTTAGGGATTATACTCCACCTGGCTCTGCACCCTATTGTTCCTACTGTAGTTTTATTTCCATATTCTACAGTTAGATGGCCAGCAGGAGGTTTTATGAATTAGGTCAGTTCTGGCAGGAGGTTTTGTGAAATGGGTCAGGTCTGGGAGGAGGTTTTGTTAAATAGGCCAAGCGTAGCAGGAGGGTTTTTTTTTTTAATAAGGTCATTTTTGAACTGCAGATGTAATTCTTGGGAAAATTCTGTCCCATATGGGATTCGTACCCATGCACAACAGTGCGGGGATCCAGAGTCCCATGTGCTAACATTAGGGAGGTTTAGCAACCACGACGTACATCAGAAGTAGCTCAATTAACGCAGACAGTGCTGAAGGTATGCTGTACTTCTGTGTTTTATTGCCTATGCACTTGGCGCTAAACCTCCCTATTACACCATGAGTCCTCTGGTGATACTATGGCATGGCGATTTATCACAACAGTCGCCAATATGATCTCACTCACTGCGTGAGTATGTGCCACCCCTTGTCATCCCTCACAAAGCATGGTGACTTATCACCACCATCGCCAACATGGATGTCACTCCCTGCATGAGTATGCGCTACTCCCAGTCAACTCTCACTCAGAATGGCAGGTTATCACCACCATTGCCAACATGCATCTCACTCACTCCGTCAATATGTGCCACTGTCTGTCAACTCTCACTCAGAATGGCGACTTTTCACCTGCATTGCCACATGGTTCTCACTCACTGCGTGAGTTTGTGTCACTCCTAGTTAATCTTCTCTCAAAATGGCAACTTATCACCACCATCGCTGACATGGATGTCACTCGCTATGTGAGTGTGTGCCACTGTTATCAACTCTCACACAAAATGGCAACTTATCACCACCATTGCCAACATTGGTCTCACTCAATGCGTGGATTTGTGTCACTCCAAGTCAATGCTCTCTGAGGATTGCATCATCTGTCACTCACTTTCACTCAGAATGGCAACTTATCACCACCATTGCCAAAGTTGTTGAGACAGCACCACTAGGAAGTGTGGGCATGAAGTATAAGTCCCAAACCTATCAAATGTGCATAGTTTCACACTGATTTCCATGTAATACTTCAGAGTTGAATCAAACAAGCTTATATAGAGAAAATATCAATTGAATTTAGATAGAGGTATCTCTAAAATGAAAGCAACTATCCATAAACACCTTTTCTCTGGTTACAGGAAAAATACATAGGGAAATATCTACATGAACACCTTGTCTGTGGTTAGAGGGAAGATACATATGGCAATACCTTCTCTGGCAAAACATACTTTGATCTGGCAGATGTGAGGCTGCATTATTACCAATGTAGATGATCATGAGCTTTTCATCTAACAAGGTGAGTTATAACCAGCGTCGCCTCTCTCTGGTGAGTCTGAGTGATCACCACTCTCGCCATCCATGGTGAACCTGCGCTATGACGTGGTGCGTGTTTAATCTAGCGAGGTGAGTGATCAACCGCCTTGCCATCCCTGGTGAGTGTGAGTCATCACGATCCTCGCCAACCATGGTGAACGTGCACTATGGCATGGTGTGCGTTTCATCTAGCGAGGTGGGTGATCACTCGTGTCGCCATCCCTGGTCAGTGTGGGCGATCAAGATCCTCACCATCTGTGGTGAACCTGTGCTATCACGAGGTACGCATTTCATCTAGCGAGATGAGTGATCACCCGAGTGACCATCCCCCATGAGTGTGAGTGATCACGATCCTTGCCATCCGTGGTGAACGTGCTTTACGATGTGCGTCTCATCTAGCGAAGTCAGTGATCACTCACGTCGCCAACCCTGGTGAGGATGAGTGATCACTCATGTTGCCATCCCTGGTGAGGATGAGTGAACACCATCCTCGCCATCTGAGGTGAGGCCATGTGATCACCACCATTGCTATTCCTGGTGATCTTGTGCTATAGCGACGTCGTGTTCCATCTAGCGACATGTGTGAGCCACTTCACACAGGCTGACGAGGAGTGACGAAAATTTGCTGGGTTGTATCACAGCCAGTGTAGAAGATTCGAACCCTCTTCTAAGCCTCTACAGTTAAAGTCAAACTATGCTTATATTCAGAGTTTTACTGTTGTATAAACTTCTGTGGATGGAGTGTAAGTAAGGAAACCTCCTTGGAGCTGGAGGATTTGCCCCAAAATGTAGAGGAGGTTTTGTGGCAAATCCTCCAGCTCCGCGGAGGTTTTCCATTACGAATACTCTCCCTTCATCATAGGTATGCTAGGCATTATGGTAATAACATCTATGGTTCACTAGTGAAGCATGGATGTATTTATGAAAAAGAAGCTAATAAGAAATTCACACGTCACCACAAAAATCTCTGACACAGCTCAGCGCTTACAGAGATTGGGCTTTTCCCAAAACTTCACTTGTATGTACTACCTCTTAAACCTACTTATATCATGACCAGGAGGATAATTTAAAAGATCCTGCCATCGCTACCCCTGCGATGGTAGGCAGATCTTATAAGACCTAGTCAGTCTACCCTAAGTATTTTCATGGTGGTACCCCAGTTAGGCACAGCATTCATTAACTATTCCTTTACCAGCCTTACCACCACCAGTGATGGAACCGAAAGAAATACATAGTGTTTCAAATAAAGGTTTTAACTTTAAACTGTCTTGTAGTATTTTACATGAGTCAGTCAACTATGGTGAGGAGCAGAGGAGAGGACATGATCGTAAAATTGATATCTGTGAGATAATATAACAAATAGGAAATAAAGTAACAAAAAGATTAAATTCATTTCATTTTCTATAATTATTCAGGTAAATGAAAATACAGTTAGGGAGCACCCCTTAAGCAATAGAACAGTTATGGATGGACCTCTGACAGCACTCAGTCATGGACCATGTAGGGAGGGCTGGACCTGAGGCAGCACTGGACCACATAGGGAGGGGTGACGTCATGGCGGGTTAGGCGCAAGCGAGTGAGTGAGAGGTGCACAATTATCTGGATTTAACTTTGTCCTACTACACATACAAACTGTGTGGATTACATCTATTAAGGTATCAGGGATATACTGTTACCAAAGGATCAACCATGGGTAAATCTAGAAATACGGAGGATCCTAAAGGAGAGGGAGGTAGTGCCGGCAACAATGGAGGTAACAATGGAGGTAAGCCTTTCAAGCCTGCTGACGACACACCAGCTAAAACTGTAGCCCAATTAGAGGTTAAGTTCTGGGAAAGGCTAGGAGCTATAAATGAGACCCTTGGCGTTACTACTTCAATTGCCAAAGAAGCCAAAGATACTGGTGAAGTCTTATTAGAGAGAATCATCAGGGCTGATTCCCAAGCAACTGAGATTGGTAAAATAAAGTCCCGTATCCTGGAACTAGAAATGGCGGACAAGTTGAATAAAACCATAATTGATTCCCTGAAAGTGAAAGAGGAGAGAAAGGAAAGAGAGAAAAGAAAGTACAATATAATTGTTCGAGGTATCAAGGAAGAAGCAGGAAAAGACATGAAACAAGTGGTCAATACATTATTCTCTGATATGGGTATTAACTACACGTACAACAATTGCATAGCTGCCTACCGCCTTGGTCAAGCCTCAGTGAACCAAGTTAGACCCCGTCCTATCATGGTTAGACTGAAAGAAGGCGTAAACAAAGGGACAATATACAAAGCAGTAAAGACACTCAATGCTAAACCTGGCTGTGGGGGTATAACCATATCAGATGACGTAACAGTTGAAGAGGCAGGTAAGCTCCAAGACCTAAGGACTGTGGGGGCATTCGCAAAGTCGAAGAATATCAAGGTTGAATACGGCAGACGTAAAATAACCATACAGGGTAAAGAATATGTTCCTGAAAATTTGGAGCTATTACCAGAGGAATTATCCCTCAATGCAGCTAAAACAAGAGAATGTGACAATGGCAAAGGCATTGCTTTCCAATCTAAGCACTCCTACCTATCCAATATGTACAAATGTACATTTAGACATGATGGTACAAAATACACCAGTGTTGAGCAGGCATACTGCTACTTAAAGGCTAAAGCATGCAATGCCATGGACACAGCCCAAAAGATTCTTGCCACAGACTGCCCATATGAGCAAAAAAACCTGGTCCGCAATGCCTCACCCCCGGACGAATGGATCAAAGACAAATACAAACTAGTCTTCAAACTCCAGAAATGTAAATTTGTTCAAAACAAGCAACTTGCAACCAAGCTAAAAAACCTGAAAGACCTTCACCTATATGAAGCTACGACATCAAAGACCTGGGGATGTTCCTATACCCTCAAAGACCTGGACAAAATTAATCCTGATGCACCAGTTAGCAATGAATGTGGTAAGGCACTCATGCAGGTCAGGGATGAACTAATACTAGCTGAAGCAATCAAAGCTTCTGCACCTAAATAAGGAAGAACTATAGAACCATCTGTGGTGGTTTACAAACGACCCCAATACACAAGTTAGCATGCAGTCACCTCTCCTAAACCACCCGCAAGCCTAAGACTACCGCGTCCACTCCTGTCTGGGCGCCATAGACTTTACACTGGTTTCCTTCATTTTTGGACACGACTGGCGGAACTACACCGCAGAAAATCACTCACTGATATCTACACACATGGTATAACCATGAATCAATCAGTCCTTCTACCAAAGTATAAGCTATTACTACTCACAGACAGCAGAGGTCATGGACTTGAAGACACCATAAATAACCTCCTACGTAGTAAAGGCTGGAGCCATATATATATGGTCAATTCTCACGAAAATGGAGCACAGTGCTTGGGAAGGGGAAAATCGTGAACTTCTTGTATCATTCCAATTTTCTTTAGGCTAAAAGCTATTGGGCAATACAGATTCCTGACAAAATTGGGAACACTAATCTTGTAAATTGAACATTCTATGCCATTTCTTATTGTGTTTGAAAGTGGACCTACGTACGGTGATGCATCCTAGGCATGAGCAGACTAAATAATTAGCCTAAGTGTCAAATAATTAGCATGATATTGAATATTATTAGTCAATATAGCCTAAATTATAGTTGACATATGATATCTTTGATTTCTATTGATCATGATTGGTGATATGTTCACTTTGATCATACCCACTCTGGTAAGGGACCTACCCATGGCCATGTACCTACGTACGGTGATGGACCATGGTTTCTGCTTGCCATGAGTAGAATGCTTTAGGGAAGTGATATTTTTTCCTGCACAAATTGAATGACTGGTCATCTGGCTATATTGAAAAAACATTGCACCTTCACCATTTATATTATTACATCCATTTTTAGCCTGAAATTAATCCATGGTGATGTACCTACGTACGGTGATGTTTCCATAGATTTGCTGTATCAAATGAAGGGAAAGCACCCTTCATGTACAATAATTTGCACATATATTCACAAAACAAGCTACACTTTTGTGCTAAAAAATGTTTCATTAAATATCAACAGACTTTCTCTTATGGCAGTTTTAGTGGACCTACGTACGGTGATGCCAGTAGGTACACCACATGCTTGTCATTGCTATAGATTATTTATGTGCATGTGTTGGGGAATTTTATGTTTGACTCTATGTTCCCTTTATTAAAACCTACAAAATGAGGTATTCATTTATTCCAAAGGAGTATTCTCCCTGATGTTATATCTAATTTAATGTACCTACGTACGGTGATGCAAAAGTTACACAACTACTTATTTCCTTTCAAACCCCCAAAAATTTCACCTTGAAACATTCAAAATACACACATTTCACCCTATATTGGGATAGATACTGATGGTAGACATGCAAAAGTATGTGCCCACAGCAAGATATTACTGACAGTAATGTAAAAGTATGCACAACAAAGCCATCCCCCCCCCCCTTATTAAGTGTTTGTGACACAAGAACGTTATGGTGACCCTGTGCTCCATTTTCGTGACCATATAGTAGTGGCAGCAACAGGTGGAGCTAGATTTCAACAGATATACGAGGAAGCCATACGTCAAAGGATTATACATGGTGACTTCATAGCCACATATATTATGGCTGGAGTGAATTATCTATCCACTAAACACTATTCGGGCAAAATATCTCCAATTTATTTGGAAGTGGGTCTCTTGGTCGATGTACTCACTGATAATCTATTTAACCTCAAGGCTGCTCTCACAAAGCTAGGCATGAAGGTAGTCATCTGTGAGCTAGTTGGAATGGATATAAATGCCTACAACGGTACTGTGGGGGAATATAGCAAGCATCAGCAAGTAACTGAATTAAGTTTTAAAAATCATACTAAAGTCATTTACAACAGTATGTCCTATAAAATTTACTTGATGACTAAATTAAGGAGATATATTACACAAAAGGCTGCAAGGGACATCTTGGTATCTATGATTCTCCCCATCATTGAATATGCCCAAATTATCTATGGTAAAACCTATATGACTGGGTGGGAGAGGCTTGAAAGCAGCCTCAAGCGTACTTTGAAAGTATGCTATTATCCAATAAGACATGAAAGAATAGAATACATTAGAGAAGTCAGTAATATTAATACTCTTAGTAAAAGATGGGATTTTGCATTATGTATAGCTGCCTTCAAATATGCACAAACACCAGAAAATATTGATACCAGGGAAATAAATACTAGACTACATGATTCCAAGCTCGTGAAAACTAATTGGCCTAAACTAACAAAAGCCAAACAATCCTATACCCACAGAGTAAGTCATAAATGGAATAGTCTACCAACCAATATAAGATGCATTGTGTCCCTAATGGTTTATAAGAAGAAAATAAATGATATGTTAACTGTGTAGGCCTGTCCGGTACTTTTCCCACTCCCTGCTCCTCAAATATCTATCTCTATTACCCCCACTTGATTATTTCTCTCTTTAATATTTCAAGTGACATTGATACACTAGCCCACTATACTAATGACTGACCAGATGCTAACTAACAATAATAAACAAACTAACATATTTCTTGTAATTCTATATAGTACACGGCCAAATTGGGACCTTTAGAACTGGTCCTATGGACCCTGCTACTTAGTCAAAAAGAATTGTACTGACTTATTATAATATACCAATATACTGTTGTATTAAAACCGTCATGTCAAAATAGTTATACTGTATCTGGACAACTCGGACCATCGTGTCCCCCTGATGCAGTCTAAATAAAGAATTTTGAATTGAATTGAATTGGGTGGACCTGAGGCAGAACTCAGTCCTGGACCACTTGGTGAGGGGTGGACCTCAGCCAGCACACAATCACAGACCACGTGGTAAGGGGTGGACCTCAGCCAGCACACAGTCACAGACCATGTGGTAAGGGGTGGACCTCAGCCAGCACACAGTCACAGACCACGTGGTAAGGGGTGGACCTCAGCCAGCACACAGTCACAGTCCACGTGGTAAGGGGTGGACCTCAGCCAGCACACAGTCACAGACCACTTGGTAAGGGGTGAACCTAAGTCAGCACTCAGTGCCAAACGTCATGGTGAGGGGTGATCCGCAGGCAGCACTTAATCGCTGACCACTTGGTGAGGGGTGGACCTCAGACAGTGCTCAGTAGGACTACTTTGTGAGGGGTGGACCTCAGGCAGTTCTCAGTAGGACTTCTTTGTGAGGGGTGGACCTCAGGCAGTGCTCAGTAGGACTACTTTGTGAGGGGTGGACCTCAGGCAGTGCTCAGTAGGACTACTTTGTGAGGGGTGGACCTCAGGCAGTGCTCAGTAGGACTACTTTGTGAGGGATGGACCTCAGGCAGTGCTCAGTAGGACTACTTTGTGAGGGGTGGACCTCAGGCAGTGCTCAGTAGGACTAATTTGTGAGGGGTGGACCTCAGGCAGTGCTCAGTAGGACTACTTTGTGAGGGGTGGACCTCAGGCAGTGCTCAGTAGGACTACTTTGTGAGGGGTGGACCTCAGGCAGCACTCAATCGCTGACCACTTTGTGAGGGGTGGACCTCAGACAGTGCTCAGTAGGACTACTTTGTGAGGGGTGGACCTCAGGCAATGCTCAGTAGGACTACTTCGTGAGGGGTGGACCTCAGACAGTGCTCAGTAGGACTACTTTGTGAGGGGTGGACCTCAGGCAGTGCTCAGTAGGACTACTTCGTGAGGGGTGGACCTCAGGCAGTGCTCAGTAGGACTACTTTGTGAGGGATGGACCTCAGACAGTGCTCAGTAGGACTACTTTGTGAGGGGTGGACCTCAGGCAGTGCTCAGTAGGACTACTTTGTGAGGGGTGGACCTCAGGCAGTGCTCAGTAGGACTACTTCGTGAGGGGTGGACCTCAGGCAGTGCTCAGTAGGACTACTTTGTGAGGGATGGACCTCAGACAGTGTTCAGTAGGACTACTTTGTGAGGGGTGGACCTCAGGCAGTGCTCAGTAGGACTACTTTGTGAGGGGTGGACCTCAGGCAGTGCTCAGTAGGACTACTTCGTGAGGGGTGGACCTCAGGCAGTGCTCAGTAGGACTACTTTGTGAGGGATGGACCTCAGGCAGTGCTCAGTAGGACTACTTCGTGAGGGGTGGACCTCAGGCAGTGCTCAGTAGGACTACTTTGTGAGGGGTGGACCTCAGGCAGTGCTCAGTAGGACTACTTTGTGAGGGGTGGACCTCAGGCAGTGCTCAGTAGGACTACTTCGTGAGGGATGGACCTCAATAAATAGGAAATAAAGCAACAAAAATATGAATTTTAAGTGAGTCTGTATTCAGGTAGATGACTGAATGTGCAACAAACATACAGAGCATAAAACAAATGATGATTCAGTGACGGAGCAATGGGTGGCCAACCAAACAGTTAGGGATGGACCTCAGGCAGCACTCAGTCGTGGACCACTTAGTGAGAGGTGGACCTCAGGCAGCACTCAGCCATGGACCACTTGGTGAGGGGTGGACCACAGGCAGCACTGAGCCATGGACCACTTGGTGAGGGATGGACCACAGGCAGCACTTAGCCATGGACCAGTTGGTGAGGGGTGGACCTCAAGCAGCACTTAGCCATGGACCACCTGGTGAGGGGTGGACCTCAAGCAGCACTTAGCCATGGACCACCTGGTGAGGGGTGGACCTCAGGCAGCACTTAGCCATGGACCAGTTGGTGAGGGGTGGACCTCAAGCAGCACTTAGCCATGGACCACCTGGTGAGGGGTGGACCACAGGCAGCACTGAGCCATGGACCACTTGGTGAGGGATGGACCTCAAGCAGCACTTAGCCATGGACCACCTGGTGAGGGGTGGACCTCAAGCAGCACTTAGCCATGGACCACTTGGTGAGGGGTGGACCACAGGCAGCACTTAGCCATGGACCAGTTGGTGAGGGGTGGACCTCAAGCAGCACTTAGCCATGGACCACCTGGTGAGGGGTGGACCACAGGCAGCACTGAGCCATGGACCACTTGGTGAGGGATGGACCACAGGCAGCACTTAGCCATGGACCACTTGGTGAGGGGTGGACATCAAGCAGCACTTAGCCATGGACCACTTGGTGAGGGATGGACCTCAGGCAGCACTTAGCCATGGACCACTTGGTGAGGGGTGGACCTCAGCCAGCACACAGTCACAGACCACTTGGTGAGGGGTGTACCTCAGGCAGCACTCAGTCCTGGACCACTTGGTGAGGGATGGACCTCAGGCAGCACTCAGTCATGGACCACTTGGTGAGGGATGGACCTCAGGCAGCACTTAGCCATGGACCACTTGGTGAGGGATGGACCATAGGCAGCACTCAGTCATGGACCACTTGGTGAGGGGTGGACCTCAGGCAGCACTTAGCCATGGACCACTTGGTGAGGGGTGGACCTCAGGCAGCACTCAGTCATAGACCACTTGGTGAGGGGTGGACCTCAGGCAGCACTCAGTCATAGACCACTTGGTGAGGGGTGGACCTCAGGCAGCACTTAGCCATGGACCACTTGGTGAGGGGTGGACCTCAGGCAGCACTTAGCCATGGACCACTTGGTGAGGGGTGGACCACAGGCAGCACTTAGCCATGGACCACTTAGTGAGAGGTGGACCTCTGGCAGCACTCAGTCATGGACCACTTAGTGAGAGGTGGACCTCAGACAGCACTCAGTCCTGGACCACTTGGTGAGGGGTGGACCTCAGACAGCACTCAGTCCTGGACCACTTAGTGAGAGGTGGACCTCAGACAGCACTCAGTCCTGGACCACTTGGTGACGGGTGGACCTCAGCCAGCACACAGTCATGGACCACTTGGTGAGGGGTGGACCTCAGGCAGCACTCAGTCGTGGACCACTTGGTGAGGGGTGGACCACAGGCAGCACTTAGTCATGGACCACTTGGTGAGGGGTGGACCTCAGGCAGCACTTAGCCATGGACCACTTGGTGAGGGGTGGACCTTAGTCAGCACTCAGTACCAAATGTCATGGTGAGGGGTGATCCGCAGGCAGCACTCAATCGCTGACCACTTTGTGAGGGGTGGACCTCAGGCAGTGCTCAGTAGGACTACTTTGTGAGGGGTGGACCTCAGGCAGTGCTCAGTAGGACTACTTTGTGAGGGGTGGACCTCAGGCAGTGCTCAGTAGGACTACTTTGTGAGGGGTGGACCTCAGGCAGTGCTCAGTAGGACTACTTCGTGAGGGATGGACCTCAATAAATAGGAAATAAAGCAACAAAAATATGTATTTTAAGTGAGTCTGTATTCAGGTAGATGACTGAATGTGCAACAAACATACAGAGCATGAAACAAATGATGATTCAGTGACGGAGCAATGGGTGGCCAACCAAACAGTTAGGGATGGACCTCAGGCAGCACTCAGTCGTGGACCACTTAGTGAGAGGTGGACCTCAGACAGCACTCAGTCCTGGACCACTTAGTGAGAGGTGGACCTCAGGCAGCACTCAGCCATGGACCACTTGGTGAGAGGTGGACCTCAGGCAGCACTCAGTCATGGACCACTTGGTGAGGGGTGGACCTCAGGCAGCACTTAGCCATGGACCACTTGGTGAGGGGTGGACCACAGGCAGCACTCAGTCACAGACCACTTGGTGAGGGGTGGACCACAGGCAGCACTGAGCCATGGACCACTTGGTGAGGGATGGACCATAGGCAGCACTTAGCCATGGACCACCTGGTGAGGGGTGGACCACAGGCAGCACTTAGCCATGGACCACTTGGTGAGGGGTGGACCTCAGGCAGCACTTAGCCATGGACCACTTGGTGAGGGGTGGACCACAGGCAGCACTTAGCCATGGACCACTTGGTGAGGGCTGGACCTCAGGCAGCACTTAGCCATGGACCACTTGGTGAGGGCTGGACCTCAAGCAGCACTTAGCCATGGACCACTTGGTGAGGGATGGACCTCAAGCAGCACTCAGTCATGGACCACTTATCATCTATCAAAGGCTTAGATAGATGATAAGCTTCACATAAGACACCATAATTGTGTCTCAGAATTGGGGTACGGACTGTGTCGCCAATCCAAGCATGAGGATATAGAATATCCTGAAAAATAGAACAAGACGCACTGTTAGTCCTCCTGTGTGCATGTGAACTCCTGCTGTAATAAATACACAAAAAGATTTACAAAATCCATCACTAAGTGTGACTGTAGGAAATGAACAGCCTTACCAGACTGCAACTAGGGTGGCTGTAGCTAACATGATCACTGCTCTTGTACCAAGTAGCTGACAGAATACAAAATCAGAGACTGACAGTGGTTGATTGCAATTCCAAGTCGGTGACTTGGCTACAGGAGTTGGTAAGGAGGGTGATGAATGCATCCATCCCCTCCAAATTGAAATAAATGCAAACTCACCAAATTCACGATTTAAATCTCCCATAGTAATACATATACAGGTTTTAGAACTTCTATGCACATCATGAATGATTTTAATATACAAATTGAGGACGCGTCATGGTTGGTTTTGATTGTTGTTTTGTTCGTAGTAATGATACATTTTCAAAATGACAGATGTTGTCTGTGCCTTTGAAACAGTTATAACAGTGGGCCAAATTAATAATAAAACAACAGTGGTGGAAAATGAATTGTGAAATTCATTTCCAAAGTTAAAATAACTGCATGGCGCAGTAAAAAAATGAATGAAATTAGATGAAATGATTGTATGCATGGTAGCCAATTATAAATCAATCTCAGTGTTTATCTGAGATGTGTGCACTTGTGCACATGGCGCCCCTTAATGAGATTACCATCCACATGTCACTGAGTGTACAACACACAGCTTCACGCGCACGTGGGTTACATCCCCTGTCGCTCATAGTGTATTCACAATGAGTGTGTTTACACTCGCACCTTATGGTGACTAATGCGTCCTACAGACGCTAATAGAAGACGCTACCATAACATCCACATAATACTATTGTATACAAGTGGGCCATTAAGGTGATAAATACAAAACACCTGTGTCTCTAACACCTACAAGGACCGTGACGACCACACCTGTGTCAGCGTCACCTCTCAGTGCACAAACAAGGTCGGCGTTTTGTTGTAGGTCACTGATTGATAAGTCAATGCACTTAAACACTACAAAGGATTATATTGACTCACTCCACCAACACTATACAGTACAGACACACACACTGTGTGTATCAAGTGGGCCATAAAACATCTGGCCTCCTATGAGTGACTGATTTAGTGGTTAATTAGAAGATTTTAGAAGATTTCAGTATCCACCTTTCCGAATTTCACACTCTTTAATTCTCTACAAGCTCTGGATATACCACCAGAGAGCCCTCTGATTCTCACTGTAAAGGGTGATGGTTGTTTAACAATCATATAGTCTGACATAGTATTGTAATATTATCCTTAGCTGTAATAGTAAGAATATCATGGTCTAGATACTTGAAACTAATAATAGACTTAGTACAACATAAAAAATCAACACCTAATATTAAACTTCTATTAAGTTTAGGCACAACATAGAATAAATGCATAACATTGTTAATTTCAAGTGCAATCTTGGTTTTTATACATGCAACTTGTGACACTCCATCGGCCAGAAAGACTCCAACTTGGCATGGCTCAGTCTTTATACATGATTTATCGATCAATACCCGATAGAAATTATGAGAGATTACGCTTATTGATGCACCAGTATAAACCAATGCTGGTATCTTATAACCACAAATATTTAATTCAACGCACCATTTTCTTGAATAAATGCCAATGTATCCTCCAACATTCTAGGTTGTTGATCCGCCATGTTGGTAATGGAATCCCTGACTGACCAGATGGAGTCTATACTATTGTCTATAGCAGAAGCTCCTAGCTTGTTAGTATTGTCAGTATCACCAGTATCAAAGTTAATAGTGGAGGATTCAGTAACGAAATCACCAATAAACTTCTAAGTATCACTTAACTGTCGATGATATGCATCTGTGCCATCATGCACTCTAGCTGCTGCTGCCCCTGCTGCTGGAGATGAATCGTTCTGTTCGTTTGAGGTGAGAAATCCAGTATTCTCCACATCTTCAAAAACCTTCTTGGGAAGTCTGCTCTCGAGAGGTCCATATCTCTTCTTAAATTCAGGAATCTGCTCGGCTCTCCAATGCTTCCTTTTGCGTCGGTCTGACATGTAGCCGTGCCTCCATCAGGAACAAAGCACTATGCTTGTTATGCACAAAACTGCACCATGCTCTTATCACCAACTAATTTTGCCAAAAAATTGCTAGGTCCATGAGAAAGCACTCAAAAACCGTTTGTTCCACATGCCATTTAGCTATTGGTAATTACAGCTACTATATGAACATAGTGATAACAAGAAGCTGGCAATTAGTGCATAATTGATGATAGCTTTATTGTACAAAGTACATGCTGAAGAGATGTTAACTCAGTGAATAGCTAGTTGGTAATGCTGGCAGGTGGACTTGCACCTGGCTGTATATACATAATGACTATCAGGTGTACCACCCCTAGTGGTAGGGTGTGGTACTACTGCATATATTATAGGCGAGTATTACATAGTGAGCGATAATGGATGTCGTATGAATGGTATAATGTACAATATATCAATAGAGTAAAAGCGGTTGGGTTCTCTACTTATCTCAACAGTATGATGCACTGACATAAGGAAAATGCAAAAAAAAATCGATATGTCATGGTGCTTATTTTCACAGTATCACAGTTCTAGTGTAAAATCCCTTAACTATAGAAGCAAATGGGAAAACTATTCTTTTGCATAATGTCCCATAGGTAATGCCCCAATACTTATTTTTCTTCAAAACTCGCTGTATGGAAAGAGGACATCTATACAAACATTTTGAAAAAAGGGGGTTCACAGTTGAAATAAAAAAGTTGTGAATTTTTCAAAAATATCAATTTTTCCTTAACTATAGCATCCTATGGGAATACAAACAGCTTATAAATGTCTTTAATGTAACACTGGTGATCAGAAATGAGCTGAAAAAATATGTACAGGTAATGTGGTCCATTTAGACTGTGAAAAAAACATCAAGATAGTGTCCTTGATCACTTTTGTTTCTTGCCACCAGATGGCTTCTGTGTATCTTGGCGCATTTGTCTTTAATTACAATATACATATCATATTTCACTCTAGACCACAATCAGATAGATCTCAGTGAGAAAACCTTTTAGGCGACTTTTAAAAACATTCAGGCAGGATGCTTTCTGACATTGGTCATGTAATTGATACCATAGCAGTTTACCCTTATATAACCGACTATATAATGAAAATGCCATGCCAAATGTCACAAACCGTTTTCTTCGGCACTAACATTTATCTCCCATGTGCTCATCATTACAGGGCCCAGGACGGGAGGGGGTGGTCTCATGTCCATCGTCGATTTTATAGAAATGTTCTTTAAGGTTTTTAAGGTATGGCCTTGTCCCCTTATCCCCTTGTCGATTTGAAGTGATTTGATTTTACCCTACTGGGACCCTCTTTACAAATTCCACACTACATTTCAATTTAAAGAAAAGGCCATGTCACCTCGTCAATTCTTATGGTCTAGATCTACATCTAGGGTCTACACCCATATAAATGGGTAATTATTAGGAGCTTGTGTGCCAGCAAACGTTATCGATTATACGTCCTTATACCTAATTATGCCTAATGAAGATTGGGCCGATGACATTAACACCTACCCCTCTCCTTATGATATGCTTATCAGTTATCACTCTGTAACCTCACCCACCCTACTGACCACCCAAAATGAATCGATCTTTAGGGAGAGGTCATTTTCCAACAACAGGGATTTATATATTTTCCTGGCTGGGAGAGAAAACAGTATGAGGCCTCTTGAGGGGACGCGATAAATCTAACACCCTCGCACCCCTTTAGCAAAAAGGTCTCTACATTAGGGAGTGATCATTTTTTTACAATAGGGGGGGATGGTGGGTTTGAGGGGGGGTCAGAATTTTTTCAACCCGTTGACCAGGGGGTCAGAATTATTTCAACACCTCTGATAGGAATAATTTCACCTGTTTCCAGTGGAAAAACCCACGTGTTACTATAGGCTAAAAGGGGACGTTCACGCGCAATTTTTGTCCTTATGGGGGGGGTCAAAAAGATTTTACCCCCTCAAGATGGGGAGGTCGAAATTTTATTAAAAAATGATCACTCCCTTATAGAATTCAAAAAAGAGGTTATGGGGGTTGACTTAGAAAACTCCGAGGGGGGGGGGCAAAGAAGGTACATTAAAATCCCTCCCCCCCCCACCCACACCTGGTATGGGAAAAGGACCATGTCCTTTGTATAATCAACTCCACAACCAATCAGAAACCTCGTTACAGTCAGGGTATGAGCGCTGCCAGACTTACATTGGTAACAGTTGCGTCCCATGTTTTCAGTCAGTTTTCAGACGGTCTGTTAGTTTTCAGACAGATTCCCAACCCCCCCCCCCCTCCCCTATAGGCAGATATTGTGTTGTCGAATTTAGAAGATCTTACCCATATATTTTGCCTGCGTTGCATTGTGAATGTTATGTGTCCAGAAACGGTATCTTCTATTAGTGTGTTTCACAAAGAAAATATTAAGGGTGGTTTCTAAAAATCATCGCTTCTTGCTTCCTTTGTCTGTAGGAGTCTTAAGTCCATAGATGTGAACTGGCCCATCACTAAGTCACTTGGCCAATATCTTGGCTACCTTGCGACTGGTGGGGTCAAGGCTTATCTTAAGGTCACTAAACCACTTACTGCAAATGTTTATATTTACACTTAGGCTAAGCCACACTGTGGGTACTTTAAATGAAGGACTTACTGTATAGAGCAGCTTGACCATCTATTACAGACCAACTGCTATTCAAGTGTGGGCTCATGGTTTACTCTATTTCTTAAATATCTGTAAATGAGGATTAGCTACAGTTGCTTGGTTAAGTACAGGGTTGTTTTGTCTACAAAATGATGGGGGTATGGCAAATGGTGTGGCAGGGGGTGTTGAAAATTGTCAAAAATTGCGTGACATACTTTATGGATCATCCCACAGAGTACAAGGTCTGTGCATTGCCTGACATTATCATACATTATACCATGGTTATGGCTGATTTGCATATTTTCGCGTTCAAGTTTAAGGATAAAACTTGTGCAATTAACCACGGCTAGAATGAACAGTTGTTGACACTAAACCGAAACATGAGTTGACATATATATGATCATTTTTTAGCTTTTACATACCAAATGTGACAAGAAGACTTGACGGGAAGAAGTTCTGGAGGTTAATTCAATAGTACTCTTATAGATGCCATGATATTAAGGATGTACATATTGAAAAATAACTCGTAAACTTTCGAAGGGAGTGACTGGCTGCGTGTCTCCGCCATAGTGTCAACATCCCCTGCGTGACAGTTCTGCCGTCTGGTGTATAGAGAAAGAACTCCTCAGAGACGAAGCCATGGCGAAATGGACCGTCGTATTTTCGTCATTTTGAGGGAATATAGCCTTTAATTCTTCTATTAAAACATGGGAACAGTAAAAAGAAGGTATATTCTTTACTATGTTAACCTGTGGAGGACAGAAATGCTCTATAAATGCACCTTGGGGTTTTCAGCAGAAACGTTGCAATTAAATTGTAACAGACTGATTAAGTGAGTATGCATCATCATTGAAAAATACCACTACCGTACTGGCCCGTTTTTGTGACGGGGTCTCAAAGAAGCACCGGTCTTGAATTTAAGCACCAAGAAAAGCATATTTTAACTAAAAACAATATTCAGATAAGTTTCTGTCTTGTATAAGCGCCACTGGATTGAAATGTATGAGCACTCAGAGGCTTGTACGGGCGACTACGGTATTCACCAATAGCTAGTGACGTAATCATGACACCCCATATAGTTCCCCTGACCCCAATTGAAGGCAGCCAGGGACTGGATGTAGCGAGCATCAGATACTACAGTAAAGAGCTGTGTACAAATGACGTCACGCAGGAGGGGGTGGGGTAGGCCCGGCATGACGGGATTGATTTTCCATATGCCTACAGCATTGCAAAATTGGCAACAAAAAAAAACATGACGGGGGGAGGGGGTTCAAAAATGGTCCAAAAAAAACATGACGTCATTAGCACACAGCCCCCGATAGGTATAGGGTCTGAACTAATTTCCGATGGTCCCTTTTGCGTGAATTTTCAACATTGAAATGTAATATTGGGGCTTGTGAAGACTTCTGTCCCCTCTTGAGGGGAGGTGTAGAAATATCCATCTAGACTTCATCATATCATATTAAAAGCCCACACGATAATGGGTTTCAATTAGGAATGAAAGCTTCGCATGCCCCCATCGCAGAGAGGGAGGAAAAGCATTATTTCTTTACCCTAGGCCAAAAACTATTTCAACTTTTTCATATCCTGACAATGATATCGCCTTTGCAATTGAGACATACAACTGACCATGTCCATACTACCAAATGGACACTACCCAAGTATTGGGAGGGCTCACGCTACAACGCTATAGGTTGGAGTAACTCACTAGGGAATATACAAGTCAGATAGCAAGCCTAAGGGGTGGGGAGGGGCCCAGGGGGTGAAAGAGGGGGCCCAGGGGGGCACTCTTTACCAATTTGGGTACCAACTGCATTACGGACCTAAAAGAAACGTGGTGGTCACTGAGGTCAATGAGGGGGGAAGGGGGAGGGGCTACGGAATTGTAACAATAGGGGCTGCTGTCAGAGGAACTCAAAGCATGTAGCTTTTTAGGGGGCTACCAAATGGCAAAGGGGAACTGTAGCATTGCAGTTGATACCTACTACCAAAGAATCAGTGACCCCATCCCACACCAGTAGCAGGGACGAGATAGTACAATAGTAGCTCATCTTAGCATTGAGTCCCAAATTATCGCCAGATTCGTATAAGCTGCTGGGACTCACAGGGTATTGAATTCAATCTTTTACTAAGAACATTATTCATAAAGGCATCACTCGCAAATAAAGGCTACTGCATATATATATATATATATATATATATATATATATATATATATATATATATATATATATATATATTTATATATATATATATATATATATATATATATATATATATATATATATATATATAAACACCTGGGCGCCTAGACCGACCATTATGGTAAACCTGAAGGGTGAAGAGGGGGCCTGGAGGGGGGGTTGTGAGATGTGGGGGGGTAGAGCAGGGGGTGATTGACTGCTGACATTTCTAGGCAATGTTTCCACCCTGGAGGAGGTCAGGTGAGTGAGGGGTGAGGCGGCCTGTATGAACAGCCCTGGAGTAACTCTGGAGGTATGGGCCCAGGTAGTCTATAGGAGGCAGGCCAGGACCAGCAGGGAGTAGGGTGATGGGGAGGTGGGGGAGGGGGGATTCCTACCTGGAGTTTTATACTGGAGAAGTTGGACGGGCCTGTGATCAACATTCTGCTGGAGTACAAGCAGTGCTAGCGGAGTCTATAGCACTCTATCAGGACCGGACTGGTTCCCAGGAGCACTGTGTGCCTGCTGACATCAATGACTTCCAGTTCTGATCTCGTAAAAACATATATTCCATGTGATGCTGTTTGAGAGCATGGTGAATAGCGTGAAAGGTTCCAAGATCAAAACTGTCAGAGCGTTGCATACAAATAAAGAAGAATCCTTGCTATGCTCGTACCCAATTAGTGTATGCCTTAAGTGGCTAGACCTACTGATAAGCCATGTCATGATGGGTACCTTGTTGGATAACACACACTTAAGATGGTTTCCATATTGTTGGTTCATATCAGTGCATGTTGCCAGTGCATCATTGCTAGCCCTATTGTAAAAAGAGCTGTGAGTATGTGCCATCTTTTCTAAACAAGTCGTTCACTGCTTCACCTAAGTACTTGCACTCACCACATTAGTCTGAAAAGTCACCTGCCTTGTTTGAAATAGAGAGAGCTGCACTACCAGGTACCTACTCATGTCACACGCTCTATAGTTTATTTTACTGACTGACTTCTCCAAACTAGGTACCTACTCAAATCCCCCTTTTTAAGCACCGCACTTGAATGACCACATGTGAGCAACAAAAGGGACAAGTTATAGCTACATGAAAAGAAAGGACTGAAATGAGGGCATTTTTAGCCAGCTCTTCCTCTTACTATAGGAGCAAGACCCTCCTGTGCTGATAAGCACGACAGCCCCATGGGGTATTATTTCATGATCAGCTTAAGAATAAAGGAATTACAACAACAAAATGGAGAACTCTACTTACTGGGTCTGACCACATGAGGCCTATACTGAACTTACAGGATCACACAAGATGCAGCCATTTGATTAGATGGTAGTGGAACTAAGGTCCCTGGTACCAGCAAGTTATGCACTGATGACAACTGCAATTTATAGGGCCCCTAACGGGTAAAATCGACAAGGGGACAAGGCCACTTTTTAAAATCGACAAGGGACATTGGGTTGGCTGACAAGAGACAAGACCCATTTCTTAAAATCGACAATGGACATGGACCCCCCCCCCCGTCTAGGGCCCTATATATCCTACTTCTGACCCCAAAACAACTATAGATGTCATAGAATCGGTAATGCAAGGTCTGAGACAGTAGCCAGTTCACTGAAAACATGGAAAATCTTAAACTAGTCACTAGTCAGCGGTGACTACTTTAGGTCCTCAAGTTGACAATACCTAAAACTACAGCTTTAGGTAGTCAAAATGACGACTTTAGATCATCATCCTGACGACCTGAGTCATCAGGATGACAATACTGACAGTACAGGGTTGTCATATTGACGACTCAGGTCATCAGGATGATGACTTAAAGTCATCATTTTGACAACCTAAAGTTGTAGTTTTAGGTATCGTCAACTTGAGGACCTAAAGTGGTCACCGCTGACCAGTTTCAGATTTTCCATGTTTTCAGTGTTGTAGAAGGAGTAAGGTGCATGTAGACCTCGGACAGAAGCAAAGCTTGGTATCCCGGCTCGGTGTATTTGCTGAGCAGTTTTGGATGAGGAGACTAGGAGAATTCTACTTATCTCCAGTTACACCAGAGATCAGACTTAATCACCAAAGTTCAACACATCGTGTCCATAAAGTGTGTACCGGTAGTTTAATGACATGGTTTTGCCCAGAGAAAGTATGGACGGGATGTGCAGTGCCAAGAAAGCCCTGGGTACCCTATCCAATCAATTCCAAGAAACAAAACGTTTGACTCATTCCCAAAGTATTAAATTTCCACCTAAAGTGGAGGATGACCTATGATGTATTAATCCAGAAGTAGTGAACAATTAAATGGTTGGTTCGTGTTGTATCACATCAACAATTGAACATGAAGCATGCTTTAAGCATGTTGCTACCTTGAAGAGATCTATAGCCTCAGAAATGAAAGGAATTCACTGGGCAAAACCAACCAGAGGGGCATTAAAACTTGACCCAGGAGAGGACTCTGGGAATGTTGACTAACATAGGAGATTCTGGGAATATAGCTAAAACCCACTGGGAGCTTATAAATATTGTCCTGCGAAGAAAACGTAGGAAAATGGACTCTCCTGGCAAGAAAGCCCTGGCAGTAAGTGGATGTATACACTGTCCCGTTTAAAGATTGTAGAGCATAGACAGTCTACTAGAATATAGCCTGACATCTGAGAAAACCCTGAGAAAATTCACTATCCTGGGAATATCTAGACTAGTTGAACATTTCAAAAACAAACAGACCTACACTACAGACTAACAGAAGATCAACACCCCTGGAGATAGGACCTATAATTGGCAGCAGAGACTTCAGCCAATGCAGCCTTTCCTATAGCTGGAGTAGCTACAGAACATACCTTCCACCTTCAGCACAGGAGGGGTGCAGAGTGAGGAATATCATACTAGTCTGTTCAGCACTCAGGCGCTTATAAATGGGCCATATGTATAGATGGGTAAAATTTGAAAGGAGCAGCAGAGGGGGTTTAAAATTCAACACACTCGCGACACGGCACTTTTAAAATTTAAAAGACACAGTGCGACAGAGCAGAAAGCAATAGAATTAAAAGCGACACCACTGTTTACTTGAGAACACAGGGGTCAAATGTTCATCAGGCAGATAAGATAAAGAGTTTGGTTGTCCTAATCTCAAATCAGCCATGTGAGATCGCCTAATGTGATCACATTAGATTTAAAAAAAAATCACAGCCACCTCAAACAACTGAACATGTAGTGCTGACATGAAGGAGAGTAGGTAAAAATATTTTGGGTCAATTTGAATACCCTAATAATTTTCTTACATTAAATGTGCACCTTGTATAAGAAATGCCCTCTGATACTGTTCCCTATAGATTAAAACCCTCAAGTATAAGACGCAGCCTTAAATGTGGCTGATTCTGCAAGGTACACTAGGGGCATAGGACAGTTCAATCCTGCCCATTGCTTAATCGACACACCGTAATGGCCCGTTTAAGCGCCTGGGCGCTCATTAATTTCAATACCTCTCTACCCCCAACCCTTATTCGAGACAGGTGCTTATTTGAATACTGCTTTCAGTGTCTACAGTTGATTTTAAAACCCCCTGTACCCCTGGCGCTTAATTGAGACCAGTGCTTATTTGAGACCCTGGCGCTTATACGGGCCACTGCTGTAGATGCCTATCTGAGAGCCCGGTGCTTAAACGAGCCTAAACGGTACACCTATAAGTGGCCTATAACACACTGGATGAGTCCAAACTTACTCACTGGAGGAGGGCCAGGAGGGGTGCATGAGGAGGTGAGTGCTTGTAGCTGTGTGTATGGGGTAGGGAATGTACACACTGGAGACCACAGAGTATCTACACACCTATAGATGTTTACCCCATCACATGCCATCAACTTCATATAACTTGGGATTTATTATGAAACTACAAAGTACTACACTTAGTAAAGCCTAAAGGAAGGTAGAGGTTACACCCCATTTATATAGGAGTTGATATAGGAGTACATCTACTGAAATCTGAATCTTGGAGAATACCTCAGGACTCAACATCATACCTTTATCTCCAGCTACCAGGTCACAGGAAGCATTGAATTGTAAAAACCCAGTTATCATAAATGTAATTTGTACTGGGGTTTACAGGTTGGATGAATCCAAGTCACTTGTGTATATTTATAAGTAAGGTTGGATTCAATGGATTTAGCTACCTAGCTACAACATAGAGTGGATTGCAAACAAATATTTGTAAAACCCTCAAATACTAATTATAATGACCTGAATGAATCCAAGTAACTGGAGAAAATACCTCAGGAGTATATACTTCTATATGGAGAACATTTGTAGGTAGCTGTATACCTAGCCACAGAATACAGTGCATTGTAAACCAAGGTGTATGTGCAACTCTCAATGTTACTGGGACCCATGGTCTGGAGGGAATAGCTCTGGAGTAGACATACATACATTTGGAGCAAGTGGGGTAGATACATAGATAATCCTAGGGGGAATACTTGGTATAGTGTCTATACACATCTATATACCCAACCCCATATTGACTTATAGATTCTGATACTATCAGGGGTTTCCTTCAACATCCCTGGATGCCATTTCATTAGGCGCTACAATCGCGCATAGCATTACGACTATGTCATTGCTAATCCTATGGGAATGTTGGTACGACTGTTTTTTATTGGACCTAACTTAAAGACCTTGATGCAAAGGTAGCTAGGAGAGGTACTTCATTACCCAATAAAAAAAAAATTCAAAAGATGGTACAATCTTAGCCTGCTTGGAAATGGCCTCCTGGCATAAACATAGGCCTCAGATCGCCAGGAGATTTACTACATGCCAATCATAGTGACCTACATTAGAACCTGCACTGCTACGCCTACTCTACTGAATCCTGTGATTATGATGATGACATGGGAACAAGATTTGAGGAGGAAATATACAAATAATCTTAATATCAGATGATCAGAAAAGGATTCTTACCAACATCTCTATTTATAACATAGGGATTGGGTGATTGTATAGAGTGCCTGTGGTCCTGGAGGAAGTAATTGTTTATCATTAAGCCATGGAGGAAGATGTGTTGCATGTAAAGAGGACTTAAGACAAGAGGGGGACTTCAGGTGGCTCTATGACCACAGAGTTGGTAACTGCCTATAATCTAACATCTACTGCCAGGTGATCTGCATAGGTGGTCCAGAGTGGTATACCCAACAAAGAAAAGAAAGCGGTCATCGAGGTAGTTGGAACAGGAATGTGTGCATTTTTGAAACACCTAGAGAGCCCAGGTATAGGGTAGGGAAGAGAAAAACCAGGTAGGTCTGGGAGACAGAGGTAAGACAGGCTTCATACGCCTGATATTAGAGCCATACCTCAGATGTACACAACAATCATTAGCAAAAAGGGTAGAAGTAGGACTTTTACCCTTCACCTCTAACCTACGATATTCTGTATCGTGTGGAACACTTCCTACCTCTCTCCAGAAAACACCTGGAGAGCCCAGGTAGGACTAGAAGTGAGGTGAGACTAACTTCTTATACCCCTCCACAGCTGTGGTAATACCCACAGGTACACAACCTTTAACACACCGGTATCAGCTTCTAGTACCACATGACCTACTCCTACTGGTCCCCATCCTGCAGCCCTGATTTATAGATGGTCTCTCAGCTGTTGGTGAGCAACACAAAGAAGATATTATGTGATGCTGAGGTAACTTGTAGCTAGAAAGGCTGGTCTTAGACTTCCTGATGTATTCAATACAGTTAGCCTTTTCCACAGACTTTTATTTCCATAGGAGTTCTTAGAATGGACAATGTGGATATCATTCAATGCAAGTGATGATCATGGGATAGATATTGTTGGACAATTCTGCAGACATCTATGCGAGTCTTGACCCATGTAACACATGGAATTACATCTCAATTAGATATAACATTCACCTTTTGCATGTACATGAACCTGAAGAAAGCTGCTAAAGATAAACTCTGAGAATGAACAGATACAATATTTAGATACTGGGGTATCTGTAAACGTAAGGAAATTGTAGCTAAAGGTCTGATGAGATTGCCTCTATGATGATTCAGCTTCCTTCCTTTCACTATAGAAGTGCATACATAGCCTAGGAAGGTTTATTCAAAAGTATTCTGCACTTCAATACACATTCCCTTGTAACCCACCTGGAGGAGTAAAACTGCTGCACATCCTGTTGGAGTACCCCTCCTGCCCCTTCACCCCTTGGTGCCCCCCCCCCCCCCCCGCCCAGGCTCCCTGCAGTCTACACTGGTACAGGGGTACACTGTGGCCATCCCATCCTACACCCAGCCTCGGTCAGCAGCTATCAATGCCAATATAATAGCCTGAGGTCACTCCTACATTCCAGTAGTTGTGCATTGCAGTGGAATATTAATACCCACTAAGTCTTTGATTTGGATAAGAATCTGTTTGAAAAGGGAAAGACTCCGATGTGGATTAGAATCTGTTTGAAAGGTGGTTGTGGATTGGCTCTCCAGGCTGAGTTTCTGCTAGCGACTCTCCCTAGAAGTGATACCAATGCTTGGAGCCTTTTCTCCACCCAGCTGGTGAAAGTTTGATAACATCCCAAGCTAAGGTTTTAGGCCAGCTTGTGGAAAGGGACAGTAGTAGGCTGGAGGATCGAGCCTGACTCCTAACTACCTACCTACCTGGCCCACACACTACCCCACTACTCAAACTCACAATTCAAGATGGCGGCCAAGGAGGGGAACTACTTCACAATAATGAACGCTATACACAGGAGCAAACATCCAAGCACTTTACATTACAACAATATAGTTATGTGGAGTAGTTTTATGTTAGTGGTTCTACTCCTGGTGTGTTGTAGAGGAGTTAGAGGTGAGGCAGACAGTATCATGCACTCTAAAAAGTTGTTCGATGTCCTTCTTGGTGCGCGGACCAGATACAACAAACTTATCCTACCTGTTAACTCCTCGGAGGAAAAGATTATGGTCAAGATAGGACTCAAACTCTCCCAGCTGATAGACCTGGTAAGTGTGTCTGTTTCTTTTATCTATGTTATGGTCTATATCAATGTTTCATACCACCTTTACAATTTACTAATGCGGTTGCAGAGTCAACCATGCCCATTGGTCGACCAATGATAATGCTACGGAAAATACACATACCCAGATAACAATTTTTTTTGTATCAATTCATAGTCTGTGCTCAAGTCCCTCCATGGCCTTTGGTATGGAAATCCAGAATCAGTCTCAATTATTCAATAAATTGGGTTGAGTTTGAAATATTTTCTTCCCTTAGACATTCTTACTAGGCTATCAAATTATCCAAAAGCAACTAGAAAAACACCAATCATAATTTGTACAATGCACGCCATGATATGAGATATGTTCAGTAATGTATGTACTGGTGAACTGGGTCTTGTATTAGGGGAACTAGAAGCTTATGTATGTATTGAACAAGTAATCAATGGATAATTCATGACGCGTGTGTGTTAGTGAAGGATAATTACACGAGGGCATAGCCCCAGTGTAATAAGCCTTTGCTAACACACACAAGTCATTCCACGATACCAATAGATAATCAATAAATTCAATAAATTCAAGTTGAAAACAAAAATTTGTTTCCTTCCCCGGGACTCGAAGCCAGCCATAGTGTGTACACGTACATACACCTCGGCGCCCTGCAGCAAACAGCGACAGCGCCCGTCTCGGCTTGGCTTGCTTTGAATGCGTCTCACAGTTATGTATGTACAAGATCGGTACACATGGCTAGGCTTGGCTTGCTTTGAATGCATCTCGCGGTTATGTTTGTGTACAATCAGTACATACACCTCGTCGCCTGTCAGCAGACAGCTACAGCGCACACGGCGAAAAAAAAATGCGTCTCGCGGTTATGTTTGTGTATAATACACCTCCTCGCCCGACAGCGGACAGCTACATAGGGAGAAAAAAAGACGCGCCCGGACCGGGACTCAACCCGCCTACCTCTGGCGGCTGAGCGCAATGCACTAACCACTAGACCACCGTGTCTCCTCCTTTAGCGGCCGTCTCAGCTTGGCTATGTTTGAATGCCGTATCTCCTTGTATGAGCTGCTAATGGCTATTTGTTTGTTTACTTGCACCCAAAATGAGGCTGCAGTGTGGATCCGCCCATTGTGCTCGGCACACATTATGCCACTGGGGGTGTGTGGATCGGCCCTTCAATGCTATCTCTATAAAAAGTTTTTATTCACATAAGATAAAGATAAATCTGAGAGGTATACAGTGTAGTTGAAGTCCTTTATGTCAAGGTGAATATTAAGACTCCATAGGAAACACACTGAGACCGCGTATTGCATCCCTGCGTTAAATAACCAGTGCCAAATCCGCAGGATGACGTCATATGCCCACTGCGCATGTGCAGCCCTTTTGAAACGTAAACATCCAAGATGGCGGTTCGCGATGACGATGGGTAAATCAGAGTTAATTATGGATTATATTGATGAAATATCGATTAATTAGTCACTCAAACACCTTGACATAAATGTAAAGATGAACTCTGATCAGTTTGAGCTTCCTGTTTCTTCACTCACGCTTCCTGCCCACTCCGCACTCGTGAAGAAACGGTCAGCTCAAACTGATCATCGTTCACCTTTACCATTTTATTTTTCAATGATCAGTACACAGTACAATATCTGTACAGCAATAGACAAACAAAAATATCGAACATGGCCTAATATACCAGACCCAGTCTGAAGATGACATACAGTTTGGGCTTGGTGCATCCTGAAATGACCAAGAAAAATTCCAATGACCACAGGTGACAATATCCAGAATGCCCTTCTTATTCACCAACTGCTATGCATGACAACGTCCAGCCACATCCCACTTTTGTAATGTTTGTTCATTAAGTACGCCTGCCTCTACAGTATCGGTACCATTGGGCCATAACCTCTTTACATACTAGATGCTACATTCAGTTTCAATATCATGACTTCAGGTGCCATACATTACACAAGAATACTGTACATGTGCATTCAAGTGATATTCTAAATAAGTGAATCTTAATCAATTTGACCCTCTTATCACCTAACAAACCTAATCGTATAATTGCATATATGCATCTGGCCCGTATGGCCCTGGGTTTAGATAAGACAGTCAGCAATTAAGTCAACCCTGTGTGGTTAATACATTCCTGGAGGGTCAGCATGATGCTCCAATAAAGTGCTGGCATGGTATCTCGCTAGCACTTCATTTTTGCATCATGAGTACCAATGGGCATGATGCACTCCTGCATCAGCTTGCAGGCCTGAAAAGGTTAACCTATGTACCCTTTCCAGTGCATGTTACATGCATACCTCGGTCATGGCTGTCTAAAAAAAATCCTGCTACAATACCTTTCAAATCAGTGTGTCTCTATCAGTACGAGATCAGTACCTTGTACCTGATTCCTATTGAACGCTGCCCTTACATAGCTCCTACACTTCTGACTGTTCCATGCGTATATAACAGGGTTCATCCAAATATTCATGCGCCATAAGAACGATAAAAGCCTCAACACGACTCCGCAGCTGTACCTCTGCACATGGTCCCTGATGGCAGGAATGACCATCACAAGAAGTGTGTAAAGCAGATAAACGGAGAGTACATTGAACATGACTTTTGCGATTCTAAAGTCTGTTCGTCCTGTCTGTTCCTGGGTATCTCCAGCTGCTGCAATGGCATTCCGCTGCTTGAGTGCCACCAGTCCCACTGTGATGTAGCATCCAATGGTGACTGGCACAAAGATAAGGAAGGGGATGGCAAGGAGGTTTGCAGCTATAGCCCCCTTTACAAAAAAAGCAGCCCTGCATGGAAGAGCAATGATACCCATATCATAGACGTCTGTGTAGCCAAGACCAATTGCCAGCAGATTAAACAGACTGCTGAAGACACAGATACCGATACAGATGTCTTTGGTTCTAGTAACTGACATCTTGATGTGGTACTGTAGTGGGCAGATGACATAGATCAGGCGGTCTATGACTATTAAACACAGGGTGACTGTGTTTACTGTTGATGTGACAAATCCTATGTATACATTAAGAAAACAGCTGACAGTCCATCCCAAAGTATGAGACAAGTACATTAATGCAATGGCAAATGGTAAAGCTGTCACTGATGTTAGATCTGCCAGAGTTAGGGAGGTGATCAGGATATTACTGGAGATCTCTAGTATGTCATATCTATGCATGTAAACGATGAAGATTGTAACCCCATTGGTAACCATGGCCAGAAGTTTATCGAGAATCTCCCATAGAGTGAAAATCAGGTAAATTGTATCTTCCCGTGAGCAATTGGCATCCTGTCCTTCATCTAGGGGTTTACTTGATTTGTTGTAGTTCCTTAAAGAACTTGAGTTGTTCATCTTAAATAAGTTCAAATTATCCATGTTTAGAGCACTTGTAATATGTATTCACCCGTTCAAGAAGACTGCCTTTGTTATATCTCCCTATGCTGTTGTTCTTTCTCTGAGGAGACAGCAGAATGCATTCATTTCTCGTCGTACTCCTTATTTCAGTTGATGGTGCTGGGTACCAGGTGCTGATAGAGAGTCATCTGAATCCAACAACCCGACCCACACATCACTGCTGTAGGCTGTTTTACTGAGTTTGAAAAATAGATACGGATGTCGGTTTTAGCAAAGGCCATAATTACAATTTTACGTCCATATCTGGGCGATTCTCTCATACCCCTTTGCCCAGGAGTGTATTAGTCCCGTAGGGTTGGCATGATGCTTGAAGGCAGCCCTGGCGAGTTACTCGCCAGGGCTGCATTCTTGCATCATGTCGACCAATGGGTATGATGCATTCATGCATCAACGGCCCTTAAAGGCTTAATTAAACTTCTTCAAACATTGTGCAGTTTTGTATTACTCAGAACACAGATGGTGAATTGAAAAGGCAGTCAGTTTTTGTCATTGATATATCAATATGTCCCTAAGTAAGCTGCTCACTGGCACTGATCTGCTCCACATAGGCTGCGCCAGGCAATGAGCAGTCAGGTGTAGCTCCATGAGCAAGTGCTGGGTTGTTCAGAAAAAAAAGTTAAGTTTGAAAGTGGTTTTAAACCCTTTAAGGCCGACTGATGGAGGAAAACCTTACACCCTCTGGGGTGTAGTAACACCATAGGGTCAGGGTGATGCTTGACTAAGTTAGTCACCAGGGCTGCATTCATGCATAATGACAAGGGCCACTGATGCATTGATGGATAATGCCCATTGGTCGTCATAATGCCCATTGGTCGTCATCGTGTCCATTGGTCATCATCGTGCCCATTGGTCGTCATCGTGCCCATTGGTCGTCATCATGCCCATTGGTCGTCATAATGCCCATTGGTCGTCATCGTGCCCATTGGTCGTCATCATGCCCATTGGTCATCATCATGCCCATTGGTCGTCATCATGCCCATTGGTCGTCATAATGCCCATTGGTCGTCATCGTGCCCATTGGTCGTCATCATGCCCATTGGTCGTCATCATGCACCCATGCAGTGCTGGGGAGACGGCTCACCAGCACTGCATTGGAGCATCATGCCAACCCTCCAGGGATATATGTATCAACCCCGTAGGGTTGGCATGATGCTCCAATGAAGTGCTGGCAAGCAGTCTCACCAGCACTTCAATGCAGCATCATGATGACCAATGGGCATGACGCACATTAGATGGTTAAAGGGCTGGGTGACCGGCTCGCTGTAACTGATCTGCTCCTAAGAAGCTCTTCCAGGCAATGAGCAGTTTGGTATGGTGCTGTGAGCAGATGGTGAGTTGTCCGATGCCGATGGGGCTAGAGGATAAAATGTCTGTAAAACAAAGCTTTTGTTTGAAAGTGCTAACCCTAACCCTAACCCTTTGAGCACTGCTTATGCAGAAGATCATTGTGCCCATTGGTTGGCATGATGCACCAATGAAGTGCTGGCGAGTCTGCTCACCAGCACTTCATTGATCCATATTAGATTGCTAATAGACAGTTGCAGGGTTGGTGGAGGTAACTATAGCACCTTCCCAAAACTTCCCAAATCAATTTAATCTGAATATATGTGGGAGGGGATATATCTCAGGGCTTATTTTCTTTCGAAAGATGACTAGGCTATCTGGCGCAACCAACATACTGTGTTAATGTCGTATGCTACTACATTTTAGGTTGGTGCATAAATCTAGCTGCAGAAAGGCAGTAACAGAACAAAGTGCCTGCTTGTAGAGTGAAAGTGTTTTGTCATTTTTGATTTTTCTTGTTTGATATAAATCATTCCTGTACCTCCTTGTTATGCTTTCATTTGTTAAAGCGTCAATTCATTTATGGTTTCCAATTTAGGTGATTGCCAAACCACTTCAGAGTCTGAGTCTGAGTCTGAAATTCATTTATTTATCTGAAAACATTAGGACCAGGTCCTCCAGCCATAAGTGGCTATTGTTACAACTTAATGACCAAGAATCAATTACAACCTAATGACCAAGAACTTCAGAAATATTCTGATTTCTCGCTCGCTGAAAGGACGATGAATTATTGTTAATCAATTTTCCTTTTACAATAACCCTATTGTAAAAATGTAGAAATGTGTGATTGGATTCCTGCTCTCATTATTAACATGAGGTTCTAATCGGAGAACAAGTTATCCAAAACCTGAAACCAAATTAAACCATGAACCCTTTAAGGACCGCTCATGTAATCATGCTGACCCTATAGAGAGCTGATACACTGCCAGAAGGTTGGTATGATGCACTAAACAATTGCTGGTCAGCACCAGAACTTTTTGGTGCATCATGCTGACCAATGGCCATGATGCACTTTTGCATTAGTGGCCTTTGAATTAACTTCAATGCACTTAATTAGTGCATCATGCACATGATGCAAATCCTCTAAGAGTGCATCAAACATACATGGCTGCATGATGCATGAATGCTGTCTAAGCAAGAAGACTTGCCACTGCTGTATGCACAAATGAATTACTGCATCATGACAACAATCGGTCATGATGTACAAATGAATTTGTGCATCATGACAACCATCAGTCATGATGCACAAATGAATTACTGCATCATGACAACCATCGGTCATGATGCACAAATGAATTACTGCATCATGTCAACCATCGGTCATGATGCACAAATGAATTACTGCATCATGACAACCATCGGTCATGATGCAGTAATGAATTAGTACATCATGACAACCAGCAGTCATGATGCAGTAATGAATTAGTGCATCATGACAACCAGCGGTCATGATGCACAAATGAATTAGTGGTACTGAAAGGGTTAACATCGTGAAAGCAAATTAGGGAGTGGCACACAATAGGAAGATCGATTGGACAATTAGCCATTTTAATTTAACTGTCATGAAATGGCATCAATTGTTCTGGGTTCTGTTTTTCGTTACCAGACCCAGACCTTGTGAAGAAGTTTATAGTCTCCTGTCAGACAGGAGAGGCATAAATCATTGGGTATTTTCTTTTCAGTCATCAATCTGTTTTCAGTATTTTCTATATTTAACCATTGGTCTTGGAATATTTCATCTCGGGAATGATTTTTGGTGCTTTTGTAACTCTTGGAGACCTGCATACATTTGAAATGTTTATACTTCTGTTTAGATGGACAGACTAAGGGTGGGGGGGAGGATGAAGGAACTTTCACTCATTTGATACCTCTGTATACACAATGGCCCTTATCATAGGCCTAATGCACCTTAAAAATACATAAGCAAATGTCAACGACCATGGGATATTTTTACATCGCATTCCCTGAGGTGAGACTGGCGTATCCCACAAAGTCATTTTATGCCTGACAGAAGGGAATACGATGTAAAAAAAAAACCATGGAAGTGGACTAGTCATGGCCTAGGGGGTTGTTTTGCTTTTAAATAAAGAAATGTCCAGTACTGTTCTATAGTAATGATCACATCTGCCATGACATAAATCCCCAAATTCATGGTTTGCTTAATAGCAGAGTAGAAATTATATAAAATTTGGATAAAACTGGTCCAAATAAATATATGCAGATTTATCACCTCAAGTTAGGATTTGGCATTGCAGTCTGCAATGGTTCCACTGCCATCAGTCGTGTGAATTATAGCTAATCTGACAATTTATATAGGCCTATGTCAAAAGTATAGAAAACAAGAAATGCGGTTGTGACCGCGTAAAAAAACGCCTCCCGCCGTTAATGTCAGTATACCAGCTGTTTGATAACATGTCTCATAAAAGCAGACATAAAGAAGATTTCACAATTATCAATTTCTCTATTCAGTAATTTTGTATTGTGAGACCTCATCATATGGGGCAAATGCAATCATCATAGCGCACTCCCGTACCGCTTCGCAGTACTGCCGCTACGCGGCATGGGAGACACTAAAAAAACAGTCGGATTGTTGCTATTTCAAATGATTTATGCCTGTGCAACCAGCACTTTAAGCATTGTGTCTACAGTGTGACAGAATTTGTAACAACAAACTCCGACATTCATTTCCGATGGTAGAACCACTTTTATCTTCCATATCTGGGGATAAAAATTGTACATGTTAGATATTATCATCAAAATACAAAATGATATTTATCGGCTGAATTTTGAAATCGGAAATCAATGACAAAAGTGGTTTCATCATCAGAAATGGACGGCTGAATTTGTTGTAAATTCTATCGCACTGGGGACACAAGGCTTTAGCTTTGTAAATAGCGTAATACCTTGTAGTATCTGTCTGAACTCGATCAGTATGTGCCTTATAAGTGAGGACACAATACTATATAGAACAGGGGTGTGTTGCTCATATGGTAAATATAACTGTCAGTATGTGCCCTCTTTTCAAAACAAGTCACGCACTGCTTCACCATTCAACTTGCACTCACCACATTAGTCTGAAAAGTCAACCTGCCTTGTTTAAAATAGAGAGAACTGCACTATCAGGTACCTACTTGTGTCACACACTCTATACTATACTGACTGACTTCTCCCGACTAGGTACCTACTCAAATCACCCTTTTTAGAACAGTTCTAGCATGACCGCTTGTAAACAACACAAGTGAAAAGTTATCGCTACATGGAAAGCCAGTTCTGCAAAAGAGGCACTTCTTTTCCAGTACTACCTTTCCCCATAGGAGCAACACCCTTCCATATTTAAGTGCTTAGAATTAAGTCCTAGCTGTGTCTTATAGCATTGCCTTCAATTCAATGTGCGCCTTATAGATGGGGTGAGCCTTATACGTAAGGAATAACTGCACTCTCAGCCCCAATTGTAAATTGGCTATAAATACCGCTGTAGTCCATACAGTAGGATCCAAATCAGACTATTGGATTTTTACCCACACCAACTAACACTGTATTTCAGAAATAGAAGCACTCTACTGTAAAACCCTTGGGCAAGGCTGACAGTGTTTATAGGGGTCAATGTTATAGTCCAGGAGCGTGTTGCCCCTATGGTAAAAAGAGCTGTCAGTAGGTACCCTCTTTTCAAAAGAAGTTACGCTCTGCTTCACCATTCAACTTGCACTCACCACATTAGTCTGAAAAGTCACCTGCCTTGTTTAAAACAGAGACAGCTGCACTACCAGGTACCTTATATAATACTGACTGACTTCTCCCAACTAGGTACCTACTCATGTCACACGCTCTATAGTTTATTATACTGACTGACTTCTCCCAACTAGGTACCTACTCAAATCTCCCTTTTTTAGCACCATACTTGAATGACCACTTGTGAGCAACAAAAGGTACAAGTTATAGCTTCATGAAAAGAAAGGACTGGAAACAAGGGCATATTTAGCCAGCTCTTCCTTTTACTATAGGAGCAACACCCTCCAGTGGGTGCAGACATTACTGAAGCCGGTACTGGCGAGATAAGCACTGATAACAGCGATTATGATGGGTACTGTTGGGAGTGGTCATTATTTGTCAAGAGGGGGTGTTGAGTTTATGTGCAGGTGCCCCTCCATGCAGAGGCGCAAAATAATTTTACGCCCCTCTTTGTTTTTTTTGCTAAAACAAAGGGGGTATAAATATTATATGCCTCCTAAAGAGCAGTCAAAAGTTTTTACACCCCCCCCCTCAGGAGGGGTCAAAGTTTTTATGCCCCCGTCAAACCCTCCACCCCCTGTTGACAAATAATAGCCACTCCCACAGCCATAGCATCCTTTGCAGTGTACTGCTGGGTAAAAACCATGTATTTCAATTTAGAGATTAAATTCAAAGACATTCAACATTCCAAAGATAAATGTTGAAGTCCCTTTAAAAATGGCACTGGCCTGTCTTTGAAAATATTAATTGTTGCAATCTTAAAAGATGAAACCAACAGTAATTTTGGACTACAAAATGGCTAAAGGAAACAGTTGATGACACAGTGGTATACAAACTGTCTGGGAATAGTGACACAAAGAATAGGCTTTCTGTGAGTCTATGGGTGTCATTATCTACATGTGGAATAAATGCAGTACATATCTCCCACTGTGAGGTACACAGATGTGAGGAGCCTGAGCCAACATCCAACTCAAACTCACAACACACTCGCCACATGGCAGCCCATTGGTTTAACCCTTTACGGACCATTACTGTATTGATGCCTCACACCCGTTGGTTGTTCTGATGTTGTTTAGCAGCATCTACAGGGTTAAACCAGGAGGGTGTTACTCATATTGTAAAAAGAGCTGTGAGTATGTGCCCTCTTTTCTAAACAAGTCTTGCTCTGCTTCACCATTCAACTTGCACTCACCACATTAGTCTGAAAAGTCACCTGCCTTGTTTAAAACAGAGAGAGCTGCACTATCAGGTACCTACTCATGTCACACACTCTATAGTATATTATACTGACTGACTTCTCCCAACTAGGTACCTACTCAAATCCCCTTTTTCAGCACCATATTTGAATGACCACTTGTGAGCAACAAAAGGGACAAGTTATAGCTACATGAAAAGAAAGGACTGGAAATGAGGGCATTTTTAGCCAGCTCTTCCTTTTACTATAGGAGCAACACCCTCCAGAGATGACTGGAGAGATATGCACATGGCCACCATGAGAGACAAGGTGTAGGTAAGGAAGAGAAGGGGCAGTGAGGGAGGCATAAGGGGAACATGTAGGAAAATAGTAAAGGTGAACAATGATCAGTTTTTGCAGAAATTTTCTTCAAGAGCGGGTCTTGGCCAATTCGCACGAGGCAGATAAGCCGAGTGCAGATCGGCCTAAACCAGCTCGTGAAGAAACCAGCCAGCCTAAACCAGCTCGTGGATGCCACAGGGCCTGCTGATTGCCTGCCCTATTGCCATTTTGAATTGAATGTTTTGATCGCGTGATCTCAGGCATGACGTGCATAATTGGCATCAGTCATTTCATGCAGGGCTGCTATACGGGTGCACAGTGCATTGCCTATGGTGCCTCAATATTCACCTTGACATAAGGCAAGGAGGGAGAAGTCTGGAGCCTCTATGGCAGCCCTTCACACCTGGCTCCCATTCACACCTTCTTCACCCACACCTGGTCCTCATATCTGCATGGAGAGTGAAAAATGCCTTGTCCTGATATCTGCTCTGAGAGTGAGAAACATGTTACACTCATAGCCCAATCTGGCCCCGTCTTGACCACTAGCATGAGTCATAACTGGCATACAGAAGTTATGGTTACCAACGGCATTGGCAGATGACATCCTGAAACTTTGAGGACCCATGTATAGGCATGTAGGGGAATGTGATTTCCCCGTGTGCGATGCACCGACTCTCAGGGGCCGGTTGTAGTGTAACCACATGTCCCCTCTCTGTATCACCCCAGTTCAGGCATGGGTGGAAGGTGGGAAATGTTGTGCGGGGAAGTAGCTCAGAGGTAGAGCAATCGTCTGAAGGCTGAGAGGTCCCGGGTTGGACTCCTGGGTTTCCCTAAACCTTTTCGCCGACCCCTACAATGGTAGAGAAACCGAGTGGTCCTGACCCACGTAAGAGGGGGGGGGGCTACGGAACTTGGGGCCTGGGCTGGTGTGATATGGCAAGCGCTTCGACCTGCTAGCACTGGGGTGCACGCAGGGTTTGGCTAGCCCCTGTGTGTCTCTCGGTATTGGTTAATTCAGTGGTCGAAGCTGGTTGGGGGCTGTGTAGGGGAATGTGATTTCTCAGGGGCCAGTCATAGTGTAATCACATGTACCCTCTCTGTATTACCCCAGTTCAGGCATGGGTGGAAGGTAGGAAACGTTGTATGGGGAAGTAGCTCAGAGGTAGAGCAATCGTCTGAAGGCTGACAGGTCCCGGGTTCAACTCCCAGTTTGCCTAAACGTTTTCGCCGACCCCTACAGGCACAATTCGTTTCTCAGGTTGCTGTAGTGGTTAGACTACCATCTATAGGAATATACCCTTCGATGTGAGGCCCCATAAAGCCTGGATAAAAGCAACGTCTCGCGCTAGTGGTCGAGATGAGGCAAGCTTGACCCTAACCGCTGGGACTCTTACAAAGATCACCTACCAATAGGCGAAGACTCATTTTGTGGTCAGATTGTCATCACCCATTTTAAAAACAAAAACTATACTGTAAACGTAGATATTTTTTGCACAGCTAAATTTTCGCGCATCTGGCATAGAAAGACCTTTTCACGCAATCATATTTTCGCACATCTACAGATTGAGTGTATAGATAGATAAATAGTGCAAAATTTTTGCACAGGTCATATTTTCACGCAACTACATAGGTGCGTGAAAATTGCGAAAATATGTACTGCGCAAAAATTAATACGTTTACAGTATTTGATTTTATATTTTACCTGACGTACACTTTCACATATATTTACACTATTTGTAAACAACAAACTGTTGTATAAAGTCAAGAGAATATATATCAGTGAAGAATATAATGCATGCCATAGACCTAGCTGCTGGGAAATGGAAACACAAAGAGTATGGCAGAAGGTAAGGGTAGTGGTAGGTGTTGGGTCTGAGGGGGTGGGGGAAAGGTGGAAATAAACAAACAGTGGAACTGAGAAGGGTGAATGTATACATGTATAAAAATACACACAGCAGGATGCACTCTGTGCAGTATACCGTTTAGCCGCCAGGGTCTCAAATAAGCGTCGTTTGGAATAAGCGCTGGGGGTATAGGGATATTAAACCAATATTAAGCACTAAAAACAGTATTCAAATAAGTGTCTGTCTAATAAGCTTCGGGGGTTCAGTGGGATTGAAATCAATGAGCGCCCAGTTGCTAATATGGGCCACTACGGTACACAGAAATTGTAGGATTGCTGGGGTTTTCTAAGTGAAAAGCATAAAATAAACGAGTTAAATGCAATGCCATAAAACTTAACATCTTAAAGGGGTCCTGGCATGGTAATCCATGCCAGCTTTAAAAAGTCACGTGACCACCCCTTGACCAATCAGGGCGCCGTGATTTTCCAGCTGGTTGATTTTATGATCACTCTTTGAATTGGTACCCATGTTGTTAGTTTGTGGTGCTAGCCCCCCTTTAAGATGGCCCTACATGACGACCTTTGACTTGAAGACCCTGACGTTGTCAATATAGGCATTGAAGTTGTGCCAGGTCATGACAAGTTAAATTTGAGAAGTTTTGCCTCGTTTATTTTATGAGTTTTCCCCACGTTTTCATTGATATGAGGGATGGGTTGAGGTTACAGTAGGGGTCTGTATTCATGCATCATTGCATCATGACCACCAATGAGCTTCATGAGTGCATCAATCCTAAAGGATCGGCATGATGCATGAAAGCATCCCCACTCGGTGAAGCGGCCAAGGCCTCGTGGGTTGGTCGGGGGACCAACACTCCAACCCCATGTGAAAACACGGTTCTATCATCGTCTCACATTATCTGAATATAACAAACCTACAGATGTTCTTGAATTCCCCATTCAATAGCTATATCATGTAGTTGAATTAAAGTATCTGCTGGGAGAGTGAGGGAATGACATCATTACAGTGCGTTGGTCCTCTGACCAAACTGCACTGCCGACTATGATAGAACAGTTGACTCACCATTGCAAGACATTTGTCTCAGATTCATCTATGCACATTACAGCCCATTACAGCCCTCACCATTGGTGCATTAGGCTTTGGGAGTTCATCAATCCTGGAGGGTCAGCATGATGCATGAATGCAGCCATGGTGAGTTACTCTCCAGGGCTGCATTCATGCATTTTGATGACCAATAAGCATAATGCATCAATGCATTAGCTACCTGGGCAATAAAGATAAGTGAACCTCGTAGTGGTCCAGGATTGATAGGCAGGTGTCTGTTATCTCATAGGGAGGCTGAGTGATAACGGCAGCTATGTACCCTGTGGGGATGAAGAGAGGGAGAGGCAGCGACACAGGGAGAGACAGAAGCCAGCCAAGCCTAAAGCTACGTCATACTGTGACCCGTATGCGTATTGTATCTGCCAGGCTTGAACCAACTAGACAGACTTAGGCAGAGACAGAGATTTAGGCAGAGACAGAGAGAGACATACAGACATAGGCAGAGACAGAGAGACTTAGGCAGAGACAGAGAGACTTAGGCAGAGACAGAGAGAGGCATACAGACATAGGCAGAGACAGAGAGACTTAGGCAGAGACAGAGACTTAGGCAGAGACAGAGAGACTTAGGCAGAGACAGAGAGACTTAGGCAGAGACAGAAAGACTTAGGCAGAGACAGAGAGACTTAGGCAGAGACAGAGACTTAGGCAGAGACAGAGAGACTTAGGCAGAGACAGAGAGACTTAGGCAGAGACAGAGAGAGACATACAGACATAGGCAGAGACAGAGAGACTTCGGCAGAGACAGAAAGACTTAGGCAGAGACAGAGAGAGGCATACAGACATAGGCAGGGACAGAGACTTAGGCAGAGTCATACAGACATAGGCAGAGACAGAGACTTAGGCAGAGACAGAGAGACTTAGGAAGAGACAGAGAGAGACATACAGACTTAGGCAGAGACAGAGAGACTTAGGCAGAGACAGAGAGAGACATACAGACATAGGCAGAGATAGAGAGACTTAGGCAGAGACAGAGACTTAGGCAGAGACAGAGAGAGGCATACAGACATAGGCAGAGATAGAGAGACTTAGGCAGAGACAGAGAGACTTAGGCAGAGACAGAGAGAGACATACAGACATAGGCAGAGACAGAGACTTAGGCAGAGACAGAGAGAGACAGACAGACTTAGGCAGAGACAGAGACTTAGGCAGAGACAGAGAGACATACAGACTTAGGCAGAGACAGAGAGACTTAGGCAGAGACAGAGAGAGGCATACAGACATAGGCAGAGACAGAGACTTAGGCAGAGACAGAGAGAGGCATACAGACATAAGCAGAGATAGAGAGACTAAGGCAGAGACAGAGAGAGGCATACAGACATAAGCAGAGATAGAGAGACTTAGGCAGAGACAGAGAGAGGCATACAGACATAGGCAGAGACAGAGAGAGACATACAGACATAGGCAGAGACAGAGACTTAGGCAGAGACAGAGAGACTTAGGCAGAGACAGAGAGACTTAGGCAGAGACAGAGAGAGACATACAGACATAGGCAGAGACAGAGAGACTTAGGCAGAGACACAGAGAGACATACAGACTTAGGCAGAGACATACAGACATAGGCAGAGACAGAGAGACTTAGGCAGAGACAGAGAGAGGCATACAGACATAGGCAGAGACAGAGAGACTTAGGCAGAGACAGAGAGAGACATACAGACATAGGCAGAGACAGAGAGACTTAGGCAGAGACACAGAGAGACATACAGACTTAGGCAGAGACATACAGACATAGGCAGAGACAGAGAGACTTAGGCAGAGACAGAGAGAGACATACAGACATAGGCAGAGACAGAGAGACTTAGGCAGAGACACAGAGAGACATACAGACTTAGGCAGAGACAGAGAGACTTAGGCAGAGACAGAGAGAGACATACAGACATAGGCAGAGATAGAGAGACTTAGGCAGAGACAGAGAGACTTAGGCAGAGACAGAGAGAGGCATACAGACATAGGCAGAGACAGAGAGACTTAGGCAGAGACACAGAGAGACATACAGACATAGGCAGAGACAGAGAGACTTAGGCAGAGACAGAGAGAGACATACAGACATAGGCAGAGATAGAGAGACTTAGGCAGAGACAGAGAGACTTAGGCAGAGACAGAGAGAGGCATACAGACATAGGCAGAGACAGAGACTTAGGCAGAGACAGAAAGAGACATACAGACATAGGCAGAGACAGAGAGAGACATACAGACATAGGCAGAGACAGAGAGACTTAGGCAGAGACAGAGAGAGACATACAGACATAGGCAGAGACAGAGAGACTTAGGCAGAGACAGAGACTTAGGCAGAGACAGAGAGAGACATACAGACATAGGCAGAGACAGAGAGACATAGGCAGAGACAGAGACTTAGGCAGAGACAGAGAGACTTAGGCAGAGACAGAGAGACTTAGGCAGAGACAGAGAGACTTAGGCAGAGACAGAGAGACTTAGGCAGAGATAGAGAGACTTAGGCAGAGACAGAGAGACTTAGGCAGAGACACAGAGAGACATACAGACATAGGCAGAGACAGAGACTTAGGCAGAGACAGAGAGACTTAGGCAGAGACAGAGAGAGGCATACAGACATAGGCAGAGATAGAGAGACTTAGGCAGAGACAGAGAGACTTAGGCAGAGAAAGAGAGAGGCATACAGACATAGGCAGAGATAGAGAGACTTAGGCAGAGACAGAGAGAGGCAAACAGACATAGGCAGAGACAGAGAGAGGCATACAGACATAGGCAGAGACAGAGACTTAGGCAGAGACAGAGAGACTTAGGCAGAGACAGAGAGACTTAGGCAGAGACAGAGAGACTTAGGCAGAGACAGAGAGAGACATACAGACATAGGCAGAGACAGAGACTTAGGCAGAGACAGAGAGACTTAGGCAGAGATAGAGAGACTTAGGCAGAGACACAGAGAGACATACTGACATAGGCAGAGACAGAGAGACTTAGGCAGAGACACAGAGAGACATACAGACATAGGCAGAGATAGAGAGACTTAGGCAGAGACAGAGACTTAGGCAGAGACAGAGAGAGGCATACAGACATAGGCAGAGACAGAGACTTAGACAGAGACAGAGAGACTTAGGCAGAGACAGAGAGAGACATACAGACATAGGCAGAGACAGAGAGACTTAGGCAGAGACAGAGAGACATAGGCAGAGACAGAGAGAGGCATACAGACATAGGCAGAGACAGAGACTTAGGCAGAGACAGAGAAAGGCATACAGACATAGGCAGAGACAGAGAGACTTAGGCAGAGACAGAGAGAGACAGACAGACTTAGGCAGAGACAGACAGACTTAGGCAGAGACAGAGAGAGGCATACAGACATAGGCAGAGACAGAGAGAGGCATAAAGACATAGGCAGAGACAGAGACTTAGGCAGAGACAGAGAGAGGCATACAGACATAGGCAGAGACAGAGAGACTTAGGCAGAGACAGAGACAGACAGACAGACTTAGGCAGAGACAGACAGACTTAGGCAGAGACAGAGAGAGGCATACAGACATAGGCAGAGACATAGACTTAGGCAGAGACAGAGAGAGGCATACAGACATAAGCAGAGACAGAGACAGACAGCCACAGGCAGAGACAGACAGAGGGGAGGGAGAAGTGGCAGATGGAGCGGAGGGAAGGAAAGGAGGAAGGGGGGCATGGAAAGGGAAGGCCTAAGAGAGGCAAGACAGAGGCAGAAAGAGAGGCAGAGAGAGGGAGGGATGGGGGAAATATAGAAGGAGGGATTGAGGAAGGGGAGGGAGCACATACAGAGGGAGGGAGCCCAACCCATAGTACTGATTCACTCTCCAAAGAGTCGGTATGATGTACTGATGCAGAGTTGATGAATAGACTCACCAGTGTTGCATTGTTGCATCATATCTACCAAGGTACTACCTACTAAGGACCATCAACTTGGAAAGATTAGAGGGGGCTTAGTTTGACCCCGATTCCTAATCATAATAACCTAACGACTAACACAAACTTCTACAACCTTAAAACCTACATCCTCAATCATGTATTCATTCTACACAACAGTATGTAGGCTAAGAGGCATTAACAGACCTATTACAGGTACTGTTTACTATATTGCTTTGTCTAGTAACACGTGTTAAAGCTTATATTACAAACTATCCCCTTATCATCCTGTGCTGGATGCTATTTCATAAGGTACTACGAGTGCATATAGCCTTGCGACTATATGATTGTTACCCGATTCTATCTGAGGAATCATTGCCAACTTTACAAGTTTGTCTGCAACTTTGAATAACATTGTTACATCTTTTTACATTCGCATAAATTTGTTTTAATTCAGCATTACATTTTTTTTTCTATTTTGTCCCACTGTTCTCTCCAACAAATCTATGTTCTGAGATTTCCTCTCTTGTTCATTCTACACCCTCCAGTCCTCCTCTCCCTTTCTTTTTGAGCGTCATTCCATGCAAGCAAATTCCCTCCTTTTCCCCTTTTTTCTCTATCCTACGTGAATTGTCTCACTACCCAATAATTCCCCTCAGTGCTCCAAAGTCATTAAACCACTGATTATTGAAACTGCACACTGCGCATGTAGGGTGGCGGCCATCTTGGTTTGCCTGAGACCACAGAGCCTCGTTTTAAATGTGGGCCATGAGAGTTGACAGATTTCAGCCTCTAATCTTCCCTGTTTCCATAGGGAACCTGTGCAAAAATTACTTTCAGGAATGCTTGGAATTCTGATGTTTAAAATCCCTTTTTAGGGGCACTGGATGGGGATCCCCATGTCAGTTGTCGATTTTAAGAAATGCTCATGTCACACATCATTTAAATCCCTATATCCCCTGTAACCCTTAAGAAATTCCATGCCGAATTTAAGAAAGCACCATTGTCATGTTGGCTCATGTCACTAAGGCCAATGTCACATGTCGATTTAAGGAAATGACCATGTCAAGATATGAAGCCATGTCAGGATGTCACGTATAGTGGTCCAGAACCTCTGTTATCCTGCACTAAAAGGGGACATGCACCAAAAGGGAACACTACATTATATCTAGATTTTCTGGCTCGAAAAATACATGACACTCTCCCCTCTTCTAAGCACCTCGTAACTGCAAATTCTGGGATTGATCAGGCATTTGGGATATCCGGTCTTGGACCGAGGAAATTTCAGATTGGATAAAATGAAGGAGGCCAGAGTCTCGTAGGAGGGGAAGGTAATTAGAAAGTGTTTCTTGTTATTGCCAATCTATTGGTCTGTAGGAAATAGGGTAATGAGAAAACCATCTCAAGGGGAAAACAAGAGGAATTAGAAGTAAATCAAACTAGGAAACAAAGAGATAGAATAGGAAATGTGTTTATAGTAGTTGTAGCTTGTAATTTGATCACAAATCATTCCTGTCTAGTATCAGAAAACTGCTGCCTGTTTTATTTAACAGGTCGGAGTCCTATCTAAAAGAAAAGCCATAAATTTCTTCCTTTGAGACTCTTTGAAGTGAGTACTGAAGTGAGCAACACAGTGAGTTCCTCAAACAAGATATTCAACTAGTGGGACAAAAATACAAATGTGCTGCTGGGATGGGCCAACCCATGGTTTAGAGCTTACCACGTAACAGCCAAACCACGAGGTCAGTTGCTCAGGTTGGGCACTTTTCAAAAGTTACAAGTGGTGCTTATACTGATTAAAGTGGGTATTCCACCACCGCCGGTCGGGCAAACTTTCACTTATCCAACTGATTATTTCTATACTTCTGCAATATTGGAAACAATTTGATTAGTGAAAATTCACCCGTTAGACAGCAGTGGAATACCCCTCAGCCCTTTAAAGGCCACTAATGCTGACTACTCGCCAGCACTTCATTCATGCATCACGCCGAACCTACAGGGTTGATATATATATACTCCCGGAGGGTCCACATCATGCTCCAATGAGGCACTTCATTGGTGCATCATGACGACCATTGGGCATGATCCATTGATGACATAATCACTTCACACAGGCTGGGTAAAGGTCACGGGGAACTTTATCCATTTCCTCTATGTTTCTATATAGCGAAACATACAAAAACAGCCGCCTAAAATGTTCGTTGGTAAAAGTTTCAACCATAGCACGAATAACTCATCCCTTATACACAATCTCACAGAATGTTTGATAGGCTTAACCCTGAAAATCTTAAATATGTGCAGTGAGTGCCATTCTACCCTATTTTGGGCCTAAAAAACTTTATTGGCTAGATTAACTTTTGCATGCCTCATAAAATCCCCAAGCCCTGGCATAATATAAAAACACACCTACTATTCCATTTATCAACTATTTCGAAACACCTGTGCTTTTTTTCATAATTTTACCAATATTTCTTCTGTCTAATTCTAAATCAATCAGCAGCCAGAACACCCTTCAGTGCAGGCCTGAATACCATATGACTCACGAGAGGGCAGCATTTACTTCCACGTGACCTAAAGCATCTCTTGAAGTTGAACCATCACGTGGGGACCCTCTCTGTTCACAGCGCCATTAGTAGGAGCTGCCTGAACTAAATGTAGGAACCGTGTCTAGGGCCACGCTGCACCCTGATGTACAGACTCCTGCCACGACTAGGTAAGGGTCCTGATGGTACCTAGTCCTACCCAGACTCCTGCCCCAACTAGGTAATGGTCCTGATGGTACCTAGTCCTACCCAGACACCTGCCACAACTAGGTAAGGGACCTGAAGTTACATCGTCCTACCCAGACTCCTGCCACAACTAGGTAAGGGTTCTGATGGCATCTAGTCGTACCCAGACTCTTGCCACAACTAGGTATGGATCCTAATGGTACCTAATCCTAACCTGACTCCTGACTTAAGGGGTCACGGTACTAATAGGGCCAAGGACGTTCTGATTCCCCCCCCCCATCTTCCACCATAAAACTAGCATCAATAGGGGACTAATTTGATGGCGTTCATAAATAAAGGCTTAAATTAAAGCTGAAGTCATTATTGATTTTTTTAACATGGTCACCCATAATGGAGTCAGATCCGTTTTTGCACCAGTTGCCATGGAAACCACCATGTTAAATAAATTAAATGATACAGGCACCCCTGACAGGTCACAAATGTGACCTTGGACCCCTCTCTGACACAATAGGTTTCCATGGTGACCAAAAGTCTTTTGCAACTTTTTCCCCCAAAATCTTTACCTTTCTTCTGGTACCAAAATTATTAATCTGCGATAAAAATAAGGTCCCCTGGCACTGATTATACCAAGCAAAACACTGTTTTTAGTTGGGACTATTTAGCCTTCCTAGGTTTACTGGGGCGGAATAATACTGTGACACCACAACTAGGTAATTACCTAATCCTAACCAGACTCCTGTCACAACTAGGTAAGGGATCTGATGGTACCTAGTCCTACCCAGACTCCTGCCCCAACTAGGTAAGGGACCTGATGGTACCTAGTCCTACCCAGACTCCTGCCCCAACAAGGTAAGGGACCTGATGGTACCTAGTCCTACCCAAACTCCTGCCCCAACTAGGTAAGGGACCTGATGGTACCTAGTCCTACCCAGACTCCTGCCCCAACTAGGTAAGGGACCTGATGGTACCTAGTCCTACCCAGACTCCTGCCCCAACTAGGTAAGGGACCTGATGGTACCTAGTCCTACCCAGACTCCCACCCCAACTAGGTAAGGGACCTGATGGTACCTAGTCCTACCCAGACTCCTGCCCCAACTAGGTAAGGGACCTGATAGTACCTAGTCCTACCCAGACTCCTGCCCCAACTAGGTAAGGGACCTGATGGTACCTAGTCCTACCCAGACTCCTGCCCCAACTAGGTAAGGGACCTGATGGTACCTAGTCCTACCAAGACTCCCTCCCCTACTAGGTAAGGGATCTGATGGTACCTAGTCCTACCCAGACTCCCGCCCCAACTAGGTAAGGGACCTGATGGTACCTAGTCCTACCCAGACTCCCGCCCCAACTAGGTAAGGGACCTGATGGTACCTAGTCCTACCCAGACTTCCGTCCCAACTAGGTAAGGGACCTGATGGTACCTAGTCCTACTCAGACTCCCGCCCCAACTAGGTGAGCGACCTGATGGTACCTAACCCTTTCCAATCTCCTGCCACAACTAGGTAAGGGACCTGATGGTACCTAGTCCTGTACAGACTTCTGTCACAACTAGCTAAGGGAACTTCTCAACATACCTTGGTCAAGTGCACAAGAGTATATATACCTACTTGGACCTGAAAATGGGGATTTTCCAATGTCACATAAATATGAGCCATTGGATAGGTCTTTTATGATATACTCTAGAATTGAGTCATTGTGGCTTAACATGCTCAAGAAATGCTTTCCATGTCCTAGCATTGGCTTGTCATACATTATCCTACATAAGATCTGCAAAGTAGAAAAAGTATGTTAACCTAATACAATGCAGCACATATAAACAAATATCAAATCAATTTCAGTAATATGGATACCACTAGATCATCAATCAAATCTAATGCAGTAGAATGGCTCAGAAACTGCTAAGTCCCTAATCAAATCAAATCAAATGCTTCAATACCACTCCGTCCCTAATCAAGTATAATCAAATCAAATTCAGTGAAATGGCTCTGATACCATCCAGTCCCTAACGACATGGGCGGGTGACGTGAATGGACAACATGTAGCCCTGAGAGGTGTGAAGATGGAGATTGATCAGTGAACTGCTGAATACTTACTTCACCACTACAGTCCCCCCTCTGTATAACTCGCCACCTAACACATTAAGGGCTGCTGATTCTGCCTGATTGTCATGACGCATAGATGCAGCCCTGGGGGTCAATTCATAATGTTGAGAATAATTCTTTCATTGAAATGAAAATCTTTCATGGAAACCTTTTTACAATTTGCATGGTAAAACTAAATGCAGCATGTTTTGAATTGCCTCAAAACGATTAACAGATTTTTTTTCCTCACAAACCTGATCGTTTTCAGATGAAATTCATACCTTTTAATTCCTTAAGTTGTGAATGACCACCCTAGTGAATTACCCACCAGGGGTGCATGCATGCTTCATCCCAACAATGCATGCTGATATCAGCGACTTCCAGGCTCTGATCTCACACCAGACTTGTTCCTAGCATGTCATGTAGGTAACCTGCTTAATCCCGCGAGAGATTCCATGGCCAGAACTTCATGGCCGTGCACACAGGATCTCCCGTTACCTCGCTATACTCCCAAAGGGTCGGCATGATGCACCAATGAAATGCTGTCAAGCAGACTCTTCATCATGAAGGCCAATGGGTATGATGCACTGCTGCCTCAGCGGCCCCTGAAGGGTTAAAGGTTGATAGGGTGCCAGGGACTAAGTGGAGAGGGGGAAGGGTAGAAGAAAAATGATTATGTGAACTTTCCTCTTAATATTCACATAGTAGGCTATAAATAAAGCCAAATGATGAGGGCCACTTCTACATGTATTTATGATCACATGCTCACGGGAAGACTGCACTGTAAAAAGAAAATGTCGTTGAAATAACGAAGGATTCCTCGTTCCATAGTTGCCAGAGATGCATCATTATTTTTACAGAGATGTCGTTATTGTCCTAGAGATTCCTTGTACCTCTGCACTGCCACCTGGAGTTTCTTGTCAAAACTACACTGGCCCCCTGTTAACTAATTATGGTGGTTCACTGTTCAGTTTTACAAGGATCACTCGTAGATGTTTTACAGTGTGCAATAAAACAGGGTTTTAGCACTTTAAGCCTTTAAGGGTCATTAATTCAGAAATGCATCATGCTAATTGGTTGGTATGATGCACCAATAAAGTGCTGTTGAGTCCCACTTCAGTTTTGATGATATCATTTTAACATACTGTAATACATGGTCTGTATTTAGAAGCATACTAGTGTCTTCGCCACTACAGTTTGGGGCAATATCATCAATACCTGCATAATTCTGAAGCCTCTCTGCTATAGTTGGGGGCAATATCCTCAATACCTGCATAATTCTGAAGCCTCTCTGCTATAGTTGGGGGCAATATCCTCAATACCTGCATAATTCTGAAGCCTCTCTGCTATAGTTGGGGGCAATATCCTCAATACCTGTGTACTTGTGAAGCCTGTCTGCTTTAGTTTGGGGCAATATCATCAATACCTACAGTGCAGCCCCCTGGTGTCTTAAATTGGAAGTGCGTATCATAGCGACACATAACATAGCAATAGTGTGTAACATAGCAAGCTCAAACAATTTTACACTCCCCCAGCATATTCTTTCGGAAGTTTTGAGTTTATGAGCATAACTCTGGAACTATACATCAGATATTGATGTATGACTGAAAGCAGAATTCAGAGGTTTTCCTCATTGCTCATGCAGGGGGAAGCGCTGATCAGTTTTTATCGAGATACAAAATGGCGGAAATTGCACCTTGACTGATGATTTTTGAGGCTATAAAACATTTTATCAAAGTTACAATAAGAGAAAACTTAAATATGAACTTTTGGATTGGTTCAAGTAAGGAATAAACTGTACAATTCTGAAAATATTTTTGTTGAAATACACATGTCCTGGGTCGAGTTAGCTGGCACATTCCTCACTGCTTCACAGCCTGAGAATTTTGCTTCATCTGGTACCCCAAGGGTACCAGATGAAGGCTGAATACTATGATGAAGAAGTCAATAAAAGTGATTTTGTAAACAGCGATATACCAACCCATTTTTATATATAGTGTAACAAAAATAATCTCCAGTCAGACTGAGCAAAGTTGGCACACGGGTATTGAAATGAAGTTCAACATTAGAAAATATATATATATATATATATATATATATATATATATATATATATATATATATATATATATATATATATATATATATATGACCTAATAAACATAAAAATAACACAACGGATTTGCGCCAGTCCTGCTCAGTAATCTATAATTGCTCAACTATGCCAAAACCTTCAATATCAAAATTGAATATGGATAAAATTAAAAACTTAGGGAAAATATCCCTCTAAAGTCCTTGATGCTTTCTCCTAGATCAGGAATAGAGCCACGCATTATAACCAGAAGAGGATACAGAATTATACTGACATGACATTGATGTATGGGCCAGGACTATTGATGAGTCTCAGGGGAGTAATCAGTCAATAGAGCCGCACTAACACCTAATCAATGCACGACTCTCTGCATCGACATCCACCGTAATGGCCCGTTTAAGCGCCTGCGTCTAAAATAAGCGCCGGTCCCGAATAATCGCCGGGGGTAGAGGGGTACTGAAATTGATCTTAACTACTAAAAACAGTATTCAAATAAGCAGTGGTGCTGCCATAAAATGGCTTCGTGGAATACGGCAGCACCACCTCTGGGAATACGATGCAAAAATACTCCATGGTCGTGGACATTTGCCTATGTAGCCCTGGTGAGTTACTCGTCAGACCTACGTCCATGCATCAAGACGGCCAATAGGCCCCATGCATTAATGCTGTATTGGCCCTTAAAGGGTCCTATGCTGAGAGAAGAAAAGTGGAGTCTAGAGTTACTCACTTGAGTCTAGATCCAGACTCAGGCAATGTCGCCAAAATGAGTATACATCATTTGAGACTCACCCTGATCCTTGCATGATACTCAGGCAAAGCCAGAGTGTCAACCAAGGATCAGCCTCAGGATCTGTTAGTTTGTCAATAACCCTATCTAATGGTGTGATGCTTCTATGACCTTGAGCTCACCTTGAGAAACCAGTCTGTAATATAATTATTGTTTATAACACACAGTCCTCCTGCGTTAGATGCTAAGGGGCCCATAGCAGGATATGTCTAGGATATGGTTAGTAGTTATAGTGGGAAGAAACTGGTAATAAAACCAATGAGCACCTTCTCTACCCACCTTCCACAGGCTAGGATCCCTGAGCCACTCAAGGGTGACCTCCCACTAATCAGGGAGAAGTAGTTGGATGTCGGCCTCTCCGCCCCCCCTAAAAAAAGCGAGTTGAAAAGAAGAGAAGGTTAACAAACGCTCTGAATTACAAAAGGTTTGCATCAACTAGTAAGGTGGGTAGGGGGGCATCCATTAATTATGTACGCACATTTTTGACAAAAATTGACCCCCCTACCCCCCTTGTTGCACCCCGTACGCATTTGGACTACCCCCTCCCCCTATGCGTACATACTCAAGCCATATGAACCCCCCCTCCCCTTCCCTGTGTGCAGGGAGATTTCCTTTACACTCTGGTAAATGTGGTGGGTTTGAGGGGGGGGCGTAAAATTTTCAGACCCCTCCCGAGGTGGGGGCTAAAAAAAATTTGACCCCTCTTGAGGGGGGGGGCTAAAAAAATTCACCCTCTTTTTAGCAAAAAAACCCACGCGCTACTATAGATCAAAGAGGGGTGTGAAAACTCTCCGTGCCTCCGGCTGTCGAGGGGGGGGGGGCGTAAAAAATGTCCACCCGGCCGCGCGAAAACCCACCACCCCCCCCCGTTGATAAATAATGACCACTCCCTAATGTGTGCATTGTCATATAAATAACTGAAGTTATAACTATCTTTCTTTTCTATTACAGGATGAGCAGAATCAGTTCATGACAACCAATGTCTGGGTGATGCTGGTAAGTACACTTACACTGAAATAAACATAGGGTAAACATTCAACATGGAATAAACAAGGCTTAACCTGTCAAAATTAAGCTGTCATCCCTGGTACAGCCTCTTCATGTTGACAAATTCATGGTCTGCCAAACAAGGCAGGTAGATGGGGCCCTCTCACTGGGTCATCTAGAATTAAGGGTCTGTGCAAAAGCTGACCAGTTAGGTTTGACAGGTTTTAACCTTTTTATTTCTTGGTGCTCACTTTGACAGGCGACACTACATGTTCTATGTGCAGTCCATGGAGTAAAACCATGATGTGACCTTCACTGACCTTGAACCTTTTCTTAACCTTCATCCTTTGACTTTATCCTACTTTGTGATGACCTTCAGATTTGTCTTCGCCTCTCACCCTTTGTTTATATTGACCTTGAGCTCACACTGTGAACTTTTCCTGACCTTTCAACTTGTTGTGAAGTTACACATTTTAACCTTTTTTAGCGTGCTGGTTATCCATGGATAACGGCACCGGGTGCCTGTTATCCATGGATAACCGCACACCTTACAAAATTGATGTTACAGCCTACAGGGTGTGCAATATCGACAGATATGTGGATGGGAATAGCAACCAAAAAGCACTGTGTAACCCAGAAATCGTGGTATAACAAGCAGTAATACAGTAATGGCATTGAGGTCGCAAATAAGTGCCTGTCTCGTATGAGCACTGGAGGTAGAATGGGATTTAATTAACACCTTAACTCCCGGCCCCCGCACTTACATCACAGAGGGTACGTCACCTGCGTTCTAAAAACGTGGATAAAGGGTGCTTTTTCTCACACATCCTATGTCCTCTGATTTCAGAAAAAGGGGTCTTTTTCTTCAATTAACTCTGTGGAATTCAAGAAAAGGGGTATTTTGGCAAAGAAGAGTCCATGCAATTTAAGAAAATGGGGCTTGTTTGATGGGTGCATAACCTTGGAGACACCTTCACTATCTAATTAGATATTCTGATACAATGAATAAATTTAGTTCTTTTTACTCCCTTGAGCATGAACCATAATAATATGGACATATAAAATGTGTCAACTGCAAATTCAGAAAGTTACCAAGGATGTCTGTGCTGGTGGAGAAAGTAGAGGATATAGGGGTGTTTTTGAAACCACAAAAGTCCACTGTTTTCACAAAAAAGGGGGATTTTCAGACCTGAAAATTAGTGGATTAGGGGCTGTTTTCCAAAATGGAGAACGCAGGTGACGTCCCCTTTGGATACTGAGTGCAGGGACCGGGCCTTAACTTCTAGTTGACCTTGGTGTTGACCTCTGAATGACCTTGATGTTGAACTATGACCTTTATATTGACCTTGACCTTGTAGGAGTGGAAGGACCAGCACCTGCGGTGGAACCCGGAGGACTACGGTAACGTGGAGGAGATCTACGTACCTGCGGATGACATCTGGACGCCGGACATTGTGCTCTATAACAAGTATGTCACTCTGTAACTATAAGCTTTATATGAATGGTCAGTTTTTAACAACAGGGGGATAAGTGGATTTTCATGTATGTGCCCCCAAAATTATTCCGCCTCTCCTTGGATGAGTCTGAAATTTTTCTATCCCCCCTTTTTTCATTGTGATGCACATGATTGTTTCACTAAAAAAGAGTAAATCCTTTTCTGTCCCAAACTCTAAGGGAGGGGGTATGAAAGTTTTGTACACCCAATCCATAGAAATGATCACCACTCCCTAACATCTAAGTAGCCTTTTCAATTAAGCCATGTAGCTGGTACCCGTATATAAGCACCAATATATATAGATAGAGGTGTGCAACAGTGTATAATTCCATCCTATGTTGGCTACATTTGGTAGATATGGAAGAATTAGAGTGGGTACCAAAAGAAGCATAGGCTGACTTAACATCCTGATTCATTACTGTGAAGAAGGCCTTTAATTTTATCTCCTCTTTTCTTCTTGTGTTTGGTATCCAGTCGAATTGTGAGTATAACCAACACAAATTAGAGAGTGAGTAATAAATGTTTTAAAGCCATTCCAACAGCTATGGTCATATTCATTATGAGGAAACTTCATTTCACAATGGAATGTGTTGGTGCCTGAGCATATGTGCACTACACACACCCGAGGGGATAGAAAGAGGAGTAAATAGACCCTTTTAAATGGGCTAGGGAATCACACGACACAAATAAGAACAGTTTTCAACCATCTAAACGACACCGCCCCTCTGAACTCTACCCATGGACTCAGAATTGATGACTATTGTTGGAAACTGTTCTGATTTACTCTGAATTGACTTATATGTATGGACTCGTACACATGTATTAATCCACATATCCCTTTCCGCCCCCAGTGCTGACGGGAAGTATCAGCTGACGATGAAGACAAAGCCCAAAGTGAGATACAATGGTAAGATTATCTGGCACCCTCCTGCCTCACTCAAAAGTAGCTGTGACATCGACGTCAGACATTTCCCGTTTGACGAGCAGCATTGCACGCTCAGGTTCGGCTCCTGGACCTACAACATACACGAAGTGAGTTACAAAATTGTTTTTTGCTGATCACAACCCTTACAATGTTTTATTAGCTATCATAGTGTGATGTCTAATGTGGTGAGTGGAAGTTGAAGGGTGAAACAGAGAGTGACTTTTTAAAGTGATTGTGTACCTACATTCTGATCCCCAATTGTAAATGAGCTATGAATACCGCTCTGTAGTGTATACAGCAGCATCCACATCGGGTCGTTGGTTTTGTACCTACAGAAGCCACTATTGTGTTTCGGAATAAGAAGCACTCTACTGTAGGGGGTCTAGATGGGGGGTTCCCATGTCACATGTCGATTTTAAGAAATGTCCATGTCACTAAATTTCTATTTTCCCATGTCCTTGTCACTAGGCTTCATGTCACATGTCGATTTTAAGGAAAGGCCTTGTCTCTTGTCACTAACTTTTTCCTTTCCATGTCCTTGTCACTAAGCTCCACATCACATGTCGATTTTAAGAAATGGCCATGTCACCCTGTCGAATTTAGGGGTCTGGACCCATACTGTAAAATCCTTGTGGTGGGCTGACAGTGTACTTGGTGCTCTCTTTAGCTTATGGTTGCAATACTCTCCGGTAATTTAGTCCTCTATGAAGACTTCACCGCATATATGTTTACAGGTAGACATCATCCATGTTAACACCACACCGACAAACGTCATAGAGAAGCTAGACCTTGGTATCGATACGGAGGATTTCTACCGCTCAGTCGAATGGGACGTCATGGACGCTCCCGCACACAAAGAAATCAGGCACTATGCCGGATCTATCGAGCCGTTCCCCGAGTGGGTATTCGAGATCACCATAAGGCGGAAGTTCATGTTCTACACGATAAATCTAATCATCCCGCTCATGTCACATGCCTTCCTCACTGTACTGGTGTTCTATTTACCCTCAGACAGCCGCGAGAAGATTTCACTCTGTAAGTATAACCGTGTTGTAATAGTCAAAGTCTAAAATATAATATCATTATGTGAGTATAGGCAAGCAAAAAGGGGTATTCATATCCTTTTTACTTGCCTGCTCACATATGCTAGAATCTGGTGCTGCTACTGATAATTTCAAAATACTCTGGATTATATTAGTTTGAAATAGGCCTACTTACAATAATAAAGAGCCAAAAAAGAATTGTTTTTCACAGTGCTCTATGAATTGAAAAAAAAGACATCTACACAAACATTTTTAAAAAGAAAAAGGGTGGTGCACGGCCGTAATCAAAAAGTACCAAATTTCCTATAGGAATTTAAACGGCTTATACAAGTCTTTATTGTAATTTAGTGATCAGAAATAAGCTAAAAAATAACATGTATACAGGTAAAATGGCCTATGTACAATGTGAAATACCTACAAATTGTATAGTTGATAGCTTCCGTTTGTTTTCTGTCTGTCTATATTGTAGCATTAAGTTAGTTCGATTAAACCATGTATGATTCACATGAAGAAAATGAATACAGCCCTAAGGTTACATTTTGTACCACAAATTACAATTTTTTAAAAAAATGTTAATATCAGTAAACCCATCCCTACCCCAAAAGGGTAGGGGGTGGGTTTACTCCCTTTTTTTAATTTTTTATGGGCAAGCTTTTAGCTTGCCTTAAAAAATAAACTTTTTATTTTTTTTTTTTACAAAAAGGGGCCCCTCCCCACCCCAAGGCCCCCCACCCCTTCCCTCCCCATACTATTAGGGGCCCCCACCCCACCCCAAGGGCCCCCCTCCCCTCCCCTCCCCTCCCCTCCCCTCCCCTGCCCTCCCTCCCCTCCCTCCCTCCCCTCCCTCCACTCCCTGCCCTCCCTCCCCTCCCTCCCCTCCCTCCCCTCCCTCCCCGCCCCAAGGGTTTGTTCTTTTTTTAACCCCCAAAAAAAACACAAAAAAAAACACATAGTTCGTAGTTAAATCATGTGTTGTTTTCATGCAAAAAAGGTTAACCAATCCCCATTTACATAATCGGATCACAAATTAAGGCCTCTAATTGGCTGAGGGGGTGTAAACTATTTTCCAAATAAGGAGCTCACCACACGCGGGGTGTAGGTCCCGTGACCAAAGGGGGCGTGGCCTATTTTCCAAATAAGGAACTCACCACCAGGTCACGTGACCAAATGGAGCACAACCCTAATTAGGTCAAGGTCAAGGTCACATGACCATATATGGGTATGCACCACGGGGGTCCAGTGAGGTCACAGGTCACGTGACCAAATGGAGGCGTGGCGTATTATGCAAATGAGGTCAAGGTCAAGGTCACATGACCATATATGGGCATGCACCACGGGGGTCCTGTTATGTAACAGGTCATGTGACCAAATGTATCCCTCTGATTGGCTGCAGGTCGAGTGAGTAATAAACATTACTTAACTATAGTCCCGTTCCGATACATACTATACTACTTAGGTGCTAATCGTTCCGATACATACTATACTACTTAGGTGCTAATCGTACAGGGCAGTCGTAGTGCAGTGACTACGATCACCTGCACTATTCCCAGGGGTCTCAAGTCGTAGTGGTAGTATGTAGTCGTAGTACCTTAAGAAATGTCCTCCAGAGTTAGTATCATATTGTCTCTGATGCATGGTCAAGTGTAGACACTAGTTGCACTGTAATTCGGGGTCCGGGCCTACAGTTATCAAAGGAATTGCCATCCTTAGGGCCCAAATGGTCTACAGAAAAAATTCAGGAGTATTTCCTAGGTCTCTATAGTCATGTTATATATCACTGGAAAGAGAAATCCACAAGCAATATGGACATTTTATTTTCGTATTAGTGTGATTAAATGAGGAATAGTTCTGATTTTCTTTTTTATAAACTGGAATATTCATTCCATGCCCGCAGTTTTCTGTAGCTAAGGGCCTGATGACTGAAAACGTATTGAAGTGTTTACGCCTGACCATGGTGATTCTTGTGAAATTGTAGTAACTTGAAAATATTTGCATCTCCAATAAATATTTTATTCTTTAAGGTATTAACATCCTCCTGTCACTGACGGTGTATTTCCTGATGTTGGCTGAGATCATTCCTCCCACGTCCCTCGTTGTACCACTACTCGCGGAGTACCTCCTGTTCACCATGGCGCTCGTTACGCTCTCTGTCATTATTACCGGTGAGTGAGGAATACATAAGCAAATGTCCATGACCATGGAATATTTTTGCATCATATTCACTGAGGTGAGGCTGTCCGTATTCAATGATGCCTTATAGGTGGAGTTGAATGCAGACAGGCCTCACCGAGGTGAATGCGATGCAAAAATGTTCCATGAAAGTGGACATTTGCATTTATGTCATGGCCCATGGGGTTAATTTGCTTTTAGATAAAGAAAAACAGCTCAGGTCCATTCAAAATCCAAGATGGCAGACCCCATTGAATACAAGCATATTGTATTCCATGCCCCCCATGGAATATGTCTGTTCTAGTACTAATCTATAGTAACGATCGTATCTGCCATGACATAAATGTTTAACTCGTTAAGGGCCGCTGATGCATGAATACAGGGTTGATACTGTCCCATGTCCAATGGAAGTGCTGGCAAACTTGTCAGCACTTCCATTGGTGCATGGTCACTGATGTAGGAATGCATCATACTCGTTTGCACCAATAAAGTGCTGGCGATACTGCTCACCAGCACTTCATTGGAGCATCATGCAGACCCTCCCGGACAGTATCACACCCATATGGTCAGCATTTTGTATCAATGCATTAAACTGGTGGCGACATACTTATTATAACTTTTGTTGTAACAGCATCTGGCTAAGATAAACCACTGGTACCCTTTGTGAGTCCATCACACAGGTACTTTTAACCTTGTTGACCAAGATGTAGTTACACCCTTTTTGCACTGAGGTGACGATTATTAGGTTATTGCCCTTAGTGTGAATAAATAATGCTTTTTTTATGGATACAACATGGATTCTGTAGCAATAATGGATAATAAATATGATATGGTCATGCATAGGAATAGTTATACAGGCCAAGTAATAATTGTCAATAAATGTACTTGACAGGTATAACCCTCAATGTGCATTTCCGCACGGCGGCCACACACACCATGCCTGACTGGGTGCGTAAAATCTTCCTCTACACCCTACCTAAGATCCTGCGGATGAGGAGGCCTAAGATAGAGAACAGCCATGACTTGGAACTCAAACATATTAAAGTGAGTATATGGGGGGTGTGGAGGGGGGGTCCCCCATGTCACATGTCGATTTTAGAAAAAACGCCATGTCCCCATGTCAATTTTAAGAAATGGTCATGTCACATGTCGATTTTAAGAAATTGTTCATGTCCCATGTCACTAAGCCTAAAATAGCCCATGTCACCATGTCGATTTTAGTGGTCCACACCCATTATATGTCTACAGAGAGAGGATGAAGAAGTACCAGTAAATCAGGAGGCTATTACTTAACACACTACAACTGCTGACGGCCATTTCTTAACACACTACGACTACTGCCCTTTAAATCATAGTGAGAACCTAACAATTTGGCCTTAACAGCACCATGAACTAGTAGTCCCTAATGTCTGCACCAGTATGACTGCCCTACTAAACCTTATGTAATTACTGCATAGCTGCTAATTGTAGTGAGCAGTCGTAGGGCAGTTCCTACGATAGCCTGGCTTATTTTTGGCATTTTTAAATCGTAGTGGCTGTGTGTAGTCGTAGTACATTGAGAAATGGCCTGATGAAGTCGTAGTGAGGACCCTTAACTTAGTGACATTACATCCCAAAAGTAATGGCTATGTACTGCCTCAGGCACTACGACTGCCCTACCAAACAATATGCAACAACTACATAGGCGCTGAATGGACAAACCAGTCATAAGGCACTACCTACGGTTACTGGCACTAAGTATTGGGGTATTAAATTAAATCCATAAAACAAAGGTTTACTCAATTATTTCTACCTTCCAGCTGAGGTTGTGTACGTGTTTCTCCCCGGGCCATGAGAGGGACCAGTGTGACCGCGGGGTGCGTTATCAGTTTGGGTCCAAGCGGACCAAGACACAGGTACGTCTGTATGGTTTCTCTGTTATTCATGTTTATAATTTTGTGAAATTGTTGTCAGTGGACCAGTCTGTACCAAACTTTTCCCCTTGTAGGCCATTAGGTCCTGTAGATTTTAATGTTCTGCAGGACCGGATTGATTTTGGAAGGACTAAATTCCTCAAGACTATCACTGTCAGCAGAGAAAATATTGGAGAACAAATATTGGATCGCTATTTTAATGATTTGACTATTTAAACGATCACAAACAGTAATGACGTTTAAGGTGTGGAAACCTTGATAGTGCTCCTATTTGCAAGCCGTAAAAACCAAAATGTTGCTTAAGGTAAAAGGATTACAGTCAGACATTTGGTCCTGCAGTCCGCTGTAAAATTTCCAGCAAAAGATGATGTCCGATGAGTTTTCGTATTGACTGAAGGACTCCCTAAACTAAGATGTTATTTTTGGTGACATTATACCTCCCCGCTCTGTTTAGCTTACCCACTGGCCAGAGAAATCTCTATTAATATATCTTTACAATAGTGGGTATAATGATAAATGGTTGAAAATTGATATTTCAAAACATTGCATGGAGGCATTCCCCTTAAATCTATTAGTTGATGCTATAGGCCTTTGCCTTTCCGGATAAAATGTAATATTAATTTGGCTTATACTAGTGGGTGTCTATCAACCTTGACCCAAAGGTTCCAACTTTTAACCTATAAAACGATTTTTTTCAATTTGTTTATTCATATTATATTAATTTGAAATAAATTTAGAAATAAGCGTATACACAATGCACCTTTCTGAACTACATATCTAAAATTTGCCCTGATATAACATTTTCCCTGAATTTGCCACTGGATGGTTTCTTTAGCAGCCATATATTAGTTATGCAGCAAGAAGTACGGTGAGTATAAAAACATATTAAGGAGATAAGTCGACAACTGTCTCTAATTAAGGACTTCCTTTGATTCATTCTGAACTGTCTCTATCAGTATGACTTACAGAGGTGTGTGGGTTTCCTTTAACATCAGTCGTCCATAACTCACTACACTTCTGCCCTGTTGGCTAGAGTGGTTCTATTTGGTTTATAATAATGGGTTTGGTTCTAAGTATACTAGTTTAAGCATAAAGGTGTTTCCAAAACATGGTTTGCCTAAGCTTGAGTGAAAAAGGTGTAGATATTTGAGAAATAAACCCAAAAACATTAAGGGACATATTTCTTCAAGATCCCTGTAAGCATTGCATGAATGTATAGCCCTGGAAGGCATTTCTCAAGGTGGTAGGACTGAAAACAGCCACTACGATTTTGAAACCCTCAATATCAAAGTGGGTGATCGTAGGTAATGCACTACGGCTGCTCTGTACGATCATCGGCACTTAACACAGTAATTACATAGGGTTTGGTAGGGCATTCGTACCAGTGCAGTCATTAGTGATGCAGGATTATAATGGCATGACAGTGAGGGATCCCACTACGATTTGACAGGGGTCTAGTCATACCATCTTGAGAAACGCCTTCCTGGTGAGTACCTCTCTATGGCTGCATCCATGCATCATGCCGACCCTGTTAGGATGATCCAGTCCTGGTAGGCATGATGCACTAATGCATCAGCAGCCTTTAAAGAGATGACATTCAGGATATACTGTGTACTATATAGGGGCATTTCAGAAACTTCCTATTAGCTATAGGTTTAAAGGAAATTAAATCATATTTACCTTAAATCTATTTGAAGTTGTGGTCTCCTATCTCCATAGCTCTATTGACCAAGATACAGGTAGTGAAGCAAGTGATATCAGTTAAAGTCTTTTTCCCTATGTTTATATGTACAGATGGAGTTGATGCGGCTGTCGCAGTCTCTGGAACACACCTCGGTGTGGGGAAACCCGACAACGGACTACAACCCCGCTGTGCGTAATGCGATAGATGGCGCCATCTTCATAGCAAACCACCTTAAGGACGAGGATGTGGCTAAACGGGTAAGAATTCTGGAGAAACAAGGGCAAAATGTTATTCTGGAGGTCTCATTTCAAAAGGATGATAATAGGTATTATTCAAACATGACCTCCAGATATCCCACAAAGGGTGCATCACTGCATTTATTAGTTATCTATTTAGACACAAGTCTTGTGAAATGTATTCATGAAGGTGAATTTCAGCAAGTGGCTTACAAAATTTTTATCCTTATATTTTAAAATGGTCTTCTTAAGATAAGGATGGCTAAGTAGAAATGATTGATACTTTGATGGAATGTTTTGTTGGTAAAAGGAAATCTGAAATAATAACTACAATACACTTTTGGATGAATGTTTGATAGCATATATGTGTCACTGTAGTATCTGGCATGTGTTTGCTGATACAGTAGGCTATAGATTGGAGGTTTTATGATAGCTTTAGACAGATAGTTGTTCATAGGCAAAGCACACTGATAACTGCTCATGGTAGCTACTAAGGAAAGGGGGAAATTCTGTTCCACAATAATCTGGATATTAAAACCTTCAGAAATACTGAATTTTGACCCAAAGTCAGATAAAAACAAACCCATGTAAGGCCACATCAGAAAAAAAATAAGTTGGTCTGCAGATTTTGGATATGAAAAAAAATGGTGCAAGCGAGCAAATCTTTCTTTTCTTTTCTTTGTGTCCCACTGGACTTCTCGCTGGAAAAGTGAGATTTGAGAAAATATTTTAAAAATATTGCCAAACATCACATAGAGAAAAATGAGGCCAGCAAAATCCGTAGATAATATTTGCTAAAAATATGTAGAGCCCAATCCGGAGACCAACTTATTTTTTTGTTGTGGCCTAGGAATCCCCCAATTATTTCATGTGAGCTGAAATGTCTAGAAATTTTAAAAAATTCTACTTTTCCCCTTTTTCATGCCTTGTATTTCATTCTCATTTTGCCTGTTCTGTTACTGAGTAGTTAGTGTTGTTAGTTAGTGTGTGCTGCTTTTTAACTGTTACAGATACAGGAGGACTGGAAGTATGTAGCGTTAGTCATAGACCGCCTGTTCCTCATCATATTCTCCGTTGTCAGCTCGGCTTGCACCGCTTGGATCATCTGCAAGGCCCCGTCTCTCTACGACACTCGACTACCACTATTGTAGTAGCAGGGACCCATAATTTAAGAAGAGCTTCTCTTGATATTGAAAAAAAAATCTTTATAATCTAAAAATGTAACCTCACATCAAAAAAGAGAAATAACTAATTATTGTAGCCAAATGGGTCCTTGGAGATACGTAAGAAAAAACAGGTCATCATAAAATAAAGGAGAATTCGATATCATGATATGAAAAAGGGTAAATCATGGTTTTAAAGATATGCAATATAAAACCTGGTCTTTATCAAAAACATCCTTTACAATCTAGAAATGATACATATATCCTGATATAATACTCCTCAACTCCCCAACTGCTATTGCAGCAGAAGGGTTGCTATGATGTAAAACAAAAATGGGCTTCTGAATTGTAGAATTAGCTCCTCATGATAAAAAAAATCCTCACAAGACATAATATAAAATATAAAGGAATGCCAGCCTTATCATATTAGAAAGGTTTCTGACAATAAAAGAAGGAAAAACAGTGCTTCAGAAAAGGGAAAATGTAAATCTCTCTTTCCGACACCAATCCATCCTATTCTAGCAGTTGAACCATTGTAAAAGGGTCCTCTAAATGTGATAAATGGAAAGAAATAGAATGCGTTAAAATGATACAAGCCTAGTCCTATTGTAGCAGCACTGAGACAATGTTTATGAAAAAGGCCCATGGTGTCAAAACAGGTCCTCATTATGAAAAGCAAATGGACCTCATGATTAAAAATATAGCACAAAAGCCATGTGAACCTCTATTGTAGCCAAAGGGTAACAATGATGTAAAACGTATACATTAAATTGGTCCCACCATAATAGGTGGGAAATGGACAAAATGCAGGGAAAATCCAGACAAATGCAAGTAATAAGCATGATGGAACCTCACAAATTACAGAGTCATGTGATACATACTAAATAAACCACTTTTAGTTCCGGATTGAACGACTATCAAATGGCATATCAGTGATATCTTCAATATTGAACAGGGCTAGACACTGACATCTTTAGCCACTGGCCCCCCGGGCCTCAGAAATTTATTGGCCCACAGCTAAAGATGTTGGCCCGGGAATTTTAGCTTGAAAAACCTGTGTTATGTATCCAAAAGTATCAAATAAAAAGAATTAAGAATATCAAAGGAAAACGTCTGCCAGTATGTTGAAATTTCAACATAACCTTAAGGCTACTGGCCATTGGCCACAGGGCCAGTGTTAGTGTCTACTCCTGTTGAAGGTGACAAACCAACAGTTGGGACTGGTAGAATAAGCTAAAGTATTCATTCATTTATCAATGATCAATAATCAACACATTGCACCTCATTGAATGTCTTAAAAGTAAGTATTATGTATACACTTTGTTATTTGGAGAATTATCATATTTAACTATCCAGTGACATATATATACCACAAGTGCCTATATTCATGTGTCTTGTCAGTTATTCTTGCCAAAGTCATACACAAGCAAATCAATGTACAGTAAATATCAATAAACACCTTTGATTTGATGCTGTCTGGTTGGTTGATAATGATCCATGCTTAATGATAACATCTGAACATCTTGATACAGCAGCAAGAAAAAAAAAATTCACACCATTTTGAGGGGTGGACACCTCAGGGAAGTATATGGTTGTCTCAAGGTTATGCTATCCTACATATTCAGCATTAAGCAACTATGAAAAGGTCAATGCCAATTGAAGATTTCATATTAAACGTGGCTTCACAAATCATCCTGTGGCATGAATAACACAGAGCCCAGTTGTAATATGGTTTGTAGATCTATAGCCCTAACCATAGGCATAGGTTGATGAGAATTAGCTGCTCTAGATCTAACTATAGTCATAGGTTAATGAAAGTTAGCTCTAACTATAGACATAGTTTGCTTCAAGCACGATGCATGAATGCAGTCATAGTGAGTTAGTTGACAGGGCTGCATTCATGTAAAATGACAAGCAATAGGCATGATGCATTAATGTATTCATTACAAGTGTTTAAAGGGCTAAAGGCCTACAAGTATGTTTGTAATAAGGGAGTGGTCATTTTTTAACAACAGGGGGGAGTTAGTGAAATTTCGCGCATGCGCGACGAAAAATTTTCCATCCCCCTCTGAGGGGTCTGAAATTTTTCCGTCCACCCTTTAATTCTATAGTTGCACGCTGGTTTTTTCACTTAAAAGGGGCAACAAATTTTTTGTCCCCCCCCTAAGAGGGGTGTGAAATTTTTTTGTCCCCCCCCAAACCCACCACCCCCCTGTTGTTAAAATGTGACCACTCCCTAAGTACACAGTAGTATCCAGGCACAGTATCACCACCTGGAGGCATATTGGTACACTACCATCATTACCCCCTAGAGTCTCCCTCTAGTGGCCTCCAGTGACAGTGACAAGAGACTGGCTCTGTATGGGCTGATCCATAAATTATGTCATGCTTTTTTAGGCCTTTTTAGGCACCCCCACCCCTTTGTCACACTTTTACTATAGAAATGTATAGAAGCCATGGACCCCCCCCCCCCACCCCTCCAGTGTAACATACTTTATGGATCCGCCCTATGGTGTTTAATACAGAATAGCAAATGGGTTAGAATAATAGTGTGAATTATGACATTGCTTGTCACAAAGCATAACTGCAGCTTGGCGTGTTACTGACCAGGGCTGCTTTTAACCTTTACACATATGGGGTCAGCATTTGCTCCTTATGACATCAAACAATTAATTTTTGTCCTGGGTTTCAATTAAAGTTGGTATTAAACTGCTGGCCGTCAGGCAAATTTTCGCTAACCCAACCAATTTTTTCTATAGTTTTGCTTTTTAAAGATAATCGGATTAGCGAGATTTTGCTTGACTGACAGCATTGGAATACCCACTTTAAGGGGGGGTTGACATTAGTCGTGTATGTCTGTCTGTTCATACCACAGGTGAAGGAGGACTGGAAGTATGTTGCCATGGTGATAGACAGAATCTTTCTGCTCGTCTACATATGTATCTGTGCTATCGGCTCCTCAGTCATCATCTGTAATGCACCCATGCTGTTTGACAACAAGATGCCGCTAATATGACATCATCATCTGTAACACACCCATGCTGTTTGACAACAGGCAGTCTCTTATATGATGTCATCATCTGTAACGCACACATGCAGTTTGACAACAGGCAGTCTCTTATATGACATCATCATCTGTAATGCACACATGCAGTTTGACAACAGGCAGTCTCTTATATGACATCATCATCTGTAATGCACACATGCAGTTTGACAACAGGCAGTCTCTTATATGACATCATCATCTGTAACGCACCCATGCTGTTTGACAACAGGCAGCCTCTTATATGACATCATCATCTGTAATGCACACATGCAGTTTGACAACAGGCAGTCTCTTATATTACATCATCATCTGTAATGCACACATGCTGTTTGACAACAGGCAGTCTCTTATATGACATCATCATCTGTAATGCACACATGCTGTTTGACAACAGGCAGCTTCTTATATGACATCATCATCTGTAACGCACCCATGCTGTTTGACAACAGGCAGCCTCTTATATGACGTCATCATCTGTAACACACCCATGCTGTTTGACAACAGGCAGCCTCTTATATGATGTCATCATCTGTAACACACACATGCTGTTTGACAATAGGCAGTCTCTTATATGACATCATCATCTGTAATGCACACATGCTGTTTGACAACAGGCAGTCTCTTATATGACATCATCATCTGTAACACACACATGCTGTTTGACAACAGGCAGCCTCTTATATGACATCATCATCTGTAACACACCCATGCTGTTTGACAACAGGCAGCCTCTTATATGACGTCATCATCTGTAACACACCCATGCTGTTTGACAACAAGCAGCCCCTAATATGACGACATCATTTGTATCACACCCATGCTGTGGAAAGTCGAAGTGGGCATTATAGATAATGGTATTCTAAACTTCTCAAAATCAAGTTCCTTTGTAGCATTCTCTCCAATCCTGGGTGCACCTCAAACCCGGGATGCAACTTATGTATGTCAGGTATTATGGTATTATAATTCGTACTTTTCAAACAGGGTTTATATTGTCACAGTCAGAGTGTTGTAGCCTTGTAGGTGAATATTTCGTCTGTTCTGTCAGATTGTCAAACATATCAGAATGAAGGAGATGGGGTTTTGAAAATGGCCAAAATGTGTCTACCCCTAAATAATGGATGGCCTCCAAATGATAGAAGTGTAAATTACGGAGCCCCTAAAAGGACATCCGTTTTCTACACATTTTTTTATAGTTTGTTTCCGCAACTTTTATTTTTGTTTTCGCAACTTTTATTTTCGTTTTCGCAACTTTTATTTCCGTTTTTGCAACTTTTATTTTCGTTTTCGCAAGTTAGATTTTCGTTTTCGCAACTTACACTTTTGTCTCCATGACTTGGTCGTGTTTTTTTTTAAAGAAATGGACAGTTCTTTTGTACAGAAGTTGCGGAAACGAAAATAAAAAGTTGCGGAAATGAAAATGAAAGTTGCGGAAACAAATATGTTCCAGAAAATCCCCATTTCCTGGGCTTTGCAGTGGCGAAAGAATTTTTCAAATATTCCTAACAGAACCAAAGTTATGAAGTCGTTCCTAAAAGAAGAAAAAAGTTGTGAAAACAAAAATTAAAGTTGCGGAAACGAAAATTTAACTTGCGGAAACGAAAATAGAACTTGCGGAAACGAAAATAAAACTTGCGGAAACAAACTAGAGAAAAAAAAATGTGTAGAAAACGGATGTCGTTTTAGGGGCTCCGTAGTACATACATTCTGTGTAGTAACCTTCTTGAAATAAAGTAAGGCTTATGCCTGTATAATTGTTGTTTTTGAAATTAATATTCATGTATGAGGCACAATCTGTTGATGATTTCTGGGCTGATCATTTGGGGCAGGTGGAGGGGGGGGGGGTGAGGGGAATAATTTTACCTGTTTTCTGCGAAGAAAAACTGTGTGTTACTTAGGTTAAAGGGCACGTTTGGGCACAATTTGCTGCCCCTGAGAGGGGGGGTGGTGGCAAAATCCTTTCACATGTCCATGCAAAAAAAAACAAAAAAAAACTTGTTTTTATTAAAAGAAAGATCACTCCCTTAGTCATTGGACAAATGTGGCATGAAAAAGAAAATAACAAAATAGGTATTGTGACATGAACATGTCATGCTATCATCCACATGTTATCTCCCCTTTCTCTGCACCAATATAGATTAATGCAGGTCATTTGTTATCTCTGAACCAGGTAAATCAGATTAGGCCTACACTACAATGCCTCTGTAGTCTACTTACTGATTACATGACAGTGGTGCAACAAGAATGGTATATAGTCCGCTATAAGCTTTTGAGGGAGTGATCAATTTTTAACAACAGGAGGTTGGTGGGTATGCGAAAAGAAAAATTAGCCCCCGCTCTTGAAGGTCAAGATTCTGCCCACAGTTGGAAATCGCACATGTCGCGCCCTTTTGACCTATAGTAAAAAGTGGGGCACCAAAAACGGGAAATTAGTAGAGGGATTGAAAAAAAATCCCCACCCCATGGTCAAGGCCAGGTCAAAAATATCCCCCCTCACTCCCTAAAGATGACAATAAGTTATTGCACCATCAGTATGTGATCTAGTAATAATGCATGTATAAAAGGGTCTCACTGAGGGAATCAAGGGTCCAGGGACCACATTGCCATCTACAGAGAGAACACGGAACTACAACCCAAAACAGACAGTGTCATACATAGACCACACACATTGTACACGTACTGTATATCCTACCTTTGATATTGACGACCAGAATAGACATCCATGCTCTGGGCTTCTACTCTGACACAACTCTAAATACTAGAGGTAGGTCCAGCATATACTTATAATGTGTTTGGTATATGAAAGATTCTAATTGTAAGCTTACTACAAATAGTAAGAACACACACACATGTAGAATGGATGGTTATTAGATCAGCTGAATGGAAGGGGAAAGAGATTGGAGGTTCAGTAATACAACACCAGATGGCAGTGAAGTTTTCCATGTTTGCAATATAGTTCCATTAGGATTACCTAGGGAGCAGCACATAGCTTTAAGGAGTACCTTCTGTGAAGTACTCTCTTGTTATACTACTTGAAACTTAAACCCCTAGCATACTAACCCAATTTTTTTTTCACAAACATTTTCTCGATATGTTCACAGAGGAAATCTTCTAGATTCCTTAGTTATTGTAAAACAAAATGATTGGTTTTCCACATGGCAAAAAAACGTTTTTAAACGTTTTTTCAACCAATAAAAACGTTTTTTAATGTTAAAGAAACGTGTTTATGCCAAGTGGGTTATAACAGATGTTTTACATCTCTATAAAGATTTTAGTAAATAAGAAAAAAAGATATTGTATGTAGAATTATTTTGTGTGTTCTAGAGTGAATATAACCTTTCTGTTTTTTCTTATTTTATTGAAGACACATGCATGTTGTAGTCCCCGGTAGGCCTGAACATTCCCAGGAAAAAAAATCATGTGAAAAACCTGTTATGAAACATGTCAACGTAGTGCCATTCACGTGTTCATATGATCCAAACATGTGACCTAATCACATGTAAAAACATAGTTTTACAACACCCCAATACCCCCAATTTACCCAAATTGACATCATTTAGAGGTCGTTGCATCATCAGTTTTAGTCACCTGTCTCTATAGGTCTGAGGTGTACTACTCAGACCAGAGAGCTATGGTGCCACAGATTTGACTGAGGACAATGGTATCCAGAGATATATGAGCAACTCTGTTTCCCATAGGAATATTGTTGATACCATAATTTTCCTATATCAATTTGTTACTGTTGGTTATTAATGTTTAAACCATACATTTATACAGAATCAATTAAAAGTCCTTGTGTGAGTTAACGGTTGGTGCTCTAAGGGAGTGATCCTTTTTTCAACAACAGGAGGGGCTTGTGGGTTTTCGCGCGGACGTGCAGAAAAAAAATCTGACCCCCTTCTTGATGGGGTAAAATCTTTTTGCCCCCCCCCCCATAAGGGCCGAAAATCGTGCGTGAATGTGCCCTTTTACCCTATAGTAACGAACGCGCAGGGTTTTCCACTGAAAACAGGTGAAATTATTTTGACCCCCCCATCATAGGGGTTGAAAAAAATTCTGACCCTCCCTCCGGTCAAGGGGTTGAAACCCCCCCCCTCAAACCCACCAGCCGAACTAGTTAGACACGTGCAAATCTTGTGTTGACATCATCAGATTTTATCAGATGAATTTCTGGAGTTTTACGCATGATTTGTCCCCATACCAGATTTACACCAAATAGACACATGTCAAAGAGGTTGAAACATGTGTCTTGTTTCCTGGGAATTGTTTTCCTTTTGACTAAAATAGAACCGAAGAGGAATCAAGGGCAATCCGATACTTATATTTTGAGCTAGAAATACAAAGGAAGAAAGGCTTAACCCTTTAAAGGCCGCTGGTGTATTAATGCATCGTGCTCATTGGTCGGCATGATGTGCCAATGAAGTGCTGGATCCTGGAGACAATATTCATCAGCACTTCACCGGAGCATCATGCCGACCCTAGCAGGTGTGGATGGGGGGAGCGGGTCACATGTCGATTTTGAATAAATGACCATGTCCCCACGTCAATCTTAAGAAATGGACATGTCGCCATGTCAATTTTAAGAAATTGTTCATGTCCCATGTCACTAAGCCTAAAATAGCCCATTTCGTCATTTCGATTTTAGTGGTTCACACCCATAACCTATGGGAATATATGCATCAACCCCCTAGGGTCAGCATGATGCTCAAATGAAGTGCTGGCTAGCAGTCTTGCCAGCACTTCATTAGTTGCGCATGATGCCCTCCTGCATCAGCGGCCTTTAAACGCTTGAAGGTTTAAATATCATGTCATTATGAAGTTTCCTATGTAGGATGGAAGGTGTAAAGGTGTACGTGTGTGGCAGTATGGCTGGTGGCAGACACGATGCAGACCGCTATGTCACCATCGTCAACCACATGAAAACCTATGGCACCGTTCTCAACGAGATAGTAGCCAGTCCAGAAGTAACCGCGGAGCGTAAGTGTATTGTCCTTGAAACATTCTATGGGACATATTTATGATGTATGGTTATTAAGGTGCTTCATTACCTTCTAGGGATGTACCAATGCTGTATGTATGGTCAGACATTGTAAACACACACAAAAAAAAAAGCAAACAAAAAAAGCTCAAAAAAAAGGCAAAAACATATACCTTGTATGTTTCCAGTAACATGACTTGCCTAGAGCCAGCAGGACAACTTTTTTTAGGCCTAATCGATACACTATGTAGCCCATAGTAATCACATATTCAAATCAGAAGGAATGAACTAAGGTCAGGGGGGGGGGGGTCAGTATGGAGAGGATTATTAAGGTATGAACAGATATGTTGAGGCATACATATATAAAGGTATGTCAAGAGATGAGTCAAATAGCGATCTGTGAAGTAATGGTTAGTTGTCCTGTTTCAGAGTATTTGCCTCCAGATGTGGAACTAGATCTGCACCAAACAATCCTGGAGCAGCTGGCTGCTGCTGATGGTGAGCATGCGTTAACTGGTACATAAACTGGCAGCCTTATGTTTTTGTTGTTTTTCTTTAAATTGCACAACACCACCTGTTCTACCAATATTCCAAACCATGATATTAAGAGGAGAAACTGTGAATAAAATTGGACCTGCATATACCTATATAGGAAAAGGATTCAATTTGGAAGAAGATAGAATCACCTGGAGGCCGTTTCACAATGTTTGACTAAAGCAAATATGGATATCCGTATTTGAATACCACCTGCACCACCCGTCCGTAATCAAAGTGAACTTAAGAAACAATTTTGAAAGATCCGTCACTTTAATGGTCATATATTGAACACACGGAGAGTATAGGGCAAGTGGTGATCAAAGGCGGACCTAAATTTGCATATGGAAGTCAGTATTTGTAAAGAGCAAAATCAGTAATTGTATTTATTAGACAAACAACAGTGAAATGGGATCCCAGTGATTTCGCACAGTTCTTTTGGGTACATAATAATTATCCTCACGTTGAAGTGTCTCTACAACCCACTGGAACTAGACATTGAAGGGCTGGGGACCCCCCCCCCACCCCCCACCCCCTAAATCTAAGTCTGGTAATCAACATCCTAGCTGACACTCACGTTGCTATTGTCTAAATTTCCCTCTGTTCTCCCATTTAGTGATCATAGCGGAGGCCACCCAGCCGTCTATAGGAGTGGGTTACGAGATCCGATGGGCCGTACAACACAACACAAAGACGCTGGTACTGTACAGACCTGACAACAAGGAGGGGATCAGTAAGTAAAACTATTTTATCCTAAAAAGGCTGCTTATCCCTAAAAAAATTATTGCTGCATTACCATAATGTTACTAATCCTTGGGCTGTGTGGTTTGTGTTTATATGTATATTAATGTGGTATAAGTTGTGTAGTTATTATCAGCTCGTTCCGCTGTTCTCACGTATTTGGGAAGACTAACTCTAGTGGTATGATGTTGGCCTAGCCCATTCTTTTAACCAACACCAAGACGCCGATACAAGTCACCATTTATTGTTCATTGGTTATTCACAGTTACAGTTGTTTGGTGCGTCCACTCAGATTGTTCAGCTTCAACGACATCAGTCTATTCATATCAGCAGTTCATGTTTTAACAATCCGATGCTACTGGAGAGGTATGAGTGCCATAGAGATCCTGCTCAATCCGTTCTTACATTGGCTAAGTGTAATACTAAATATTAAACAGCTTCATCCTCGTCTACTCCAGGAGTATGTGTTGCCTCCTCGGCTGCTCCCACAATACTAACTCCTCCCTATCTCTTACCAACCCCTCACACCTTTCAGACGCCGGTGTTTGGCTCACCCGTATTCCCCCCTCCCCCTCTACAGAATCTACCTGACCAGATCTCGTCGACTCCCCTCCGTCTACACATTCCACAGCCTACCATAAACTCTATACTACCATAAACCCTATACAGGACTCCCATAGCACTCTCCCATATAGCATATAATAAATACACACATAATGCAGCATACAATAAATACCTACACAAGTGTACCCTGTTATACCCGTTCATTATAATTATTGGCTATTGATGACAAAACAGGTGCGGGCGCTCCCCTCTTGTGACGCGAGTCACACCAATTGTCAAGCATAAATTATGCCTGAATACATTTTATATATTGTTTTGTCACTAATACCTGAGGTAATCATCGTTATCATATTATACATTTCAATAGTTATTTATGTACATACATATGCAACACACTTATATAATACCATGTATTATTACTATATATATTTTCCACACTGCATTGGTGACTTATTCTTAGCGCAAACTTGTCCTCTAACATATATTTTATTATTACAATTCTCTCATTCCTTGATTCTCAATTTGTTTTTCTTTCCTTTGTTATTTATTTTACTCATTCACTCGCCTTTACTAAGCACTTTGTCCCATTCTATGTTTATATATTCTTTTTACTATCCTTACCCGGGAGTCGACACCAGTTACACCCAATCGGGCCAATAAATCTCCTTACATCTGTCAACTCCTTGTTCCGAAACGTTCCCCTCTATCTACCCTTTGCCCCAAGCATCACTCTAAAACACACTCTAACGCGTCTTGGGTTACACCTGGCAACCTCTTACTTAACTCACGCGTGCACAGCTTGTCAACGAGTATATACATCAGAAATCTTTTCACTTGCTACATTACGTCGTAGTTAGTGTCTCATTAGTTGGTCGTACATTTAAATTACAGTTTCTTTTAGCTATATTATCTTACTTAATAATATACACTGGCACCAATCCCAGACATTATATCAATTCATTTGTAGACAGTCTTTGTATTGTCTATTCCATCCTTTCGTCTCACGCCAGCTGCACGATATCTTTCTCCCCCCCCCTTTTCTCTTGTCCTGACACCGTCTATGCCAAGTCTCTATCATGATGGCGTTTTATTCATCACCTTCAGTCTCTTTCATTCAGGTCCACGTACACCGATGACGATCCCGTCCTGGGCTCTTGACCTCGCAAAGCCACGTTCACCGACTCTTTATGACCCTTGTTTACTGAATATGATACAGCCGTAGCCCCATATGATTCTCCAGGTACTTCTGGTAACTGTCTTGATCTTCTTAACTGAGCCATGGCTCTGGCATGGCCCGTGTCAGATAACTGATGTGTATTTATCTCTCTGTTCCTTATTGGTGTCCAGCCCGCCGCTGATATCATAGGTATCTCTAGTGGTACACCTGTCGCCAGGCCCCCACTATACCTAATCAATCTTGTCATCACCGTAAATCCATAGTCACCGTTCAGTATCCCTGCTAACTTCTTTGACACCTTCACAGTGGCTGGTAATGGCAATGGCACTGCGTTTTCCGCCGTTGCCATCTCAGTGGAATATAACACTCGACCCCACTGCACTGTAGCTATGTACTTCGGGCACGAATAGCTTATTGCTACGTCTCTAATAAGAGCCTGTTCTGCTGGTCTTTGAAATACCTGGTCCAAAGGCATTAGACTCTCCCCCAATGGTATTATTTCTGTGATCTCTTTAGTTGCCACCTGTAGATACAGTCCATCCACTGGTTGAAGCCTCTTTAGTTGTCGCACCTTCCTCACCAGTAGCGCTATTATTATTATCAGCACTATCAATATCAATGATAACATAGCTATTGTCGTTTTGTGTTCCGGATCTTCTTCCTCATAATTACCTCCAACATCCTCACCGTATTTTTCATAGTCCCAAGTTTCTAGACTCCTTATTCTCATAGGCATTCTTGCTAATATGTATGCCATTAATAGTCTTTTTAAACAAAAATATTGTACCACCATCAGAGTCATGACAATCACCCCCGCAATCATTATTGGTGAATAATCCCATAGTGATTCAGTAGGAAACTGGCCTCCACCACTCATGCCATCCAAATCAGGCAATGCTGATCCGTCTTCCATTGCACTCACCAAATTCTTAAGATTGACAGCTGCTGGCGACTGTTGTATTCTAGCCTTGTGCTTCATTTTGGTCTTTACTAATTTTGGCAACACTTCATCTTGCAATACTTCCACAGTTTCACCATTTAATACGGCCTTTATCCATGTCAATTTCTTAACACTGTTCATTTGTAGCAAATCGTTATTTACAAAAGTCACATTAGTTTCCATGTTCACATGACCACATCCTGCCAAACTGTAAGGCATCCACGCCCCGGCAGTCATGAATGCGCAATCACACCCAATGTTCAATATGGCGTAATGATGCATGTTCACCTTAACAGGTGGGCTTGATTGACACATCAATTGACCTTGTATGTCGGGTCCCGATACCAAAGTACGACCCTTTCCCAGTGCTATCGCAAATGAAGGAAAATTTGGTTGCACTATATAGTTGATCTCACATGTTTCTGCTATAGCCACCTTGTCATTTCTTATTAGTGCCGCCATGCACCCTCGTTCGGCTATTTTTCTCATGTGTGGAATATCTGGGCATACTGCTATTGAGTTGCCATGGCAACGCGCCCAATTCACCACTGGCTCTGATATATAATACCGCCCATTCTTTGATATGGCTACTTCTGATGGCAATCCCTCTATTCTCGTCCCGTCAGCTTCTTTATTGGCCAACCGCACTGGTACTGGAAACACCTTTACAGAGTATACACAAAATATGTGTTCCTCTGACACCACCGGAATCCTTATCTGCATCTTCACACGACCTTGGTGCTGATATACTCGCACCACACTATTATCATAGTAATATTCAGGATCAGTAAAAGCGACTCTAAATCGTGGGTACGTAGCCTTTAGATATACTTCAGTGTTGATTATAGCTTCTTTCAAATCTTCTCTAGTGACCAATTTTGAGGATAGTTTTCTTCGTGATGCCAATCTTACCTCAGCTGCCATATCCTTTATCTCAATGAGTTCATTTAATAAATGAATGATATACCCCCATTTGACCCTTGTCAGCAGGCTTTCATGGTTGTATACAATGGATAGTTCATATAATGCCACACTGTGCATAGTTTGAGTTCTTTCCAGCAATTTCCGTCTCTTCAATGATATCTTAGCCATTTCATACAATTGCAACTGTCTATCAGCCAACTCTCCCACTTCCGCCATGACGTCCTCCAAGCCATTGCTAGTACTTGTGGCCAATGTTTTAATAACATCACGCATCTTATAATACGAAGTCTTCAGTAATTGAATATCCTTTTCATTTCTGGCTACATCATCAGCTCTTCCAGTGCCAAAAATATAGTACGACAACTCTCCTATAATATTTAGACCTGGTATACCTGCTCTCTTAGATCTTTTGACTTGTTGTTGTTCAGGTATGTTTTCCATCAGCTTTTCCACTTCCTCCTCTCTGGCCTGTATTAATTTTCTAATAATTTGATTCAACCATTCTTCTTTTTGTTTGATGTTGTCACAGGTATCTTCAAATAATAAGGTTCTGTTATGATGTTGAATATCACACATAACCTGCATGTTCTTCACACATTGTTCATAAATACTTTCCATTTCCGGCTCTGGTAATCTATCTGGTATCTCTAATACAAACACTTGTGACACATGATTGTGCTCAGCTGTAGAAATACGTCTACCAGGTTGCAAAATGACACCTAATTCGGCTCTCTCTAAAGTCTCGAAAGTGTGCCTTCCAGCATCTACCACACCCCACAAGGAACATAAGACACATAGTATAGTTAGCCACGCCATTTTCTTCTTATTATGGCTTCCGGTTACAATTCGAGTTGGGTTACTACGACTCCTAACTGATCGCTCCTAGAAGTTTTTATGGATCTTGAACACTTAATAAGCCCTATCGTGTCAGATAGTTCACCAGTTCATGACCCTTTTACCCCTTCTTGTATATATTTTCCCGTCAATCTGAACACGTGTGCCTTCCTCTCCTATCTAGCTGTACGTCTCTTCCATCTGATAACACCAATTTATTGGATTGGAGTCTTTGTCTCAGCGACTCCTCCTAATGTGCCCTCAATTTTTTTTTACTATAGTTTTCACTATATTTTTGTTTTCTTATTTCAACTTCCCATCCTCTTGGTTAGATACCTAGAATTAAATTCTCAGTCGATGCTTGACTTCCACCCTGTTCGCACTGAAGATGGCTAGTTATTCCAGCGTTTCTGTCAATGGCGCACTCGTCTATCTCCCGATAGATCGTCTCCAGCCCGGTTTTACCTACATCGTCGGCTGCAGAGACCTGTCCTCCACAGATGCTAACGTTACTCCGTGCATGCTAGTATGCACCGGACCGCAAGGCGCGACCATGCCCTCACACACCACCATTCGAGATCATTTACGCTTAGCTTGTAACATGACGGACATGACACTGCGCGTCATCCACCTGGATGGGATGCCCGATCCCAGTTACCGCCTGCAATCAACTGCTGCTGTACCTCCTGTTCCTGCACCTGCTTATCGACCTGCTTATGTCAACATCACGCCTCCGTCTGTCAACTTGACCACCTCTTTCGTGCCACCCTGGAATCCTACACAGATGTCTCCCCTGGGTGCTCGTCCCACCTATAGCGCCATAGTGCCTGCTACCTCTGCTCCAAGCCTCGCATCCACCTTTACCTCCAATGCGCTACCAACTTGCACAGCGACCCTTCCTCTACGAGTGGACACCTCCCACCAATATTCTCTGCCTGCCAACTTCGCTGTTTCATCAACTTCTCGTCCACTGCCACCTCAGCATCACTCTTCATATGTAGACTACAATGTGTTTTCTCACCTTCCTGCTACTTCCGGTGTTTCGCCCCTACCATACACACCTTTGCTAGCCACCACTGCACCTCTGACGTCCAGAACAACCCTAACATCCACATTTACCTATTCTGCCGCTGCTTCTCGTCCCTTTTCTACTACCAGCGCCACTACTTCCGGTCAGTTTCCTGCTGTATCTTCATTAAGGATGCCTCACATCACCATCCGAGCTGCTCCAGCTGCAGATGCCCGCGCCACCTCGGCTTCTAGGTCTCCGCCTTCCTGCCTACATACGCCCGCTCTGGCCCTGACCTCTTCCACTTCCGGTCAGTTTACTTCATCTTCATCCACTGCAGCTTCACTTCCACACCTTCCAGTAATGTCGCCCTCGTTCTGGAGTACTCTGGCTATCTCACCTGGACATCCACCCTTCTCACCATTGACCTGTCAGTCCAGCACCATGGCCTCTTCCTCACGACTGACTCACAGTTCTTCTACCATCATATCTCTCTTGACATCTTCATCTGCTACCACTACGCGACATCATCCCTATCAGCTTTCTGCCAGACCACAAGCCTCCCGTTCTTCTAATCTTGGAGGTCCTATCCTTCCAACATTGTCTTCCCCAGCTTCTACCCTCTCGCAGAAGTAAGTATATTTCCCTAGTGATTCATACTTTGATTCCTAGAGACGCTCACTTCGTTCTTGTAATAAGATACTATACACATATTTTCTTTTAAAATATCTGCATAAGCTAACTCTATAAAGTCGCTGAGCTCCTCTGATTTGTGAGTAGTGGCGATCACATTCACAGTCTCAGGTGTATAACTGATCTCATTAATACACCCATATGGCTGAATTTTATGTGTCCTAATACCTTCTTAGAAAAGAATTTCACTCACACTTATTTTTGAATATATATCTACAACTATAGACATCGTATTTCATTTCTCAGAGTCTGGGCTTCTTAAATAATTAAACCATTATAGGCTCTGGTTCTTTAACAGAATGCCTTACTTCTGGACAAATATATCCTTTAAATTTAGGTCTCTTAATTATGGACCTTGTTACTGGAGTCATTCTATGTGTATCGCGACTGTGGTCCTGCTGATTCCGACTAGTGTTTCCATTCACCCTTAGACAACTTATAAGGTGCCCCATAGTGGTTGCCTCCTGTATGTGATGCACTTCTTTCTCTTGTCTCATATACCTGCTTTATTTACTATCTTCAGTTCTTCTCCCACTTCATCTGCTGATGATGATGCCTCTACTCCTACTAGTCCTTAAATCTTCACTTCAGGTATGTATTTCTAATACATTTTATATTAAATGCATCCTAAATGGATCCGACCTTTTACAATTTTCCACAAACTGTATTAAGTAGTTAAGTCTTATCCATAGAGTAGGGTGTATCTGAGCCTTAATATCTCTACCCTCTCTACAGTGGGCGATGATTCCTTTCCTTCAGTAAATTATTACTGATCTCCATTAATTCATCTCAACCGCTATGAACCTTCCGTTGTCTATGATCCAGGCTTTTCCACTAGAACTCATGTTTATAGCTTATCTAAACTGCTGATTATGTTGTCTTGTCTTGGTTATGTCCGTGTAGCATGCTGGTTGTTCTATCTTGTTAAACTTTTGAGTGTAGTCTGTATCTGTTGCTTGCCGATGTCTGTACAGCTGGAGTTCCACTCCTACACTGCCAACTGTCTTGCTTGTCATTGCATCTTATCTCTTTCTTTACCTGCGCATGTCTGCTCTCTTCCCCCCCCCCCTTTTCTGTTACTAGGCTGTTAATATACATATGTCTGTCTCAGTGTCCGACACTTCCCCCCCCCCCCTTTTTCTCACTCTCGTGTTCATTCCCCCGCTGGTTCTGTTTCCGCGCCGTCATTCTCGCGCTGTCTTTTCTGTCTCTTTCCTCCTGTACCCCATTCTTTCCAGGCATCTGGAGCTGCAAATACTGCCATGGTTATTTGCTGTATCTTCCATGCAGTATTCTTACTTTCCTCAGGTAACTTCCTAACCCAAGTTTTCACTTCACCTTTCATTCCCCACAATAATAATGCCACATATTCCATTTCCCCTAGATCATATATTCTCTTAATCAGATCCATGTCGTAGAAATATTCTTCTATCTTTTCTCCTGGTGCTCCTCTAAAGGTAGGTGGCGTTATACTGATACCTGCCATTTTGTACATTTCTTCAACCCCTCACAACGTTCCCCTAGCAGGTATTGTATTTTATGACCGTACAGTCCCTCTGTTCTTTTCTATCAACTCATATCCTTTCTAGTTATATTTATCAAAGTCTTCGGTTACATCCTCCTCCTCCAGGGTCGTCTCATTGTCTTTAACCCCGGATGTTAATACTCCTTGGGTGATATGCTTTCCCTTTTGCTTCAGTTTAAACATTTCCCAAGTTTCATCTCTTTGTCTACACTGCCTGCATCGTTTCCCTCTACTAGTCTTGCGATGCCTCCTACACTTTCTTGAGAAAAAGAATGCATTAGTCACACTCCCTACTCCATATTTAAAGTGATGTCTGTTTACTTGTTCCCTCAAATATCTTGGCAATCTCGCGATGTCCAATTTCAGTTTTGATATTTTCTGCATTACTATATCCTGTAACGTCGCCCCATTGTATCTGAATACCTTCGGCAATGAATATCCAAATCCATATATAGCATCCAGCGCGTCTTCTACCTGTTGTCCCCTATATCTCCCTGCCTTTACTATAGATGGTGCTCTCTTTCCCGCATCCTCACTAGTGGACATTATATGAGATGTTTTATCCCATGTACCTGTTCCAGGTGTTTGGCCGCTCCTGCCGCTGTTGCTGTTGTTCTGCCACAAATGTGACAGAGCCTTGAGGTCACTTGTCTTCTGCTATAATACTCTTCTATCAATATGTCATCCAATCTGATTGATGTATCCAGCACAAATTCATCGTCTTTACTATAAAATATTGATGGTTCTGTCTGTGTCGCTGTTTCTGTGGTCTGAGTCTCTCTCTTAATTATACCACCGGTGCCTTGTAGAGTGGCATCCAACAACCACTCCCATTCTGTCTGTCCCACAGTGATGTCACGTATGCTATCCCATATGTTTCCCTGATGATTTACCAGGACCTCGGCTTGAGCTGCTTCCACCACCTGTATTGGCTCTTGCGCTGAGCTTGGTTGGCCTGACGTTGAAGTCGCACCAAATCCTTTTTCATTTGTTTCTGTTGTTGTTGAACTTGCTGCAGACACTGTGCTCCTTTCATTGTAAGTGCTATTGCAATAGTTGTCTTGAATCATCCACGTATTATAGTATTGTTGGTATTGCTGTTCTCCAACACTATCGTACCAGCTATCTGCCATCCGTCCATCAGCACCTGCTATTTACTGTGAGGTCTTATCTTGTCCCTCGTTGTGCGCGCACTGCCACATCCTGATGCATCTCCTCCTGCATATACCTGTTGCGCTGGTCTCCCCCCCTCCCCTCCTTTCCTACCTTGCCCTACTTTTCCCTTTTCTTTGTGTATCGCCCTCCTTTCCGTCTACCTGCATGAGTCAGCTTGACCTGCTCCTTCGGGCGGCCCCTCCCCCTTCGGCACCTGCATCACCCCCCCCTTCTTTTCCCTCATAGCAACACACGTCCATACTACAGGATTATCGCCCATCCTGTAGTATCCCGTCTAAACTCACCCTATTCTCCATCGCTGGATGAGCTGGGCTCCTCTCTGCCTCTCCTGTGATGCTTACAAATCGGTCCCTTTGGAATGATATGTTCACTGCTAGATTCCTCACTCATAATAGCCCCTGCAGCCAGTTGCGCTCTCCTATCCCTTTGTCTCCGTCTCTTCTCAGCCCTATCCTCTCTCTCCTTTCTTTTCTGTCTTCTCTCCATTTCTTCTCTCTCTCTTTCTTCGTCCATCTGCCTCTTCACCTCGACATTTCTCACTCTACCCTTCCTTTTCTCTTCATTATCCTGTCTTCGGCCACCCTCGACCTTATCAATATCACTATCCTGTAACCCTTTCTTTTTACACCAATTATCGACCACAGCTTCCTGCCTGTGCTTCTCCCGGCTATCTCGCCGTACAACTCCATCTTTCTCATTATCAAATTCCTGTATAGGTGCGCGCGGTCCAGCTCCGGCCACCTCTCTCTTTTTCTCATGTGCACTTCTATCGTCGTCTGACGTTTTCAATTTGTCCTCCTTATCAGCGCCCGCTAACGCTGTATCCTCCAGACCAGATGAAGGATGTTCTACCTCAGTCACTCCTCTCGGGTTCTCATGTCCTATGTCTTCTTTATCCACTTGTGATTCCACTTCTGACTTATCCACTTCCACAGACCTCTCATCTTTGGCTACTCCTTCACCATTTTCACCCTCCCCTTTGTATGCTCTCTTCAGTTTATTCACATTTACCAAGTGAGGTATCTCTTTGCCCGTTTTCACTGCTCTCAACCTCACCCTGTTATCCCCTACCACTTCTATTATCCTATGTGGCCCCGTGTATCTACCAGCAAACTTCGATGTATTATTCACCGCGCATTTCGGATCATAGTAATATACCCACTCCCCCTCTATAAAAGAGACAGGTCGTGCCCGTCCATCCAGTCTACGTCTGAGCTGCTCCTCATACTTAGCAGTATGAGCGTTGGCCGCCTCCTGCAATAACTGTATGCTATGATTTGTTCTAATAAACCAATCCCTCTCAGATGGCACTTTAGGCAGTGGCCTTTCCTCAGCAAAGGACATAGCCACTGGATCCCTCCCGAATTGTAGTGCATATGGTGAAAACCCCGTCCTCATACTAATATTGGAGCGCACTGTCCACAATGCAATGGGTAACAGCTCTGGCCAGTGTTCATGGTCCTCGGTCACATAGCATCCTATCGTGTCCTCTAATGATTTATGCAATCTTTCAACCCTGGCATTTCCGGTCGGATTCCTAGAAGACGTAAACCTCTGTTTGGTTGATAATCTAGCTGTAACCTCACGAAAAACCTGACCCATATATGTAGACCCTCTGTCACTACACAACACTTCCACCTTGCCGTACCTACACACGATCTCCCGTAGAAACACCCCAGCTGCCGTGTGCGCAGTTGTGTCTTTAGTACAGAATGCCTCCGGCCATCCCGTCAGCAGGTCTATGAAGGTCATAATATATTTATAACCTTCTTTGGACCTACGTAGTGGCCCAACAAAATCTGTCTGTATCACTTGCCATGGATAATCCGGTGTATCCCATGATCTTGCCTTGGCCCTAAAGTGAGGTGCTCTTTTTCTCAACGCGCACCTTTCACATAGCCGCACGTATCTAGCTATGTCCACCATCATATTTTTCCAATAAAACCTAGCCTGTACTTTTGTATTTAGCGCCACTGTTCCCACATGTCCTCCGCACATGATATCATCATGCATGAGATAGAGCACTCTATTCACCATAGCCTTAGGCACCACTATCCTTGGGTTTAGGTCAGCTATAGGCCCACCCCTCTTTCTAGCTGGTTTTATATACTTGCATAACAATCCATCCTTCATACCCATGAAATCAGCATTATGTAAAATCCCTCGCGCCTTTTCCTCATCCACTGGCAATTCATCTCCCGCCAAATATCTCATCATCCCCCTGCAGAATCCATCCTTCCACTGCTCCTGAATGAAAGTTCCCCTATCCAATTCCTCCCCTACAAGTTCCATCACGAGTAACTCACATCCCACCACAGGCTCAAACTCCCCCGACTCCTCGCCAGGTGTATCCTGTCCCACTGCCAACGGCACTCTGGATATAAAATCCGGCAGGTAGTGAGTGGCTCCCGGCTCATACCTGATCTCATAGTCAAAGTCAGTCATTGCTAAACCCCATCTAGTCAACCTTTTGGATGGAGCCTTACTGGCTTGCTGAAGTAAAGGTATTAATGGTTGATGGTCTGTAATTATCGTGATCTTAGCTCCCGTTAACATATCCTCAAATTTCTTCAATACTCTTATAACAGCAAGGCCTTCTTTCTCTGTTATAGTGTAATTCCTCTCAGCTTTTGTAAATGTATACCCATAATATGTTACCGGTCTCAGCAATCCGTCCCTCTCTACACAGATGGCCGCTCCACACGCGCCATCCGAAGCATCCGTTAAAACATAAAAGTGACCCCCGATCTCTGGATGTACCAATAACGGTGTGCTTGCTAATGCTGCTTGTATTTTCTTGAATGACACCTCACACTCATCCGTCCACTTAAATGGCACCTTGATTTTCAACAAATTATTCAGAGGCATCGACAAAACAGCATAGTTAGGAATAAAACTCCTGTAATAATTACAAAGCCCCAGAAAGGATCGAGTTGTATGTTCATTATACGGTCTACCAAATTCCTGCACCTTTCTGATCACTTTAGATTGCGTCTGCACTCCTTCAGCATTAATAATGTGCCCCAAAAACTTGATTTCCGCTTTGCCCCACTCACACTTTTCCGGCTTCACTGTTAAACCTGCTTTACCTAAAGCTGCCAATACTCTGCCGACATTAGTGATATGGCTGTCCACATCCGGATCAAAGATAATGATATCGTCTAGGTAGGCTAGACAAGTACGTGGTATTAAGCCTCCTAGTGCTAATGACATAATCTTAGTAAATTGCCATGGGCTCTGCTTCATACCAAACGGCATCCTCGTCCATTGCCAAACCCCCGAAGGTGATTCAAATGCTGAATATTGCCTGCTGTCATGATGTAGATCGCACTGATGATACCCACTGAGCAAATCCATGGCTGTAAAGATTATAGGTTTTCTGTATGCCATATACAAAAACATGCTTCTGGCTGTGGGCATAGGGTATGTATCATCCGCCGTAATAAGATTCAACATGCGATAGTCTGTACATAATCTAGCCTTTCCATCCTTCTTCTGCACTACCACCAACGGACTTCTCCAGACGCTGTCACTGGGCTCAATAATTCCCAACCTTAACAATTCCCTCACCTGTTCATCAATAATATCCATTTTCTGAGGAGAATACCTGTATGGTCGTGCCATACACGGACCCTTGGACTCATCGACCCTTATTTTCATTGGAGCCAATGAACAATGACCCAACTCCTTCATAGAAAATGCTATAGTGTCCATGTTGACCACCAGCATTTCTCTGAATACCCTCTGCTCTTCCGGCGTCATCATAGTATCACCCAAATCAAGGCCCCTGATCTTCCCAATTTTATCCAGCCTCTCCTGCTCACTTAAGGTAGAAACACCACATCCACCACCACTGTCCTGAGGATCCTGCCGGTGCTCTGACCCTCCCCTAGCATCTTGACCATTCTCCCGCCGGTCTTCATTACATCGTGCCAAAATCTCACGAGCCTCATCCTTTCTATCCCTGTCAACATTAGCTGTATCAATTACCTCCAGCAAATTAAGTTCTGGTTCATCTATGTCTTCTGTATATGCTATAACCTCAGTTGTATCCACATACACTTGCCTGTCAGAGAGATTAGCAATTCTCATATACCATTTCTTCCCCACATAGTTCACCGCACCATCCGCAGCTACCACCGCCAAATTAGATGGTCTCAACAAGACCGTTGTTCCAACCCTTTCAGCCGCAACATCCCATCCTTTCACCGTCACCAATCTTTCCTCCCATGGGTCCAAAATCGCCGCTACTTCAATTGAGACCGGATCCTCAGTAAAGAGACGTACCTTTCCATCTATAGCTATAATCTGTGCCCTTGCGTCAATCAGAAAATTACGCCCCAGCACAATATCATAAGCTAGTGAATCCACCACATTAAAATCATAGTATATGCAAGCACCATCCATAAAACATTGCAGTCGCACCGTCTCATAAACTTGTAATGATGTTTTGTCCCCCAGACGCACCTTCCCCAATTGAGATGGCTGCCTGTCCCAAATTGCTCTCTCACTTATACTACTCACAATTGTCCGTGCTATAAAACAATCAGACGCGCCCGTGTCCACTAAACATCTGTATGTATTCTCGTCAATAGTACACTGAACCAACCATGGCGTTTTGTCTTTTGATCCCCTGTTTCCCGACCCATCCCCTGATATCAAATTTAATTCTGGGGTAGGAATGAGCCGTTGTGCCCGTTTCCCGGCCTGCGAACATCATTTCCCTGATCTCGTTGGTCTCTGTTCTGCTGAGAGGATGACAACTGATCCCTGTATTTCTTCAAAAACGTGCACTCCTCTGTAGAGTGTGTAGTAGAGTCATGGATCAAACAATAAATCGCCCCTCCTCCTTTCTGACTCTCTCCTGCATCTCCCATCATCCTAGCATATTCCTGAGCTCTTCTCTGACCTTTATCATCCCCCTGTTGACCCTGCCTGCTTCCTCCTGTGTATCTCTGTCCCTGAAACCTGTTATTGAAATACTGAGACGCGTTATATTGATTTCCACCGCGGCCCCCTTGATAATTCCATCCTCGGCCTCCGCCACCTGTACCAAACTGCCTATTCTGACCATATGTTCCCGCGCCGGTCCCTCTGCCCGCCTGCGCCTGATACTGCCCTTGTGAGTTACCACCCCTTCCAGCATATTGTCCCTGCTGATTCTCCCGTCCATGTTCCATTTCTCTGAGCCCCCGTCTATATTCCATAGTACACATCTCCACCACTGCTTTAGTTTGTTCCCTAGCGTATTCTTTAGGATCAAACTGATCATCCCCACACGCTCCATCCCGAGTCCCCTCAGACTCTAGCATGTGTAACTGCGCCACACCTTTGGAGTTCCTGCCTTTCTCCACATTTTCCCAATAAGACGCCAGCCTGAGAGCCTCTTCAAAAGAATCAGCATTGTGTTTCATCAGGTCCTTATCAATGGGCGGAAGCAAACCCCCCACAAAGACTGACAGTTTGATGACATCAGGAACATCCAACTCGTCATATTCCTTTATTTTCAATGCAAAGTCCCAGACCGACTGTCCCTTTTCCTGCTTCAGACAGTGCAAATCCCTATGTTTCTGCCACAGTGGCCTTTTGTCTTCAAAAACCCTCTTCACTATAGCCACTACTTTGTCCAAAGTATCCTTTTCCCCCTCTGGAATACCATCCATCCATTTCGATGCCCCCTTCTTCAAGCCCAATTTTGCATACTCAAGATGTTGATCCGGAGACCATCCAAATAGCTTTTGCATTCCATTCAATTCCTTGAAATATCTCCGATAATCCTCCCCAGGCTCCCCATTGAAGGATGGTAGTTTAACATTCGGACTAGGCGCCATGTCGTCGTCTTCAAAACCAATAATAGGTGCAATATCCTCCTCCACCTGTTTCTCCGCATCCAAATCACCCACTGAGCTCTCTTCACTATCGTTCCCCTGTACACTAGTTCCAACACCTCCAGCCACGGAGCCCTCGGCGGCTTCCTCCCGGGCCTCCCTTTCTATCTGTCGTCTTCTCTCTTCACCCGCTCTCCGAACCCACCAATCCTCCCAGTCACCCGAAACATCAGTCTGAAGATGGCTTTTTAGAACATCATCTAAATGCCCCTCATCTGTAGTACGACCTGTACTATTGCCTGAGCGGATATTCGCAGTTACCTTCCTCCAATTTACTGTGTCGCTCAAAAATCTCTCCCTTCGTGCTACACGCTCCCGGTCTATCTCCGGCCCCGCGGGCGGCTCCCCCCCATTAATGGCCTGCCGGTATCTCAGCTCCTGTTCCAATATGGCCCTCCCCCTCTCTATGCTTCGTCGTACCCTAATATTAGTGTTCTGTAGACCTGTAATAACTTCATCCACCCTTGTCTTACTCACAGACTCTCCCAGACGACTGCCACTTTGATCACCTGTAATGACCGGTGTAGTACAGCTTGTCCAATCCTGTCCAACTCCACCATTCTCATCCTGACCCACCAAGTCTTTATCACTTAACTCTCTCCCATTCTCAACAACCACCAAAAAACCAGACGGTAGCAATCCTGCACTCCCCCCTTGTGAATCACCACAGGCCTCCGACCCCTGTTCCTGTATCTTCTCACCGACGTCCTCGCTTTGTCCTGACACTGCCACCACTGTAGACGCCCCGTCTACTGAATCATCCTCCCCATGTGCGTCCCCCTCATTCTCATGACTATCCCTTGTTCCACTCTCATCCACCTGTCCGTCTTCATGTACTGGCTCAATTAACCCCAATGACGTTGCAATTGCTTCAAAATTCAAATCCTCATCACCAATATCCGCCACATCCCCCTCAGATGCGCGTCTGATTCGTCCCTGGTCCGCTGTACCCTCAAACTCAAGGCACCTAGGAGTAGCCTTACAGAAATTAATACTGGAGCTCCTAGCAATGGGCGTCGAAAAATACTTATAATTCACTAATCTGTCTCCTGTCGTCCATCCCTTGCAGAGATTATCAGGCCGTTCCCCTGCATCGGCACTTACTGTGTGCTCCTGAACCGCCGCCTGTTGCCCATCACTAGAAATATCAGCCCTGGTCTCCGACTCTGCCGCAGATGACTGATGCCCGTTCTCCACTCCCAATGCTGAGAATGGTTCAGAGGTATCGTCCACTACCACCGACCCTGCTGGTTCAGAATCAGCCGTCGTAGACAATTGTAGGCCAGACGTCCCCCCAGATTTGGGATCCCTTTGAGACGACGCCCGCTCCTCCTCTGACCGAGCCACGGGGAATCCAATCTCTCTAGACACCTCCTCTCCAGGCAAAAGCACCACTTGCGACCTGGGTCCTAATTGCACATGCACATGTGTGTGATCCGATCTAAGAGTGACACGTGATTGATCAGGTCCCGCTTCACTCACTCCGGATCTTCCACCCTGTCCCTCTGCTACACCACTATGTGCTACTGCTGCATTCCCAGGCAATGTGCGCGCTGCAGGTATGATAGTATAGACTTCCACACCGTCACTACTGTCAGTGTGTGGCGATGCCGCTGAGTCACATCCAGCGTCTGAGCTGTTAGGTATCGGGTACGGCGAGCCGCTCATCAGTACAATGATAAGCCCAACCACTAATTCTCCACCATCTGGGCTGTGTGGTTTGTGTTTATATGTATATTAATGTGGTATAAGTTGTGTAGTTATTATCAGCTCGTTCCGCTGTTCTCACGTATTTGGGAAGACTAACTCTAGTGGTATGATGTTGGCCTAGCCCATTCTTTTAACCAACACCAAGACGCCGATACAAGTCACCATTTATTGTTCATTGGTTATTCACAGTTACAGTTGTTTGGTGCGTCCACTCAGATTGTTCAGCTTCAACGACATCAGTCTATTCATATCAGCAGTTCATGTTTTAACAATCCGATGCTACTGGAGAGGTATGAGTGCCATAGAGATCCTGCTCAATCCGTTCTTACATTGGCTAAGTGTAATACTAAATATTAAACAGCTTCATCCTCGTCTACTCCAGGAGTATGTGTTGCCTCCTCGGCTGCTCCCACAATACTAACTCCTCCCTATCTCTTACCAACCCCTCACACCTTTCAGACGCCGGTGTTTGGCTCACCCGTATTCCCCCCTCCCCCTCTACAGAATCTACCTGACCAGATCTCGTCGACTCCCCTCCGTCTACACATTCCACAGCCTACCATAAACTCTATACTACCATAAACCCTATACAGGACTCCCATAGCACTCTCCCATATAGCATATAATAAATACACACATAATGCAGCATACAATAAATACCTACACAAGTGTACCCTGTTATACCCGTTCATTATAATTATTGGCTATTGATGACAAAACATCCTATCACTACCTTAAATCTTTTATCAGCCACTTGAAAACAAAAAAAAAAAGAGATTTCTTTTGGGCTCATGGGGAAAACGGATAAATTATGAGGATTCAGGAGGATCAAATTCAGGTCCACATGTATCCAAATTTACATTCGGCTTACAGTCGAAAATAAGTTCTATCCAACTACCCTTTAAAGACCATTTATTAGCTGCCATTACAGTGCATTGGTCATCATGCTGTACCAAGTAAGTATTTGTCTATTACAGTTCTATCAGCGTTACTCGGGGGTCAGCCACGTACAGCAAACTACCAGGTGCACCACTACAAAGACGAGGACCTCATCCACACCATCGACGCCTTCATGAAGGACTTTGTTCTACCAAAGAAGTGATTAACATTGACAACTAAGAGCTTTATAAACATATTGCATGCCCTGAAAACCAGGCAGATTGTGAATAATGCACTAGGGAAGATTCAAATTTCATTTGCGATTGATCGTATTATCATGACACTTGATTAAGGAATGATTCAAGAGAGGTGACCTTGCAGTCCAATACAGTATGAGGTGACATGCCTGGCAATCACACACTCATCCTTCCAGCTGTACCATTCTGATTCAATGTTTTCTGAATAGTGGATTTTGCTGACTTTATCTAGAACATAGCACATAAAAGATCAGATTTTGGATTTCATCCACAGTTTATTACTTAATGAAAATTGACTGACACATCAGCATTGATGCAGTCAATAGACTCTGCTTGTTCTTTATCATATCAACTCAATCATATAGGTTTTATATTGACTATTTCCTTCTTTGTTCAGTTGCATCTAGAAATCAACTGGACTACACGGAGCATGGCAAACCACAATGTCGACCGGATAAGGTCTAAAGCAGGGTTTCAGATTGTAGTGGATGTATGCAGTCGTACCATCTTGAGAAATGTCCTCCAGATCAATAGTCAAATGCGTTATATGTATACTGTTGTCTTGAATGATGGTCGATGAGAAAAACAAGCTTCACTTGAGCCACAATTTCAAAAAAATATTGATCACGTATATTGGGGGGAGGAACACAAGGACTGGCTGCTAACCTAAAACCATCCTAGGTACATGGGTATGGGATGGTTGTCAGAGCCAACACACAGCGATTGGCAGAGAGGGTTCATCATTCCAGTATTGGCAGAAAGCAAGCACTACATGGGAGTGTGTGTTCTCTTATGGTTTGTCTGATGATAGTCTGGATCGGGAATGGGTTGGTGACACCCATACATGCTTGCCTCTCCTAGTCTTTGTACAGAAGCATCGATACTTAGCTGGTGTGACAGAGAATGCAAGTCAACCAAAGTTTTGTCCTTTATTGTCTGAATAAAGGAAATGCTGCAGTATCAATCATTATATCAACCCACCATAGAAGACTCATCTTTTCTTTCTATTTTCTTGTACATGCCTTGTTGTAAAAATCCCTTTGATGACATTATATGTTAGATACCAATATTATTTTGGTTACTTCATTATCATCTCCTAGCCTAGTGGAGCAACCAATAAACACTTTTGTAAAAAGGAAAAAGAAATAAAGTACAGAAAACATAATGTGGACCTAAATGGTATTCTGAAGGATATAATGAGAAAATAGACCTAAGAGTAATGAATTACATTTATTTGTACTTTTTGTACATTGTCAGTGATCATCCAATCATATCAATCAAATCTACCAGAAAGGTACCTTATTCAAAAGATACAGGGGTTAAATATGCCACAGAGATATTCGTGAGATAAGGTTTAATAATATTCGTGAGATAAGGTTTAATACATCTTAATAGAATATTCACAATATAGTAGCCCCTGTCAATGGCCAATTGTATGCAAGGAGAAAGAAAACAATTGATACTTTCATCAGTAAACATTCCTACAGAACAAATCTGAACATCATATTTTCAATGGATCCTGTGCCAATCAGAAGCACAACCCAGGGCATATACACTGAATCAGTCTCCGATTGAAAATATATATTCAATAATACAATCTGTATCACACACCAGATGACTAGGGTGCAAAGTGAACGAGCAAATGAAATTTTTTCTCTCCATTTGAATATACTTTTCAACCACTCTTTTTCTTTTGTGTGAGAAGTTTCTTAATAGATACTACAGTGCATGTGAGATTGACACAGTGAGTAATTAGGACAGTACGTGTTATAGCCTACAAGTATATCCATTGGTATACAGTGCAGTGCATGTTTGAAAGGCGACAATGGGGATTACCATTGCTACAGTGCTAAATATCCAAACCAACATTACAGTAATGAGTGTTAGCTCTGTCATGTTAGTACTAGCCTGAAATGGATTTAAGACAATTTTCAACCGATTCACTGTCATGATGCCAGAAAAAAGTCCATTTGCAGTTTCAGACAGAAACATGCATGTACGAGCAGCATCACAAAGTCCTCAGTTTTGGTACTGCACATGCAATTGTTCCAGGTCTTTACCATCGATGACGAGTAAGATTATAAGAAAGGTTATGTGGAGAAAATTGCCAATGGTTTGATGGAAGAAATCAATTAGCTTGTTTTTATCGACTTGTATACATAGGTTCATTAATGCTTTAACAGTAACAGATGATACAATGATGACCACAGCTGCTACTTGTAAACGCAATGAATGTTTGATGATTGGTGATGGGAATAAACCAGCACAGATCCTTTTGTTACTTTGTTTGATCTTAGTACGACAGATCTTCCCATTTTTAGGTACAAGGCAGCACCATCTCAGCTCTGTCCCAAGGAGCTAGTTCTTGTAGGACCTTAAAAGAGTCAGCCAAAAGAAAAACCAGTGGGTTCCCTGAGATGTCCAGATATACCAACTCAGTCAATCCACAAAAAGCACATTTCTGGATCAATTTGATTTCACCTTTCTGAAGATGGAGTATTTTCAACACATATAGAGACCCAAAGTAATTTTGTCTCAAAATTCTTTGGAGTATTATCAGCAATGTTAATAAGTTTTAGATGTGAAGGCATGTTGAAAACATTTTCATGTACAATGACGATTGGGTTAACAAAATCTTTTTGAGAGATAGAAGGTAGACAAATGTGCCTGAGGCAATGTGCTTGATCTTATTATTCTCAAGGTTTAGAGTCACCAGGGAGTTTAACCCAGCAAAGGTTTCTTTGTTGAGAAGAACGATGCCATTTGATGAGATCTCTAATATGAAAAGCTGGTAGAATAAATCAAAACATTTATCTTTAAAGTCAAAAGAATTCAGAGAAATTTTGACTGATTTTACAAAGTTGAAGTTGGGGGGAATTATTGTGAGGCCTCTACTGGCATAGTCCGTAGCATAGCCAAAACAGTGGCATTCATAAGGAGAAGGCTCAAAGTCACACATCGCCTGATCATTGTGTGACAATGGGCAATGTACAACACCATCACTCACATTAGAAGTCTTGCACATGTCACATCTCACAACCCAATTCATCCTCACCCCGAAGGCCATTTCCTAACATACTACGACTGTCCCCCTTAAGTCATAGAGGTAGACCCTTGATTTAGTGACATTACAACCCAACAGTATTGGTCATATTACACCTGCAGCACTACGACTGTCCTCCCGAGTGCTATGTGATATCTACATAACTGCTGATTGTACAGAGCAGTCGTAGGGCACTACCTACGATTGCTGACACTAAGTTCAAATCGCAGTGACTGTGTGCAGTCGTAGTGCCTTAAGAAATGACCTCCTGGCTGACCATTGCAAACAGTTGGAAAAGGTATGCAGTAACTTAATGGACACTTGAACATGTGTCTGATTAATTCTCTTACAATAGTTGTATGCAGTTTGCCAAGAAAAAGATTTTGACTGCGTACCCTGGTTAACATTAGGTAATGGATGGACTTGATAGATTGGAGTTATATATAAAGTTAATAACAGGGGCGTAGGAAAATGGGGGGCCAGGGGGGCCCGCCCCCTCCCCCAATCACAAAGCAGGTGGGGCCTGAGTATGTCTGGGCCCCCCAAAAATTTGTCAAGACCTCATAATATAATCCATAAGCATCCAAAACACTTCATTTCAGAATAGATTTATATGGTAATGGGACAGGGAAAATGGGGGCTACAGCTTCAAATCAGACCTAATGTCACCAAAAATAACTCTTCTATACAAAATCTACATAGATATGTATAGATGTAATCGCAATGAAGCCAGCAATTTAAGGGAGTCGGGATGGGGTCCCGGTTGGGCCCCCCACTGGGCCCACACAATGAAGATTTGCTTCCTACGCCTCTGAATAAGCAGTTTGCTTTTTGAAAGAAGTGTTTGTTTCTAAGGATTTCTATTGTAAAATTAGGGCCCTGTGCAAGCTACCTTAATTCTGGCTCCATCACTTTAACAATTGTTGTTCTTCCTGTAATGATATCATCTCTCTTACAGGAACCATTTCTTTGATGAATCTATTACAAGGTAGTCAATTATGATTATCTTGTATTGATTCAAGCAAATGGTGTCAGTATCCTTGACGTGTAGAACATGGGCAAAATTCCTGTCATTAACAAAATGAAATTTTGCAGTTTTGAAGTGAGTTATATGTGGGAATTCAATCCTTTGAACAAAGCCTGGATAAGTTGCTGATGTTCTGTCAATTCTTGGAGGACATAAAAAGTCCAAGCTTCCATCCAAATTGAGATCTTTTGGCTTAATATTTAACCAGAATGCTCCTTCTAGGTGTTGAACACAAGGGCCACGTTGCCATTCTATGATAAGTCCTACTTGTAGAGTTTCAAATAATATGTCATGTTTTCCTTCTGTTACATTCAGAATTACACTACCTGAACTTTCTCTGATAGAGAGTTTACTGTGGCATTTGTTTTGAAAGTGTGAAGTAAAATGTTTAAGGCATTGTTAAAAAACATGTCCTTGACCCATGTATGTTAGTAGGGGCTTAAATTGGATCTTAAAAACACAGGACACAAAGCCAATGACATTTGAAGACATCCGATAGACAGTCATAAGTACTATATCCATTGTAATTGGCTTAGATGGACACATTTCATAGAAATATGCAACTCGAAGTTTATACAGTTTGATTGTAATATGTAATTCTGAAAGGTTGGGAACACTGTTTGCCATTATAATTCCATAACTGGCTGGGAAAAATAAAATGTTTGTCTTCGGCAAGAGTATGTCAAACATTTCACATAATCCTATAATTATGGGTTCATAAAGAGCAAGGTAAAGTCCTCCAAACCTACAATCTGGAGAACTGAATCCTTTGTATGAAAACTCTGTCAGTTTCCAGAAGTTAGATGAAGGGTCAAGATGCCAGATGACTGTTTCTGTGCTATTAGCACTTAGAATATTGGGCCGATTAGTGGGGAAGTCCCTGAAATAGTGCGATGTAACCTTCACTAAATATGGATTGTGGACATTTAGAAAGCCAACCATGATCACTTGTACATTCAACAACACAGATTTCTCATACACATAGAAGAGGGAATTGTCATCCATATTGTACAAACTGCTCATATCATATCTAGAAAGCAGCTGACGCTACCGTTTTGCTTCTGTCACCTTCGCCTAAATGTACAGTCTCCCTCTTTCCATGGATTCTATGACTGGAGATCATCTTCCTGATTTTGACAATTGAAAGTAACCCAGGGTTTAGAAATTGAGCTGCCCACCACAGTGCCAAGTCATCTATTGCATCTTTTAAACAGTAATCACAGACTTGACCACTAACTCTGTAATTCATTTTGCAGGAAGGTTTGATTAATGTGGGAGAGAAGAAAAGCATAATATGTTGAATGGCTGTGAGGAATACATAACTTCAAATAGACAGATTACCTAATGGGGGCATTTATTGGATGTGTGACCTCTATCAATAACGTCTGACAGATAGACACAAAGTATATTGGATAAATGATACAAGAAGTTACCAGTCAATCATCCCCGGTTTTCGCCCTCCCTCATAAGGGGAACCCTATCACCCCAATGCTTTACCTGTCTCTCCTATACAGATATTTGGAATATAAAGTGTGATCGGAGATCTAAAACTCCCATCTAGTGGAGTTCAAGTGAACTATTCCCCAGGATCTGGGGAAAAATAACCTCCGCCCTATCTCTAACTTGAGCTGTCATGAAGATTAACATTCCATCTTGGGAGTATGAATGTATGGTATGAATAAATGAATTACAACAACAACAACCCATCATCCAAACACACATTTACTACCTTGTGCTATTGTGGCCAATAATTTCACACAACTAGACTGATTTTCTGGGATTGATCATCTCTTAACCCAGCCAGACTCTCACTGATCACTTCAGAATCCTAATACTGTACGTTTACTTTCAAAAAGTATCTGTCATTTGAGGTCTGTTCAATGATCTTAGCACTCATCGTCCCCAGTTAGGGTAAGTAAGCCTGTAGTTCCTATCCAGATCTCTATTCTATTCAAACAATGCTCTAGCATAATCATGACTATAGATGCTCTTTACCATCAACGTTCCTTTTCCCAACCTACACTACTATTGAGAATTGTATGTTGCAATTCATTTCTGAGGCAAGACCATGTACTTATCTGTGACTATCTCCAGAGATTTGGACATGGGGTTCTATGTAAAGCTGCAGTTGCTAGGCAACCACATGACATAGCAACCATTAACTACTTATGTTCATACTGTGTGATATGCACAAGGGAGCTATATGCAATTTGAAATCAGTGAACTATGTCCTTGAGGGGAGACTATGCACAAGACATAGTACATGCCTACAGGTATGAATCTAGGTATTGTTGCTATGCAAAACTGCTATTGCAAGGCCACCACACAACCTAGCAACCTTTTATCACCTATATTTCTCGTCTTTGATGGAAGTCACAGAAGAGTTATATGCAAGTTTACATCAGGGGAGTATGTTGCTGAAAGGAAACCATGCAGATGTGCACATTCAAGCATATTTTCAGGTTTGGTTGCTATGCAAAGCTACTGTTGCTAGGCAACCACACCACCTAGCAACAAAACAAAAGCACCACTGTCTTCTACTAAGCTGATTTATAGGGGGTAGGACCCACCAGATACTTTCTAGACTGCACATATATGTAATTGTAAAGTGACATTTGATTTTATTGTCGGCCATTTTGAATTTCAGCCATATACAGCCTCGCCATTAAATCTTATGAAGTAGAAACATGTATGTTCTTAATCAGCACCCTTTTTTTACATAAGAGTCGGGAGAATTGATAAAGATTTAGCATGGAAAAACATCCATTTAGATAAAGAGGGAGATTATTGAAATGGAACAGCATCGTATTGGCTCACGGTAGTATCTTCGCTTCTAAGGCAATAACGCAGGTCATAGTCACAGCTGCAAAATGTCTCATATTACTCAAATAGGTTTGGTATAAGAGCAAGTTTTATACATGTATCTGGAGTGCATTTAAAATTTTCAGTTAAAAAAGGAACTTGATGATTTCAATCTTCCATCTTCCCGACCATCTGGTACACTCAAATCTGAACTTAAAAACATGTATTAGGGCTTAATAAAAAGCTTATTATGTCTTCTTTCCAAAGAGACCAAAGCTTCAGGATCCAGACAAGGTAAGATAGTCTTAGAGCTTAGGGATTGAGCATACTCCTTGAATAACATGGTAGCAAAATTGACCCAAAAGTGGTCTGAACCCGCACATGGATAATGAGCAAAAACCGGTAGTGCATCCCAAGATAATCAATGTTAACATCTTGTTTAGTGGACCCTAAGGATTAAGAAAATACCTGTCGCATTGGGATGTGGGGGGGGGGTGCATGGTGGGCCCTATCAGCCCCCGGCCTATATGTAGATGCCCAAAAGAACCATGGCAGCGAACTTGAATCAACATCTTACGGGGTGTAATTGGGAGCATGTCAACAACCATTAGCAGCATATTCCTTTTGGATACAGTGGGACTTCTAGTATGACCCCATCCATGACTTGAACATCCTGCTTATCATGCATGACTAGTGGACATGATGCAATAATCCACCATTTGGTTTGAAAGACTGCCATAAAAATCTGAATTATATTTCACATCAGTAAGGATCTCAATTTTATGAGTGGAGGGTGGAGCCCAGGCTTACAAATGTTATGTAGGCGTCACCCAAATGGACACGACTTTGACATGAACAGGTGAAAACAACACAAGTTGGAACTATCATGAGGCCAATAAGAAAACCGTTAGGAGATGATTAGCCAACCAGCACAGGTAGGACTAAGACGACCAAACCCAGCCACACCCACCATTAACTAACACTGGACACTGTACCCCCACTATGTGCCTCTGTATCGTGCTGAACAGAGACACATAGTTATACCATCTAGACCAGGCCCGTAACTAGGAGGGGTTTGTCAGCTCGAAGACCTTAAAATGGGGACATTTTACCTCACATGGCCCAACACCATTACAGATTCGTGAACAAAGTAAGTATGTCTTTTGTCATATGAAATTTTGAAAGTAATATGAAGGTTCCAACCTTGAACTGATCCAGTTCCACCTTATCAAAGCTACCCCTTGAGCCCCGATTGTAAATATACAGCACATCGGCGCGTACTGGGTATGGGGCTATTTACTGTAGAGTCATTAGGTTTGTACTTACAGCACTTCATGTTTACTGTTTTCTAAAAATAAAAGCAAAGTGCTGTAAATAGCTAGTGCATGGCTATTTTGGGCCTGTAGACCTTTAGACGTTAAATGCCACTGATACAGTCCTGTGTGTATCATGTCCATTAGTCATCATGATACACTAAACCTCTAGACTTCAATCCAGGGTGTACCTTATATGTAAGTTGTGCACGTTTCCCCTAAGGATTTACAGTATATTGATGACAGAAACAGTGAGAAAGGTCTACAATTATTTAAAAAAATAAATAAAGTCAACAAAATTAGGGTAAAAATCTTTATTACATTATCTTAATGGAAATAATTTTACAGTAGTGTCTAAAAGGTCACCCATTGACAAAGGTTTTTTTTTTCACATAAATTGATTTTTTGCCATTTTAGGATAGACAGAAGAGGAGTAAAGATACAAAACAAAAGGGACATGAAAGGCAAGGGAGTAGTATAGTGTGTGACACAATGACATAGTTTGGTTAAGGGCAAGTTTTGGGGTGAAGGAGTAGGAGTTTGGATTTGATTCAGCTATGTATGTGTAGAGAAAATGTTGAGGTACCAGATTCCGAAATAAAAGTTGAGAGAATATTAAAGTGAATAGTGAATTTAGTGGTCCAAAGTCGGGCAATCTTTGGGTGTTTTGGTGAGATATCAAAATGTTAGAAGCATCTGTGGGAACACATTGATTGCATGGAATTACCTATGGTTTTAGGGTATGATGCCTTATGTGGGTATGCATCTGTGTGTGAGTTTTTATTTTGATTAGTTCATAATTAATCAAGTAATGAACAAATGAGTGTAGACTGTAAATGTATGGAGTTGGAAATTCAAGATGGCGGCAGCTGGAGGTAGGTGTTGGCTTGTCCTGGGGTGGGTGACCTACATTTGCGCGTGGGGTGGCCTGCTAGATGATTGGCAGGCTTTGCTCACGTGATAACATGAGTGGCACCTTCAACGGATAGCTTCATCGGATAACTCACAGACATCCGTGCCATGAGTATTGCACCACCATTGATTCTATCATGCCATTGGTCAAGCGGCTACAGGAGGTGTGGCTATTCCTATCATCAAAATAACCGGCCCAAGCCAGTTGCTTTTCAGTTGTGTTCCTACCTCTGAGTCAGACATGGCTGCTACAATGGACGACTTCCCTTTCAATGTCAAGCCTGTCTATGACAGGGAGCTTACTCCGGAGGAAGTGGAGCTCTACAGGATGATGGATTCTCAACCAATGCCTTGCGTTTACCTTCAAACTGTAAGTGTTCACTATATCTAGCACTTGAATAAGCTGTATGTTAAACTGTGTACAATTTTGAGGATCTTGAGTTAATAAATCTTTAAAACTCAAGCTATAATATTTCTGTTTGGTTCTAATCTTCAGACAGATGAGGAGATGGAAATGAATGGGCCTGAAAGTTCAACCCCAGACGAATCTGGGCCAACTCCTGCTAAAAAGAAGAAAAAGGACTTGACGACCCCTGTCAGGAAGAAGGCAAAGCTTCTACCTGAAGTGAAGAAGAAGTCTACTAAGTCAGCCAAGCGGAGTAATTTATCCTTGCAGATACCAAAGCCAATAAACTTTGATGATGATACTCTCATGCCTGAGACACCACATCCAGGAGCACTACCCACCTTACCTTTCACCTCAGATAAAGTCAGTGAGGGAGATCACAAAAAGACAAGCAGAGTCTGCTACCTAGATGGGACTGAGAAGCCACCATCTAACTTGTCTTTTCGGAAGGGTACAACCTATTTGTGCTCCAGTGAGTGGAGACAGAACTTGGGTGTGAAAGAAGCAGAGATGCAGGAAAAAGAACAGAGCAAGCTGTGGTATGATCTCGGCAAGGGACTTTACATAGACCGCCCTCACACCAGCCCAGGGAGCACAGAAAAGGAGGAACTAAGGATCGGACTGTGGTACACAAACTCGATTCAGAAACACCAACGTGCTGGGTCAAGGTACAGTGTCACTTTGGACTTAGATGCCCTCTACCTGCTAAAGTCCAATGCTGGAGAAATTGAGAATGCAATGAAAATATCAGACAGAGAATGTTTCCTGGGATTTTCTTGTCATATTGGCGGACAGTACTTCATTACAGTTGAGCATGACATCTGTAGTGTTTCCATCAGGCACTGGTTTGCCCTGAAGGCCAACGAGGGAGATCCTGAGGCTGAACTAGTTGCCGGCCGTAATGGATTGAAGCTTAACTATGAGCAATTCCGGAAGCTCAGAGTCTTTTTGGAGAAGCACCTGGATCAGTACCTGCCTAACTTCAAGAACCATGTGTTCATATGTCACAGGGAAGGACATGTTCCTGCTGAGTGTCCAATATGTTTTGTGTGTGGCCGACTTCCAATGGAGAGAAAAATACAGCGCCTACTTGGTAAGTTATACTTTGGTGAAAGCAATGACCATATAGCTAATATTGACCAAAATAAATAGCTCATGTTATATGATAAATAGATGCAGCAAGAAATAAAATGTGTAAAATGAAATGTAGATTCAATGTATTGTTTATCATGCTCCTGAATATGATTTGGGTAAGTGGGATTGTAAAATTGAGCATGCTGAATGACCGTAGGTCTTGCGTGTCTTTTCAGGGCTGGAGATGGGACTGCCTTGAATGAGACTGAGACGAGTGTAAATGATGATGATGACTCTGAGAGGGGTTTCAGACTTCCAGAGCATAGATATCCATGGAGGAAATTTGAACAAATTGACTGTTACAGACTTGCCTCACATTTTGCGCCTGCCTGGAAAAGTATTGCCCCTTTGTTAGGATTCACATACTGGGATATTGAAGCTATCGCCTTCGAAAATCGTGAGAGTAGTTGTGAGATAAATGCCACCGCTATGCTTATCAAGTGGTGTCAGCGTGAGGTACATGATGCTAATCTAAATACACTGACATATGCGCTTGATCAACTTTGTATTAATATGTTTCACTGAATGAGATATAGACCTATAGTTGTTTAGGTAGTCACTATGTTATCTTGATTATTGACATATATGTATGCATGTGTAAAATGAATCCTGTATATTCCATTGTATTGATGATGAAGACGTTTCACTTGATCAAGTGGCATGAATTATAATGGACTGTTAAAATAACTATGTATGATTGTATTAGTATTTGTGTTTGTATTTTGAATAAAATAGATATAATAGATATTGTCTTTGTTTCATTGTGTTTTCGTATAAAATATGCATAAGGCAAACAAAACCAGACACTTGATTTCAATAAATATCATTTTAATATACATAGACATTTACAATGATATTTATGTGCAGATACAGGGAAGGGGGGTTAGTTTAAACCTGGTAGGTAGATTTCCTTCATGATCTCCGCGTAGAGCTGTGGGAAGGGATCAGATTGGGGAGACATGAGAGGATCAGAGTCAGATGAGGGAGAGGTGTGTGGGAGGTTTTCCTCCACCCACTCAGAATCCAGTTCTGGAAAGGGAGAGGTGGGTGGAATAAAGGGGGGTGACCTGGACGAGGAGGGTGATGAGGAGAAGGAGGAGGTGGAGGGGCTAGATTCAGCTGAGTGGGAGGATCCAGATGATGGGGAGCTGGATCCAGATGAGGAAGAGGAGGAGGCAGAGGGGCTGGATCCTGCATAGGGGAGTGACCTTGAATGGGATGAGCGGGAGGAGGTGGAGGGGCTGGATCCTGCATAGGGGAGTGACCTTGAATGGGATGAGCGGGAGGAGGTGGAGGGGCTGGAATCAGCTGAGTGGGAGGACCCAGATGAGGGAGAGCTGGATCCAGATGAGGAGGAGGCAGAGGGGCTGGATCCTGCATAGGGGGGTGACCTTGAATGGGATGAGCGGGAGGAGGTGGAGGGGCTGGAATCAGCTGAGTGGGAGGACTCAGATGAGGGAGAGCTGGATCCAGATGAGGAGGAGGAGGAGTAGGCCACTGTGCTGTGGTCATCACTGAAAGGGGACCACAGCCTGGGATGTGCCGGGCTGTGGGTCCTTGACCCGACATTTCTCCTCATGTCGTCTCAGGCTGGCCTCAGAGAATAGTTCTCTGGCACAGTATCCACACTGATACGTGTGGAATAAGTCCGGTGACGAAGGGAGGTCAGAGGGCGAAGCAGGAGGGTGGCAGGGAGGAGGGTTGGAGGCTGTGGCGATGGCTTGAGGTGTTAGTCGTACTAATTTCACGAAGGGGACCATTCGAAGGGGAGGGAAGGTTTCACTGACTATTGTTGTTTTCTCTTTTGTTTTGTCAAGGCTCATCCTTTTTCTTTTTAGGGGTGAAGAGTGGGATGGGCGATCTGGAGAGTCATGGACCATACCCGATCTTGGGGCGGGTATGGTCCATGACTCTTGTCATGGTACCTGGGGACAGTTTTATTAAGTCGTTTACATCCATGCTCACTACATTCTTGGGGGAGTAAATGGATGGAGGAGATGGTCTTGTTAGTGGAGAGACGTAGGGGGACCTTTTGTGGGTGGGGGATCGAAGGTTATAAGGCTGGTGTTGGGTGCCGAGGTGTTGGGCAGGTTCTGAAGGGGTGGATGGAGAGGATGGTGGTGATGATTGGTCAGCAGGGTTGCTTGGGGGAATGCTTGAGGATGATGGAGAGGAGTCAGGAGAGGTGAAACACTCCTTTAGAGTTTTCCCCCTGTTAGCTGTAGCCCCACGTCAGCCATGTTTGACGTGGTCTCGTCTAGGGGCAGCTCCAACGAAGATCTGTGATAAAGTGAAAGAAAGTGGAACTTAAGAGGGGGCAACACAGTTTAATATATGTGAAAATGGAAACATTTCATTTAATCCAATCTTTGATGGAACCTAGTGATCTACTCTAAGAGTATATGGATAAATATGTTAACATTCTTGAGCATTGAATAATTCTTACCCTGGTGATTCCTGTCCAGGGAGTACAAGGGAGTCCTCTCCATCATCCAAGAAGGTGGTTGGTGTTCTGTCATAACAGTTTGAAAAAAAGGGAAAGGTTGAGTCATGCATACATGATTTACATAAAACAATCAACGCTTAATTCCATTGTTATGATTCTTGGATTGAAAAATATGGTTAGAATAATTGAATATGTTTACAAAGATAATCATCTTGAAGATTGAGTAACATTTCTTACCTTTCAACTGATGTCTGTTCGGAGAAGACTGTGGGACTTGTTGCCAGGTTTTCCCTGCTGCAGAGATATGGACATAAAAATTTATCAATAGAAGTCTTGACATGATATTTGTTTCAATTCAATTTTGATGGAACCAAGTGTTATGTTATAAGGAGCACTGAGATGCATTTTGGGTCTTGCTTGAGCAGTAAATAATTCTTACCTTGGAGATCCCTGTCCGGGGGGGGATCGTATCATCTTCGTCTTCTGCAGACAGAGGGGGTGACCTGTCACAGAAAAGAAAGGATGAGTGATGCATAAATGTTTGACATCCAATTCATAATCCCATTGTCATGGCTGATGGATGATAAATGTCATAGTTGGAGTAATCGGATTTGTTTTCTGAAAGAAAAGAAAGAAAGGTGTTCAAGTAATATTTCTCACCTCGGGTCTCCAGCTGTCTCTTGGTGGACGGACGTCTCATCACTATCCTCTATGATGACAATGCTGCAGTGATACAAAAATCTCAATAACTCAATAACGAAAATTCTCTATTGTATTGACCGTGGAAAATGTCATTGTCTTTTATCATCTGTGTTCTCATCAGATTATCCATTTGAATTATTTGATATTTTCCCGTGTTTAAATGTGTTGATATTTACCTGACTGGGTCGTCACAGCCTTCTTCACTGGTTGGTGGTGACGAGTGGTCAGCAGGGTCAATAGGAGCGTCGCTTCTGCAAAGATATGAATGTAAAACTAAATCAGGGTAATTCCTTACACCTAAACACAAAAATTCCTGTGATCATTTTCAATTATGACGTTTGTTCATTACAGGCATTTGTTCTTGTATGTCTAATAGATATTTATGACCCATACCTTGGAGGATCCTCAGACGAGTTAGCGTAGAGTGGCCTTGTTTGCAGCACAGCCACCTCCTTGAAATGGAGATCGCACACAACTTTCCTGCTCTGACTCGTCTCTTCTTTGACTCAAAGTCCGCCTCCATGGCTTGTCCCTGGTAGTGGTTTTCCCCATCTACAAATGCAAGCCCGCCACGGTGGATCTGGCGAGCTGCGGCCAGCAGTTCATCGATGGCATGAAATGCTAACTGGAAGCCTTCCTCGAAAATGCCCCTTACGAGGGGCTCACGCTCTCCTAACAATTCAAGGACATGGCAGTCCAGGGAGGAGAGTGCTTTTAATACGTTCTCCTTACTTGCCCTGCAATAGAAAAAAAAAATCGATTAATAAAGTTGTAGATCAGAATAAATATAGGTCTATATATATACCCTATGTGTACATCCTAGTATTTACCATTGATGACTTTCTTTTATTCCTAACATGAAAACAAATGCACTGTATTACTAATTTCTGTAGAAGTTAGACCCTAGAACCAACTTTATTTCATCCCACATAGAGCCTACATGTATCAAACTATAGGGAACGGTCATTTTTTGAACCACATGGGACTGAAGGATTTTCTTTTTTTTCTCTCTATGAGCAGGGGGCCAAAATTTTACATGATAAAGGGGGGGGGGCTGCCAGACCACTTAAACTCAGTGTGGGGGAGGGATGGATGGACACTTGAAAATTTACAGGGTGAACACAAAAATTTATGCCCCCCCCCCACTTTGATGAATAGTGACCAACCCCCCATAAAACTGAAGGATTTTCTATTCTTTTCTCTCTATGAGCAGGGGGCGAAAATTTTACATCAAAAAGGGGGGGGTGCCAGACCCCTTAAACTCAGTGTGGGGGGAGGGATGAATGAAAACCTGAAAATTTACAGGGTGAACACAAAAACTTATGCCCCCCCCCACCACTTTGATGAATAGTGACCGACCCCCTATAAAAGTGATGGTGATGGACATGCGATGTATACATGTTGGGTCGTAATAGGAATTCCTATAAACACATGTGTTTGCCTCCTGACCTACAAGGCAATGAACCAGATGCACCATAGATCCACCCCCACTGTCTGCTGCTGCTAGATCTAGTACAAATCACACTATCTTGCTTCAAAGAAGGCACTCCAAAAGTAACAGGCTACTGGTAAGAATTTTCATATTTTTCCCTTGTTCCATACATGCATTGACAAGACTTTGGTAGAGAACTGACTGAGGTGAGGTGTGGTAAATGGACACATGTATCTACGGGAGGGGGAGGGGGAGGGTGCCCACCCTATGCGACGTGAAAGTTTCGCCTGACCCACAGGCGTTTTTGCAAGAGAGGCCGATCTGACACGCCTGGCGCCGGTTGGCGTGTCAGGCGTATCAAATTGAAATGAGACTGGGGCCCGGGGCCCGGGCCAGACTGATGTCACTTGGAAGTGGGGGGAAGCTGGGCGGACGACCCGGGCGCACACCATCTAAGTGATGCACGGATAGCTGCCAAGCATTGCGTCACTACCCTCAGATAACCCAAACATATTTGTTCCAGTTTAAATTCACCCTGCGCATGTTTTAGACAAAAGGTGTACGCATATGCTGGCAAGACTAAAAGAAAAAAATCAGTGCGAAGGTGTAAAGCAATGTGTGGCCTACGAAAAATATCACCCTTCCAACGGGACGCGAACCCCAGCCGTCGTGGGGCGAAATCGGCCCTCTGCCTTGCACCTAATTTTAGCCGCTATTAGGGATGCCCCTGCTGACGGGTAGAGAATAATGCGTTCCAGAACGGCGAAAGTGTATAGGCCCACCTTACTATACTGGGGCCCTGCTCTGAAGCTAACCTATTACCAAGGGGAGCAGAGAAAGCACAGGGGATATCAGCTCTCCAGCAGGTGCTGACGTGTGGTGATAAAGACTGGAACTAAAATGATCAACTGGACTAATGTTGACGACCACAACTCTTGAATCGTTTACTGCAAACACAATATCTACGCACCAAAAGTTGACCCCCAAGATCTAGTATGTTCACCTGTTTGAATATTTATCTGTTGTTCATAGAAGAGAGCCTGAAATGGTTTAGCAAGCTGGGCAATTCCCGACAAGAACCGTTTATCGGTATATAGAATGACTATATACTTCAGGGTCACTGAGGCACACACAGATCCAAAACCCCATCTGTCATTCCGGTGCCTGTCCCCCTCCCAACATGTTTTCACCATGTGCAAATTAACATGAGTAGACTAAAGTTCTGGTGACAAGGGGTTTGTATTTTGTTATGCCCCCCATAAAAGGAGGTTTGAACTTTTGTTATGCCCCCCATAAAAGGGGGTCTGCACTTTTGTTATCCCCCCCCCTTCTCAAGGAAAAGTTTTGAATATTTTGTTATGCCCCCCCCACGAATTGATTGGTAATGATCACCCCCTAACCCTATGAGCTTTGAGATCACTTTTATACACTTTTGCAAATGTTGAAAATGTATGAATAGATGAAGTAAAGTCCAGTGTAAAGTCCAGTGTGTCCTCCTGTGTTGGTGATCAAAATCCTGAAAAAGAAATAAATAAAAGTTGTACTTACTCCATGTTGGCTGCACCCAGCTTGATCATGGCATCAGGTGGGACGGGATGGAACTGTTCAAGCACTGGGTTGATGAAGGGAGTCAGGTCTGGTTAATCTGCAAACTTTTCTGCCATTCTGAGACTTTGAAAGATCTGGACAGCAACCAGGGTAAACATTCCTTTTATGACCAAGGTGGTGGGAGGGTGTGTTTAAAAAATAGGAGGGAAACCCATTCCAGGGTGTGAATTCATTAGTGGGAAGGGGTAAGTGTATTGGAACCTTCCCATGATGTGAGGGGGGGGGTGTATACATGGGGTTGACAGGTGGTGAAGGGTAAGTCATGGTTGGTCACTGGAGTAGAGCCCTCTCCTGCCACCTAGAGGTCATGACCTCCCAGGGCATGAGCAACTCATATTTCCCATGGGCCCTCAGGTTGTAGGTGTATTTACTTTGCCGGTCATGGGTCACCCTACAACAAGTTAATGACTGACACTTGTATCAGTGACTCTCTCTCTCTCCAGACATCATGTCTGCATGTCCCTAGGGCAGGTATTTGTTAATAGGGTGTGCATTCTAACCCAAGACTGGGTTTACTTGGAGGTTCAGGCTAAATTCTCCTCTCAAAATAGACCCTTTTTGAAAGATTTGATGACATTGGAGTAAAGTTCTGTGATGACTGAATTATTGAGGTGTATTTTGCTATAGAATGTACATGTATATAAAAAAAATAGTGAAATTGTAACAGAATTAATACACTCCCTGGCAAGATGTATCATGATAGCAGGGAAAGTGCATCATGCTGACCCTCAGTATTGATTTACTTATAAAGGGTCGGCATGATGCATCAATGCAGCTGATCCGAGTTGCTCCCTGGCAAGATGTATCATGATAGCAGGGAAAGTGCATCATGCTGACCCTCAGCATTGATTTACTTATAAAGGGTCGGCATGATGCATCAATGCAGCTGATCCGAGTTGCTCCCTGGCAAGATGTATCATGATAGCAGGGAAAGTGCATCATGCTGACCCTCAGCATTGATTTACTTATAAAGGGTCGGCATGATGCATCAATGCAGCTGATCCGAGTTGCTCCCTGGCAAGATGTATCATGATAGCGGGGAGAGTGCATCATGCTGACCCTCAGTATTAATTTACTCATAAAGGGTCGGCATGATGCACCAATGCAGCTGATCTGAGTCAGTTACTAGTGCATCATGCTAACCCGATATGCTCATGTGGGTGATTTCATGTTGATGGTTTTCCTTCCCCATGTCGACATGATACACCCATGCAGGAGAATCATTAGTTTTGCCAGAGGGAGGTGGGTGTGAACAAAAAGGGAATTGAGTGTTGACATAGAGGTAAGTGAGTGTGGACAATGAGGGAGGTGGCTGTGGACATAGAGGGAAGTGAGAGTGGAGAAAGAGGGAGGTGGTGTGGACACAGAGGGCAGTGGGTGTGGACACAGAGGGAGGTGAGAGTGGATATAGAGGTGAGTGGGTGTGGACATAGAGGGAGATGAGAGTGGACACAAACGGATGTGAGTGTGGACATAGAGGGAGGGGAGAGTGGAAAAAGAGGGCAGTGGGTGTGGACAGAGAGGGAGGTGTTTATGGAAATAGAGGGGGATGAGAGTGGACACAAAGGGATGTGAGTGTGGGCATAGAGGGGAGTGAGAGTGGACACAGAGGGAAATGGATGTGGACATAGAGGGAGGGGAGAGTGGAAAAAGAGGGAGATGAGAGTGGACACAAAGGGATGTGAGTGTGGACATAGAGGTAGGTGGATGTGAACACAGAGTGAGGTGGGTGTTGACATAGAGGGAGGTTTATGTGGACAATGAGTGAGGTGGGTGCTGACATAGAGTAAGGTGGATGTGGACACAGAGGGAGGTGGGTGTGGACAAAGAGGCAAACGGATGTGGACATAGAGGGAGGGGAGAGTGGACACAAAGGGATGTGGACATAGAGGGAGGGGAGAGTGGACACAAAGGGATGTGAGTGTGGACAAAGAGGCAAATGGATGTGGACATAGAGGGAGGGGAGAGTGGACACAAAGGGATGTGGACATAGAGGGAGGGGAGAGTGGACACAAAGGGATGTGAGTATGGACAAAGAGGCAAATGGGTGTGGACATAGAGGGAGGGGAGAGTGGACACAAAGGGATGTGAGTGTGAACACAGAGGGATGTGAGTGTGGGCATAGAGGGAAGTGAGAGTGGAGAAAGAGTGAGGTGGTGTGAACACAGAGGGAGGTGGTGTGGACTAAAAGGTAAGTGGGTGTGGACAAAGAGGTAAGTGGGTGTGGACATAGAGGTGAGTGGGTGTGGACTAAAAGGTAAGTGGGTGTGGACAAAGAGGTTAGTGGGTGTGGATATAGAGAGAGGTGGGTGTGGATACAGAGGGGAGTGAGAGTGGGCATAGAGGGGAGTGAGAGTGGACAAAGAGGGAGATGGGTGTGGACAAAGAGGGAGGTTTATGTGAACATAGACGGAGATGAGAGTGGACACAAAGGGATGTGAGTGTGGACATAGAGGGAGGTGGATGTGAACACAGAGTGAGGTGGGTGTGGACATAGAGGGAGGTGGGTGTGGACACTGAGGGAGGTGGGTGTGGACAAAGAGGGAATTGGATGTGGACATAGAGGGAGGGGAGAGTGGACAAAGAGAGCAGTGGGTGTGGATAGAGAGGGAGGTGTATGTGGACATAGAGGGAGATGAGAGTGGGCACAAAGGATGTGAGTGTCAACACAGAGGGATGTGAGTGTGGGCATAGAGGGAGATGGGTGTGAACAAAGAGGGACGTGAGAGTGGACACAATGGGATGTGAGTGTGGACATAGAGGGAGGTGGATGTTACACAGAGTGAGGTGGGTGCTGACAGAGAGGGAGGTGAATGTGGACACCTCACTCTTTGTGCACACCGAACTCCCTCTATGTCCACATCTACCTCCCTCTATGTCCACACTCACATCCCTCTGTGTCCACTCTCATGTCCCTCTATGTTCACACCCATCTCCCTCTATGCCCACACTCACATCCCTCTGTGTTCACACTCACATCCTTTGTGTCCACTCTCATCTCCCTCTATGTCCACATACACCTCCCTCTCTATCCACACCCACTGCCCTCTTTGTCCACTCTCCCCTCCCTCTATGTCCACATCCAATTCCCTCTTTGTCCACACCCACCTCCCTCAGTGTCCACACCCACCTCCCTCTATGTCCACACCCACCTCACTCTGTGTTCACATCCACCTCCCTCTATGTCCACACTCACATCCCTTTGTGTCCACTCTCATCTCCGTCTATATTCACATAAACCTCCGTCTTTGTCCACACCCATCTCCCTCTTTGTCCACTCTCACTCCCCTCTATGCCCACTCTCACTCCCCTCTGTATCCACACCCACCTCTCTCTATATCCACACCCACTAACCTCTTTGTCCACACCCACTTACCTTTTAGTCCACACCCACTCACCTCTATGTCCACACCCACTTACCTCTTTGTCCACACCCACTTACCTTTTAGTCCACACCACCTCCCTCTGTGTTCACACCACCTCACTCTTTCTCCACTCTCACTTCCCTCTATGCCCACACTCACATCCCTCTGTGTTCACACTCACATCCCTTTGTGTCCACTCTCCCCTCCCTCTATGTCCACACCCATTTGCCTCTTTGTCCATACTCACATCCCTTTGTGTCCACTCTCCCCTCCCTCTATGTCCACATCCCTTTGTGTCCACTCTCCCCTCCCTCTATGTCCACATCCATTTGCCTCTTTGTCCACACTCACATCCCTTTGTGTCCACTCTCCCCTCCCTCTATGTCCACATCCCTTTGTGTCCACTCTCCCCTCCCTCTATGTCCACATCCGTTTGCCTCTTTGTCCACACCCACCTCCCTCTGTGTCCACATCCACCTTACTCTATGTCAGCACCCACCTCACTCATTGTCCACATAAACCTCCCTCTATGTCAACACCCACCTCACTCTGTGTTCACATCCACCTACCTCTATGTCCACACTCACATCCCTTTGTGTCCACTCTCATCTCCCTCTTTTTCCACTCTCCCCTCCCTCTATGTCCACATCCATTTCCCTCTGTGTCCACTCTCACTCCCCTCTATGCCCACACTCACATCCCTTTGTGTCCACTCTCACCCCCCTCTATTTCCATAAACACCTCCCTCTCTGTCCACACCCACTGCCCTCTTTTTCCACTCTCCCCTCCCTCTATGTCCACACTCACATCCGTTTGTGTCCACTCTCATCTCCCTCTATGTCCACACCCACTCACCTCTACATCCACTCTCACCTCCCTCTGTGTCCACACCCACTGCCCTCTGTGTCCACACCACCTCCCTCTTTCTCCACTCTCACTTCCCTCTATGTCCACAGCCACCTCCCTCATTGTCCACACTCACTTACCTCTATGTCAACACTCAATTCCCTTTTTGTTCACACCCACCTCCCTCTGGCAAAACTAATGATTCTCCTGCATGGGTGTATCATGTCGACATGGGGAAGGAAAACCATCAACATGAAATCACCCACATGAGCATATCGGGTTAGCATGATGCACTAGTAACTGACTCAGATCAGCTGCATTGGTGCATCATGCCGACCCTTTATGAGTAAATTAATACTAAGGGTCAGCATGATGCACTCTCCCTGCTATCATGATACATCTTGCCAGGAAGCAACTCGGATCAGCTGCATTGATGCATCATGCCGACCCTTTATAAGTAAATCAATACTGAGGGTCAGCATGATGCACTTTCCCTGCTATCATGATACATCTTGCCAGGGAGCAACTTGGATCAGCTGCATTGATGCATCATGCCGACCCTTTATAAGTAAATCAATACTGAGGGTCAGCATGATGCACTTTCCCTGCTATCATGATACATCTTGCCAGGGAGTGTATTAATTCTGTTACAATTTCACTATTTTTTTTATATACATGTACATTCTATAGCAAAATACACCTCAATAATTCAGTCATCACAGAACTTTACTCCAATGTCATCAAATCTTTCAAAAAGGGTCTATTTTGAGAGGAGAATTTAGCCTGAACCTCCAAGTAAACCCAGTCTTGGGTTAGAATGCACACCCTATTAACAAATACCTGCCCTAGGGACATGCAGACATGATGTCTGGAGAGAGAGAGAGTCACTGATACAAGTGTCAGTCATTAACTTGTTGTAGGGTGACCCATGACCGGCAAAGTAAATACACCTACAACCTGAGGGCCCATGGGAAATATGAGTTGCTCATGCCCTGGGAGGTCATGACCTCTAGGTGGCAGGAGAGGGCTCTACTCCAGTGACCAACCATGACTTACCCTTCACCACCTGTCAACCCCATGTATACACCCCCCCCCCTCACATCATGGGAAGGTTCCAATACACTTACCCCTTCCCACTAATGAATTCACACCCTGGAATGGGTTTCCCTCCTATTTTTTAAACACACCCTCCCACCACCTTGGTCATAAAAGGAATGTTTACCCTGGTTGCTGTCCAGATCTTTCAAAGTCTCAGAATGGCAGAAAAGTTTGCAGATTAACCAGACCTGACTCCCTTCATCAACCCAGTGCTTGAACAGTTCCATCCCGTCCCACCTGATGCCATGATCAAGCTGGGTGCAGCCAACATGGAGTAAGTACAACTTTTATTTATTTCTTTTTCAGGATTTTGATCACCAACACAGGAGGACACACTGGACTTTACACTGGACTTTACTTCATCTATTCATACATTTTCAACATTTGCAAAAGTGTATAAAAGTGATCTCAAAGCTCATAGGGTTAGGGGGTGATCATTACCAATCAATTCGTGGGGGGGGGCATAACAAAATATTCAAAACTTTTCCTTGAGAAGGGGGGGGATAACAAAAGTGCAGACCCCCTTTTATGGGGGGCATAACAAAAGTTCAAACCCCCTTTTATGGGGGGGCATAACAAAATACAAACCCCTTGTCAGCAGAACTTTAGTCTACTCATGTTAATTTGCACGTGGTGAAAACATGTTGGGAGGGGGACAGGCGCCGGAATGACAGATGGGGTTTTGGATCTCTGTGTGCCTCAGTGACCCTGAAGTATATAGTCATTCTATATACCGATAAACGGTTCTTGTCGGGAATTGCCCAGCTTGCTAAACCATTTCAGGCTCTCTTCAGAAAAATCTATGAACAACAGATAAATATTCAAACAGGTGAACATACTAGATCCTGGGGGTCAACTTTTGGTGCGTAGATATTGTGTTTGCAGTAAACGATTCAAGAGTTGTGGTCGTCAACATTAGTCCAGTTGATCATTTTAGTTCCAGTTTTTATCACCACACGTCAGCACCTGCTGGAGAGCTGATATCCCCTGTGCTTTCTCTGCTCCCCTTGGTAATAGGTTAGCTTCAGAGCAGGGCCCCAGTATAGTAAGGTGGGCCTATACACTTTCGCCGTTCTGGAACGCATTATTCTCTACCCGTCAGCAGGGGCATCCCTAATAGCGGCTAAAATTAGATGCAAGGCAGAGGGCCGATTTCGCCCCACGACGGCTGGGGTTCGCGTCCCGTTGGAAGGGTGATATTTTTCGTAGGCCACACATTGCTTTACACCTTCGCACTGATTTTTTTCTTTTAGTCTTGCCAGCATATGCGTACACCTTTTGTCTAAAACATGCGCAGGGTGAATTTAAACTGGAACAAATATGTTTGGGTTATCTGAGGGTAGTGATGCAATGCTTGGCAGCTATCCGTGCATCACTTAGATGGTGTGCGCCCGGGTCGTCCGCCCAGCTTCCCCCCACTTCCAAGTGACATCAGTCTGGCCCGGGCCCCGGGCCCCAGTCTCATTTCAATTTGATACGCCTGACACGCCAACCGGCGCCAGGCGTGTCAGATCGGCCTCTCTTGCAAAAACGCCTGTGGGTCAGGCGAAACTTTCACGTCGCATAGGGTGGGCACCCTCCCCCTCCCGTAGATACATGTGTCCATTTACCACACCTCACCTCAGTCAGTTCTCTACCAAAGTCTTGTCAATGCATGTATGGAACAAGGGAAAAATATGAAAATTCTTACCAGTAGCCTGTTACTTTTGGAGTGCCTTCTTTGAAGCAAGATAGTGTGATTTGTACTAGATCTAGCAGCAGCAGACAGTGGGGGTGGATCTATGGTGCATCTGGTTCATTGCCTTGTAGGTCAGGAGGCAAACACATGTGTTTATAGGAATTCCTATTACGACCCAACATGTATACATCGCATGTCCATCACCATCACTTTTATAGGGGGTCGGTCACTATTCATCAAAGTGGTGGGGGGGGGCATAAGTTTTTGTGTTCACCCTGTAAATTTTCAGGTTTTCATTCATCCCTCCCCCCACACTGAGTTTAAGGGGTCTGGCACCCCCCCTTTTTGATGTAAAATTTTCGCCCCCTGCTCATAGAGAGAAAAGAATAGAAAATCCTTCAGTTTTATGGGGGGTTGGTCACTATTCATCAAAAAAGGGGGGGGGGCATAAATTTTTGTGTTCACCCTGTAAATTTTCAAGTGTCCATCCATCCCTCCCCCACACTGAGTTTAAGTGGTCTGGCAGCCCCCCCCTTTATCATGTAAAATTTTGGCCCCCTGCTCATAGAGAGAAAAAAAAGAAAATCCTTCAGTCCCATGTGGTTCAAAAAATGACCGTTCCCTAGAGTTTGATACATGTAGGCTCTATGTGGGATGAAATAAAGTTGGTTCTAGGGTCTAACTTCTACAGAAATTAGTAATACAGTGCATTTGTTTTCATGTTAGGAATAAAAGAAAGTCATCAATGGTAAATACTAGGATGTACACATAGGGTATATATATAGACCTATATTTATTCTGATCTACAACTTTATTAATCGATTTTTTTTTTCTATTGCAGGGCAAGTAAGGAGAACGTATTAAAAGCACTCTCCTCCCTGGACTGCCATGTCCTTGAATTGTTAGGAGAGCGTGAGCCCCTCGTAAGGGGCATTTTCGAGGAAGGCTTCCAGTTAGCATTTCATGCCATCGATGAACTGCTGGCCACAGCTCGCCAGATCCACCGTAGCGGGCTTGCATTTGTAGATGGGGAAAACCACTACCAGGGACAAGCCATGGAGGCGGACTTTGAGTCGAAGAAGAGACGAGTCAGAGCAGGAAAGTTGTGTGCGATCTCCATTTCAAGGAGGTGGCTGTGCTGCAAACAAGGCCACTCTACGCTAACTCGTCTGAGGATCCTCCAAGGTATGGGTAATAAATATCTATTAGACATACAAGAACAAATGCCTGTAATGAACAAACGTCATAATTGAAAATGATCACAGGAATTTTTGTGTTTAGGTGTAAGGAATTACCCTGATTTAGTTTTACATTCATATCTTTGCAGAAGCGACGCTCCTATTGACCCTGCTGACCACTCGTCACCACCAACCAGTGAAGAAGGCTGTGACGACCCTGTCAGGTAAATATCAACACATTTAAACACGGGAAAATATCAAATAATTCAAATGGATAATCTGATGAGAACACAGATGATAAAAGACAATGACATTTTCCACGGTCAATACAATAGAGAATTTTCGTTATTGAGTTATTGAGATTTTTGTATCACTGCAGCATTGTCATCATAGAGGATAGTGATGAGACGTCCGTCCACCAAGAGACAGCTGGAGACCCGAGGTGAGAAATATTACTTGAACACCTTTCTTTCTTTTCTTTCAGAAAACAAATCCGATTACTCCAACTATGACATTTATCATCCATCAGCCATGACAATGGGATTATGAATTGGATGTCAAACATTTATGCATCACTCATCCTTTCTTTTCTGTGACAGGTCACCCCCTCTGTCTGCAGAAGACGAAGATGATACGATCCCCCCCCGGACAGGGATCTCCAAGGTAAGAATTATTTACTGCTCAAGCAAGACCCAAAATGCATCTCAGTGCTCCTTATAACATAACACTTGGTTCCATCAAAATTGAATTGAAACAAATATCATGTCAAGACTTCTATTGATAAATTTTTATGTCCATATCTCTGCAGCAGGGAAAACCTGGCAACAAGTCCCACAGTCTTCTCCGAACAGACATCAGTTGAAAGGTAAGAAATGTTACTCAATCTTCAAGATGATTATCTTTGTAAACATATTCAATTATTCTAACCATATTTTTCAATCCAAGAATCATAACAATGGAATTAAGCGTTGATTGTTTTATGTAAATCATGTATGCATGACTCAACCTTTCCCTTTTTTTCAAACTGTTATGACAGAACACCACCCACCTTCTTGGATGATAGAGAGAGGACTCCCTTGTACTCCCTGGACAGGAATCACCAGGGGAAGAATTATTCAATGCTCAAGAATGTTAACATATTTATCCATATACTCTTAGAGTAGATCACTAGGTTCCATCAAAGATTGGATTAAATGAAATGTTTCCATTTTCACATATATTAAACTGTGTTGCCCCCTCTTAAGTTCCACTTTCTTTCACTTTATCACAGATCTTCGTTGGAGCTGCCCCTAGAAGAGACCACGTCAAACATGGCTGACGTGGGGCTACAGCTAACAGGGGGAAAACTCTAAAGGAGTGTTTCACCTCTCCTGACTCCTCTCCATCATCCTCAAGCATTCCCCCAAGCAACCCTGCTGACCAATCATCACCACCATCCTCTCCATCCACCCCTTCAGAACCTGCCCAACACCTCGGCACCCAACACCAGCCTTATAACCTTCGATCCCCCACCCACAAAAGGTCCCCCTACGTCTCTCCACTAACAAGACCATCTCCTCCATCCATTTACTCCCCCAAGAATGTAGTGAGCACGGATGTAAACGACTTAATAAAACTGTCACCAGGTACCATGACAAGAGTCATGGACCATACCCGCCCCAAGATCGGGTATGGTCCATGACTCTCCAGATCGCCCATCCCACTCTTCACCCCTAAAAAGAAAAAGGATGAGCCTTGACAAAACAAAAGAGAAAACAACAATAGTCAGTGAAACCTTCCCTCCCCTTCGAATGGTCCCCTTCGTGAAATTAGTACGACTAACACCTCAAGCCATCGCCACAGCCTCCAACCCTCCTCCCTGCCACCCTCCTGCTTCGCCCTCTGACCTCCCTTCGTCACCGGACTTATTCCACACGTATCAGTGTGGATACTGTGCCAGAGAACTATTCTCTGAGGCCAGCCTGAGACGACATGAGGAGAAATGTCGGGTCAAGGACCCACAGCCCGGCACATCCCAGGCTGTGGTCCCCTTCAGTGATGACCACAGCACAGTGGCCTACTCCTCCTCCTCCTCATCTGGATCCAGCTCTCCCTCATCTGAGTCCTCCCACTCAGCTGATTCCAGCCCCTCCACCTCCTCCCGCTCATCCCATTCAAGGTCACCCCCCTATGCAGGATCCAGCCCCTCTGCCTCCTCCTCATCTGGATCCAGCTCTCCCTCATCTGGGTCCTCCCACTCAGCTGATTCCAGCCCCTCCACCTCCTCCCGCTCATCCCATTCAAGGTCACTCCCCTATGCAGGATCCAGCCCCTCCACCTCCTCCCGCTCATCCCATTCAAGGTCACTCCCCTATGCAGGATCCAGCCCCTCTGCCTCCTCCTCTTCCTCATCTGGATCCAGCTCCCCATCATCTGGATCCTCCCACTCAGCTGAATCTAGCCCCTCCACCTCCTCCTTCTCCTCATCACCCTCCTCGTCCAGGTCACCCCCCTTTATTCCACCCATCTCTCCCTTTCCAGAACTGGATTCTGAGTGGGTGGAGGAAAACCTCCCACACACCTCTCCCTCATCTGACTCTGATCCTCTCATGTCTCCCCAATCTGATCCCTTCCCACATCTCTACGCGGAGATCATGAAGGAAATCTACCTACCAGGTTTAAACTAACCCCCCTTCCCTGTATCTGCACATAAATATCATTGTAAATGTCTATGTATATTAAAATGATATTTATTGAAATCAAGTGTCTGGTTTTGTTTGCCTTATGCATATTTTATACGAAAACACAATGAAACAAAGACAATATCTATTATATCTATTTTATTCAAAATACAAACACAAATACTAATACAATCATACATAGTTATTTTAACAGTCCATTATAATTCATGCCACTTGATCAAGTGAAACGTCTTCATCATCAATACAATGGAATATACAGGATTCATTTTACACATGCATACATATATGTCAATAATCAAGATAACATAGTGTCTACCTAAACAACTATAGGTCTATATCTCATTCAGTGAAACATATTTATACAAAGTTGATCAAGCGCATATGTCAGTGTATTTAGATTAGCATCATGTACCTCACGCTGACACCACTTGATAAGCATAGCGGTGGCATTCATCTCACAACTACTCTCACGATTTTCGAAGGCGATAGCTTCAATATCCCAGTATGTGAATCCTAACAAAGGGGCAATACTTTTCCAGGCAGGCGCAAAATGTGAGGCAAGTCTGTAACAGTCAATTTGTTCAAATTTCCTCCATGGATATCTATGCTCTGGAAGTCTGAAACCCCTCTCAGAGTCATCATCATCATTTACACTCGTCTCAGTCTCATTCAAGGCAGTCCCATCTCCAGCCCTGAAAAGACACGCAAGACCTACGGTCATTCAGCATGCTCAATTTTACAATCCCACTTACCCAAATCATATTCAGGAGCATGATAAACAATACATTGAATCTACATTTCATTTTACACATTTTATTTCTTGCTGCATCTATTTATCATATAACATGAGCTATTTATTTTGGTCAATATTAGCTATATGGTCATTGCTTTCACCAAAGTATAACTTACCAAGTAGGCGCTGTATTTTTCTCTCCATTGGAAGTCGGCCACACACAAAACATATTGGACACTCAGCAGGAACATGTCCTTCCCTGTGACATATGAACACATGGTTCTTGAAGTAAGGCAGGTACTGATCCAGGTGCTTCTCCAAAAAGACTCTGAGCTTCCGGTATTGCTCATAGTTAAGCTTCAATCCATTACGGCCGGCAACTAGTTCAGCCTCAGGATCTCCCTCGTTGGCCTTCAGGGCAAACCAGTGCCTGATGGAAACACTACAGATGTCATGCTCAACTGTAATGAAGTACTGTCCGCCAATATGACAAGAAAATCCCAGGAAACATTCTCTGTCTGATATTTTCATTGCATTCTCAATTTCTCCAGCATTGGACTTTAGCAGGTAGAGGGCATCTAAGTCCAAAGTGACACTGTACCTCGACCCAGCACGTTGGTGTTTCTGAATCGAGTTTGTGTACCACAGTCCGATCCTTAGTTCCTCCTTTTCTGTGCTCCCTGGGCTGGTGTGAGGGCGGTCTATGTAAAGTCCCTTGCCGAGATCATACCACAGCTTGCTCTGTTCTTTTTCCTGCATCTCTGCTTCTTTCACACCCAAGTTCTGTCTCCACTCACTGGAGCACAAATAGGTTGTACCCTTCCGAAAAGACAAGTTAGATGGTGGCTTCTCAGTCCCATCTAGGTAGCAGACTCTGCTTGTCTTTTTGTGATCTCCCTCACTGACTTTATCTGAGGTGAAAGGTAAGGTGGGTAGTGCTCCTGGATGTGGTGTCTCAGGCATGAGAGTATCATCATCAAAGTTTATTGGCTTTGGTATCTGCAAGGATAAATTACTCCGCTTGGCTGACTTAGTAGACTTCTTCTTCACTTCAGGTAGAAGCTTTGCCTTCTTCCTGACAGGGGTCGTCAAGTCCTTTTTCTTCTTTTTAGCAGGAGTTGGCCCAGATTCGTCTGGGGTTGAACTTTCAGGCCCATTCATTTCCATCTCCTCATCTGTCTGAAGATTAGAACCAAACAGAAATATTATAGCTTGAGTTTTAAAGATTTATTAACTCAAGATCCTCAAAATTGTACACAGTTTAACATACAGCTTATTCAAGTGCTAGATATAGTGAACACTTACAGTTTGAAGGTAAACGCAAGGCATTGGTTGAGAATCCATCATCCTGTAGAGCTCCACTTCCTCCGGAGTAAGCTCCCTGTCATAGACAGGCTTGACATTGAAAGGGAAGTCGTCCATTGTAGCAGCAATGTTTGACTCAGAGGTAGGAACACAACTGAAAAGCAACTGGCTTGGGCCGGTTATTTTGACGATAGGAATAGCCACACCTCCTGTAGCCGCTTGACCAATGGCATGATAGAATCAATGGTGGTGCAATACTCATGGCACGGATGTCTGTGAGTTATCCGATGAAGCTTTCCGTTGAAGGTGCCACTCATGTGATCACGTGAGCAAAGCCTGCCAATCATCTAGCAGGCCACCCCACGCGCAAATGTAAGTCACCCACCCCAGGACAAGCCAACACCTACCTCCAGCTGCCGCCATCTTGAATTTCCAACTCCATACATTTACAGTCTACACTCATTTGTTCATTACTCGATTAATTATGAACTAATCAAAATAAAAACTCACACACAGATGCATACCCACATAAGGCATCATACCCTAAAACCATAGGTAATTCCATGCAATCAATGTGTTCCCACAGATGCTTTTAACATTTTGATATCTCACCAAAACACCCAAAAATTGCCCGACTTTGGACCACTAAATTCACTATTCACTTTAATATTCTCTCAACTTTTATTTCGGAATCTGGTACCTCAACATTTTCTCTACACATACATAGCTGAATCAAATCCAAACTCCTACTCCTTCACCCCAAAACTTGCCCTTAACCAAACTATGTCATTGTGTCACACACTATACTACTCAAGGGAGATTTGGGGTCAGCTACTGCTTCCAGGAGTACTAGTCCAACTATGGTGGCAGCCCCGCGGTGTGCGGCCATGTGTAGCGTCGTCAAACACGTTCATCTGAATTCAGGTCCACACCAAAGGATAGGAAAACCGGGACATGGAACTCCATTTGCTGCATGATTCATGTAGTCTCAGTACTTGGCCATCATGATGCACCAATGCAGTGCTGGTGGACATGCTCACAAGCAACGCACTTCACTCAGGCATTTAAGCAGAGGCCCGCAACAATGGGATGTTTTGACATCATATTCACCATGTGGTGGCTGTGCCTTATATATAGAATTGACCACCTATGGATATTCTCAGACAGTGGCAAGTGCAAGAACTAAAGAGAGTAGTTTTGGAACCCCGGGCAGGTGTCATTTGGCCAAATCCAGGCTGAGTCATAAACTCAGGATGAACCTTATCTCAGAGTGCACCTTATATGTGATTCTGAAGTAATTTGATATAGATGCTGAGTATGTTTGCTGCATTAATTTGTAGATTAATTGACCTCGCATGGGATTCTGTGTATATCAGTATATTTTACTTCCTTTAAATAGTAAATAAAACCTAAGTCAGGTTTTGGATTTTATCCACAGTTTATTACTTATTGAAAATTGACTGACACATCAGCACTGATGCAGTCAATATACTCTGCTTGTTCTTTATCATATCAACTCAATCATATAGGTTTTATATTGACTATTTCCTTCTTTGTTCAGTTGCATCTAGAAATCAACTGGACTACACTGAGCATGGCAAACCACAATGTCAACCGGATAAGGTCTAAAGCAGGCAGTTATCATAATTCATACCCTAAATGTAGGTAAAGTGTTTTATCATAACCAGGGAGAATCAGACGGGCCCAGATATCATTCAGACCTCCCCAGGCAGTTTCTGTCCTCCATCCGTTACTACACAGTGTACATGGATGAAAACCAGCCAAGAACAACATTTTGCTAGACAAATCACTGGCACATGAGAGCAACACGATTAAAATGTAATAAATATTACACATACACCACCTCATGTGCATGCACTCGGGCTAATGAAATCAAAGAGCTTTTTTAAATATGTTGTCCCATTGCTTTGCCATAGTCTATACCAGTGCTACAATATATGAAAAATGAAAGGTACATATATTATTGACTCTATCTCGTTTGTTCACATGTACAAAGGTTACTCATCACATGCACCTTTAGATACTTAGTACTACAAGGCAATGCTAGATGACCATGTGACGAGAGACATGCAAATAATGAGATGCCACAAAAATAGTTCAACTCATGAAATCATCCCCCATGATAGATTCACCTCAAACTAGAATTATATACATTAATCTACAAGTATATATACATTACTCATGCTTGCAAAAAGCTCAGCTCGTACCTTTTGGATCATTGAATCAATATTCTATCTTTGCTGTGAAAATGAGAGAGAAAGTATAAAATGCTCTAAATCTTCATGGCAACTTTAGAAACCACTTGTTCTGCATGGGTGACTTGACTTATATTTGTGAGTTAGTACTAAAAGAATACAACAATATAAAATGGCAGCCTATATCTAAAAACTATAGACATGGCTAAGTTATTTTATTGTTAATATGAACTCACTTGCATTTGTCACTCATTTCATTTCCCCCATGTCTATGTGATTCAAAGTTGTCCTAAGAAATGAAAGGCTACCAAAGAAATTAAATGAGATAATCATTGTCATGAAAAAGAGGCTACCTCTAGCAATATGTTTAAGCATTTTACTTCATCAGCATTGTGATACCACTCAAAATGTCTTATCTGAGATGTTAAAACTGAAATATGTAAAAATTACACATCAAATAAGAACTAAGCATTGTTGGAATTGTACTAAATTAAATGCCAATACAATAAATGACACATAATGTGAAAGGGCTTTCATCACTTTAAATAAGTTATTCATAAGGCTTTCCTCCTGACAGATATTGGAAAATACCATTTGAATAGGATCAGCATCTTAAGCTGGATACAATAGTTGAGAAATGTAACCAGTTGATGATGAAGTCATATTCATTCTAACTACATTCTGTCACATTTTAAGCATTTACAATCAATGGGAAGCCGAGATTTTTAGTGTATGCGACCTGACACCTCAATTAAAAAATGGGGAGCATGGTATATGGTACATGTTTTCATTTTTCTGACTTAAATCAATATTCATGAAAAGGTTTACATGATCCCTATCATTCCTTGTTGGCTTGGCTTCATTAGATTTATAGTAGGTTGAACTATTCCAAAACCAAAAAACATTCAACAAAACAATGCACCAAATCTATCACAATTGTAAATCGACCATTAAACATTGAAGGTTTACATATCTTAGGGGAAAATGAGAACTATCTACCAGACTTCCACAAACAGTCTAAGGATTTTACTGTCATTCATTGGAAAACGGTGGGATATTGGCATGTCATGGGTTTTGTCTAAATTGAAATGTGAGGCATCAAAGATACTGGCCAATACTATATCTACTTTAAGGATAATGTTTTGTGGAATTACAAATTACACTACAGGCAAGGTGTGGAATACCCAGGGGAAAAACATGAATTCAATAAACTACATGTAATATCACACCAGTGTCGTTTAAATAATGACAAAAATCGAAGACCAGGAATGTACATTATACCTCCTTAGCAACAAAATAGTTTGCCTTTCTAAGCGTTAAACTGTAAGGCTGGGATACATGTATCAATATACTTAATTCAGTTTCTATGCCTCATATATTTAATGAAATTGATGTCAAAAGACAACCTTTGAGTAATTTACTTTCGAAACGGCCAAAGTATATCTTGTCTTACAAATCAGCATGAGCATCCGCCTTCCTGCTCGCTTTGCTCAGGCTGGGCCTCCGGTGGTTTAAGATCAATATCTGGTCAACAGTTAAGGAACGTCTCCTAGAACAGTCTGCAATACACTGCTACTACATGAAAAAAATCAAGCAACACATTATTAGGGGTCAGAAATCAGGGAAACGGTCATGGTGTCAGACATAAGAGATGGTGCAGTTTCCTCGGAGAATAAGAAAGATGGGGGAAAACACACACAGAACTGCTGCCTATTAACTCAGGCCAATGGCACTTTATATCATCAGAAAAGTATAAATGATGTAAAGAACATTGCATAGCAACACGGTTACCCAGATATCTCATTTAATGAAGCTAAATGTTTTCTGCATATTTTGTTAGGTGGTGCTGATGGCTTCATGTATACGTTCACCTAGGATTATTTTATATTCTCAGATGTTTCATTGACCACGTTATTGTTAAACATCAAGATGCTGTGTGAGACATAGGATAAGTCACCAGGATATCATTTCCTTACGCTCCATCATAAATCTAAATATTGGTACCCGATGTCTCTTGTAACAAGACGCTATATGACTTGGTGCTCTTCTAACACTGAACCTACACCTGAGCAAAGTAAAGTCCTGCTATGAGTAGATGACCATCACAAAGGTTCACAGAGTTATGTCTGATACTGAGGGATAGCATGCACCATGGCGAGAGATGCCTACCTCAAAATAACAAGGCAAATTTGGCTCTGGCCACCAAGAATAGTAACAATAGTAGCCGCTGGCTTTTGATGCTCAAGACTGGAGAGCCAGGAATGTCTTCTGTATGTAGACACTCCAGTCCCACATGGGAAGACGATAGCACTGTACACAACAAATTGTCCCTTGATTTAACAACAATGGGGAGCCAAACATGGCCTAGCTTGTACAAAAAGGGATGGACTTTGAGCAAAGGAAAATGCTAGGGATGTTGTAAAAAGCACTACTGGTATGGCTCCTCACTGGCGCACTGACCAAATGATCACTTACAAAGCTTAGTGGTCAGCAGCAGATCGATAGCAAATGTGGTTTAGACAAATAGGAAAATTGAAAATGGCAGTCAATATTTATAACACACTCGCACAATGTAAGTGTATAGTCCAACACATATGCATTGTCTAGAGTAAAGCATTATACTGCACATGTCATTAGGTACATACATGACTTCTAATGTCGTCAAACTCACTATTTCATAGTTACTTCACCCCATCCTTTAGAACTAAACCCTCACAGGTGCAAAAAGCTTATCTGTACTTTTATATGAAATAACCTGATTGGTGATGAGAATCGTCGGCTTTACACTTGGTATCATCATTGAAACTTTGAAATGATCGCCACTCATGCCAAATAAGGTGGAATAGGAGTATATTGCTATCCTAGCAACATTTGCCCTAGCGTCTCTTGATGAGTCAATTTTGAGTCGAAAAAGAACGACTGAACTAAATGAAACCGGGCGCATTCAACCACAAATCCTCCTCACAACAGCCACCATTGGGGCTGTGTACAAATGACGTCATGCAGGAGGGGGGGAGGAGGGGTCCCACTCCCCATGAACAAGTATGACAAGAGGGGGAGGGGGGGGGTCATGGGCTGTATGACATCATGTCATTAAAAAATCACAAGTTGCTTAAGTTTTGACAAGAAAAAAAAGATTTGTAAAGGTAGGGAAGTTTAATGCATTCATCTGATATGAAATAACAATACAGGCATGCTTTCCTCAGACATCCCACTCAAAGAGTATCACTCCCATCAATGCCAGTGTTGGTCCACTACTCTATCGTACCCCTAACCCAGGCCCCATAACACTTTGAAATATCCTTTTAGTTGGACACGTTTTACCATACATAGGACCCCATGTATAGGTTGATCCTTGCAGGTAAGAAGCTCCCTGACCATGAGCATTTGTTAGAAAGCTTCAAAATGACCTAAATTCTATTCTATATGATATTTCACAATTCAAAAACCCATTGGTAACTTAAGGATTTCTCATTTCTTATCAACGGGCCCGAGGGCTGTCTATACGAAAAGTTTCCCCCAACAGGTCATTCTGACCTGCAGACCTTAATGTTCTGCAGGCCCGGACTGGCTTTGGCAGGACCGGATTCCTCAAGAACACAAGGTCTTGAGATTACCGATGGGGGGGGGGCGGGGGGTATCTCTGCATGACGTCATGTTAAAGGGGGGGTCAAGTGTTGTATGACGAAACATGACAAGGGGAAAGGGGGGGTCAAAAATGGTACAAAAAAGCATGATGTCATTTGTACACAGCCCCATTACAGATTCAGCATATAAGAGTCATACACAACAATTGACTACAGAATGCATCCTAGAGGTATTTCCTACAAAAAAGGACACATGTACCATTGATAAATGATAACAACAACCCTTATAACACTGCTAGTTCATCAGCCTTCCTTCCTATATCATATAGTGTTTTGGTGGAAACATGTGTTGATCATACACAAGGCATATTATCATGACACTCGGTAAAAGAATGATTCGCGAGAGGTGACTTTGCAGGCCAAGACATCGGAGGGCGATGTCCACATGGTGACACAGGGTGCGCAGTATAGCAGGCTTACAAGAGGGCAGCCCTCAGCAGGGGCAGGAGCTGCCCTCCTGGGTGGGTGAAGGAGGCTCCTGTTCATGATCGTGGAGCTTGATTTCAGCTGAGCAGTGGTTAAGGAAAAATCACATTTCAAGTAGTAGCATATTGTTCTGGTAAATTGATGGGTTTCTTAAAGATAAGAGACATTGTGAAATGAAAGCTGTAATGAGAAGATAGTGAAATGTCCTTATTGTATTTCTGTCACTGTCAGATGATGAATAACCCCCAAAAAAAACAGCATTGTCAAGACACTAATAAATGTCATACTTGTCAGATATGATCAAGCCCAATATGAAAATTAATCTTTCCAAAGGGACTTGTACGTTGCCCGCAACACTCCCAAGAGTTGTACAGTGCTGAATGCGTATAAGGTGTCACAATGCATTAAATACAGTCCTGATGGTAGACTTTGACTAACCACACCAGAGCTGCAGTCATGCCCCCTGAGGTCCCTATAGGGTGATGCAGTCCCAAAAGATCAGTATACAGCACCAATGAACAGGATGACAGCATCATAAGGCCCTTCAAGGATTAATGATGAGCTTGATGTGAGTGCATCATTATCTAATATTCCTTTGAAACTGTGGACCCTCACCCATACAATGTGGCTTTTGACTGAAGGAAGCCCAAGTTGTGCCTTACAGGACGTTCCAGTACTTGCTATAGGTGGGTCATATTCTGTATTCAGGGGTGTGAAATCCTAAAATCCATAGCCTCTGAAGCTACATTGCAATGATTTCCACTTCACATTTTTACATTAAATAAAGGTCATTTAGATAGTCAATTGCACATGTACCACCTTCTCCTGTACAAAGAGGCTTAAAAATACCACTGGGTTATTCAATTTTTTATATTCTTATGTCAATAGATCTATACAGTTGAAAAAATCCTAAGACCCCCTCCCCACATATAAATGGTTATTTATTTTCTCAGTGAATTTGCACAGATCTCAGGAACGATCCCTGTGAAAATCAAAACCGCGTTTCTGAGGAGATTTCACACCCCTGGTATTGAAGCATGGGAAAGTGCTCGGTGTATAACTCCAGATGTACTTTATATATCAGACATAAACTCAAGATGCACCTTATCTGCAGGGTTCACCTTATATGTGAAGTAAGTTAATATGCTGAGTGTGTATGCTGTGTTATGTTGTAGATTAAACTCAAATGGGATTCTGTGAATATCAAATATTTTACTTCTTAAATACCAAATAAAACACAAGTCAGATTTTGGATTTCATCCACAGTTTATTACTTAATGAAAATTGACTGACACATCGGCATTGATGCAGTCAATAGACTCCTCTTGTTCTTTATCATATCAACTCAATCATATAGGTTTTATATTGACTATTTCCTTCTTTGTTCAGTTGCATCTAGAAATCAACTGGACTACACGGAGCATGGCAAACCACAATGTCAACCGGATAAGGTCTAAAGCAGGCAGTTATCATAATTCATACCCTAAATGTAGGTAAAGTGTTTTATCATAACCAGGGAGAATCAGACGGGCCCAGATATCATTCAGACCTCCCCAGGCAGTTTCTGTCCTCCATCCGTTACTACACAGTGTACATGGATGAAAACCAGCCAAGAACAACATTGTGCTAGACAAATCACTGGCACATGAGAGCAACACGATTAAAATGTAATAAATATTACACATACACCACCTCATGTGCATGCACTCGGGCTAATGAAATCAAAGAGCTTTTTTACATATGTTGTCCCATTGCTTTGCCATAGTCTATACCAGTGCTACAATATATGAAAAATGAAAGGTACATATATTATTGACTCTATCTCGTTTGTTCACATGTACAAAGGTTACTCATCACATGCACCTTTAGATACTTAGTACTACAAGGCAATGCTAGATGACCATGTGACGAGAGACATGCAAATAATGAGATGCCACAAAAATAGTTCAACTCATGAAATCATCCCCCATGATAGATTCACCTCAAACTAGAATTATATACATTAATCTACAAGTATATATACATTACTCATGCTTGCAAAAAGCTCAGCTCGTACCTTTTGGATCATTGAATCAATATTCTATCTTTGCTGTGAAAATGAGAGAGAAAGTATAAAATGCTCTAAATCTTCATGGCAACTTTAGAAACCACTTGTTCTGCATGGGTGACTTGACTTATATTTGTGAGTTAGTACTAAAAGAATACAACAATATAAAATGGCAGCCTATATCTAAAAACTGTAGACATGGCTAAGTTATTTTATTGTTAATATGAACACTTGCATTTGTCACTCATTTCATTTCCCCCATGTCTATGTGATTCAAAATTGTCCTAAGAAATGAAAGGCTACCAAAGAAATTAAATGAGATAATCATTGTCATGAAAAAGAGGCTACCTCTAGCAATATGTTTAAGCATTTTACTTCATCAGCATTGTGATACCACTCAAAATGTCTTGTATAAGAACTAAGCATTGTTGGAATTGTACTAAATTAAATGCCAATACAATAAATGACACATAATGTGAAAGGGCTTTCATTACTTTAAATAAGTTATTCATAAGGCTTTCCTCCTGACAGATATTGGAAAATACCATTTGAATAGGATCAGCATCTTAATCTGGATACAATAGTTGAGAAATGTAACCAGTTGATGATGAAGTCATATTCATTCTACTACATTCTGTCACATTTTAAGCATTTACAATCAATGGGAAGCCGAGATTTTTAGTGTATGCGATCTGACACCTCAATTAAAAAATGGGGAGCATGGTATATGGTACATGTTTTCATTTTTCTGACTTAAATCAATATTCATGAAAAGGTTTACATGATCCCTTTCATTCCTTGTTGGCTTGGCTTCATTAGATTTATAGTAGGTTGAACTATTCCAAAACCAAAAAACATTCAACAAAACAATGCACCAAATCTATCACAATTGTAAATCGACCATTAAACATTGAAGGTTTACATATCTTAGGGGAAAATGAGAACTATCTACCAGACTTTCACAAACAGTCTAAGGATTTTACTGTCATTCATTGGAAAACGGTGGGATATTGGCATGTCATGGGTTTTGTCTAAATTGAAATGTGAGGCATCAAAGATACTGGCCAATACTATATCTACTTTAAGGATAATGTTTTGTGGAATTACAAATTACACTACAGGCAAGGTGTGGAATACCCAGGGGAAAAACATGAATTCAATAAACTACATGTAATATCACACCAGTGTCGTTTAAATAATGACAAAAATCGAAGACCAGGAATGTACATTATACCTCCTTAGCAACAAAATACTTTGCCTTTCTAAGCTTTAAACTGTAAGGCTGGGATACATGTATCAATATACTTAATTCAGTTTCTATGCCTCATATATTTAATGAAATTGATGTCAAAAGACAACCTTTGAGTAATTTACTTTCGAAACGGCCAAAGTATATCTTGTCTTACAAATCAGCATGAGCATCCGCCTTCCTGCTTGCTTTGCTCAGGCTGGGCCTCCGGTGGTTTAAGATCAATATCTGGTCAACAGTTAAGGAACGTCTCCTAGAACAGTCTGCAATACACTGCTACTCCATGAAAAAATCAAGCAACACATTATTAGGGGTCAGAAATCAGGGAAACGGTCATGGTGTCAGACATAAGAGATGGTGCAGTTTCCTCGGAGAATAAGAAAGATGGGGGAAAAACACACACAGAGCTGCTGCCTATTAACTCAGGCCAATGGCACTTTATATCATCAGAAAAGTATAAATGATGTAAAGAACATTGCATAGCAACACAGTTACCCAGATATCTCATTTAATGAAGCTAAATGTTTTCTGCATATTTTGTTAGGTGGTGCTGATGGCTCCATGTATACATTCACCTAGGATTATTTTATATTCTCAGATGTTTCATTGACCACGTTATTGTTAAACATCAAGATGCTGTGTGAGACATAGGATAATTCACCAGGATATCATTTCCTTACGCTCCATCACAAATCTAAATATTGGTACCCCGATGTCTCTTGTAACAAGACGCTATATAACTTGGTGCTCTTCTAACACTGAACCTACACCTGAGCAAAGTAAAGTCCTGCTATGAGTAGATGACCATCACAAAGGTTCACAGAGTTATGTCTGATACTGAGGGATAGCATGCACCATGGTGAGAGATGCCTACCTCAAAATAACAAGGCAAATTTGGCTCTGGCCACCAAGAATAGTAACAATAGTAGCCGCTGGCTTTTGATGCTCAAGACTGGAGAGCCAGGAATGTCTTCTGTATGTAGACACTCCAGTCCCACATGGGAAGACGATAGCACTGTACACAACAAATTGTCCCTTGATTTAACAACAATGGGGAGCCAAACATGGCCTAGCTTGTACAAAAAGGGATGGACTTTGAGCAAAGGAAAATGCTAGGGATGTTGTAAAAAGCACTACTGGTATGGCTCCTCACTGGCGCACTGACCAAATGATCACTTACAAAGCTTAGTGGTCAGAAGCAGATCGATAGCAAATGTGGTTTAGACAAATAGGAAAATTGAAAAAGGCAGTCAATATTTATAACACACTCTCACAATGTAAGTGTATAGTCCAACACATATGCATTGTATAGAGTAAAGTATTATACTGCACATGTCATTAGGTACATACATGACTTCTAATGTCGTCAAACTCACTATTTCATAGTTACTTCACCCCATCCTTTAGAACTAAACCCTCACAGGTGCAAAAAGCTTATCTGTACTTTTATATGAAATAACCTGATTGGTGATGAGAATCGTCGGCTTTACACTTGGTATCATCATTGAAACTTTGAAATGATCGCCACTCATGCCAAATAAGGTGGAATAGGAGTATATTGCTATCCTAGCCACATTTGCCCTAGCGTCTCTTGATGAGTCAATTTTTATGGCATTGGTACCATAGAAAAAGAACGACTGAACTAAATGAAACCGGGCGCATTCGACCACAAATCCTCCTCACAACAGCCACCATTACAGATTCAGCATATAAGAGTCATACACAACAATTGACTACAGAATGCATCCTAGAGGTATTTCCTACAAAAAAGGACACATGTACCATTGATAAATGATAACAACAACCCTTATAACACTGCTAGTTCATCAGCCTTCCTTCCTATATCATATAGTGTTTTGGTGGAAACATGTGTTGATCATACACAAGGCATATTATCATGACACTCGGTAAAAGAATGATTCGCGAGAGGTGACTTTGCAGGCCAAGACATCGGAGGGCGATGTCCACATGGTGACACGGGGTGCGCAGTATAGCAGGCTTACAAGAGGGCAGCCCTCAGCAGGGGCAGGAGCTGCCCTCCTGGGTGGGTGACGGAGGCTCCTGTTCATGATCGTGGAGCTTGATTTCAGCTGAGCAGTGGTTAAGGAAAAATCATATTTCAAGTAGTAGCATATTGTTCTGGTAAATTGATGGGTTTCTTAAAGATAAGAGACATTGTGAAATGAAAGCTATAATGAGAAGATAGTGAAATGTCCTTATTGTATTTCTGTCACTGTCAGATGATGAATAACCCCCAAAAAAAACAGCATTGTCAAGACACTAATAAATGTCATACTTGTCAGATATGATCAAGCCCAATATGAAAATTAATCTTTCCAAAGGGACTTGTACGTTGCCCGCAACACTCCCAAGAGTTGTACAGTGCTGAATGCGTATAAGGTGTCACAATGCATTAAATACAGTCCTGATGGTAGACTTTGACTAACCACACCAGAGCTGCAGTCATGCCCCCTGAGGTCCCTATAGGGTGATGCAGTCCCAAAAGATCAGTATACAGCACCAATGAACAGGATGACAGCATCATAAGGCCCTTCAAGGATTAATGATGAGCTTGATGTGAGTGCATCATTATCTAATATTCCTTTGAAACTGTGGACCCTCACCCATACAATGTGGCTTTTGACTGAAGGAAGCCCAAGTTGTGCCTTACAGGACGTTCCAGTACTTGCTATAGGTGGGTCATATTCTGTATTCAGGGGTGTGAAATCCTAAAATCCATAGCCTCTGAAGCTACATTGCAATGATTTCCACTTCACATTTTTACATTAAATAAAGGTCATTTAGATAGTCAATTGCACATGTACCACCTTCTCCTGTACAAAGAGGCTTAAAAATACCACTGGGTTATTCAATTTTTTATATTCTTATGTCAATAGATCTATACAGTTGAAAAAATCCTAAGACCCCCTCCCCACATATAAATGGTTATTTATTTTCTCAGTGAATTTGCACAGATCTCAGGAACGATCCCTGTGAAAATCAAAACCGCGTTTCTGAGGAGATTTCACACCCCTGGTATTGAAGCATGGGAAAGTGCTCGGTGTATAACTCCAGATGTACTTTATATATCAGACATAAACTCAAGATGCACCTTATCTGCAGGGTTCACCTTATATGTGAAGTAAGTTAATATGCTGAGTGTGTATGCTGTGTTATGTTGTAGATTAAACTCAAATGGGATTCTGTGAATATCAAATATTTTACTTCTTAAATACCAAATAAAACACAAGTCAGATTTTGGATTTCATCCACAGTTTATTACTTAATGAAAATTGACTGACACATCGGCATTGATGCAGTCAATAGACTCCTCTTGTTCTTTATCATATCAACTCAATCATATAGGTTTTATATTGACTATTTCCTTCTTTGTTCAGTTGCATCTAGAAATCAACTGGACTACACGGAGCATGGCAAACCACAATGTCAACCGGATAAGGTCTAAAGCAGGCAGTTATCATAATTCATACCCTAAATGTAGGTAAAGTGTTTTATCATAACCAGGGAGAATCAGACGGGCCCAGATATCATTCAGACCTCCCCAGGCAGTTTCTGTCCTCCATCCGTTACTACACAGTGTACATGGATGAAAACCAGCCAAGAACAACATTGTGCTAGACAAATCACTGGCACATGAGAGCAACACGATTAAAATGTAATAAATATTACACATACACCACCTCATGTGCATGCACTCGGGCTAATGAAATCAAAGAGCTTTTTTACATATGTTGTCCCATTGCTTTGCCATAGTCTATACCAGTGCTACAATATATGAAAAATGAAAGGTACATATATTATTGACTCTATCTCGTTTGTTCACATGTACAAAGGTTACTCATCACATGCACCTTTAGATACTTAGTACTACAAGGCAATGCTAGATGACCATGTGACGAGAGACATGCAAATAATGAGATGCCACAAAAATAGTTCAACTCATGAAATCATCCCCCATGATAGATTCACCTCAAACTAGAATTATATACATTAATCTACAAGTATATATACATTACTCATGCTTGCAAAAAGCTCAGCTCGTACCTTTTGGATCATTGAATCAATATTCTATCTTTGCTGTGAAAATGAGAGAGAAAGTATAAAATGCTCTAAATCTTCATGGCAACTTTAGAAACCACTTGTTCTGCATGGGTGACTTGACTTATATTTGTGAGTTAGTACTAAAAGAATACAACAATATAAAATGGCAGCCTATATCTAAAAACTGTAGACATGGCTAAGTTATTTTATTGTTAATATGAACACTTGCATTTGTCACTCATTTCATTTCCCCCATGTCTATGTGATTCAAAATTGTCCTAAGAAATGAAAGGCTACCAAAGAAATTAAATGAGATAATCATTGTCATGAAAAAGAGGCTACCTCTAGCAATATGTTTAAGCATTTTACTTCATCAGCATTGTGATACCACTCAAAATGTCTTGTATAAGAACTAAGCATTGTTGGAATTGTACTAAATTAAATGCCAATACAATAAATGACACATAATGTGAAAGGGCTTTCATTACTTTAAATAAGTTATTCATAAGGCTTTCCTCCTGACAGATATTGGAAAATACCATTTGAATAGGATCAGCATCTTAATCTGGATACAATAGTTGAGAAATGTAACCAGTTGATGATGAAGTCATATTCATTCTACTACATTCTGTCACATTTTAAGCATTTACAATCAATGGGAAGCCGAGATTTTTAGTGTATGCGACCTGACACCTCAATTAAAAAATGGGGAGCATGGTATATGGTACATGTTTTCATTTTTCTGACTTAAATCAATATTCATGAAAAGGTTTACATGATCCCTTTCATTCCTTGTTGGCTTGGCTTCATTAGATTTATAGTAGGTTGAACTATTCCAAAACCAAAAAACATTCAACAAAACAATGCACCAAATCTATCACAATTGTAAATCGACCATTAAACATTGAAGGTTTACATATCTTAGGGGAAAATGAGAACTATCTACCAGACTTTCACAAACAGTCTAAGGATTTTACTGTCATTCATTGGAAAACGGTGGGATATTGGCATGTCATGGGTTTTGTCTAAATTGAAATGTGAGGCATCAAAGATACTGGCCAATACTATATCTACTTTAAGGATAATGTTTTGTGGAATTACAAATTACACTACAGGCAAGGTGTGGAATACCCAGGGGAAAAACATGAATTCAATAAACTACATGTAATATCACACCAGTGTCGTTTAAATAATGACAAAAATCGAAGACCAGGAATGTACATTATACCTCCTTAGCAACAAAATACTTTGCCTTTCTAAGCGTTAAACTGTAAGGCTGGGATACATGTATCAATATACTTAATTCAGTTTCTATGCCTCATATATTTAATGAAATTGATGTCAAAAGACAACCTTTGAGTAATTTACTTTCGAAACGGCCAAAGTATATCTTGTCTTACAAATCAGCATGAGCATCCGCCTTCCTGCTCGCTTTGCTCAGGCTGGGTCTCCGGTGGTTTCAGATCAATATCTGGTCAACAGTTAAGGAACGTCTCCTAGAACAGTCTGCAATACACTGCTACTACATGAAAAAAATCAAGCAACTCATTATTAGGGGTCAGAAATCAGGGAAACGGTCATGGTGTCAGACATAAGAGATGGTGCAGTTTCCTCGGAGAATAAGAAAGATGGGGGAAAAACACACACAGAACTGCTGCCTATTAACTCAGGCCAATGGCACTTTATATCATCAGAAAAGTATAAATGATGTAAAGAACATTGCATAGCAACACAGTTACCCAGATATCTCATTTAATGAAGCTAAATGTTTTCTGCATATTTTGTTAGGTGGTGCTGATGGCTTCATGTATACGTTCACCTAGGATTATTTTATATTCTCAGATGTTTCATTGACCACGTTATTGTTAAACATCAAGATGCTGTGTGAGACATAGGATAAGTCACCAGGATATCATTTCCTTACGCTCCATCATAAATCTAAATATTGGTACCCCAACGTCTCTTGTAACAAGACGCTATATAACTTGGTGCTCTTCTAACACTGAACCTACACCTGAGCAAAGTAAAGTCCTGTTATGAGTAGATGACCATCACAAAGGTTCACAGAGTTATGTCTGATACTGAGGGATAGCATGCACCATGGTGAGAGATGCCTACCTCAAAATAACAAGGCAAATTTGGCTCTGGCCACCAAGAATAGTAACAATAGTAGCCGCTGGCTTTTGATGCTCAAGACTGGAGAGCCAGGAATGTCTTCTGTATGTAGACACTCCAGTCCCACATGGGAAGACGATAGCACTGTACACAACAAATTGTCCCTTGATTTAACAACAATGGGGAGCCAAACATGGCCTAGCTTGTACAAAAAGGGATGGACTTTGAGCAAAGGAAAATGCCAGGGATGTTGTAAAAAGCACTACTGGTATGGCTCCTCACTGGCGCACTGACCAAATGATCACTTACAAAGCTTAGTGGTCAGCAGCAGATCGATAGCAAATGTGGTTTAGACAAATAGGAAAATTGAAAATGGCAGTCAATATTTATAACACACTCGCACAATGTAAGTGTGTAGTCCAACACATATGCATTGTCTAGAGTAAAGTATTATACTGCACATGTCATTAGGTACATACATGACTTCTAATGTCGTCAAACTCACTATTTCATAGATACTTCACCCCATCCTTTAGAACTAAACCCTCACAGGTGCAAAAAGCTTATCTGTACTTTTATATGAAATAACCTGATTGGTGATGAGAATCGTCGGCTTTACACTTGGTATCATCATTGAAACTTTGAAATGATCGCCACTCATGCCAAATAAGGTGGAATAGGAGTACATTGCTATCCTAGCAACATTTGCCCTAGCGTCTCTTGATGAGTCAATTTTGAGTCGAAAAAGAACGACTGAAATAAATGAAACCGGGCGCATTCAACCACAAATCCTCCTCACAACAGCCACCATTGGGGCTGTGTACAAATGACGTCATGCAGGAGGGGGGGAGGAGGGGTCCCACTCCCCATGAACAAGTATGACAAGAGGGGGAGGGGGGCGTCATGGGCTGTATGACATCATGTCATTAAAAAATCACAAGTTGCTTAAGTTTTGACAAGAAAAAAAAGATTTGTAAAGGTAGGGAAGTTTAATGCATTCATCTGATATGAAATAACAATACAGGCATGCTTTCCTCAGACATCCCACTCAAAGAGTATCACTCCCATCAATGTCAGTGTTGGTCCACTACTCTATCGTACCCCTAACCCAGGCCCCATAACACTTTGAAATACCCTTTTAGTTGGACACGTTTTACCATACATAGGACCCCATGTATAGGTTGATCCTTGCAGGTAAGAAGCTCCCTGACCATGAGCATTTGGTAGAAAGCTTCAAAATGACCCAAATTCTATTCTATATGATATTTCACAATTCAAAAACCCATTGGTAACTTAAGGATTTCTCATTTCTTATCAACGGGCCCAAGGGCTGTCTATACGAAAAGTTTCCCCACACAGGTCATTCTGTCCTGCAGACCTTAATGTTCTGCAGGCCCGGACTGGCTTTGGCAGGACCGGATTCCTCAAGAACACAAGGTCTTGAGATTACCGACGGGGGGGGGGGGGGCGGGGGGTATCTCTGCATGACGTCATGTTAAAGGGGGGGTCAAGTGTTGTATGACGAAACATGACAAGGGGGGAGGGGGGGTCAAAAATGGTACAAAAAAGCATGACGTCATTTGTACACAGCCCCATTACAGATTCAGCATATAAGAGTTATACACAACAATTGACTACAGAATGCATCCTAGAGGTATTTCCTACAAAAAAGGACACATGTACCATTGATAAATGATAACAACAACCCTTATAACACTGCTAGTTCATCAGCCTTCCTTCCTATATCATATAGTGTTTTGGTGGAAACATGTGTTGATCATACACAAGGCATATTATCATGACACTCGGTAAAAGAATGATTCGCGAGAGGTGACTTTGCAGGCCAAGACATCGGAGGGCGATGTCCACATGGTGACACAGGGTGCGCAGTGTAGCAGGCTTACAAGAGGGCAGCCCTCAGCAGGGGCAGGAGCTGCCCTGCTGGGTGGGTGAAGGAGGCTCCTGTTCATGATCGTGGAGCTTGATTTCAGCTGAGCAGTGGTTAAGGAAAAATCACATTTCAAGTAGTAGCATATTGTTCTGGTAAATTGATGGGTTTCTTAAAGATAAGAGACATTGTGAAATGAAAGCTGTAATGAGAAGATAGTGAAATGTCCTTATTGTATTTCTGTCACTGTCAGATGATGAATAACCCCCCCCCAAAAAAAAAACAGCATTGTCAAGACACTAATAAATGTCATACTTGTCAGATATGATCAAGCCCAATATGAAAATTAATCTTTCCAAAGGGACTTGTACATTGCCCGCAACACTCCCAAGAGTTGTACAGTGCTGAATGCGCATAAGGTGTCACAATGCATTAAATACAGTCCTGATGGTAGACTTTGACTAACCACACCAGAGCGGCAGTCATGCCCCCTGAGGTCCCTATAGGGTGATGCAGTCCCAAAAGATCAGTATACAGCACCAATGAACAGGATGACAGCATCATAAGGCCCTTCAAGGATTAATGATGAGCTTGATGTGAGTGCATCATTATCTAATATTCCTTTGAAACTGTGGACCCTCACCCATACAATGTGGCTTTTGGCTGAAGGAAGCCCAGGTTGTGCCTTACAGGACGTTCCAGTACTCGCTATAGGTTGGTCATATTCTGTATTCAGGGGTGTGAAATCCTAAAATCCATTTCCTCTGAAGCTACTTTGCAATGATTTCCACTTCACATTTTTACATTAAATAAAGGTCATTTAGATAGTCAATTGCACATGTACCACCTTCTCCTGTACAAAGAGGCTAAAAAATACCACTGGGTTATTCAATTTTTTATATTCTTATGTAAATAGATCTATACAGTTGAAAAAATCCTAAGACCCCCTTCCCACATATAAATGGTTATTTATTTTCTCAGTGAATTTGCACAGATCTCAGGAACGATCCCTGTGAAAATCAAAACCGCGTTTCTGAGGAGATTTTGAAGCATGGGAAAGTGCTCGGTGTATAACTCCAGATGTACTTTATATATCATAAACTCAAGATGCACCTTATCTGCAGGGTTCACCTTATATGTGAAGTAAGTTAATATGCTGAGTGTGTATGCTGTGTTATGTTGTAGATTAAACTCAAATGGGATTCTGTGAATATCAAATATTTTACTTCTTAAATACCAAATAAAACACAAGTGAGATTTTGGATTTCATCCACAGTTTATTACTTAATGAAAATTGACTGACACATCGGCATTGATGCAGCCAATAGACTCTGCTTGTTCTTTATCATATCAACTCAATCATATAGGTTTTATATTGACTATTTCCTTCTTTGTTCAGTTGCATCTAGAAATCAACTGGACTACACGGAGCATGGCAAACCACAATGTCAACCGGATAAGGTCTAAAGCAGGCAGTTATCATAATTCATACCCTAAATGTAGGTAAAGTGTTTTATCATAACCAGGGAGAATCAGATGGGCTAGATATCATTCAGACCTCCCCAGGCAGTTTCTGTCCTCCATCCGTTACTACACAGTGTACATGGATGAAAACCAGCCAAGAACAACATTGTGCTAGACAAATCACTGGCACATGAGAGCAAGACGATTAAAATGTAATAAATATTACACATACACCACCTCATGTGTATGCACTCTGGCTAATGAAATCAAAGAGCTTTTTTAAATATGTTGTCCCATTGCTTTGCCATAGTCTATACCAGTGCTACAATATATGAAAAATGAAAGGTACATATATTATTGACTCTATCTCGTTTGTTCACATGTACAAAGGTTACTCATCACATGCACCTTTAGATACTTAGTACTACAAGGCAATGCTAGATGACCATGTGACGAGAGACATGCAAATAATGAGATGCCACAAAAATAGTTCAACTCATGAAATCATCCCCCATGATAGATTCACCTCAAACTAGAATTATATACATTAATCTACAAGTATATATACATTACTCATGCTTGCAAAAAGCTCAGCTCGTACCTTTTGGATCATTGAATCAATATTCTATCTTTGCTGTGAAAATGAGAGAGAAAGTATAAAATGCTCTAAATCTTCATGGCAACTTTAGAAACCACTTGTTCTGCATGGGTGACTTGACTTATATTTGTGAGTTAGTACTAAAAGAATACAACAATATAAAATGGCAGCCTATATCTAAAAACTATAGACATGGCTAAGTTATTTTATTGTTAATATGAACTCACTTGCATTTGTCACTCATTTTATTTCCCCCATGTCTATGTGATTCAAAGTTGTCCTAAGAAATGAAAGGCTACCAAAGAAATTAAATGAGATAATCATTCTCATGAAAAAGAGGCTACCTCTAGCAATATGTTTAAGCATTTTACTTCATCAGCATTGTGATACCACTCAAAATGTTTTATCTGAGATGTTAAAACTGAAATATGTAAACATTACACATCAAATAAGAACTAAGCATTGTTGGAATTGTAGTAAATTAAATGCCAATACAATAAATGACACATAATGTGAAAGGGCTTTCATTACTTTAAATAAGTTATTCATAAGGCTTTCCTCCTGACAGATATTGGAAAATACCATTTGAATAGGATCAGCATCTTAATCTGGATACAATAGTTGAGAAATGTAACCAGTTGATGATGAAGTCATATTCATTCTACTACATTCTGTCACATTTTAAGCATTTACAATCAATGGGAAGCCGAGATTTTTAGTGTATGCGACCTGACACCTCAATTAAAAAATGGGGAGCATGGTATATGGTACGTTTTCATTTTTCTGACTTAAATCAATATTCATGAAAAGGTTTACATGATCCCTTTCATTCCTTGTTGGCTTGGCTTCATTAGATTTATAGTAGGTTGAACTATTCCTAAACCAAAAAACATTCAACAAAACAATGCACCAAATCTATCACAATTGTAAATCGACCATTAAACATTGAAGGTTTACATATCTTAGGGGAAAATGAGAACTATCTACCAGACTTTCACAAACAGTCTAAGGATTTTACTGTCATTCATTGGAAAACGGTGGGATATTGGCATGTCATGGGTTTTGTCTAAATTGAAATGTGAGGCATCAAAGATACTGGCCAATACTATATCTACTTTAAGGATAATGTTTTGTGGAATTACAAATTACACTACAGGCAAGGTGTGGAATACCCAGGGGAAAAACATGAATTCAATAAACTACATGTAATATCACACCAGTGTCGTTTAAATAATGACAAAAATCGAAGACCAGGAATGTGCATTATACCTCCTTAGCAACAAAATACTTTGCCTTTCTAAGCGTTAAACTGTAAGGCTGGGATACATGTATCAATATACTTAATTCAGTTTCTATGCCTCATATATTTAATGAAATTGATGTCAAAAGACAACCTTTGAGTAATTTACTTTCGAAACGGCCAAAGTATATCTTGTCTTACAAATCAGCATGAGCATCCGCCTTCCTGCTCGCTTTGCTCAGGCTGGGCCTCCGGTGGTTTAAGATCAATATCTGGTCAACAGTTAAGGAACGTCTCCTAGAACAGTCTGCAATACACTGCTACTACATGAAAAAAATCAAGCAACTCATTATTAGGGGTCAGAAATCAGGGAAACGGTCATGGTGTCAGACATAAGAGATGGTGCAGTTTCCTCGGAGAATAAGAAAGATGGGGGAAAAACACACACAGAACTGCTGCCTATTAACTCAGGCCAATGGCACTTTATATCATCAGAAAAGTATAAATGATGTAAAGAACATTGCATAGCAACACAGTTACCCAGATATCTCATTTAATGAAGCTAAATGTTTTCTGCATATTTTGTTAGGTGGTGCTGATGGCTTCATGTATACATTCACCTAGGATTATTTTATATTCTCAGATGTTTCATTGACCACGTTATTGTTAAACATCAAGATGCTGTGTGAGACATAGGATAAGTCACCAGGATATCATTTCCTTACGCTCCATCATAAATCTAAATATTGGTACCCCAACGTCTCTTGTAACAAGACGCTATATAACTTGGTGCTCTTCTAACACTGAACCTACACCTGAGCAAAGTAAAGTCCTGTTATGAGTAGATGACCATCACAAAGGTTCACAGAGTTATGTCTGATACTGAGGGATAGCATGCACCATGGCGAGAGATGCCTACCTCAAAATAACAAGGCAAATTTGGCTCTGGCCACCAAGAATAGTAACAATAGTAGCCGCTGGCTTTTGATGCTCAAGACTGGAGAGCCAGGAATGTCTTCTGTATGTAGACACTCCAGTCCCACATGGGAAGACGATAGCACTGTACACAACAAATTGTCCCTTGATTTAACAACAATGGGCAGCCAAACATGGCCTAGCTTGTACAAAAAGGGATGGACTTTGAGCAAAGGAAAATGCTAGGGATGTTGTAAAAAGCACTACTGGTATGGCTCCTCACTGGCGCACTGACCAAATGATCACTTACAAAGCTTAGTGGTCAGCAGCAGATCGATAGCAAATGTGGTTTAGACAAATAGGAAAATTGAAAATGGCAGTCAATATTTATAACACACTCGCACAATGTAAGTGTATAGTCCAACACATATGCATTGTCTAGAGTAAAGTATTATACTGCACATGTCATTAGGTACATACATGACTTCTAATGTCGTCAAACTCACTATTTCATAGTTACTTCACCCCATCCTTTAGAACTAAACCCTCACAGGTGCAAAAAGCTTATCTGTACTTTTATATGAAATAACCTGATTGGTGATGAGAATCTTCGGCTTTACACTTGGTATCAACATTGAAACTTTGAAATGATCGCCACTCATGCCAAATAAGGTGGAATAGGAGTACCATTGCTATCCTAGCAACATTTGCCCGAGCGTCTCTTGATGAGTCAATTTTTATGGCATTGATACCATAGAAAAAGAACGACTGAACTAAATGAAACCGGGTGCATTCCACCACAAATCCTCCTCACAACAGCCACCATTACAGATTCAGCATATAAGAGTCATACACAACAATTGACTACAGAATGCATCCTAGAGGTATTTCCTACAAAAAAGGACACATGTACCATTGATAAATGATAACAACAACCCATATAACGATGCTAGTTCATCAGCCTTCCTTCCTATATCATATAGTGTTTTGGTGGAAACATGTGTTGATCATACACAAGGCATATTATCATGACACTCGGTAAAAGAATGATTCGCGAGAGGTGACTTTGCAGGCCAAGACATCGGAGGGCGATGTCAACATGGTGACGCGGGGTGCGGGGTGTAGGAGGCTTACAGGAGGGCAGCCCTCAGCAGGGGCAGGAGCTGCCCTCCTGGGTGGGTGACGGAGGCTCCTGTTCATGCTCGTGGAGCTTGATTTCAGCTGAGCAGCAGTTAAGGAAAAATCACAATTCAAATAGTAGCATAGTGTTATTATTATTGATGGGTTTCTTACAGATATGAAACATAGTTAAATGAAAGCTGTAATGAGAAGATAAAGTGTTATGTCCTTATTGCATTTCTGTCACTGTCAGATGATGAATCACCAACCATAGAATTGTCAAGACAAAAGTAGCCTATGATGCTCTAATTATGAGATGTGATGGTCACAAACTGAAAATTAATCCTTCCAAAGAGTCTTTTTTATATCAATTATAATACACTAAATTACCTTCTTCAATCACCTATTTTTCGACTGGTACAAACTGTTCTTGAAAACACTAGGGAATAATGCACGGGGCATGGCTGTGGGAGTGCTCTAGACTCCCACTCCTATAAGGCCCCTCGATGTCTCAATACAGTCTAGAGCAAGACCACAGCCATGACCAAGTGCATTATTCCCGTTATAACACAGAAAAAAAAATAACCCATCAGCCACCTGACAACACATGAATATCAACTGTGAAGTCTAAAGGTGAGATGAAGCTAACCTCCTTTGCCAGGAGTGCATTATCCATCCAGATAATGCATGGCCAATCAGCCAATCAGAACACAGCATTCAGGATAATGCACTCTGACTTTGCCCAGCAGTGTTATAACAGTGACTACCAAATCAATGTGAATAACCAGGCAGCACTTATAGATCAAGAGGGGCATTTACCCCCAGCCCTCATACAAGACTTGTGCTTATTTAAGGTCTATTTTTAGCGCTTCAGGTATTCTTCATGACCCCCCACTTCCTGGCGCTTAAGACCTGTGTTCATTCAAAAACTGTTTCTTTAAAACGACAATACAGTATCTATAGGGGAGGTATGTCTTGTATTGAAGAGTGGTCGATTTGCACAAAGTTAAGGTTTAATGACTCCTTGTGTTGTGTATATAAGAGTGTTGTCAGTTGGGGAACCTGTGACAAACTACAAATGTAAGAAACAACAGCAAGCATGCTAACAGTCAATGCATCAAAATACTAACATATAAACTAACAAGACAAATTAAAATTCATCTAAAGTACAGGAGTTAACATGCCGGCATTACTAGAGCTGCTTCCTGTGACAGTCCTCTCTAGCTCAGATGAGTTTATCGCTTGGTCTAAAATCCAGGCAGCGGATTTGGTTTTGGGCTTTAAGAGAATAGAAATCTATCCCAGTAGTGATTCATGCACATAGGTTGTCATGATGCACCAAAGATTTTGTTGGCAAATCTGCTGATTATTCCATCGCGTAATATCCAAACCCTCTGGGAATGTACCTGCTCCATAATGTCAGTATATTAAAGCACCATCTGCTCTTGACAAATAAAGAACAATATCAAAGATGATCCAGAAAATGGATGCCTATTTCATACAACATATGCATATCATCACCTTAGTGTAAGAAGGTTGTAACTGTGTTTTTCACGAGAGGCAAAGGAAGTGTTCCAATTATCATAGCACAAAGACGATATCGCAATATTGCACTGGGATCTGTAGGCACATATATCGAAGAGCTTCAGTATGATCACAGGAGTAGGTAGATAACTAAGGGTTGATAAGATGTTAAAACACAAGAAATCTCCATTTTGCCAACAACCCTCTTGCACTATTAGAAATTTTCTCATTTTAAATCAAAACAGTTCAATGCATAAATCTCTACCAATTCCAGGTCAAAATTAGAAGCGGCAGCTCTTGATAGAGCAAGAGGCGAATGTAAAGCTCTGCACAGAAGCAGCATCGGCTTATGAGGGACCCTTAAAAGCCTATTTATAAGCTGCCTGTTGTAGATCATTTTGATGGGCTGCAGCAGCTGACAAGTCTTACTAACCTCAGGATGTACCTTGAAGATGTGGTTGATTGATTAGTGTTAACGTCCAAGTGCAACAGCACCTTCTGAGACTGCCTCATTAGTATTTCGACATATGGACCGGCATTTTCTCATTCATAGGTTACACAAACGAGTGCTTGCAAGTATGTGCTCTTAGCTTCAAGCTCTTTACCCTGCTGCTTTCACCCACGTGCTGTGCTGCATACTGTTGCCACATCACCTGGCTGGTCCATTATCCTAATCACTGTGGACCACTTGTAGCTCCATGCTATTGGGCCAGCATACCAGGAACTGGCAAATACAGAGAGCCACTTTCTCTACCAACTTGCATTCTGATTCTCTCCTCTAATTTGTTTGGTTAGTTTTACATCCGGGGACCATTCAGGAAATCAGACATTCAAAAGTTAAAACTCTTCAATAGTAATGGTAGGCCCAAGTGTGTGTTGGTGTGTGCACGCATGCATGTGTTTTAGGAGTCTGCTTGTAGCAGTGGGACACAGCTCGTAGTAGTGAAATACTACTCGTGGGATCAGGCCCCTCTTTATCATGCTACGTCGGGCAGGTGCTGTGCTGCAGACTGTAGACACATCGCCTGGCCAGTCTCCTATCAGTCTTGGTTTTACCCCTATAGCTACCGTAATCTCCCACGTATAAGACGCGTCTTATAAGCCAAACAAAGGACAGGTGCGTCTTATAAGATTTCCACAAGAAGGGGTGCGTCTTATACGCAAGTTTTTTTTTTTTTTATTATAGAAATGTACCCCTAAGAGGTGGGTCTTATACGCGAACCGGCCTTTCCTGAGTTCTTTTCTACGCGAGAGATTACTACTCTTCCCAAATGATGATGTGGCTTTATATGCAGCTTTTATGATTATGCAAGGTCTTATGTACAGTATTTTAGAAAGTACGGCTTCACAAAATAGCCCAAGTAAAGGGGAACGAAAAACCATGAAACATAAATTGTTATAAAAATCTTTATTACAAAACAGCTGTGTGTCTGTTCATCATTCAGTAATCTGACAAATGCAGTAGAAGAAGCTATTTGAGAGGAGAAAAAGAAGCCTTCAAAGTGAACAGTGTGTATCAGTATGTGAAGGAAATCTACAAGATATGGAGAGATTTGCCACCGACTTCTCCAAATCAAAAACATCATCATAGCGCTGTTTATATTTGTACTACTAGCAGGTTGTTCAGATCTCTCTTGTTAGATAAGGGCAGAGAAGCGGAGATGCCAGGAAATTTTATAATTTTGGTCACTTTTTACTGCAATTTTAGCTCAAATTTGGAAATTCAAGGAATGAGAAAAGTGGCATCTCATGTAAATAAGTATAAGAGGAAAATCAAAGAAAATGTTGGATAGTCCTTTGATATACTAATAGATATTCATGCTGTGTGACTTAAATAATAAACTCAGAAGGATATATATCTAAAGGAGCTCTTCTGTCTGCCAAGTTAAAATAATTTGAATTCCTACATTTACCTCACCATTTATATATAGATATTATATACAAACATAGCGGCTCCCATATATACCTAGCGCCCATATGGAGGCAGTCTCACATAACCAAATATCAAATGATAACAACAAACGGCTGTAGCCATTATTAACCTCCGCGTCCATCCATGCATACCGACTAACCCCTATCATTAATGATAACATAATATTACAATTATATCTTTTTACAATTGATTTTCCCCTTGTTTTACTTTACACCCTCATTCACACAGCGGCGGGCCCCATGACTGTGACCTACACATTGATAGGAGAACCAACGACGGGAACTGCCCAACATCCAAAGATATAGGAACATAGAATCTATATGACATATGAGTTTACATAGCGCTTTCGGAGTGGGTATTACCTTATATGGGGATGATACCAGATATGGAGGTACTCGATGGACAGGTACAACCTAATGTGGAGGTTCTATAGACAGCAATGTATTCACCACCTTTAGTATAAATATCCTCTTTGTGGTCAGTGTGTAGGAAATGAGCTATATCGTCAAAGTGCCTATCATAAACCTTTGACCACCTTGAGGGCTGCTTACGCATCGGTGCATCATGCCCATCGATGAGCATGGTGCGCCGATGAAGAGCTACCGAGTGAAATATTAGTTCATCATGCAGACTCTCCTGGAGTATAACCATGTAGGGTCAGCATGATGCAAGAGTTTATTTCTGGCAGCAGTACTAGCCAGGGTTGCCTTCATGCATCATGACAACCAATGCGCATGATGCATTATTTCACTATCAGCCTTCAAGGGCTTAAGGTTAATCAGTCAATAGTTGCTCGTCTCTACGTCATTATGTGATAATTGTCATTATGTGAGTGAGATTTGTAGAGTTTGTGGATGTACAACCAGTGATTTGCTGCCTGCTCCTATGTACAAAACTGAGGTAAGAAACTCTTTCACCTCATAATCATCTAATAAGTATCGTTAACCCTTTAATAACAGCATATTGCCTCGAGGATCATGGTCGGTTATTGACATGATGGAGCAATATCGCAATAACTAATAACTTGCAAGCACTGCATTGGTTGATCATATTGAGCCTTTTTCAGCAAGACAGCCCTGAAGGGGTTGGTGTGATGCATGAAGGCAGGCCTGGCAGGTTATTCGCCATGTTCGATGAGCTTATTACTCGGGCTACATTCATGAATGTCAATAAAGAAGAAGGCGTAAGCACTATGCCGTCGTTAGAGAGTTAACTTAGATATGATATACATGCACATATATGCTAGGGTGGATGTGAGACAATTTAGGTGTCAATTTGTTCATCATTAAATAGAATTGTGGCCTCCAAAAAAAAAAACACTTGATTTTCTGGAGATTAACTATACATAATATTTCAGTTATGTGAATCTACAAGAGACCAGGCTTCGGACGCCTAGCTTGCCTGAGCACAAAATAGCCTATCTATCATATTCGACGGTTTTGATTGGCTCGGAATAGTTTGTCCATAGGTACATCTCTATGTGGTTCTAGTGTGTACTTTTTAGTCCTCCGCAATAAATAAAACGCCCTTGTCCGGGCCAATGAGGTTAGACTGATAATGTCCCGAGTAACCGAGTCAATCAGCCTGTCACTCACTCAACACAAGTGATCTAGTAGTGTCCAATAGGAGCTAGGTTTACAAAGAAAGCAGCCAATCACAGACGGTCTTACTCAACAAGCACATCCAGATTCTTGCTGTTGTGGCTCGGTCGGCGTGTCTTTGAGCTTCACCTCAATCACTGGAAGCAAGTTAAGGAAAAAACAAAAGTAGAAGCACTACATGCATCTACAACAACAACAACAACGACAACATCACGGCTACATCCAACTACAACTAAACATCTACACTTGCATGTGTTGGCCAAAGTTCAGTTTGTATCGACTCTGGCCACATGGTATAATTACACTCGATGGAATCAGGCTGTCAAGTCCTGATTACTCTTTAAAATTGCCAAAACGACACAGAAACTAGAATGAAAAACTTAAAAAAAAACAAAAAAACCTAAGAATACCAGTAAATTCTAAAAGAAAAGCCTTTCATTTCTACCATATTCATGTAACTTTCACTTTGGACTGCAATTATTTACCATACATTTCATTGATTCTTTGATATTTTGGAGACTGTTTGGATGATTTTTTTTGTAACTGATTACTTTCTATCTAGGGTAGCCTTAGCCTGTGAAAACAACGTTAGATTAGTTTAATTTCAGGAAATATAGATCGATTCACGGGTTACCAGATGAGGTTCAGTAGGTAATTTTGTTAATTAACTCAATAAAACAGGACAGAACTACACTAACTGTACACAGTTTTATTTCTATGTTATGTTTCGATTAGTCAGGTGTAGTCTTTTTATGCACATCTTTTTGATAAGGTAGTACCGAGGTGGCAGGAGGGACCACACCCCTGATGTTTTACGCAAATCAGAACACTAGTATGGGCAAGCCTTTCTTTTTCTGTGTTTGATTTCTGATCTTGAATGGTTGAATTGACAGGACATTATTGAGCTTTGATATCTACCGTAATCTCCCGTGTATAAGGCGCAGCCCGCGTATAAGGCGCACCTAGAGTTTTGGAAAATTCTCAAAAAAAAATGAAAAACTCATAACTTTGGTTCTACTGAATGAATTTTCAAAATTCAAAAACCTATGGGTAGCTTGGGCCACCTTTCCTGGGCCCCATTTTGTCCTATTATGACCAAGGGGGCATATAAGATATCAAAAGAAAGGTCTTGGTGTCCCCCTTGTGGATCCAATGAGAACTAAAGCCCCCCCGTATAAGATGCGCCTTATACGCGGGAGATTAAGGTAAAAGAAAAGATTTACACACTGAAAGCAGCCTTCATAAGTTCATCATTATGCTTCACCTTACGTGCCCCACCCACAATGCAGGATCAGTGAGGAACTTTTTGCCAACAGAAAGCATGAGTAAATTGATGGCACTGTATTGGTGCATCATGCTAACTTTTCAGGAGTGCATCCACCCATGCGGCGGCACTGGTAAGCGACTCCCCATTCATGTATCATGATAGTAGCGCCGCACCCATACCTTATAATGGTGCATAAATACCATAATCTCCCGCGTATAAGGCACGTCTTATACGGGGGGTTTTAGTTCTCATTTGATCCAGAAGGGGGACACCAAGACCTTTCTTTTGATATCTTACATGCCCCCTTGGTCAAAATAGGACAAAATGGGGCCCAGGAGGGCCCAAGGTGGCCCAAGCTACCCATAGATTTTTGAATTTTGAAAATTCATTCAGTAGAACCAAAGTTATGAATTTTTCATTTTTTTGAGAATTTTTGAAAACTCTAGGTGCGCCTTATACGCGGGCTGCGCCTTATACGCGGGAGATTACGGTAGCAGTGTGATACTACAGGATATCATTATATGTGAGAAAAATCATGCATGGCAACAGCTTTGAGGATGGACGTTTTAAACCGGATATATTATATCATTAATCTCTCGTGTATAAGGCGCACCTCGCCTATAATGTGACCCCCAACTCAGGGAGGTCTGTTTTACGTATAAGGCGCACCTCTAAGGGCAGATTTTTGTTACTTTAGTACTGTTCTATAGTAAAAATACCCCCCCCTATAAGGCGCACCCCAAACTCAAGGCAATGTCCCTCCAACGTATAAGACTCAGCATAATTTTGTTTGGCGTATAAGACGCACTTACACGCGGCAGATTACGGTACCCTCTAAATCTTTCAAAGTGGATATTGCTTAAATTCATCATGCTCATTGATTTTCATAATGCACAAATGAGGCCAAGCCCATTTCAAAGCTCAAAACTATTCAAACGCCGAGATACATCCCATAAGGTCGGGGCATGCAGCTGCTTTCGCATCTCGATCTGCCACTTCTTAAGGTTACACCAATAAAAGATAAGTTGGTCTACTGATTGCGCTCTCTACTTTCGGGAAATACAAATTCTTGTCTACAAAAGAATAATTGCTGGCAACTCACTTTTCGGGAAAGGCCTCCATTGCACAGCAAAAGATTCTTAGGGGGGAAAATCCTTGGTCTAACATTTTTTTTTTTCAAAACCAAAAATCTCTAGACCAATTATTCGTTTTTTGGTGTAGCCTGAGGGGTTAGTTATCTACTAGACTACTCCACACACCAATAAAACAAAAACCACAACACCAAGAGGTTACAACCAGACAAAGCCAGCACAGCACGAGCAAACCAAGCACAGGGAAACTACAACAACCTACAAAATGTATAAAGTCACTCACACTAAATTGTTTAAGTCAAAGAAAAACAAAACGTCTCTTAAAACCGTTCTTCTTGACCTGCTCATGTTTGGAATGATATTGAAGTCCTATCTCCCTAGATGATTTAATGGGTAAGCTTTTGTCGTGGAAGGTGAAAATGGTGTTTGGATTCATTGGAACTTGCACACGGACCTCCCGCTGTCAATGTGGACGCTCTACCACTGAGCTAGGAACCCCACACCTACCATTCTCACTGTCCACCTACATCTGGATCGGTATAATACACAAAGGGGGGCAGCTTACACCAGATGACCAGTCCCTGGAGGTTGGTACAACCAGAATGAGGCAGATGGCCTACCGCCATGGACTTACAGCCAGAGCTGGCCCCTACACTTTAAAAGGACCCTAATACAGGGGTGCAGTGAGTTACTCACCAGGGCTTCATTCATGCATCATGCCAACCAATAAGCATGATACGCCATGCATCATTGCATCCATCGCAAGTAACCACAGCCTCGGCCAGCGGCTATTAATACTCAGTTTAATAGCCTGGGAGCATCTCTATATTCAACTGGATGTGTATTCCATTTTATTGTTTTATTGCCCTCTTTTTTGAGTTTAACAAGTTTATTGGCAGAAATCATACATGTACGTTTTTCAGATCGGCCAAAACACATCTTTGATGTAGATAAGAATCTGATTGAACCTGGATGTGTATTCACTCACCAGCAGATGTTAAGTAATACTACAGTGGTATTGCCTCTGCTGGGAGAGCTAGATCACCGCCTGGGCGACGATCTAGTCAGATTAAGAGCTGAAGCCAGCCCGTACTCTGTCGGGCTGGAGGGGGCGAGCCTGAAGTAACCACCACTGTCGACATGGCCAGCAAATTCCTCATTAGAGCTAAATTTGTTTATCATAGTGAAAGAATAAGATGGACCTTGAGCCTTTATGCAGCCTATCAAATGCCGCAATAGCTCATGGCATCCAAAGAGCATGATATGTTATCACGGTATGAGAACCGATTTGCTAATTGCGGTACATACCGGTATATAAACCAGTCTATGCCCAAATGTTCACTAAGTCTGCGTGTGCCCTAAACATGAGATTTACATAAGGTTTCTTCCCGGGATGTGATTTCATTTTAGCCAACGTGTAGGAACCTTGATCAGACAACATGGCTGTGGTTCATTTAGTGCTTCAAAGCCTCAAAATTTGAAAGACAGCCCCCCCCCCACCCATAAATATAAAAAGAAGTTTTATCATTGAATCTGAAAACCACGAGGGTCAACTTTTTAACCCTCAAGTGTGGGAAATCCTACAGAGGTAGGAGAAATCACATCCCTGTCTTCAAAGTGTCCTCCTACATCACTTTGGCCAGGCTACAGCACTTAAACACTATTATGAGCACTGGAACGTGCTTAACAAACACTCCTCCCTGTGGCCTACGGGCCTCGAGTAGCTTTCCACAGCCGGACACTGACACACAGGGGGCGACTGATCGTAATTTGAGATAATGGGCAGGAGATGTTTCAGATCATCTTTGCATTGCCTTGTTCTGGTTAACATGTGGATCTATGGGAACTGTCCAGTGCCACAATGCCATAGTACAAGGAGGCGTAAATTTGAGGAATTTAGGATCTTTTTTAAGGAAATGTTCACGGCATAGCTGTGATGAATTATTTTCTTATGGTTAAGGAACGTAGGTACCATAGAACTATGTATAAATCTGTGTCTCAGGTGTGTGGAGGCCATGTGTACTGCCTGGTCATGGCTGAGCACTTCCAATATGCTATCAAGTTGAATTATATACTGTGAGGTCACTGAGTACGATTTGGACAAAAATCTAGCGTGGACTGTTAGATGTAAATGAATTATTTTCAAATGAAAATAATTCAATAACTGCTATTCTTACATGATATGACAAACTGAAATTCCCCAGCACCTTGAACATCAGGCATGGCTTATATACAAAAAAAAATCAACAACGTGCACTGGCACAGAGGGCTCAGGGTGTCTTTTCCCACGTTTTTTTAAAGGCGTCCAAACCGTCTCACTTTTAGATGCTGTTTTTGAAACAAATAGGAACAAAGAGAGAAAAGTCCAGCCCAGAGGTAAACCTATGGAGGACTGGACTGTAGAAAATATTTTTATGAATGACTTTTTTCTTTGTTTAATTTTGTATGAACTCATGTATGGATTAGACTGATATATGAACTACTCATGTATGGTGATTTTATTTGTTTACATGCTTTGTTTCTTGTAGAAAATTGAGATTGAAAATTGTATAACTGACTTTTTGCCAATGCCACCACCTACCCGGCGGTATAGACTCAGGGTGGTCCCTAAGCCAACAAATCCAAGTAAACAATTAGGACTGCACCTCAAAGGCAGGGTAGAATGGCAGAAGATGAGAACTATACTGCTCAATATCAGACCCAAGGTGCACCATGAAGCCTTCGACTGAGGGTGCGTCAGTATCTGGGTAGATAAATATACATATCAGGCTACTTAAAAAAGATAACCAGCGTCGCGGATACCGCCCGCATTAGTTGATAAGGGCCGCATCCATGCTTTTTATTGCTATTTTCCCTAAGAAAAATGTGTAAAATTTCTACATCAGCTGGGAGAAAAACCTTCCAAAACAAAAATGCCAATATCTCAGGTATCATTCCATGTAGAAAAATGATCTAAACAGCATATGTTCCCTCTCTTTTATCTCTACAGTAGGAATATGTGCATTGAGTTAGCATTAGGCTCCTAAACGAAAATGCACAGGAAAAGCATCTTCCACATAAGATTGAGTGAGAAAAAATAAAAACGGCCCTCCCGCATCACTCCAAAACCAAATAAAATAAAAGATAAAAAGCCTTCCTCCCGCATCTTTTTTAAGAGGCCTTAGAAGCTCAGACCCTTACCTCGTCTGACCTCTTGGGTCACTAAATCATTCTTCCACCTAGCACGTTCTGGTAGAACAGTTTGCCGTTATTGCTCTTGATTGGAACTCTATTTGTTATCATACACTCAACATGATAGTGAAAGCTGCATTATTTTCCTCGCTCCTAGAGCGGTGAGTAAAACCGGCGTACAAACCCTGTCCTATTCTTTCCTATCAAAGTATAGAATAAGTGTTCTTGAATTCCCAAACAAATTCCTGCAAATTATTGACTACAATCAGCCCTTCCTAATTAATGAGATGTCATTCCCCATTTGACAAGGAGTTTAGAATTTTATATTTATCTACAGGATGTTAACATACTTTGGTGTCCTTCAAATAAGATGCAGCCTCTATGTGAAAGCACAGCTTTAGAGGGAAGGGAAGGGGCTTATATAAGGGGCGACCATTAGGCACTTAGCATCCTTTAACTTCTTTGGGGATTTTGAAAATCCTTTCACCAGAAGAAGTTGTATAATCTAAGTTGCACCTTTAAAGGGAATTAATGAACACTCTACATGCCTCTTATATGTGGTGGGTGCTGCTGTATTCTTATAGATATATCTCTGCTGTAGTACAAGTCCCTTCAAAATGGACGAAAACTAATATTCCCAATATGCTATCATTGTCAAACCACACAGATTTATGGTGTTTTTCCTGTCTATTAAGTTATAAATGCTAGATTGGGGCCTGTGGCCCTGGACAAGAAAATACCAAGTCAAAAGGAGCAGACAGGGTTAGAATGGGATCTTAGGCCACCTACCTGCAATTTCTGTCGAAAACCGCCACCACAAGCTTGCCAAAATGCACTTAACCCCCTCAGGCTGCTCGGGGGTAACTGAACTAGGGGCAGCTTGGAGCAAGTCAAACCGGGCAGTATGAGTGGGGTGAGAGCCAACTGAGGGTGTTATCATACAGACAGTGTTAATAGTTGTAGAAGTACATGGACTGAATACTGTCAACTCCCGTGTGTAAACCATGGCTTTACATGTGAAGGCTTCCTGCAGATTTTAGGATGTTTTAGAATGTAGCCCTGGTGAGTAACTCGCCAGGGCTACATTCATGCCGATCCTACAGGTTCGGTACACTTCTGCAGGGTGGTCATGACCAGCCTGCAGGAGTAAAACAGAACTAAACCTGCCACTTTTCTCAGCCCCAGGTAGCTCATACTCTAACATAGGGCATCTACAGGGGTGCGGTTTATACATGGGAGTTCACAGTAGGTAAAGAAAAAGGCACGCGGAGAAAGCTTTAGTTAGGGCACCATCAACTAGACATAATGCGATAGAACCTTAAGCCAAAATAACATTGATCAGTATAATAAGAGACTGTTCTTGTCTTATCCAACCCTCATGACTTTCTGTAATCTTCCTACTTGAATTCAAAGCTGTTCTAAACCTTAAAAATGTGAACCAAGCCATCCAAAAATAGTCCGATATATTCTGTCATATCAATTGTCTGATTATTCTTCTGTCTAGAACCAGTGTGACCTGCATAATATTACATAAAAACCCTTATATTACGCAAGCGCCTAAAGTTCGTAAAAAATAATCTGCCTGGAGTAGACTTTAAACCAAACCTGAAAGAATCTGACTGAGCTGAGAGAGAGAACTGTGATTGGTCAAAGTGGTGATGATCAGTGCTAGGGGAGGCAATATGTGATGTGAAACCAACCGCTGGCTATACTCGGTGAACATGTTAAAGGTAATAAGGCGTAAAAGGATACTGTCTTCTGGTTTCTTTTCTGTTTGTTCCATGCCTGGCAGTGCGGCCGCTACTCTCCGGAAAAGCTGAAACAGTTAAAGGCAATGTTAAATTTATGCATTTATACACTTTTTATTATTTCCCTGCCTCATATATATATATAAGCTTAACTTTTACGTGTAATTAACCTAGTAATGCCATAGAGGAGAGGATCTACCTAAGCTCGCAACTAGCCTTACAATGCAAGCAAGGTTTCTCACAATATCTAGCTAATCAAACATCCTGAAAAGTTTTAGGAAACTTGGAAGCGAGAATGTCAGATAAATTAAATCTACTTTTAAAAATCTTATTCCAAATAAAACCGCTCACCAGGGCTGCATTCATGCATCATGCCGACCAATGGGCATAATACTATGCACTAGTGCCCCCTACAGAGTAAAGAGAGTACTTAACTCATTAACTCAGTGGTCATACTCAGGTGCATGGCCATTTTCATGATGATGTGAATTCACCAAAATCTTTCCGCAACCCACAACAATGACATTTTTTTCCTGCAGCCCACGACCAAAAGGGCTTATGTCTGATTATTTTTTGTACCTACCCACCCCTCCCCAAATTTTTATAAAATTGATTTGGTTTATTGACCTACCTGTTTTACGTTGTATCCTGCTTTTGCACTAGTTTCAATGAACATTACATTTAATTCTTTTGCTTTCCGTTCTCCGTCTTCTGTCGATACTTGCCTGAAAGACAAAACACATTTTGTGAAATGAGACGAAAACTATAAAAGAAAATTTGTTAGCATTTCATTTCTTTCATATGTAAAATAACTTGTCTCTGTTCAATTAAGCAGCTATTTTTCAAAAATCTTGTATCCACAAAGGTCACGCTACCATAAATTCCATCATATAAGCCGCACCCTCGTATAAGTCGCACACTGGGTTTGAGAGAAGCCTCATCTGGGCCTTGATAACCAAAATGGTGTAAAAGACCCTCCTATAAGCCACATCCCTTCTTTGGAATTATCCTTTAAGCCGAACTTTGGGTTCTGGTATAGGCCGCGACTTATACGAGAGAATTTAGGGTACATCTGGTGGCCTTTTAAAGGCTGCCACTGCCTAAGTGCACCATGCCCATTAGTCAGCATGATGGACTCATGGACTGCTGGTAGGTAGTGTCAGCATGATGCATGGACTGCTGGTAGGTAGTGTCAGCATGATGCACTCATGGACTGCTGGTAGGTAGTGTCAGCATGATGCACTCATGGACTGCTGGTAGGTAGTGTCAGCATGATGCACTCATGGACTGCTGGTAGGTAGTGTCAGCATGATGCACTCATGGACTGCTGGTAGGTAGTGTCGGCATGATGCACTCATGGACTGCTGGTAGGTAGTGTCAGCATGATGCACTCATGGACTGCTGGTAGGTAGTGTCAGCATGATGCACTCATGGACTGCTGGTAGGTAGTGTCGGCATGATGCACTCATGGACTGCTGGTAGGTAGTGTCAGCATGATGCATGGACTGCTGGTAGGTAGTGTCAGCATGATGCACTCATGGACTGCTGGTAGGTAGTGTCAGCATGATGCACTCATGGACTGCTGGTAGGTAGTGTCGGCATGATGCATGGACTGCTGGTAGGTAGTGTCAGCATGATGCACTCATGGACTGCTGGTAGGTAGTGTCAGCATGATGGACTCATGGACTGCTGGTAGGTAGTGTCAGCATGATGCACTCATGGACTGCTGGTAGGTAGTGTCGGCATGATGCACTCATGGACTGCTGGTAGGTAGTGTTGGCATGATGCATGGACTGCTGGTAGGTGGTGTCAGCATGATGCACTCATGGACTGCTGGTAGGTAGTGTCAGCATGATGCACTCATGGACTGCTGGTAGGTAGTGTCGGCATGATGCACTCATGGACTGCTGGTAGGTAGTGTTGGCATGATGCACTCATGGACTGCTGGTAGGTAGTGTCAGCATGATGCACTCATGGACTGCTGGTAGGTAGTGTCAGCATGATGCATGGACTGCTGGTAGGTAGTGTCAGCATGATGCACTCATGGACTGCTGGTAGGTAGTGTTGGCATGATGCATGGACTGCTGGTAGGTAGTGTCAGCATGATGCACTCATGGACTGCTGGTAGGTAGTGTTGGCATGATGCATGGACTGCTGGTAGGTAGTGTCAGCATGATGCATGGACTGCTGGTAGGTAGTGTCGGCATGATGCACTCATGGACTGCTGGTAGGTAGTGTCAGCATGATGCACTCATGGACTGCTGGTAGGTAGTGTTGGCATGATACACTCATGGACTGCTGGTAGGTAGTGTCAGCATGATGCACTCATGGACTGCTGGTAGGTAGTGTCAGCATGATGCACTCATGGACTGCTGGTAGGTAGTGTTGGCATGATGCATTGATGCACTATCCACCTTTTAACCCTTTGAAGAGTGTTATAACACTGCTGGGCAAAGTCAGAGTGCCTTATCCTGAATACTGTGTTCTGATTGGGTGATTGACCATGCATTAACTAGATGGATAATGCACTCCTGGCAAAGGAGGTTAACTTGATCTCATCTTTAGACTTCACAATTGATATTCATGTGTTGTCAGGTGGCTGATGGATCATTTTTCTGTGTTAAAACGGCCCCTTGATGTCTCAATACAGTCTAGAGCACTCCCACAGCCATGCCCCGTGCATTATTCCCTAAATCATGCATTAATTTAATGCCCATTGATGGTCATAAATGACGCATGAATGTAGCCCTGGTGAGTAACTCGCCAGAGCTGCATTCATGCATTATGACAATCCTACTGGTAGATACACTCCCAAAGGGCTGGAATGATGCTCCAATGAAGGGCATACTCAGCAGCACTTCATTAGTGCATCATGCAGACCAACGTTCATGACGCACTTATGCATTCACAGCGCTTTTAATTCCACACTAATGGAACAGTACTAGACCACCACACTAAAGAACAGAACTAGACCACCACACTGTAGAACAGTACTAGACCACCACACTGTAGAACAGTACTAGACCACCACACTGTAGAACAGTACTAGACCACCACACTGTAGAACAGTACTAGACCACCACACTATGGAACAGTACTAGACCACCACACTAATGGAACAGTACTAGACCACCACACTAATGGAACAGTACTAGACCACCACACTAATGGAACAGTACTAGACCACCACACTGTGGAACAGTACTAGACCACCACACTAATGGAACAGTACTAGACCACCACACTAATGGAACAGTACTAGACCACCACACTAATGGAACAGTACTAGACCACCACACTAATGGAACAGTACTAGACCACCACACTGTGGAACAGTACTAGACCACCACACTGTGGAACAGTACTAGACCACCACACTGTGGAACAGTACTAGACCACCACACTAATGGAACAGTACTAGACCACCACACTAATGGAACAGTACTAGACCACCACACTGTGGAACAGTACTAGACCACCACACTGTGGAACAGTACTAGACCACCACACTGTGGAACAGTACTAGACCACCACACTAATGGAACAGTACTAGACCACCACACTAATGGAACAGTACTAGACCACCACACTAATGGAACAGTACTAGACCACCACACTAATGGAACAGTACTAGACCACCACACTGTGGAACAGTACTAGACCACCACACTGTGGAACAGTACTAGACCACCACACTGTGGAACAGTACTAGACCACCACACTAATGGAACAGTACTAGACCACCAAATTTCAGGCCTCAGATGCAGCTTACAACTCTCCTAAAGTCAGGGTGCGGCTTATATACGAGGCAGGCGGCTTATACAGGGGAGTTTACGGTATATCACTATACATAGGAAATTCAGGGATTAAAAGGTTTAAGGGTTCAAGAACTTGAGATGTCATGTACACTCACCGTTTGTCTGACAAGTCTGTTTTATTGCCTACAAGCATGATAATGACATCTGTTCCCCGCTCTGTACGCACATCGTCTATCCATTTAGACGTCTGCTGGAATGAATTGGCATCTGCAACGAAAACATGACGACACTTTTATAAGTACCAGACCGACGTTTGAAATATATAGGGAGGATAGCAATAATGGGAATGCTTTAATACATGGATTTATACACCAATATTTCATCCATAATGGACTAATGTAAAATGGCACGCCATCAAGACTCAGAATCTTTCCCCCCAGAGAGTGAGCGTGAACGATGCATTTGATCGAAAGCAGGGTTATTCAAAATTTCTAGTTTCAGAGATGTCAGTTGGGTGGTAGTCCAACCTCTGAAAATTCTAGTGCTCATCAACATTGGAAGGATGTCTTAACCTATGAAACTTCATTTAAGTCTAAATTTTAGGGGCCTCTGATCCTCTGAAAATAGATGAACCTCTGAGGGTCTGACATCTCTGTAGTTTGGTTAGGGTGCTCGTGAACTGAGAATTTTCCCATAATCTAATGTAATGTGTGCACAGAAGGTGTGGATGTGCAAATACAGTGTTGCAACAAATCTATTCAAGATTTCTGCAAGTGACACTTGGTTTGATTTGGTTCATTTTAGGTCCACTAATTGTTGTAATTTAAAGTTAGCAGATAGATTGTGGTTTTGATCAAACGTTAGCAGAGATTGAGGTTTTCGGACACTCAGTCTTTCTATTCTCATTCTGGACAGGTATCTATATGCTGCTTGCCCAACACAGCAGTAACAGCATCTATGAATGACCAAATCTATGAGGAGGGGTGAGGGGGAAAACTACCGGGGCTTCATTCCCCTACATTTCGAAGGATAGCAAGTGTTCTTTTATTTGACTGGTCCCATAAGCAGAACATGACTCTTACAACGTGGTTCACTGAGGGCAATTTCATTACAAAATTTCATTAAAAAAGTTTGTAGGCCCAATATGTGGGAAGAGAGTGGCTGTGCGGCTGTGGGACAGTTCAACCGACGGCCGATTTGCCAGGTCTACCAATTCAGCAGAATTTCATATCTCAATAGGCAATTAAACAGGACTATACGACAGACTCTGGGGCACTTTAAACCATATCCCTCTCTTCTTATAGAACTTGAAATGACAACAACCCTAATGACACTGTCCCTAAACCGTAAAATCATAGAATGGCAAAAAATTATTTTTAAGGTTTAAATAATTATTTCAAAAAGTTATCTCAACCTGACAAAGTGTCCCAAAATTCTGTCCAACAGTCTATCAAATTCCATCCAATTGTCCTGTCCAATTGTCCTGATCTGGCAAATTGTACATTCCTGTGCAAGTATTACGACAAATTTATTCAAGATTTCGTCATGTGACACTTACTTGTAATGTCGTAAACTACTACTGCTACAGATGAGTCGCGGATGTAGCTGGGGATGAGACTACGAAACCGTTCTTGTCCCGCCGTGTCCCACAACTGTAACCGGATCTAGAAGGAAAGTTACAGGATGGTTAAAAATTTTACATACAAACTGCAAAATTTTCGGTTTGTGGAACTAAAAGTATATTTACATTGATTTCTTTCATGTTTAACAAAGCTTAGCAAAAATTTCAATATGTAACTGAAGATGTTAAGTATTTTTTAATTGATGACGACTTTCTGCATTGCTTCCTTTAAACAAATCTCAATTTTTACTAATATATGACTACAGGGTATTTGTTTAATTTCAAAAATAGAATATTTTTAATGTATAATATAGTATTTTATCATTACAAATATCACATTTTAAAATCATCATGCTTATTTCTTTCAGAGACGATACTCACTGTTCTATCTTCTAGGTACATAGTTTTTGACAAGAAGTCTATTCCTATCGTGGCCTGTAAAGAGAGAGAGAGAGAAATTCATTAGCTATAATATTGCATTAATTGTTAATTTGTAGATAGTGTGACATGGTACCTTAAATTCTCTTGTATAAGCCATGGCTTTTACCAGAATCCAAATCAAAGTGAGGCTTATAGATGCAGCCTAAACTCAGGGTGCGGCTTATAGGAGGGTATTTACCGATATATACAGTACCAAACCACCATTTTTCAGGCCTCAGATGCAGCCTATAGCATTTTTCCAAAGTCAGGGTGCGGTTTATAAATGCGAGGGTGCGCCTAATACGAGGGAACTAATACGAGGGGATTCATGGTACTCTTTAGACGTTACCAGTGTCATACCTACGAATGGAACATAAGCCAGCTTCTGAGACTACCATACCAGCAGCACCTCTGTAGACGTCAATATACACCGACCTAGATGGCTTTTCTATGTAACAAAGCCAATAACCTTGACCTCTCTGACCCTGATAAGACAGTACAGATATGACCTTGACCTTGTGTCAGGGGTCAACTACCATACAATTATTCTGTCCAAACTACATATTATAGGTTACCTTGTAAATCTGGAGAACTTCTACCTAACTGGGTTTAAGACTAAACCTGTTAGAGCGTTGACAAAACGACATTGGCACATCGGCTTGCATCGACATAACATGTTAATGGGCCGTGTAGTCGTGTGGAGCCTTCACATGTAGACATACTACCAACTGATACTGCTCATCACATGATAATTTTATCATAACCAAACAACCAAAAATATGAACCATATCATTATATACTGCAATTATCTGGATTCCCATTTCTGAAGGCCAGCGCTTAGCTAACCTGTATCAGTATATCTATCAGGTTATCATCATAACAACCAATGAGCGTGATGCTTTTAATCTACCGTAATCTCCCGCGTATAAGGCGCAGCTCACGTATAAGGCACATCCCCAACTAAGAGAATGCAATTCCACGTATAAGGCGCACCTCTAAGGGCAGATTTTTGTTAATTTAGTACTGTTCTATAGTAAAATTACCCCCCCCCCTTATAAGGCACACCCCAAACTCAAGGCAATGTCCCTCCCACGTATAAGACTCAGCAGCATTTTGTTTGGCGTATAAGACGCGCCTTATACGCGGAAGATTACGGTATTAGCAGCCTTAATGGGTTAAGACAGAGCAGCTACATTCCATCCTCTAACGACCTCTATCTATAGGACCATACAGAGAGGCGCTGTCATGTATCAAATCGTGGGTCGGTTCATTCTATCCTGTAACGGCCTCTATCTATAGGCCTGTACATAGAGAGGCGCTGTCATGTATCAAATCGTGATATATGATTTCTCGTCTTAAGATCTGAGCAAAGAGAGGGTGTGCGCTTATTAGGATATGAGCGCTTATTGTGTTGAATACTGTATGCTATCCTCATTTACATTCATTTAGTGTGAGATGAAAGAACGAGTGACTCGAGTAGATCTGGTGTGACACTCAGTCCATGCTGAGTCATCCACAATCTGAAAACATTTCAGAACGCTCCTACGCAGCACGTGCAGATATATCTAGATAAAGGTACCTGTCGAACAGTATACAGCCTTAGTATCTCACAAACAACACATATCATTTTCAAGTACTTTGTGTGGTTTATAGCCATCCTAATATAGTTGGTGCTGCTGGCTTATAGGGGAGAGCATCATTATAATTTATGGTAATTACTCTCACTTACCACAAGGGGTCAATGGTTAGGAGGTTATGTTAAGGATTCAATTGAAAATTTAGGATCTAAGATCTATGATCAAGAAGTCCGTGTTAAGGATGCAATTGAGAGGATTCAATTTAGGATCTGTCATCTATGATCAAGATATTAGGATTTCATATTTAAATTTGACGATCAATTCTGAGTTTAATATCAATTCTAAAAGCAGTTAAATTGCAGTGCGTTTCCCGGATTAGAAATTTATCCCATATTTTCGGCAAAGTAAACACAGCAAAGCTGTAATGCCGTGCATATTCATATCATGTTCTAAGAAGTATAGAATTGATTTACAACATTTTTAATATGATATTAGATCAAAATTTTCAGAACAAATATTATTTTAATACGGAATCTAAAAGCCCTTCATATGTTGTGTGTTTTGCAATTTATTAATCTATAACATACTTTCAGGAAAGTAAACACAGCAATGCTGTAATGCCGTGCATATTCCTATTATGATCCAAGGAAAAAAGATCATTATATATGAACTCTATGGCCTTTGGAATGGACCTATACTTAAATATATGCTCTGATTGTGGTGCTTCCTCGCTCTCCATGTAAAATCCTGTCCCATTGCTATAGTATGGAGTAAACCTATGCCCGGATTAAAATATGCAAATAAGGAATGTGTGTGAGGGTTGGGAGTAGTGTGGTGGTGGTATTGGTGGTGGTGGTGTCACAATGGTCACTAACATCCATCTGATAATTTTTTAAGATCAAAATTGACCATATATTATGGCCTGGATCCCTGTGATTCCTGAAACCAAGATGGCTGACACACAAGGAAAACAAAAGAATTAGGTAGTTTAGGTTGATTGATTGATTTGTGTTTTACAGCACCTTAGCGGCACTAAGTGGCTATCCCGTGCTTCACAGGTTGATAATTTCACAGAGGAAAGGTAGTTTAGGTGTCCCAATGGTCACTAACATCCATCTGATAACTTTTAAAGATCAAAATTGACCATATATGACCTGGATCCCTGTGTTTCCTAAAACCAAGATGGCCGACACACATGGAAAACAATAAAATTGGGTAGTTGAGGTGTCCAAATGGTCACTAACATCCATCAGATATCTTTTGAAGATCAAAATAGACCATATATGGCCTGGATCCCTGTGTTTTCTAAAACAAAGATGGCCGACACATATTGAAAAAAATAGAATTAGGTAGTTGAGGTATCCCAATGACTACTAACATCCACCTCATAACTTAAAAATTGACCATATATGACCTGGATCCCTGTGTTTCCTAAAACAAAGATGGCCGACATATATGGAGAACAATAAAATTAGCTAGTTCAGGGGGGCCAATGGTCACTAACATCCATCTGATAACTTTTTAAGATTAAAATTGACAATATATGAGCTGGATCCCTGTGTTTCCTAAAACAAAGATGGCCGACACACATGAAAAACAAAAAAATAGGCTAGGTGAGGTCTCCCAATAGTCACTAACACCCATCTGATAATTTTTGAAGATCAAAATTGACCATGTATGGCCTGGATCCCTGTGTATCCTAAAACAAAGATGGCCGACACATATGGAAAACAATAGAATTAGGTAGTTGAGGTCTTTCAATGGTCACTAATATCCATCTGATAACATTTGAAGATCAAAATTGACCACAAATGACCTGGATCCCTGTGTTTCCTAAAACCAAGATGGCCGACACACATGGCAAACAATAAAATTGGGTAGTTGAGGTGTCCAAATGGTCACTAACATCCATCTGATAACTTTTTAAGATCAAAATTGACCATATATGGCCTGGATCCCTGTGTTTCCTAACACCAAGATGGCCGACACACATGGAAAACAATAAAATAGGCTAGTTGAGGTCTGCCAATGGTCATTAACATCCATCTGATAATTTTTGAAGATCAAAGTTGACCATATATGGCCTGGATCCCTGTGTTTTCTAAAACAAAGATGGCCGACACACATGGAAAACAAAATAATTGGGTAGTTGAGGTCCCCCAATGGTCACTAACATCCATCTGATAACTTTTGAAGATCGAAGTTGACCATATATGGGCTGGATCCCTGTGTTTCCTAAAACAAAGATGGCCGACATATATGGAGAACAATAAAATTAGCTAGCTCAGGGGGCCCAATGGTCACTAACATCCATCTGATAACTTTTGAAGATTAAAATTGACAATATATGAGCTGGATCCCTGTGTTTCCTAAAACAAAGATGGCCGACACACATGGAAAACAAAAAAATAGGCTAGGTGAGGTCTCCCAATAGTCACTAACACCCATCTGATAATTTTTTAAGATCAAAATTGACCATATATGGCCTGGATCCCTGTGTTTCCTAAAACCAAGATGGCCGACACACATGGAAAACAACAAAATTGGGTAGTTGAGGTCTGCCAATGGTCACTTACATCCATCTGATAATCTGAAGATCAAAGTTGACCATATATGACCTGGATCCCTGTGTTTCCTAAAACAAAGATGGCCGACACATATGGAAAACAAAAAAATTGGGTAGTTGAGGTCCCCCAATGGTCACTAACATCCATCTGATAACTTTTGAAGATCGAAGTTGACCATATATGGCCTGGATCCCTGTGTTTCCTAAAACAAAGATGGCCGACATATATGGAGAACAATAAAATTAGCTAGTTCAGGGGGCCCAATGGTCACTAACATCCATCTGATAACTTTTGAAGATTAAAATTGACAATATATGAGCTGGATCCCTGTGTTTCCTAAAACAAAGATGGCCGACACACATGGAAAACAATAAAATTGGGTAGTTGAGGTGTCCAAATGGTCACTAACATCCATCTGATAACTTTTTAAGATCAAAATTGACCATATATGGCCTGGATCCCTGTGTATCCTAAAACAAAGATGGCCGACACATATGGAAAACAATAGAATTAGGTAGTTGAGGTCTTTCAATGGTCACTAATATCCATCTGATAACATTTGAAGATCAAAATTGACCACAAATGACCTGGATCCCTGTGTTTCCTAAAACCAAGATGGCCGACACACATGGCAAACAATAAAATTGGGTAGTTGAGGTGTCCCAATGGTCACTAACATCCATCTGATAACTTTTTAAGATCAAAATTGACCATATATGGCCTGGATCCCTGTGTTTCCGAAAACCAAGATGGCCGACACACATGGAAAACAATAAAATTAGGTACTTGATGTGTCCCAATGGTCACTAACATCCATCTGATAACTTTTGAAGATCGAAGTTGACCATATATGGCCTGGATCCCTGTGTTGTCTAAAACAAAGATGGCCGACATATATGGAGAACAATAAAATTAGCTAGTTGAGGTGTCCCAATGGTCACTAACATCCATCTGATAACTTTTGAAGATTAAAATTGACAATATATGAGCTGGATCCCTGTGTTTCCTAAAACAAAGATGGCCGACACACATGGAAAACAAAAAAATAGGCTAGTTGAGGTCTCCCAATAGTCACTAACACCCATCTGATAATTTTTGAAGATCAAAATTGACCATGTATGGCCTGGATCCCTGTGTATCCTAAAACAAAGATGGCCGACACATATGGAAAACAATAGAATTAGGTAGTTGAGGTCTTTCAATGGTCACTAATATCCATCTGATAACTTTTGAAGATTAAAATTGACAATATATGAGCTGGATCCCTGTGTTTCCTAAAACAAAGATGGCCGACACACATGGAAAACAAAAAAATAGGCTAGTTGAGGTCTCCCAATAGTCACTAACACCCATCTGATAATTTTTGAAGATCAAAATTGACCATGTATGGCCTGGATCCCTGTGTATCCTAAAACAAAGATGGCCGATACATATGGAAAACAATAGAATTAGGTAGTTGAGGTCTTTCAATGGTCACTAATATCCATCTGATAACATTTGAAGATCAAAATTGACCACAAATGACCTGGATCCCTGTGTTTCCTAAAACCACGATGGCCGACACACATGGCAAACAATAAAATTGGGTAGTTGAGGTGTCCCAATGGTCACTAACATCCATCTGATAACTTTTTAAGATCAAAATTGACCATATATGGCCTGGATCCCTGTGTTTCCGAAAACCAAGATGGCCGACACACATGGAAAACGGTCCCAAGACTCCAAATAATCCAATGCCACGCCACTTAAAACTCCTAAAAAATTGCATCATACTTATGTGTACATGTATACATAAATATACATGTAGGTGGCCTTTAGTGGGTTAATAGTCAGTGGTGCTGAGAAATTCACCACCAGCAGAAGAGAACCAGATGGTGCTGGGGGAGGTGGTGGCAGGCAGGTATGGGGCCACCCCAGGAGCACAGCCACCACCACCATTCAGAGGTGGGTGGGGGGGGGGGCTATATATATACTATATACCATGGCTCTGCCTGAGGTGTCCAGGGCTACCACCACTCTGTCCCCAAGGTCTACAATAACAGGTCCAGCAACACCACCACCACCACTTCTATGCTTGACTGGTTTGAAGATTTTAATCCAGGTATAGGCATACTCAATACTGTACCAATGGACAGGATTATACATGGAGAGCGAGGAAGCACCACTTTGAGAGCTTGTATTTAAGAATGGGTCCCCTCCTATAGCCGTTCATTCCTAAGAATGAACGGCAATAATCTCACCTGTGTAAGACATCAGCGTCTGCATATATAAGACGTCAAGAGTCTGAGGCCCCCAGAACCTTGTAGAACCAGCCCTATGTCAGGGTGTGCCTTATAGGTGGGTACTGTTACTATAGAACAGAACTAAAATCAAGCCCCGACTTGTGCCTATAGCATTTCTTTCAAAAACTGCCCTTATATGAGGGATGTGCCTTATACGTGGGGGGGTTACAGTACACGATTATACTGCAGGTGTTGTTGCTACATCTACGGCAGCATACATTGGTGTGTACTAATATATTATTATATAACCCCGACCTCCCAAATCTGTCATTCCTTACACTTGCTGTCATGCAGCTTCTACTGCTATTCCTAATGACTGGCCGCACCTCCACACACTGAGTCCTCCCGACCTGAGATCCACCACTACACCGCCGCCAGCCCCTGCAGGTTATTAGCAGCTATTTAGTTATTGATTCAGTGCTCGCAAGGCACCAGCAGACGGCTGTCGCAGGATGCGATACGTCTGGGAGCAGCTCAGTCCTGGCATGGCCTCCTCTATAACTGGGAGCTGCTCCTAGTATAAGGTGTGTCATAGTCATACCGATAGATGATCACATGTGTCTGTGTCCGTGAAGGGAGTGAATGAGTAAGTAATAGATGTTTAATGCCATTTCAACAGCTAAGGTCATATTCATGGCAAGAACTACATTACACAATTTCACAGATGTGTCAGTGCCCACGGATATGTGCACCAAACACATTCGAGAAAAAGAAGGGGAGAGGAGACCGATCTGACAACCCCTGCTGGCCCGCAGCAGTGCAGGGAAAGTCTGGAGGGCTTGAGGGGGAGAGGTGACTGATCTGACAGCTGCTGATGGTATAGGTATTTTATGATATTGCAGTTTTCTCAAAAATCATGACAAAACATGAAGAGTTACATCCCTGTAAGTCTGAACTACCAATGTTCAAGATCTAGGCTTACAGCTCATCCACAAACTCAGGGTGCGGCTTATACGAGGTAATTTACGGTAATAACATGCTCACACACTCAGTGTGCCGCTTATGCTTGAGGTTTTACCATAGGTCAGCGCTCCACGACAAACAGCCCAGACAGGCTCGTTAGTCCCCGCTCTCACCGAGCTCCTCCTTTTATGTAAAAATAATATCCTCTATGCTCCGTTAACGCTTTAAGTCCCATACAACCTCCAGGTTCATTGTCGGTTGTCGTCATGATGCATGGATGTAGTCTACTCGCCAGCATCATTGGTGCATCATGCCAAGTGTTCAGGAGTCTACCGACCCTGCCGGCTCAGTCTGGTGCTTGCATACCCTCTCTGGTGAGTTCCTCACCACTGCTGTATTCATGCAGAGTAAAGATCTTAGCACTGAAATGCACTGTGTGTAGATGGCATTATAAGAGTTAAGTACAAATTAATATCCCTTAGGCATATAAAAATGTCACAGGTGAAGGACTCAGTCCTAAGGAGATGCCTCAATGTCAAATATCAAATGTCAATTGACAATGTAAGTTCAACGCAAGTTGAATTGGTGACTAAGTACTGACATATATTGACTAATTGCTGACAAAGTGTGAGTAAATACTGATATATATATTGACTAATTGCTGACAAATTGTGAGTAATTACTAATATATATTGAATGATTGCTGACAAATAGTGAGCAATTACTAACATATAGACTAATTGCTAATAAATAGTGAGCAATTACTAACATATAGACTAATTGCTAATAAATAGTGAGCAATTACTAACATATAGACTAATTGCTCATAAATAGTGAGCAATTACTAACATATATTGACTAAATGCTGATAAAATGTAAGTAACTACTACCATGTATTGACTAATTGCTGACAAATAGTGAATAATTACTAACATATATTAACTAATTGCTGACAAATAGTCCATAGATACTGACATATCTTGACAAATACCAGTCAAGGCAGGATGCACAATTGAATCAATGGCTATTTCTCTGTTATACATTGACTATTGGCTGACAGATTGTGAGTAAATAATGACATGTATTGATAATTGCTGATATAGAGTGACTAAGTACTGACGTATATTGACTAATTGCTGACAAAGTGTGAGTAAATACTGATATATATTGACTAATTACTGACAAATTGTGAGTAAATACTGATATATATTGACTAATTGCTGACAAATAGTGAGTAATTACTAATATATATTGAATAATTGCTTGTGAATTCTGAGTAAATACTGACATGTATTGACTAATTGCTGATAAATAGTGAGTAATTACTGACACTTAGTCCATATATGTCAGTAATTACTCACAATTTGTCAGATATTAGTCAATAGTGAGCAATTAATAACATATATTGACTAAATGCTGATAAAATGTAAGTAACTACTATCATGTATTGACTAATTGCTGACAAATAGTGAATAATTACTAACATATATTAACTAATTGCTGACAAATAGTCCATAGATACTGACATATCTTGACAAATACCAGTCAAGGCAGGATGCACAATTGAATCAATGGCTATTTCTCTGTTATATATTGACTATTTGCTAAGAGATTGTGAGTAAATACTGACATGTATTGATAATTGCTGATATAGAGTGACTAAGTACTGACGTATATTGACTAATTGCTGACAAATTGTGAGTAAATACTGACATATTTCGACTAATTGCTAACAAATGGTGAATAATTACTAACATATTGACTAATTGCTGATAAATGGTGAGTAATTACTGACATATTGAATAATATCTGACAAATTGTGAGTAATTACTGACATATGTGGACTAAGTGTTGTTATATAATGACTAAGAACTGGCATATATTGACTGAGTGCTGACAAATAGTAAGTAATTACTGACATATATTGACTTATATCTGACAAATAGTGAGTAATTACTAACATATATTGATTAACCACTGACAAATAGTGAGTAATTACTATCATACCTTAGTACTAACACTAACCTGTTATAGCCTTAAACTCAATACATGTACCATAAAAACACAGATTAAAACACAAATTAAAACACAGAATGACGTCAACATTTTCAATCAAACACAAGAGAATGGAGAAATGGAAAGATATCCATTCAGTGCAAACAGGGCTTGCGCAGGTATTGATGTGTAAAGCTTATTAACAGTGATAATGCACTGGTAACTAGAATTTGGATCTAAAAGGTTTAAGCATGTGATCAAGCAATGGCTGCCTCCATTGAACAACTTGTTTGATGCTATAGGAAGGTAGGAGAGGGTAATTTTTTTCTATTGTTCAGATTCCACTAGTCACTAGGTGCAGTCAGTAGTTTATACTTGCAAGCATATGAATTCTATAAGGGAGCAATGGCACATATCTATATATATTGAAAAGTACCAGGACACTGCATAATTATGCTAATTATGCAAATAATATGCACGGATATGGAGTGTTCGGTATCAATCTGGGGTGTTTCATCCCCCTAAAAAACATGCCCCCCTAAAAAATCGGTTTCGAAAAAGAATAAGCGAAATAATTTTTTTGACTAGGTGCCTTTTCGGCCCAAGCCAGTCCACCTGTGCCCTTACCATGGTGTGGACGCGCACTACCTTCTGCCAAAAGATACCTGTTTTGCGCTCAACTGGCGAAAAAAAGGCTATGTTTAAGGCAGGAAGAGGTCGAAAAAGGTTTTTTTGAGGGGGGTGGGGGTACATGCCAGTGCAGCACTGGCAAAAGGGGGTGCAGGGGGTAGTCAAAAACCTCATATAGGAGTCTTCCCATAGTGTGACCTATGATTTAAGGGTATTTTGAGCTGGCGATCATCATGGTGATGTTTATTTTCACCTATGGTAAAGCATAAGAAAGTTAGCTTCCAAAATGCAGTCGTGAAGGGAATTTGACGATATTTTAAGGCAACTTAACCACCTTAGCAGTCCCATATACCTATATGATGATGTTTTGGAGTTCATAGTGGCAAGCACGGTCCTGTTTTATAGAGTATAGCTACCCCTGTCTTAAATGCACTATGACTATGTGTAGGTATCAGTCTGTCCCTGCAAATTGATATACAGTCTTACAGTATGCGATTTCTCCCTGTTCTGGAACGCTGTACTAATAGCTACTAATTACTTAATTATAGGCGAGGTTTGAGTGGGGAGGGTGGGTTGAATTGGTGCATGTGGACTGGACTGTGTACCGACTATAATTACTTAATTCTAGGCGTGGTTTGAGTGGGAAGGGTGGGTTGAATTAGTGCATGCGGACTAGACTGTGTACAGGCTATAATTACTTAACTATAGGCAAGGTTTGAGTAGGGAGGGTGGGTTGAATTGGTGCATGCCTGGGCGGAGGGTAGTATCACCCTGTTACGACTAGTCTTATAAGAACAAAATGAACCAACAAAATATGACAAAATAGTAAAACGAAGCTTTGTATACACTTTCAAAATTAAGATGAATAATGTGTCCATATAAGCAATATAAAGCAGTTGTAATTTGGCTAAATTTCTAAACAGAAATTATCAAATAAGGTAATTTACTATTGCACAGGTCGACTCAAGGGTTATTGGACTGTCCGATTTGGTGTGCAATCGACCTCCCATGTGAATACAATGGAGATGCTAAGGGCATCTCCAAAAACCACATGTCGTCTGCCGGGGAGGAGATCCATTTTTGATGTCCTTTTACTAAAGGCAGTGTTTTTGTAATACATGAGGGATATGTCACGTGCAGCAGTCTTTTACTCACTGCTGTGTTCCGCAGTGAATAACACTGAGGCATAGGAAGCCACAAGAGCTTAGAGATTGAAATTTATAAATCAGTTTTATTGTTTTGAAGGCAGCACTGTGCTTTTACCAAGAAAGCCCATTTGTCGTCCTGATGCACTGGTGAGCACTGATGTAGTGCATCGAGACACACCGTCTTGGGTATCCGCTCCGGTGCTAAGAGATTTAGATGGGTGGTTACCTCTGGTCCTTATACAAGACAGCAACAATTCAAGCTCTACTTTTTTATGCTTACAGGTTATTTTTACATTCCCTTACTGCTAATGAATGACATACATTCAAACACCAAGTGCAGCTTAGAGTGCTGTCCTAGGGTGAGTGAGTGAGTAATAGATGTTTAACGCCATTGCGACAGCTAAGGTCATATTCATGGCGAGAACAACATTACACAATTTCACAGGGAATGTGTTGGTGCCCGCGCATATGTGCACCACACACATCCCGAGGGGATAGAAAAGAGGAGATATAGACCCCTTCAAGTGGGCTAGGGAAGCCCGCTGTCCTAGGGTCAGAATGCGGCTTACATGCGGGATACAGCCTCTACCTATGGCTTTACAGTACCGTAAAACCCAGGTCATAAGCCAGATTTCTTTTTCTATTTTTGACTAAAATCGGCTTCTAAATTTCTCCCAAAGTCTACCCCCGGCTTATGACCGGGTTTTTCCAAAGGTTTAAAAGTTTTTTAACCATATTTTATTAGAAATCAATACAAATTAATAGCTAAGACAGCTTTTTATTCTGATACTGTAAGCGTAGATATTTTCGCGCAGCTAAATTTTCGCGCAGGTGGCATAGAACATCCTTTTTGCACAATCATATTTTCACGCAGGGACAGGTTGGGTGATACAGTGAGCTTATGTGTCAAATTTTCATGGCACATCTTATTTTCGCGCACTACATAGGTACGCGAAAATATCTACTGCGCGAAAATAAATATGTTTACAGTAGTTCATTTTCAGATCTGTTCTATAATAAATCAATCAAATTTCATAGAAAACCATAGCTAACAGAAAGAAATGTCTGTGTAAAATGCTCACAATTTCCACAAAATTGCCCCAAAAGTGGAGAGATTTTTTTTTGTTTTAAGGGGGGTAAGGGGGGTTCAGGGGCCCAAACTAGCCCCCTGGCTTATGGCTTTACAGTATATCTGGTATCACAACATACAGGGTGAATACCTGAACAAGGGATGTGAGTCGCGTTGTAGCGGCTATAGTACAGCGCTACTACGAGAATAGACACGTCCATACCAGACATACTATTGTATCTGGCAGCCATCACATATTGACCACTCCAGGTACACCGCATAGGAGCAGGGCCGGGAGTGAGTGAGTGAGTAATAGATATTTAACGCCATTTCGACATCTAAGGTCATATTCATGGTGAGAACTACATTACACAATTTCACAAAGGAATGTGTCACATCCTGAGGGGATAGGAAAGAGGAGAAATAGACCCTTTTAAGTGGGCTAGGGAGGCCCGGGAGCAGGGCCGGAGCTGGGGGTACACCTTATAGATTCAGGGATGAAAGTGAGTAAAAAAAGACCCAAAATGCTCAATTAGAACCCCTTCAAAACAGGTTTTATATACTGGGAATGCATGGGTTATTGGAAACCTGAATATCCCTGCAATAAGTGACATATATAAGACTTCCATCACTGTAATCTAAAGTTGATTTTTAACAAAGACTGTTGTATAAACATAATCCTTAAGTGGCCAAAATATGATCAAGAGTGCACGTTATGGGATTGGCCAGTGTCTAGAGATGCACCTAATATATGCAAGGTGTTCAATATATGCTAGCTTCTATAACACTGCTTACAACGGTAGGCTACCGTAATACCTCACGTATAAGGCGCACCCCAGCTTGAGAGGAGGCTACAGGGTGCATCCATTACTAGATTTGAGGCACAGTAGTACCGTAGATTTCCTCCAATAAGCCGCATCCCTCCTATAAGCCGCACCCTGCCTTTGAGAGGAGGGTATAAGCCACATCTGGGGCTTGAGAATTGACAGTTTAGTACTGTCCTATGGTGTCAAAACCCCTCATATAAGCCGCACCCCTACTCTGGAGTAAACCTATAAGCCGAATTTTGATCCGCGGCTTATACGAGAGAATTTACTGTTGTAAAGTAAAATACGCTATAAGGAGCACCCCAACTTGTGCTGATCCCATTGTTGATTTGTTTAACGTCCTAAGGCATGTAGGGTCTCATGGGACTGTATACACGAGGAACATTGTAATATGGAAGTACAGAAACCTGCCCGCTATGGTTCCTATCAGATCACACCTAGCCACGTGTGGTGTAGGCCTGTAGCAGTCTAGTATTGACCACTTCACGGAGCCACTACTGGGAGTGGGTGAATGACAGACTGGAGGTAGGCACCTACAGGTGGTGCTACTGCAGCCTGCGGTGAGGGACTGCGCAGTATTAGCTTTCTACGGGAATCAAAATCACAAATCATCCCATAGACAAGGGCCCGAAAAACCACAGCCTTTGATCATTTGGACATGGTTCACTGAGGGGAAAAAGACAAGCATGTTTGGTTTGGTTGATTTTACGTCCACTAATAGTGGCTACTTAAAAGTTAGCAGACATTTCTGTGGTTTGCGGACATGAAGTATTATTGTTTCTGTTTGGACAGGTATTAATGTGCTGCTTGCCCGACACAGCAGTGACCGTATCTATGAATGACCGAATCTATGAGATGAATGACCGAATCTATGAGGAGGGGTGAGGGGGAAAAAACCGCTACTGGGGCTTCATTCCCCTACTCTTCTCGAAGGATACCAAGTGTTCTTTTATTTGCCTGGTCCCATAGGCAGGGCCAGACAAACCCAGCCTTTGATGACTCAAGACGTGGTTCACTGAGGGGGTCTCCAATGGCAAAAGACAAGCATGTAGGCCCAGGACCGCGCATATAGACACCAGCTGCCTACATGCTCACTCTAAGCCACAAGAAACCCCAAGTTTGTCGCCTTTTACGAATCTGGTATGCCCACTGGTACAATGTAAGGAGAATTCCTCCTTCGTGGACTCCCAACGAAGTTATTCTGCTCCTCCATGCCCTCATCATGAAGGTCCCCACTCCACAGGGGGAAAAAGACAAGCATGTACTCCTGGGCCTGCGCATATGGACACCAGCTGCCCACATGCTCACCTGAAGCCATAAGAAACCCCACGTTTTTTGCGTTGTTTTTTTACGAATCTGGTATGCCACTGTAAGAATCTAAGAAGAATTCTTTCTTTGTAGACACCTAATGAAGTTATTCTGCTCCTTCATGCCCTCATCATGAAGGTCCCCACTCCATAGGGGAACCTATGCGAACAGGCATATAAAAGAACACTTGCTACCCTTCAAGAAGATTAGGGATATGAAGCCCTGGTAGCGGATTTCCCTCCTAACCCCTCCTTCAGGGATGTAAGTCAGGAATGGGCAAAAATCAGGAAGCCATACATTTACTTGATATAAAAGCTTTCTATTCTTCCAAACAACCCTCTTTACCACTTGTATAAGGAAAATAAACATCAGTCAAAAATTTCAGAAATCAGGAAATCCTGATAAAACCTGAAGACTTACATCCCTGCTCCTTATAGATTTGATCATTGGACAAGCAGCATATAAATGCCTGTCTAGCTGATTTGGACAAGCAGCTTTTAAATAACTGGTGTAGCTACCCTGAGGGCCCTCCCCTACACACAGTGAGTTGCTCACTGAGCGGCTCATAGGGCAGGTGAAGAGCTGCTCTTGTGTTGGTAGGCTTCTAGCTGTTCTATAAAGATTCACCTGGTGCAGGCACCTACTAGGCAGTTACCTGCCTCTACACTACTGTCTGCCATAGGCCGCAGTGCGGCTGTGCCTCCCTCCAAGCCAGACTGCAGCATCCAATGTCCTGCTCTACAACACAGCCTATGGGAAAGGGGGGGGGGGGGTACCGTAATCTCCCGCGTATAAGGCATATTCCACGTATGAGACACATCTAGAGTTTAAGAATATTGCCAAAAATGTAGAAAATTGTTATTGTTTGTTCTATTGAATGGATTTTGAAAATTCAAAAAAAGCTATGTGTAGCATGGGTCCCTCAGATACCCCCCCCCCCCGCCCACATTATGTCCTATTAGGGGGAGTGTGACATCAAAAGAAAGGTCTTGGTGTCCCCCTAGCGGATCTAGGGATGACTAAAACTTCTCATATAAGACGTGCCGTATACATGGGGATAACAGTACTGGCCATAGGGGCTATTCAGGTTTACATAAGCTACCGGGTACTGAGTGACTAAATTTCCCTCTCTCAGAGTCCCTGCCACACTCAGGCTTACTATAAATATAATGCAGCAATGTAAATTGCTGATAACTCGAAAAGTGAAAAGCTCCCAGGGGCCATCCATAAATGACATCATGCAAAATTTCACCTTTTTAGACCCCCCGCGTCATGTTTTCGTCATGCCGGCCTGACCCCCCTCCCCCCCTTCAGCATGACGTCATTTGTGGATGGCCCCCCATGAGTTGTGCACTCATCCTGTTGCATCAGCACTCCCTCACCCAGGTTATTAGCACCACCAAACCACTATTCGCATAACTCCCGCCAATACTATGCTGTTCGCACATTGCCAGAAAAGGCGGGAAAGTTGATACATGGATCAACATCATATACCTTCACCATTGGAGGCAAAAAGGGTCTTATGGCTGCCAACCAACTGAGTCTGTACACTATTGACAATTTCTCAAAATTTACAAAGTTTGGTAATGAAATACCTTTTCCTGCAAGACCCCTACATCTCCTCCTTTAATGGCACTACAAATTCATTAAGTAATTCTGCCTCTTATATATAAAATTTCCATCTTTTTTTAAACTTATTCGCACCACCAAAATGACTGAAAGTGCAGTGCCCCAGGGTGTCTCCTTATAACTCGCTTTTTGAGTTAATAACTTCTTGCAACTACTCCGTAGACGCTCTGAGGGAACCTCAGAGACCAAGTGTGTCTGTTGTAGTCTGTTTGGTCAGCCAATCTGGCAGAGTGGCCATTTCTCACAGAAGTACTTACTGTTCAGGTCCAATGCTTCCACCAACACTTCCCTCAATGTATATCCAAAGATTCACAATACACAAATCACTTGAAATACTTGTAATAATTAATAATCCAGGTGATTTTCAAATCTCCCTCCCTAACTCCAAATCATTGTCGGCCATCTTGAAAGGCAGGTGAAGCCACCTAGTGCCAAAAAACTACACTATTCTTGGTTGGTTAGCCCTATGTTTCAAAAGGGGACTAACACCAGGTGGCATCCCCAGCATGTTGACAATGGAGGCCATTGAGGTAGTGATATCTAAGCTCAAGATAAACATGTCAGATTTATTGGATATATCTCATGCTTCAGTCATTATAAGCTGATGTACATGAAAACTACATGTTTGTGAATAGGAGGCACAATTTCCAGGAATTGAAAGTGAGTACTTAGTTCAGACTAGCCATGTGTTTGTGCCACTATAGACTTGTATACATCTTGGATCCTGCCTGTGAGCAGGCAGGTATTTCGGCCTACTTGCAACCACAGCACATTAACAGTATCCCTGTATCTACCCTAGTCAGCACTAGTTTACTCCCCTGTGGGTTTAACCCATGGGGCCCAGCCTCCAACAGGTGGTCTACAACACCCCAAGACCTGCCCACAGTCTGGGTTCATGCCAGGTCAGGCTAGGTTCAGGGCAGGTTTGGGGTGGAGTTCACACAACCTGGTACCGTAAATTCCCTCGTATAAGCAGCACCCTCGTATAAGCCTCACTTCGAGTTTGAGAGGGCTATAAGCCTCATCTGGGGCTTGACAATTGGCAGTTCAGTACTGTTTTATGGTGTAAAAAACCCTCATATAAGCAGCACCCTGACTTTAGGCTGTTTCTATAAGCCAAATTTTAATTTCAAGTCTAGTATAAGCCACGGCTTGCACGAGAGAATTTAACCCTTCCTACTGTAATATCCTGCGTATAAGGCGTAGCCTGGGTATAAGACGCACCCTGAGTTTAGGAACAATCTATTGGGTGCGTCTCCCTTAACTGTAAAACCCCGGTCATGAGCCTGATTTTTTTTCTATTTTAACCAAAACCGGCTTCTAAATTTCTCCCAAAGTCTACCCCAGGCTTATGACCGGGGTTTTATTACTATAGAATAAAGAGAAAATGGTTAAAATTTGACCCCAAAACCAGCTTATAATATTTCTTCAAACTCTACCCCGGGCTTATGACTGGGGTCGGCTTATGACTGGGGTTTTACGGTAGTACTATTGTACTTGTGTATAAGGCACATCACTTAGACTGCTTCCAAAAGGTGCAGCAAGGGTATATTCTCACATATAGCTGCACCAAATATACAGGGCATTACGGCAGTCTGTTGGCAAGTGTATGCTTCCCAATTGTTGTACCTGTTGTACCTGTATAATCATGTCATGCAAGGCATCCAAATGAGCCTGTTTATAATCCAAAGGCCCCAGTGTCAGATGTAGTTTCATTTATCAGGAATACAACCATTAATACACATGAAGATGGGAATCATTGTGAGTTATAGATCAACTAACGGCTTTGGATTTCGAATTTAGCAGAGGGACTGTGTTTTAATTCTTCTCTGCTTCACCCTATTTACTATAGGGCAATGCATGTTTGCATCAGGCTGCCTTAATTTTCATATTTTGTCAAAGAATCTCCTTCTTTCCAGTGCTGTGGAAACCACTGTTTATTGTCGTTGGACGACTAAGGGTCCAAGTGCAGCTACCTGATTTTCCTTTTTCATACTTATTCAAAGTATCCCTCTAAAAGATATGAGTGTATGCCCCTATGATTCTGGCTGTGATCCCACGACCATGACTATATACTCCAGGCTGCACTGTCCCTTCAAACAGAGAAGCAAGTTCAGTGATTAGGTTTGGTTGATTTTTCTCCAACTAATAGTACTTAATTGAAATTTAGCAGACTGAGAGAGACTATGTTTTTTGGGTTTTTTCTGCTTCACCCTATTTGGCAATGCCTGATTGGATCAGGATTCCTTGTTTTTCATAGGTTTCAAAGAGCTTCCTTTCACGTAGGAAATCGAGAATTTCTTTCTTTCCAGTGCTGAGATTGAGTGATGTAGACTAACACTAGGGGGTATGTACTAATATTAAATAAGGAAGGAAGCAGAGGTGGGGCCTGATAAAGGCACATCATATCTACCATCAATATAGCACTGACATCCCATGTTTACACTCACCATCAAAACACTGTATAATACATTTTCAGAGGGCTGCACTATATTACACTAGTTCTCCACAGGATGGAAAAACACACGGCTCATTTTCAACGCATGTTGTGCCAGGGATGGAGGTCACTAAGCACCAAAATCCCTGAAATGCTCGAAAAGAACCCCTTAAATATAGGTTTTGTATAGGAATGTATATAATCCCTGAAATCAGGGAAATCCCTGAAGACTTACATCCCTGTTGTGCAAAGCATGATTTAGACACCATCTTGTACATTCCAAGACATCTGACCTGGAGTCACACATTCAATGGAATATACTGTCTCTTACGCGAGGATAGACGTCTAGAGCGCCTTATAGAAGCAGCAACAGTGTTTCTTATGTGTGGGCAACCCTGTAATATTGGGTGCAGATTACAAGGGGATGCCCCAATACCCATGCACAGAGAGATATGACAGGGTATAAGTGGCCCAGTAGTGAGTCCCCCTCACCATGTACTACTTACACCCCCCGTCCTATAGCCTTGTACCATGGTATAGGTATGTGAGAGTTGAGTGTGTTACAATACAGTGGTATGTGTGTGTGGCAGCCTGTGGTAACAGCGACACACCTGTTTGGCACTCTCCGCATGTACCACACTGGCTACCTGCTGCCAAGTTAGCCAAGTATGGGCACAGCTTTCACTCTTATATCAAGTCATGTAGGTTCAGAGATCCACTGACTATAGCCATGTACATTTCCTTATTCATTAAAATTAGATAATGCTCCAGCTGCGCCTCGAGGAATCACTTTGGGATATCTCTTGTGTACTTTTGATCACTTATTGTCATGATCCCTTTAAGTACACTGACAAATGGCCCTATATGTTCTGGTGGAACGGGCCAGAATCTATACAAAAGTTCTATCAAGGATATACAGTAGATGGCGTTAGTGTCGACCAAGCCAATATGCTCCTGCTACAGGGGCATGGTGAGTTCCTCTCTTACTCACTGCAGAGTGTACCTCAAGATTTGAAATGCTATAGAAGGTGTTTGGTTCATTTTTCCAATCCAATATTTATGGGATATCTAGATACACTATTTCCCTCTGGATATCTCTGATTTCTAAGCTCTTGGAACCGTTTTTCATTTCAAAACAGTATAATTGTGAGAGGTGTTTCTGCCCCCTCAATAGGCCTATGGGGCTGCAGGGGCTGGGTGGGTGAGTAGCCCCTGTAGCCTAGGGGTCAACTAGGACGCCATCTAGTGTATCAAACTGATAAAACGATTGTATACCTTTCTACTCCTATACTCTTAGATGAGACCGGTGCTTGTTTTTGATAGAGATCTCAGTGCTTTATACTGAGTTGATCATCCTCCTACCCGTTCTTATTCCAGAATAGCATATTTGAAACTCCGGCATTTAAACCGTCTATTCCAACATGTTTGAATAAACGACAGAGATTTAGACAGACATCTAAGTCTTCTATAGTAGATACTAGAGGCAGTAGGGGCTGACTCACAGTGAGAGCCTACATGATGAGTCACATCACTCTGCCACTACTACTCCAGACACCATGGTATAGTCCACATTGATCCAGCCTAGCGGAATCAAATTGATGCTGATAGATGTTGAAGGAACGTCTTAACCCTTTATGGGTCAATGCTGCATTAATGCATCATGCCCACTGGTGGACATGATGCATTAATGCAGCAGGTCTGGTGAGTAACTCACCAGGCTTGTATTGATGCATCATGCCCACTGGTGGACATGATGCATGACTGCAGCAGGTCTGGTGAGTAACTCACCAGGCTTGTATTCATGCATCATGCCCACTGGTGGACATGATGCATTAATGCAGCAGGTCTGGTGAGTAACTCACCAGGCTTGTATTGATGCATCATGCCCACTGGTGGACATGATGCATGACTGCAGCAGGCTTGGTGAGTAACTCACCAGGCTTGTATTCATGCATCATGCCCACTGGTGGACATGATGCATTAATGCAGCAGGTCTGGTGAGTAACTCACCAGGCTTGTATTCATGCATCATGCCCACTGGTGGACATGATGCATGACTGCAGCAGGTCTGGTGAGTAACTCACCAGGCTTGTATTGATGCATCATGCCCCCTGGTGGACATGATGCATGACTGCAGCAGGCCTGGTGAGTAACTCACCAGGCTTATATTCATGCATCATGCTGACGCTTACGGGTTGATACGCTCCCGGAGGGTTAGCAGAGCCACCCACAGTTCATTGGTGCTCCAAGATGACCAATGGTCAAGATGCACTGCTGCAATAGCAGCCCTTCAAGGTTTAACAGCAGACAAAAGGCAGTGGTTGGTGGTGAATGTTAAAACATAGCATAGTGCGGCAGTGGCTGGGTGAGACTGCGGTGGAGCGCGGCTTTGTCTAATCACACTCAGTGAATTATATATGTGTGGGAGCAGAGACTAGGTAGACTCAGGTGGGAAGGGGGAAGGGTCGCATGATAGATGGCCATATTGTGCCCCAAGAGGTACTGCCCGCCCACCCGCCCCATAAGGGGAAGGCACCTGTGTGGAATGTACACACTGCGACACTCCTTAGAGTACCATAAAATCTCCCTAAATTTTTCACATCATTTACCATAAAACCCTGATAGCAGACCTCAGTCCTGAGCTGGCGGTAGATTGGGGAAATGTTGTAAGTCGATTTTAGTCTAAGATCCCAAAATAAAAACGGCTTGTGACAGGGTTTTTGAATATTTTTCATATAAGGCCACACCAAAAAAATAAGTTGGTCTACGGATTTCCCTCTCCATATTTTCGGAAATACAATTTTTTTTTTCTTTAAAAAAAATCTTGTCTACGGATTTCACTTGCTTCACTTTCTACAAGCTTTCTCTTTGTCATGTTTGGCAAAAAAAATTTTAAAATAAATTTTTTTCGCTCGCCTCACTTTTCCAGCAAGGAATCCATTGGATGCCAAAAAATTCTTAAAAATAAAAAAAAAATAAAAAAATTAAAAATCGCTCGCTCGCACCATTTTTTCAAACCAAAATCCGTAGACCAACTTTTTTTTTTTTTTTTGTGGCCTAAGGTGATTTTTCTTTCTCTCTAAAACACAAATTTGGCATAAAGGCGATGTCTTAATGCAATAAAATATAGAGGAAATCACATTTAGTATCTTTCTTGTGACCCAAATTTCCCCCCATAAACTCAGATTTGGCTTAAATAAGTCAGGACTGCTTATAGGCGAGGTTTTACTGCCGCAGAGAATGGAGACCGCATGTTGTTGTCGGAGGCGGGACGGGGCAGCAAGGCTGGTGAGGTGTGATTCTCCATGAGGTGAAATTGTGCTCTTAAATGACATAAATGACTTGAGCCTTTTGTTCAACACTGCTTACAGATGTAAAGAATGAGTGTTTTCTAATCAAACTCACAATTTATGGGAATGTGCATAATACCGATAATTCATGGAAGCAGCCCTCATGGTTAACAACCAATGGCTGTATTGATGCATCACAGTGCCTTAACACTAGACCCAAATGCAGCGCTGCAAAATGTAGGTGACTACGCTACAATTAGTTCTAGTCAAATGAGCTGCGCCAGTCTGGGTGTCTGCCCTGTGTCTACACACTAGGGGGACAAGATGGCTGCCCCACAAGGTCATTGTCTACTGTGATATATGGGACAAGATCATGGATGGCTGCCCACACAAGGTTAGTGCTAGGAGTAGCTATAGCCCTATAGAGCCGCTCCTGACTGGGTACCAGTGACAGGCAGTATGTCTACACACTAGGGGGACAAGATGGCTGCCCACACAAGGTTAGCACTAGGAGTAGCTATAGCCCTATAAAGCCGCTCCTGTCTGGGTACCAGTGACAGGATGTATGTCTACACTAGGGGGACAAGATGGCTGCCCACACAAGGTTAGTGCTATGAGTAGCTATAGCCTATAGAACTGCTCCTGTCTGGGTACCAGTGACAGGATGTATGTCTTCACACTAGGGGGACAAGATGGCTGCCCACACAAGGTTAGTGCTAGGAGTAGCTATAGCCTATAGAGCTGCTCCTGTCTGGGTACCAGTGACAGGCAGTATGTCTACACACTGGGGGGACAAGATAGCTGCCCACACAAGGTTAGTGCTAGGAGTAACTATAGCCCTATAAAGCTGCTCCTGTCTGGGTACCAGTGACAGGAAGTATGTCTACACACAGGGGACAAGATGGCTGCCCACACAAGGTTAGCACTAGGAGTAACTATAGCCCTATAAAGCTGCTCCTGTCTGGGTACCAGTGACAGGATGTACCTGTATGTCTACACACTAGGGGGACAAGATGGCTGCCCACACAAGGTTAGCACTAGGAGTAACTATAGCCCTATAAAGCCGCTCCTGTCTGGGTACCAGTGACAGGATGTATGTCTACACACTAGGGGGACAAGATGGCTGCCCACACAAGGTTAGTGCTAGGAGTAACTATAGCCCTATAGAGCCGCTCCTGTCTGGGTACCAGTGACAGGATGTATGTCTACACACTAGGGGGACAAGATGGCTGCCCACACAAGGTTAGCACTAGGAGTAGCTATAGCCTATAGAGCTGCTCCTGTCTGGGTACCAGTGACAGGATGTATGTCTACACACTAGGGGGACAAGATGGCTGCCCACACAAAGTTAGCACTAGGAGTAGCTATAGCCTATAAAGCCGCTCCTGTCTGGGTACCAGTGACAGGATGTATGTCTACACACAGGGGACAAGCAGTCTGGGCCCCAGGGGGATACATCATTATACTTTAGTATACAGCTCCACGTAATCTGTCACCCGGCTGGGAGCAGCTGTTATATGTGAAGGCCATAGAGGGAGCAGCCATTGTTTATGTAGTAAGCTGCCATTACTATTTCACCTCTCGGTGCTCTTGTCTGGCCAGTACCAGCTTTAGCAATGGCTGCCTTAATAAGGGGACTTACTAATCAGGAATCATCGAGGTGCGTCATGCTGACAGTTTGCATTACACTCCATCCCTTAAGACTACATCAGGGATACAGGGTATTTGAGTGCCTATGGTAATGTGTGTGGCCTTTGTACCAGCATATTACATCACTGACCCCTACATACCAGTCTATCTGAGACAGGACATGACTAAAGCATCAATTATACTCAACACAGCTAGTCTGCACACTGCAAATATGCTAATACATGTCAGTGGCTATGCTCGATCAAGGCGCTTATACTCAGTAGTGGCTAATTTGACAATACCCAATGAGCATGGTGCATAAAAGCACAACATGACCCTTAAAGAGCTATTTAATCAGACTGATAACATAAAAGATAAAAAGAATAGCCAGGTTTCTGTGAGTCTCGCAGAGTGCTCCTCAGTAGTCCCCCGTTTGTGTAACGCACCGTATAACCTACCTCGAATATACCACCACTCAAAGACATGTTCCCTTAGAGCTTGGAACGACATCAAACAGTAAAGTAGTTTTATTACTATTCGTGTTTTTTTTTTTTTTTATTGCGGGGATCGATAGAGGCAGGGTTGGTGCAGCGCGCTCCTGTTGTGTGCTATAGGAAGTGGTGTAATCAATATGAGACACAGACTAGATGCGGCTCACCTGTTTACCTCAACCTGATAGGTTACATCAACACATGTCGTCTATATTAGACTTATATACTTCTACAAACCGTCTACTGTTACACATGGGAAATGACTTTCACAAGGCATAATATGTAATATAATATGTAGATAACAGCTTCCCATCAACTGGCCCTTTATTTGAAATATTCTTGAAAAATCTTAACCCTGCTTCATCACCAGCTCCTTTTAAATTACCCGCCTATAGGGTGCATTCCGCATAGAAGTGCAGAAATGCTATAAGGCTCAGCTGGAGCTTGATTTCTGAAGGTTTAGTATTATTGTATAGTTAAAGTACCCCACCTATGTAAGGCACACCCATGTCTAATTCTATAAGGCGCAGGGGCTCTTCAGATTTACATTTAAGACATGCTTAGTAACTACAGTCAGTGGTCAGTCGGGAATAGTTTTGAGAAGATCAGAGATAAGAGATAAGATAAAGGTCCAATTGAGGCCTCCTCCTTCTGACCCCTGATTTACAAATCTCTCTATTTTTCTTAAAGGAGTTACCGTATTATCCCACGTAGAAGATGCGCTGCGCGTATAGGACGCACCCCAAACTCAGCAGAAGCATTTTCACGTATAAGACGCACCTCTTGGGGCTTAATTTTGTAAATTCAGTACATTTCTATAGAAAAATTACCCCTCGTATAAGACCCCCCAGCATTTTGTTTGGCGTAGAGGACGCGTCTTATACGCGGGAGTTTACGGTACTTCTTTTACTAAATTGGCTCTATTTTTTTTCTACATATCCTCAGGTTTAAAAAATACATGTTTATTTTCTATTTTTCTGTTCCCTTTCCATCTAACCTTGAAATGATTTTGGGATTTTGAGAAATTTGTCTCTCATGCTCTGTGGCCCAGATGTTTAGAGCCCCACTGTCCCTGCCCGCATCACCCTTCCAGCTGGGGAGGTTTCAAAAACGACTGACTAATTCTTTTGAATCCATCCATAACCCATTTATAGTTGGTATTGGAAATTTCTGAAAATGAATGCACCGGTAGCTTCAGTAAACTCTATATCCAGAAGACTCGGCTGCAGTGATGGTAAGATATGGTAAATACCAGTATAGTAGCTTGGGTGAGGTATTCCTATTAGAAACTTGATTAATGGCATCAATATAGGAGAGGATGGATACTTGCGGGGAGATATGTTGGCAGTAATGGCAGCGATGTTTTGCATGCTGCTTGGTACAGGGTCGCCTGGAGCATAGCGCTAATCTTATTTGTCTTACGTGCTTTCATAAATCCTACACAAAACAGAACTGATGATAAGATGATGTACTGTAAACTCCCGCGCAGAAGGCACAGCTTGCGTAGAAAGCGCACCCTCAACCCAGAGAAGGCTGTTTCACGTAGAAGGTGCACCCCTGAGGGCAGGTTTTTGTCAGTTTAGTACTGTTCTATAGTAAAAATACCCACCCCCCCTATAAGGTGCACCCCAAACTCAAGGCAATGTCCCTCCCGCATATAAGACCCAGCAGCATTTTGTTTGGCGTATAAGATGCGTCTTACATGCGGGAGATTATGGTAGGATTTCAAAATGCCTGACACTACACTATACCGAATTCAAAGTGAGTCACCTATAGATCTATACCCAATATCCCTTTGAAAACATCACACCCATTCTTCATCAAGATCCCGGATGAAGATGCATGGTGATCATGGTATTATAAGTGTTTTGCCAGGACTGCATTCATGCATCATGGTGACCGAAGGGCTTGATGCATGAATGCAGTAGCAGCCTATATATATTACTCATCATATTCCAATGCTGCGGCCATCCATGGCAGCAATTACCTCCAAAACCATGATGGCGGCTCAAACCGCCGACTCAGCGCACACTACGACTCATTGTCTATGGCCTCCCCTAAATAAAGAGTACACCGTCCTCTCACCCCCATAGATTCAGTCTGGGAGAAAATAACAAGTTTGGAGTGAGCTGCTTCCTTTTGGAGTGAGCGGAGTGGTGGAAGCCCGGCAGCACCAAGAGGTGGTTAATAACTGGCGGCGGTCACGGTGACCAGAAGATGGCATTAAGCGTAGTGCCAGCGGAGGCAGGAGAAAGAGCCTCAGCCTATAAATCTGTATACATCTTACGATCTAGTGAAGGCACCATAGTACGACCGTAAAGCTACCTCACCTGCATTTATCTTGTTATACTGTAGCTAGGGGGATATTCAGTTTTAGAGACTAGTTTATATATTAAAGGCCTAAAAAATTGTTGTTGTTTTTTGGCCCTAACTTTTTAATGGGCATTTCGGGGGGAAATCTGATATTTTGGCACTTATCGAGAGACTGAATTTTTTTCACGATCTTGCACATCAAATTCGCATCGCGTAGCCACGAAAATTTACAGCCAGCCTTAAAAAAAATTTCCTACCTACCTACCCTAATTTTTTTCGGCCCCGTTACCTGAACGCAACATTTTTTTTAGGCCTAATATATGATTCTGTTTCATTTATGATTTATCTAAAGAAATGACATCCCTGGAAACTGTGAAATCCTTCATTTCTGCTGCAAGTTATGTGTCTGAATCAGGGAACCTATACTATCCTTGTCTGAGTTGCTTTGAATTGAAAGTACCATAATCTCCCGCGTATAAGCCGCGGCTTATACGTGGGGTTTTAGTTCTCATTGGATCCACAAGGGGGACATCAAGACCTTTCTTTTGATATGTTACATGCCCCCTTCGTCATAATAAGATATAAGGGGGCCCAGGGGGGTCCAAGGGGCTAAAGCTACACAAAGGTTTTTGAATTTTGAAAATTCATTCAGTAGAACCAAAGTTATTAATTTTTCATTTTTTTGAGAATTTTCCAAAACTCTAGGTGCGTCTTATACGCGCACTGCGTCTTATACGTGGGAGATTACGGTATTAGAAATTAATAACGTTTACCGTAATCTCCCGCGTATAAGGCGCAGCCCGCATATAAGACGCACCTAGAGTTTTGGAAAATTCTCAAAAAAATGAAAAATTCATAATTTCGGTTCTACTGAATGAATTTCCAAAATTCAAAGACATACCGGTATGTGTAAGTTGGGCCCCAGGGACCCCCCTGGGCCCCCATATATCCTATTATGGCTAAGGGGGCATGTAACATATCAAAAGAAAGGTCTTGCAGTCCCCCTTGTGGATGCAATGAGAACTAAAACCCCCCCGTATAAGACGCGCCTTATACGCGGGAGATTACGGTATATTTCTTTTACACCTGCATGGTCAAAAACTAATGGCCTATACACAAGGTTTTAAACCTTTAAGGGCCGCTGATGCATTAATGCATCATGCCCATTGGCCGTCATGATGCATGAATGTAGCCCTGGTGAGTAACTCGTCAGGGCTACATTCATGCATCATGCCGACCCTATGGGGTTGATACACAAAGGCCCAGAGGGTCGGCATGATGCACCAATGACGTGCTTGGCATGATGCACCAATGAAGTGCTGGCGAGCAGCCTCACCAGCACTTCATCGGTGCATCATGACGACCAATGTGGATGATGCACTGCTGAATAAGCGACCCCTAAAGGGTTAAAGCATAACATCCGCAACAAGCATAAGCGTGCACTAGGAGATACTTACCTGGTATGTGTTGTCGAAGCTGTCGTACATAAACCGTGTGATTAACGATGTTTTACCAACTGTAAATATACAAGAAAGAAACGTAATTAGATCATTTTGATAAAACAGTGTTTATGAGTACTTGTACGGTAATGTAGCCTACACTTCCACATTGCTCCAGGCGTACACGTCCCCATACAGGTCACGATCTTACTCTAACTATTGAATAAATGACAAAGGACCTTGTGTTGGACCAAACCTTCACCTGTATGTTTTGTGACTATCCTGGGTAGCGGATCAGATTTCGATTTTGATTCCTTTTTTCAATTAGCCAATGAGATTTTCCCGTGGCATCAGAATAGTCACACTCAGAGTTTCCACTGCTTATTGTTCACGGTTTTATCTGGCACACCTTGGTTAACATACACCTGACAAAAGCATTGTGGGACTCACAAGAGAGAGAGAGAGAGAGAGAGAGAGAGAGAGAGAGAGAGAGAGAGAGAGAGAGAATTTGCCAAGAATTCATAATAAATTGAACAAGAAGCTAAAACTTTGTATTTCAAATTAGATTAATATAATAACGGGATAGGGAAATGGGGTTCTGGACCCCAAATCAGATCTAAAATTCATTAAAAATTACATTTCTCTACAAATTTTATATAGGTATGTATAGGGGCTATTGCACTTGAGCCGGAAATTCAAGGTGTCGAGGTTGGGCCCCCGCTGGGCCCCCCCAATGAAGATTTGCTTCCTATGCCTTTGAGTAATCATTTTAGCTGTTACAGCCGATATTTCATCTGAGATCGAAAATGGGAAGGCATATCATGTTGCATTTAATTTATCTTAACTAAAAGCCACAGGTCTATTTAATTCAATTGACAGATAATATGAGTAGTGACAAGCCTACAGCAGGAATCCTAGGTCGGGGATGCTATGAGTAGATTGGGGTCTACCACCAGCACAGTTGGCGTTGTGCCAGGCCTCATTGGATACAGTAATTGATTACCAATTAGCATGCCACCCACCACTACACCACGCTACATACCCATCTCACTACTACCACAATCAAACACTAGCGCCTTATTAATGACTCAGCCGCATACTTAGCATTCTTCGACTTGCGATACATAGTACTGGGTAGGTGCTGACAATGTATACTGGTATTAGGATACCCTTATGAGTCCAATAGTGAGTGCATCAAAACATTAGATCGATGTTGTCATCATGCACGAGGGCAGCCCTGGTGAGTAACTCACCCGTGCTGCTTTTACAGCTGTGTTTGTGCAGCATGATGAAAGATACCCTAATCTCCCGTGTATAAGGCGCACCCTGCATATAAGGCGCACCTAGAGTTTAGAGATTTCACCAGAAAAATAAAAAATTCATAACTTTTGTTCTACTGAATGGATTTTGAAAATTCAAAAACCTATGTGTTGCATGGACCCTCCAGACCCCCCCTGGACCCCATATTCAGCTGATGAGGTTATATGGGAGTGTAAGATATCAAAATGAAGGTCTTGATCTCCCCCTTGAGGATCCAGGAAGAACTAAAACCTCTCGTATAATATGCGCCTTATAGGCGGGAGATTACGGTATTAATAGAGTGACCCACTTCTGCATGTCTATCATCATGGGTCACAAAGACATCAATAGAATGACCCCCTTGTGCAAGTCTATCATGAGTCACAAAGGGACAGACTTCCCCTACCTCTCCCCTTTCATATTTATTTTTCCTCTTCTGTCATAAAAAGAATTAAATTCTGCTGGTTGGAAAATGCAGGTGGATATGTCTTTTTATCACTCCCACTAAAAGTATGGCAGTAGAAATCTTGTTGAACTACACCCGAGGAGTTCTCTTCTTCACTACCTGTGCCTAACGTATTTCTAAACCGTTATTAACTGAGCAGCTCATGATGCACGAACGCAGCCACGGGGAGTAACTCGCCAGAACTACATCCATGCACCATTGTTGAGATCCAATGAAGTGCTGGCGAGCCGACTCCAGCATAAAAGGTGCACCCTGGCTTATTGAGATTCCTTCCTAAATCCAATAAGGTGCACATGGGGGCAAATCGATATCTTGGAAAACTCCACATATATAACCCCAGACGACACCCTTTGGATCCACCTGGTATGAATAAGTAAATCAAGACGCTCTACATTTACTAGTAAATTCTCACGTATAAGCCGCAGCTTGTACTAGAACCCAAACCCAGGTGCGGCTTATAGAATATGCCCAAATAGTAGGGATGCGGCTTACACAGGGGTATTTGAGACTACAGAAATGGGACTAAACTGCCAATTTTCAAGCCTTAGGTGCGGCTTATACCTTATTGTAAATTCGGGGTGCTGCTTTTACGAGGGTGTGGCTTATACGGGAGAATTTACAGCACTCTAAGTACATGGCGCCCCCTTGCATCCACTTGTGACACTACACCAGACTCCTGAGACGCTGTCTGGTCCTCCAACACTGTGACCTTACATTCATCAACCACCATAACCAACACCACCTCACCTACTGCATCAACAACAAGGTCATAGATAGTCAAGGTCACAGACAAGGTCACAAGTACTACCAAGGTCCAGTATTGCTGAAAACTTTTTGTCGACTTCGGCCAAAGTGGCCTACATCCTAGCATCTTACGCAGGTCGTTTCCCTCCAATGCAGGCTAAATGACTTGACATTTTAAGGCACTGCTATGGAATTCATTGTAATTGTTTTTATACATATCCTTACTTCTAATTGACCAATTTGATAAATTCTTTCACCATTAGAAGGCTGAGATCATGCCAGGCCACCCTGGCCTGATACCTAAGGCCTTTTAGATTCTACACCGGTCATTTCGGCAACCCTGAAGGTCAAGCAAGAACGATAGTGGGAAGTGTTCCTTAGGATGAGCATGAATTATACAGCGGCAAACAGAGGGGTTAAATCCAGTATGTGGCACAGCACACGTCTGGGCCGACGTATTCCCTATCCATATTTAGGGCAATTTGTGCCCAATTTGGGATGTGAGACACAATGCTTGTAGTTTGCAGGCAAAAGTGGTGCTACCAAGGTGAGTGTGTAGATGAAGACCTACGCTGTCCTGCCACATGAAATATCATACTAGATGATACCTCAACATGACGTATACACCTCTACAGCTTATACAATTTCTTTTTTCCCACTTCATTGATTGATTGATTGATTGATTTGTTTAACATCCAAAAGTGGGATTCCCACTTCATGGGACTGCCTCATTAGTTTACGGACATAAAGTCCTTTCTTTCTCAGTTTGGACAGGTATTTAAAAGCTGCCCACTTCAGCAACGGTTATATGTGAATTGGAAAGCTGCTTGCAGTTGATAGAATCATCACGAACCCAGAGTGCGGCTTATAGGCAGTTATTTGAACCGAGGTACAGGAAATATGATTATCGTAGAGTCAGGGTGCAGCTTACAAGTGGGAGGTGGTGGTTCTATGTTAGTACCATACACGGCTATGCTAATCACATGTATGCTTCCTACAGTCTACCGTATTACGTCATGTAGCTTCATACTGTCTACCGTATTACCGTAATCTCCCGCGTATAAGACGCGCTGCGCGTATAAGACGCACATTTTAATCAACCCAGTACTGTTCTATAGTAAAATTACCCCTCGTATAAGACGCACACCCAACTTGAAAAAATCCTATAAGACGCACCAGGCATTTGTTTGGCGTAGAGGACGCGTCTTATATGCGGGAGATTACGGTACATCATGTATAAGACACATGATGAAAGTGACCTTTCACAAAAATGTAGGAAAATATATTAGGGACGCAAGTTGACCTATGTAAGCACATTAACCCCGTTATGCCTCCATAAAGACGACTTACATTCACTCATTGCCTTGGTCACACCATGGATATCTTTCTTCTTGGTGTGGTGAGTAAGGATTGAATGAGTCTCACTGTGCTAGCCAGTCTACTCTCCAAGCATTACTGGTTTACTAGGCTTACATACCGCCAACACTAACTATGTGACTGGAGAGTGTTATTGTCTTATTTGGACTTCCCCTGGTTTCTTAGAATTCTAGGACAGATTTAACCAATGGGAGAAGGCCCTGGAGTTTCCTATTTCTCTAGGATGCCCAGGACAGAGATGCCACTCACTGGCCGACAAAACTAGGAAAACTAACTTTGGACACATTTTCCCAGGAATTGGGACAGGCCCAGTGGGCCATGGCATGCCTCTGCTGTGTTCAATATCCCCTAGAGGGTATCCCTGGATTTAAGTTTTAACATGTGAGGTGCATCAAAGAATTTAAGTCTTACATTAGGCCTACTATGTTATCATTAATAGGCAAAGTGCACAAAAGAAAGATTCATCTTTGGGGGAAAAATACATAGCATATTTCTTTCTTTTTACTTCAGGAAACTGACAATCTAGGAATTCCTAGGAATCTAGGAAGTCTTTCATCCCTGATTAGACACATCTTTTATGCGAGGATAGATCCTGGTGCGCCTTATAGGATCAGTAAAAGCAGAGGGTGAAGTTTCCCATAAATTTAAAAGTGGTTTTAGGCCATTGAGCATTTGGTTGATTAGGATAGAAGTTATCTTTTTGAATTTTTCTAGAAAATCTTTGAAGTCTGGGTGTGCCTAATACTGGGGTACACCATATATGCAGGCACACTGTACCTTATTGGTGGGGTGCGCCTTATACACCGGGTGTGCCTTATATGTGGGGTGCACCTTATGCATAATGTGTGCCTTATATGCAGGGTGCGCCTTATACACGGGATGTGGCTTATACACAGGGTGTGCCTTATATGCAGGGTGTGCCTTATACACGGGATGTGGCTTATACACAGGGTGTGCCTTATATGCAGGGTGTGCCTTATACACGGGATGTGCCTTATACATGGGGTGCACCTTATACATGGGGTGCGCCTTATACATGGGGTGTGCCTTATATGCAGGGTGCGCCTTTTACACGGGATGTAGCTTATACACAGGGTGTGCCTTATATGCAGGGTGCACCTTATACACGGGATGTGCCTTATACATGGGGTGTGCCTTATACATGGGGTGTGCCTTATATGCAGGGTGCGCCTTATACACTGGGTGTGCCTTATACATGGGGTGCGCCTTATACATGGGGTGTGCCTTATACATGGGGTGTGCCTTATATGCAGGGTGTGCCTTATACATGGGGTGTGCCTTATATGCAGAGTGCGCCTTATACGCGGGTTATTACGGTACTAGATGTACCCACACTAGCCCCATCTCGTAGTCTCACGATTACGTCACTGGTAAACAGGCATGCTGGGAGGTACTATTTTTCTTAGCTTGTTACTGGTGAGGCAAGCTGGCAGATGGATACCAGCAAATGCTGGTTCCCACAAGCACCCAGTATTGGGGCCAAAGTAGGTCCAACACAAGCGGTGTATGAATACGGCGATTTTTGGTCAAAATGGTAACCTAGGGGAGAAGGCTTAGTTTGCCCACCAAACTAGGTCGCCGGAGAAGTTGAGATGTACCTGTAGTAGCGCCATACAGCACTGTCTGCTGCACGCTGTGCATGAGTCCCCCATGGTGTCTATTTTTAGCTCCCCCAGGCTAGTGCTGAGTCACTCAGCATCCATCAATGACAGTTGTTTGTGACACGGTGCTGTGCACTGGACCTCCTCTCCTTCCCTTCCTCCTGCTGATGCTTCTCACATCAGGCTATATCAGGATGACTGGGTCTAGACTGCCACCACGCTTTTCTTATATTGGGCTCTTTATAGGTAGGGGTCTAGACCCATATATGTACCCGAAGTTAGTTAATAAAGCTGCTCTATCAGTGTATGAATGCTGACCATGTCAGTTAATAAAGCTGCTCTATCAGTGCATGCATGCTGACCATGTCAGTTAAAGCTGCTCTATCAGTGCATGCATGCTGACCATGTCAGTTAAAGCTGCTCTATCAGTGTATGCATGCTGACCATGTCAGTTAAAGCTGCTCTATCAGTGCATGCATGCTGACCATGTCAGTTAAAGCTGCTCTATCAGTGTATGCATGCTGATCATGTCAGTTAATAAAGCTGCTCTATCAGTGGATGCATGCTGACCATGTCAGTTAAAGCTGCTCTATCAGTGGATGTATGCTGACCATGTCAGTTAAAGCTGCTCTATCAGTGGATGCATGCTGACCATGTCAGTAAAAGCTGCTCTATCAGTGTATGCATGCTGACCATGTCAGTTGAAGCTGCTCTATCAGTGTATGCATGCTGACCATGTCGGTTAAAGCTGCTCTATCAGTGTATGCATGCTACCCATGTCAGTTAAAGCTGCTCTATCAGTGGATGCATGCTGACCATGTCAGTTAAAGCTGCTCTATCAGTGTATGCATGCTGACCATGTCAGTTAAAGCTGCTCTATCAGTGGATGCATGCTGATCATGTCAGTTAAAGCTGCTCTATCAGTGTACAGTGGCGGATACAGGGGGGGGGCCGAACGGGCCTTGCCCCCCCCCCCAAAAAAAAAAAAAAAAAAAAAGAAGGAGGAGGAGGAAGAGAAGAGAGAGGGAGAGGGGAAAGGAAAGGAGAGGGAGACAGTTATTTGAATATAGGGTTCCATATACCATTAGAAAGCTTTGATCATCAGGAATTACCCTTTTCCCTCTTCAGGTGACACAATAATATCCTCTCCCCCATTCTCTTTCCCCGAACCTTTTTTTTTAAACTTCAAATGGTTCCAGAGCCCTTGATTTCTTTAGGGGAGTAGGGGTGATACCAATCTATATATAGTGCCAAAATGCCTCAGATTGCACCATTTCAACTCTTAGATTTCAACTTTCTCTTGGGGGCTAAGCCCCCAAACCCCCATCCTTTCAATTTTAAGAAGCTTAATACAAATGCCCTATTTCATATGGTGTTCAATGATGTACCAGAATGGAATATTTCTTGTAGAGATCTTCAATGCATTCTGTTTGTGTAGGGAAGGAGATATACAGACCACCTATTTATCAAGAATTGTTAACATAAAAACTGATTTCTCACCTAGACCTGAGACTTAATATGTTCAGTTAGAATGCATAAGAATGCACCATTTCAAGACTACCTCAAAATTTTCTTGGGGGGGCATGCCCCCAAACCCCCCTAGCTTGACCGCTTCACTTCGCTTGCGGTGCTCCGAGACATGTAACACCCCTAACACTTTCACCAGGTCTTGGCCCCCCCCCTCTAGAGAATCCTGGATCCGCCACTGGTGTATGTATGCTGACCATGTCAGTTAATAAAGCTGCTCTATCAGTGTATGCATGCTGACCATGTCAGTTAATAAAGCTGCTCTATCAGTGTATGCATGCTGATCATGTCAGTTAAAGCTGCTCTATCAGAGTATGCATGCTGTCCATGTCAGTTAAAGCTGCTCTATCAGTGTATGTATGCTGACCATGTCAGTTAAAGCTGCTCTATCAGTGGATGCATGCTGACCATGTCAGTTAAAGCTGCTCTATCAGTGGATGCATGCTGACCATGTCAGTTAAAGCTGCTCTATCAGTGGATGCATGCTGACTGTGTCAGTTAAAGCTGCTCTATCAGTGGATGCATGCTGATCATGTCAGTTAAAGCTGCTCTATCAGTGGATGCATGCTGACTGTGTCAGTTAAAGCTGCTCTATCAGTGGATGCATGCTGATCATGTCAGTTAAAGCTGCTCTATCAGTGCATGCATGCTGACCATGTCAGTTAAAGCTGCTCTATCAGTGTATGCATGCTGATCATGTCAGTTAATAAAGCTGCTCTATCAGTGGATGCATGCTGACCATGTCAGTTAAAGCTGCTCTATCAGTGGATGTATGCTGACCATGTCAGTTAAAGCTGCTCTATCAGTGTATGCATGCTACCCATGTCAGTTAAAGCTGCTCTATCAGTGGATGCATGCTGATCATGTCAGTTAAAGCTGCTCTATCAGTGGATGCATGCTGACCATGTCAGTTAATAAAGCTGCTCTATCAGTGCATGCATGCTGACCATGTTAGTTAATAAAGCTGCTCTATCAGTGTATGCATGCTGACCATGTCAGTTAATAAAGCTGCTCTATCAGTGTATGCATGCTGACCATGTTAGTTAAAGCTGCTCTATCAGTGCATGCATGCTGACCATGTCAGTTAAAGCTGCTCTATCAGTGTATGCATGCTGACCATGTCAGTTAAAGCTGCTCTATCAGTGCATGCATGCTGATCATGTCAGTTAATAAAGCTGCTCTATCAGTGCATGCATGCTGAGCATGTTAGTTAAAGCTGCTCTATCAGTGTATGCATGCTGATCATGTCAGTTAAAGCTGCTCTATCAGTGCATGCATGCTGATCATGTCAGTTAATAAAGCTGCTCTATCAGTGTATGCATGCTGATCATGTCAGTTAAAGCTGCTCTATCAGAGTATGCATGCTGTCCATGTCAGTTAAAGCTGCTCTATCAGTGTATGTATGCTGACCATGTCAGTTAAAGCTGCTCTATCAGTGGATGCATGCTGACCATGTCAGTTAAAGCTGCTCTATCAGTGGATGCATGCTGACCATGTCAGTTAAAGCTGCTCTATCAGTGGATGCATGCTGACTGTGTCAGTTAAAGCTGCTCTATCAGTGGATGCATGCTGATCATGTCAGTTAAAGCTGCTCTATCAGTGGATGCATGCTGACTGTGTCAGTTAAAGCTGCTCTATCAGTGGATGCATGCTGATCATGTCAGTTAAAGCTGCTCTATCAGTGCATGCATGCTGACCATGTCAGTTAAAGCTGCTCTATCAGTGTATGCATGCTGATCATGTCAGTTAATAAAGCTGCTCTATCAGTGGATGCATGCTGACCATGTCAGTTAAAGCTGCTCTATCAGTGGATGTATGCTGACCATGTCAGTTAAAGCTGCTCTATCAGTGTATGCATGCTACCCATGTCAGTTAAAGCTGCTCTATCAGTGGATGCATGCTGATCATGTCAGTTAAAGCTGCTCTATCAGTGGATGCATGCTGACCATGTCAGTTAATAAAGCTGCTCTATCAGTGCATGCATGCTGACCATGTTAGTTAATAAAGCTGCTCTATCAGTGTATGCATGCTGACCATGTCAGTTAATAAAGCTGCTCTATCAGTGGATGCATGCTGATCATGTCAGTTAAAGCTGCTCTATCAGTGGATGCATGCTGACCATGTCAGTTAATAAAGCTGCTCTATCAGTGCATGCATGCTGACCATGTTAGTTAATAAAGCTGCTCTATCAGTGTTTGCATGCTGACCATGTCAGTTAATAAAGCTGCTCTATCAGTGTATGCATGCTGATCATGTTAGTTAATAAAGCTGCTCTATCAGTGTTTGCATGCTGACCATGTCAGTTAATAAAGCTGCTCTATCAGTGGATGCATGCTGACCATGTCAGTTAATAAAGCTGCTCTATCAGTGCATGCATGCTGACCATGTTAGTTAATAAAGCTGCTCTATCAGTGTTTGCATGCTGACCATGTCAGTTAATAAAGCTGCTCTATCAGTGCATGCATGCTGACCATGTTAGTTAATAAAGCTGCTCTATCAGTGGATGCATGCTGACCATGTCAGTTAATAAAGCTGCTCTATCAGTGCATGCATGCTGACCATGTTAGTTAATAAAGCTGCTCTATCAGTGTTTGCATGCTGACCATGTCAGTTAATAAAGCTGCTCTATCAGTGCATGCATGCTGACCATGTTAGTTAATAAAGCTGCTCTATCAGTGTTTGCATGCTGACCATGTCAGTTAATAAAGCTGCTCTATCAGTGCATGCATGCTGACCATGTCAGTTAATAAAGCTGCTCTATCAGTGTATGCATGCTGACCATGTTAGTTAAAGCTGCTCTATCAGTGCATGCATGCTGACCATGTCAGTTAAAGCTGCTCTATCAGTGTATGCATGCTGACCATGTCAGTTAAAGCTGCTCTATCAGTGCATGCATGCTGATCATGTCAGTTAATAAAGCTGCTCTATCAGTGCATGCATGCTGAGCATGTTAGTTAAAGCTGCTCTATCAGTGTATGCATGCTGATCATGTCAGTTAAAGCTGCTCTATCAGTGCATGCATGCTGATCATGTCAGTTAATAAAGCTGCTCTATCAGTGTATGCATGCTGACCATGTCAGTTAAAGCTGCTCTATCAGTGTGTTCATGCTGACCATGTTAGTTAAAGCTGCTCTATCAGTGTATGCATGCTGACCATGTCAGTTAATAAAGCTGCTCTATCAGTGCATGCATGCTGATCATGTCAGTTAAAGCTGCTCTATCAGTGCATGAATGCTGACCATGTTAGTTAATAAAGCTGCTCTATCAGTGTATGCATGCTGACCATGTTAGTTAAAGCTGCTCTATCAGTGCATGCATGCTGACCATGTCAGTTAATAAAGCTGCTCTATCAGTGCATGCATGCTGACCATGTCAGTTAAAGCTGCTCTATCAGTGTATGTATGCTGACCATGTCAGCTAAAGCTGCTCTATCAGTGTATGCATGCTGATCATGTCAGTTAAAGCTGCTCTATCAGTGTGTGCATGCTGACCATGTCAGTTAAAGCTGCTCTATCAGTGTTTGCATGCTGATCATGTCAGGTAAAGCTGCTCTATCAGTGTATGCATGCTGACCATGTCAGCTAAAGCTGCTCTATCAGTGTATGCATGCTGATCATGTCAGTTAAAGCTGCTCTATCAGTGTGTGCATGCTGACCATGTCAGTTAAAGCTGCTCTATCAGTGCATGCATGCTGATCATGTCAGTTAATAAAGCTGCTCTATCAGTGCATGCATGCTGAGCATGTTAGTTAAAGCTGCTCTATCAGTGTATGCATGCTGATCATGTCAGTTAAAGCTGCTCTATCAGTGTATGCATGCTGATCATGTCAGTTAAAGCTGCTCTATCAGTGTGTGCATGCTGACCATGTCAGTTAAAGCTGCTCTATCAGTGCATGCATGCTGATCATGTCAGTTAATAAAGCTGCTCTATCAGTGCATGCATGCTGAGCATGTTAGTTAAAGCTGCTCTATCAGTGTATGCATGCTGACCATGTCAGTTAAAGCTGCTCTATCAGTGTATGCATGCTGACCATGTCAGTTAAAGCTGCTCTATCAGTGTATGCATGCTGACCATGTTAGTTAATAAAGCTGCTCTATCAGTGCATGCATGCTGACCATGTCAGTTAATAAAGCTGCTCTATCAGTGGATGCATGCTGACCATGTCAGTTAATAAAGCTGCTCTATCAGTGTATGCATGCTGACCATGTCAGTTAATAAAGCTGCTCTATCAGTGTATGCATGCTGACCATGTCAGTTAATAAAGCTGCTCTATCAGTGCATGCATGCTGACCATGTCAGTTAAAGCTGCTCTATCAGTGCATGAATGCTGACCATGTCAGTTAAAGCTGCTCTATCAGTGTTTGCATGCTGATCATGTCAGTAAATAAAGCTGCTCTATCAGTGTATGCATGCTGACCATGTCAGCTAAAGCTGCTCTATCAGTGTTTGCATGCTGATCATGTTAGTTAATAAAGCTGCCGAATCAGTCATAGATCCTTATTGCAAGTCTTATCTTATCACTAGTCTAGACCCTGTCGTTATCAGAGTGACATGAGATGTACATCAGGTGGATGTTAGCCTCATACAATGGTACCTATACAGCTGTTGTCTGGCTCTATTATCTCACTTAGATTCATCGTAAAAGCCTTGTGTACCATGAATTTCCGCTTTAATATACGCGCTACATCCATGTAAAACCAGTGCCTGCATGTTTATAAGCTGCATTCCCATATAAGCCGCACCCTGAGTACAAGAAGTAGCAATAAGCCTCACATATTGCTAGATAGGTTTTATATGGTACTAAAGATTATCCTCGCATATGGAATGCAACCCTTATTAGATCAAGTTTATTCCCTACGCCGCACCTCGCACCTGGTTTGCACATAAGTTGTGACTTAATCACAATACACCAACAGGAGCATCCACAAGTCTGATTCTGTAGCTTATAAACAATGTGATCAGGCAATATCAAAAAGTCAAACTCCAATTGCGGCTCACAGTAGATTGTCAACGTGTGAATGTGACTTACAAGCAAGCTGTATCATATACGGGAAATTCTGCGTATAAGATACACGCTGAGCTGAGGAGAAAGCTATAACCCGCTCGTGGGGCTTGACCTTTGAAGCATTAATACCATATTATAGTAAAAGTACCCTGCCTATAAGATACACCGTGACTTTGAGGGGATTCTGTAAGCGAAGGAAGTTTGAGATTCATTTATAAGATGCGGCTTCTACACAGGAGATTACGGTACCAGTGTAGAGGTAAGTCCTTGAGTGGAAAGGAGTATGACTTATGTTTATTTGTGGTTTTGTACTTGAGATGTTATAGATTCCAGTTCCTGTTATCTCTGACAGTACTCCAGCTCTACAGCCTGTATTGATGTATTGACATTTTAACTCCTTGCTGACCGCTTACCGATCACGCATCATGCCAGGCAGTTTGCATAAGGCCACCCTTAAAAATGTGTTCGTTTCCTGTCCAGAGGCCTGGTGGATTTTTTGTGAGAATGGGAAATTTTTTTCCTTAGTTCTGAAAAGAAATTTACTTTTTTTGTCCATCAGCACAAGAATCTAGGTTTCCAATCACAAAATCTTAAAACATAACGACAAATTCATGCCGTTCCCACTTATGATGTTCATGACAAATAAAAATATTTTCCTAAAAAAAAATTGTCCCCTCCCTCCCTCATGGGCTTGAAAAATCCCACCCTCTGGACAGGAAATGAACATATTTTTAAGGGTGGCCTGTACCTCTGAGGGTCTGACATCTCTGAATGTGCGCACCTTATACAGACTTAGCTGGTTTGAATATCAGCCAATGAAATGACACCAACTATACACTGCGGTCCTCTCGGGGGCCAACTGATACACATCTGATAGGTCTTATCAGTAGAACTCGATGGTAACAAGCTCCAGCAATGGCTGCGCCCATGGTACAACCTGCTACCTCGGAATAGACAAGGTATTTTTACAACAGTCTATACATGTGAAATCCTACACATAGGCAACTCCCTGACTTCAGGGGGCCACTGTAGGATTCCAAAATAGTCTAAACCGTAAATTCTCTCGTATAAGCTGCGGCTTATGCCAGAATCCAAATTAAAGTTAGGCTTATAGGATTAGTCCAAAGAAGGAATGCGGCTTATAGGAGCAGAGATGCCACACACTGGCTGACAAAAATCAGGAAAACTGGACTTTGGACACATTTTCCCAGGAATTTAACATAATTTAATACAGAAATCTTGGAATCAAAATCAGGAATTCCTGGTAAACCAGGAAAAGTGGCATCTCTGTAGGAGGGTATTTGGCACCATAGAACAGTACTAAACCTTCTCTTTTCAATGGCCAGATGCACCTTATAGCTTGTTCAAAAGTGGGGGTGCAGCTTGTACGAGGGATGCGGCTTATACGAGAGAATAATCTGTGCCTTATAAGCAGTGATTTAAGTTGGTAGCGCACCCCCTGAGCACCCCTCCTCATTAACCTTATGGAACTTGATCAATAACTTTTTGGAACCATTTCCCCTCAGGGGAAGAGACATTGATTATGGTTACCAGATTCCATCTGCTAATTAATTAACACGCAGTGCTCGTTAACTCCCATCTCTGTATTCTCTGCTAACAATTGCCCTGTAAAACACTGTAAGCTGCCATATTGGTCATACCGTACGCCTGTAATACCAGGCCTAAATATATCGCCTTTCTAGACTTACACTTCTAACTTCAATGAAATTCAAAGGTGTGCGCTGAATGTCCCAATGATATATGAAATACATGTTGAGTTATTCTGGGACAAGGTGACCCTGGAATGCAGGACCTGGATGGGGAGGATGAATTACTCTCATGGCGTCCACTATAAAAGATAAAAACACCTTTAAGGGCTGTTAATGCATCACGCCCATCGCGCATCGTGATGAATGCAGCGCTGGTAACTTGCCAGAGCTGCAGTCATGCATCATGCTAATCCTACAGGGTTGATACAGTCTCGGAGGGTTGGCATGATGCTACAATGAAGTGCTGGTGAGCAGTCTCGCCAGCACTTCATTGGTGCGTCATGTCAACCCTCCGATGGTGCATCAGCAAACCATAAAGTGTTAAAAGGCCTAGGACAGGGTTCCCACCATTTACAGGTCATGGACTTTTACCCGACATTTATCGGATTTTACCTGACCAAATATTGGATAATTTATAGGGTTCATAAAAAAATTCATCAGCTCTGAAGCGAGGATGTTAATGAAATTTTGCAAATTTGCATAAAATCTTGACAATCACCCCCTTAAAATAATCAATATACCATTTTTAACTGACTTTTCCCCAAAATATATTCTTAACTAACCTTTAAAGAAAAATGGGTTTAACTGACTTTTAACTGACCAGTGGGAAGCCTGTAGGAGCACCTGGATGCCTGCCTGTACACAGTCCTACCTTAGATGTAGCCTAAAGCACAAACTCATATAGACAATGTGCTCAGATATTAAGTTACTGTGACAGCCACTTCTAATAATATCTAATGTCGACTCTGGGACTTGTATACATAGGCCTTCTCTCTAAGCTATGTCTTACAAATAAATCGTGTGATTCTGGTAATACATCTCTGCCTACTCCAATGTCATTGTTTTTCATAACTCCTGGGAACATTAAAAAGGGACGGAGGCAATCATATATGTCCCTGTAATACCGCGGTATAAGGCAAAGTTCTCCACGGATTTGGAAGGGGGACAACAAGAGCTTTCATTTGATATATTTCAGACCCACCTAACTCATATAGAAACATAGGGAGTCCAGGGCCCCATCTACTCATGTTTTTTTTTTTTTATTTGAAAACCCATTGAATAGAACAAAAGTTATGGCATTTTTTTTTTTTTTGGGACAAATCCCAAAGCTCTAGGTGTGCCTTATACACGAGGTATAACGGTATATTTTGATCCCAAAATCAATTCATTTTCCATGCAAGAAAATGTTTGGCCAATCAATTTTGAATTCAAGTGCCCTTTGGTTGTCGTGATACATGATTTGGTGTGGTGATTACACAAGACAGGTGCTTAGGCCTAAAAAAAAAGTTGTGTTAAAAAAAAATTAGGGTAGGTAGGTAGGCATTTATTTTTTCGAAATTTTTTTTTAGGCCGGCTGTCAATTTTCGCACCTATACGAATTTGATGCGCAAGATCGTGAAAAAAACTTTCATGACTCAATAAGTGCCAAAATATCAGATTTTCCCCAAAAATGCCCAAAAAAAGTTAGGGTAGGGCCAAACAATTAGGGTAGGTAGCGTTACCTGAACACAACCATTTTTTTAGGACTTACTCACCATCTAGCTTTAATGATCAAGTTACAGGGATGTAAGTCAGTCATGGTCAAAAATCAGGAAGCCATTCATTTACTTGATATAAAACCCTTTTGTTTTTTCCCTAAACAGCCTTCCTTACCACTGGTATAGGGAAAATGTATGTCATCCAAAATTTTCAGAAATCAGGAAATCCTGATAAAACCTGAAGACTTACATCCCTGAAGTTATATTTCATGACCCCCGTAGGCCAGGCACTAAATTCAAAATTTGGTGCTTAAAGGCAATGACACAGTAACATTACTCCAGGTGGGCCGCCATTGCTGCTGAGTTCATCATTGGCACCATAGGTGAAAATTACTCAAGGGCATGTTGTAAGGGTATCTATGATTAATGTAATTCCCTCTATCTATATTATGACTACAAGATGGAAGAAGCCTCTGAGATGTCTGACTTTTGGGAAAGTTTGAACATCTGAAAATAGACAGACCTCTGAAGGTCTGACATCTCTAAGATTATAAGGATATATTCGCAGTGGTTGTAATATGATTGTATAGTCCCAGGGATATTTCTAAAGTTTTGGATGATTGAAATAAAAAATGTAAGGACATGGGTAGAATATTGATAGGTGGATTATATAGTTTATTGTAAGCGCTGAAACCAACAGCCACTGTGGCCCATGTGTAATGTCTCTGCCTTCCACTCAGAGGTTCCAGGGTTCAATTCACTTCCATGCCAAGCATTCCAGTATTTTGAACATTTCGTTTATCCATGATATTAATGTACCACATAGACCCCTGGTGTCCAAATGCTGAACTAACAATCCCCACCAGCCACCTTAAGGTAGTACCACACAAGTTAACGTGTATAAGCCTCACCTGGTGTCTGATATTGATGGTTAATTACTGTTCTATGTGGTTAAATAACACAGACTCGTCAGCATTTCATTGGTGCATCATGCCGCCCAATGGGCATGATGCACTCCTGTATCACTGGCCCATAAGGGCTGCGGTGTTGGTCAGGTAGGGGGGCTTAGATCATTGAGTGGTACAGAAATAGTGCCTAGGGACTACATTGTGTGGTTCATGTTTACAGCCTGAGTGCAGCCATGTGTGACCTATCTACTGGTGGATATTCATGAGCACACCCCCCCCCTTCCCCCACATAGTCACACACTAAGTCTAGACACATGCTCCACTTTTATATTAGAACTAAAAACTAGAAAAGATTAAACACGTGATATATATCTAGTATGGCCCAGGGTCTACTACCCCCCCCCCTCCCCTCCCAAATATAAAAAGAAAAATTTAACGTGTGATATACATTACATATGGCCAGGTTTTGACACATATGAGTTGAAGTACAATGTATAGTTAGAAAAGATAAAAAATTCTGACTAGTTGGAGAGTTCAAGACCTACCGTAGATGACTGGTACTATAGTGACAGTCTGACAGTTGTCAATGGTTAAGCCTATGGAGAATGCATCCATTATCGCTTGTATGTTTCATTGGCAAATAACTCCTCTCCTGGCGAGTTTAGCATTGCACAATACCAGCAGGTCTTGAATAATGATCCATATTAACAATAAAAATGCATGAGACAGTGTAATTCTCCTCCATTTTTTAATCAAGTCAAGTTTCAAGTTTAAAGGTTTTTATTGCTCTAGGAAAGTTTACAGATTCGCCGTTTCAGGGATGAAAGTCAACAATGACAAAAAAACCTTGAAAAAGGAAACAACTTTAAATGCACTTTATATGCCCTCCAGTCCCATCCATAAGTGTTTTACAGGGTTTGTGTGGTTGGGGGGGGGGGTGCAGTAGGGGTTGTATAAGGATGTAGTTTGTCCTCAAATAACAGGAAAAGCTGTTTTTCAAGATGTTGTTCGGATACTATACCCAAAATGTGCACATTATGGCCCTTTTGCAGAGTATGACCTAGGATCCCTTCAGAATGCTACTGTATAGCTGTTTACTAAGGTGGTGTTCGGATAGCATACCCAAAATATGCACCACCTGGTAGTGGTGCTTTTGCACAAGACGACCTATGGTCCAAGTACAATGTTAAATGTATGCAGATAGGTCAAATGGTGCAGGGGATATATGACCAATATAGTTACATGGTGAAAGCATAACATGCAGAAAAGGGGTATACTATCCGACACTCTTCTAGCATAGGAACTATAGCTTGCTGCTAAGACTACACTGAAGAGTGGAACAAACACCAATATAGAGGGGAAAGTTTTCAAGGAAAAACTTGAGAATCCTTGAAAACCTTGAACTAAATACTGGCATGCTGCCACTGTATGCAGTGTTATGGGACCTGACTGTGTGCATGTATGCAACCTCTAGAGGTAATTTGTGACTCCTTTATCCTGTTTTCAGAGGATTTTCAAGAAAACTTATTTTTCTTAAGTGAGTGAAAAAAAAACCTTGAAATCAAGGAAAACCTTGAACTCTTTCATCCCTGCCATTTAGACGATCTACCTGCATCACCCACCTAGACTAGAGAGCTCGTGTAAGCGCAAGCCCTTCAGGTGCCGAGGCAATTGGCAGAGTTAGCTTGTATCAAATATGGAGCATGCTTACATGTATGTAACCTCATGGGCACACATTTTTATGTGATCGGCCTGCTTCCCTCTGCCAGAGCTACCTTGTTATAATGGCAACTGTGGCCGTATCCAACCGCCGTGGATGTTGTCTCTAGGCAACCCTTGTAATAGTTTACTCAGTTGCTATGTCACACAGAAAGGGCATTGTTGTGTCACTTCCGGGTCAGGGGTCAGAAGTAAAGACTTATTAATCTGGAGATGCCAGAGCTTTGCTGTGGGGTGTGACTCCAAGCTTTCGATCTTCGGATCTCATCAGGCTCTTAACTGGCGAACAAGGCTTGTGACAATAATCACAATTTCCCTTCAATTGATTCAATTAAAGGGTGTTAACTTTTATAAGTATTTAATATTCATTAAAATCAAAAAAGAGACATAACGGTGTCCAGATTAAATGATATTTATTCTGGACAACTAGGGTCCCTAGGTCATATAGGAAACTTGGATTTCCACCGTTCCCCATATGAACCACTGCCTCCATCAGTAAACATGTGTTTTTATGATGGAGTATGGGAGGGGGGCTTTTGAACAAACATGGCATAAAAAAGATCAGATTATGACCAGGGTTTTACGGTATACTCCAAATACGAGTCCCATAGGGAGTCAACTGGAGAAAGGTCTCTAAAATGATTATTTGTTTAGAAATATACCTGGACATTTATAGATGTCCCATTTTCAAGTTAAAACACCTGGTGCTACCTTACGGCTACTGCACCCAAACCACACACATTACCAGGTGGTCAGGTGATCAAAGTTTAAATATATCCCTTTGTCTTTTTATCTCTTTTCAGAGAATACAAAGCCTGGGGAAGGTTACACAGTCAGACGTCACAAAACTTTGCTGAATAGGATCGGCACACTGACAACTGCTGGGTATTCTCTTGTGTTAGCCACAATCTCATATAAGCCGCACCCCCGGATTTGGGAGAAGTTATAAGCCCTAGCCAAGGCTTGAACAGGAGAGGTTTAGTACTGTTATATAGTACATGTATACAATACCCCCATATAAGTCGCACCCTGACTTATGGCCATTTTTTATTTGGGTTCTAGTACTAGCTTTTACTAGAGAATTTACGGTATACCCAGTGTAGAATTGTTATGGGAGGCTGGTATAGTAAGGCAAGACTGCATCACGCCCATTGGTTATCATTATGTATTAACACAGCCTTGGTGAGGCCACCCTTAAAAATATGGTCGTTTCCTGTCCAGAGGGTAGGATTTTTTAGACCCATGAGGGAGAGGAAATTTTTTTTTAGGAAAAGATTTTTATTTGTCATGAACATCCCAAGTGGGGATGGCGTTAATTTGTCATCGCGTTCTAGGATTCAGTGATTGGAAACCTAGATTCTTGTGCTAATAGACAAAAAATATTTTTTTAGAACTCAAGAAATTTTTTTTCCCATTCTCAAAAAAATTCCACCATGCCTCTGGACAGGAAACGAACATATTTTTAAGGGTGGCCTGAGTCGTTATCCTGGGCTACATCCATGCATCATAATACATACCTGAAAACTCAGGACTGTATAAAATCTCATTCATGGCCTGTGTCCATTACAAGTTTTCTGTAACACTGCTTTCCCACAGCTTCTGCTTCCCCGGGAGGTGGTGACGGTACGATACATGGTACGTGGTTAAGTAACATCAAAGACATAGGTCTGTATAATGGCATGTCTTTAACTGATGGCCGGGCAAGGGTCAATCTCTGTCAGCTTAACCCTTTAAAGGCAGCTGGTACAAAGTGCATCATGCCCACTTGGCAGCATTATGCACCAATGAAGTGGTGGCAAGACATGAAGTGTGCTCTTCAGGCCTAAAAAAAATTGTTGTGTTCAGGTAATGCTACCTACCCTAGACTTTTGGCCCTACCCTAAAATTTTTAGGGTATCTAAATATTTTGGATGTTTTTTTTTTGTTTTTTTTTTTTTTGTCTTTTTGGTTTTTTTTTTTACAATTGTGCACATCAAATTCGCGTCGCAGAGGCACGGAAATTTAGTCAGCCTAAAAAAAAATCTCCAAATTAAGAATTTCCCTACCTACCCTAGTTTTTTTGAGACCCCGTTACCTGAACACAACAATTATTTTTTTAGGCCTCATGGGCACATCAGCCAGGAGTGTACTAACTGTAAACCCTGCAGGTTTTACCATGGTGTTTGATGCTGCTTGCACCATCAGCCTTTAAAGGGTTAATTACGTGCATGTCATTAAGTGACGACCCAGCAGGGATTAACCCCTCTCTCACTGTCCCTCAGGGCTTGTATAACCACGGCATAGCCTAACATGCAATAATAGGCAGCGTAATATGCTGCATGTTTGCTGCTCACTGTAAATCCTCGAGTATATGACGCACCTCGCGTATCGAAAACCACCTGACTTGATAAAAAAAAAATTTTTTTTTTTTCTACTGTCAAAGGGATTTTCAAATTCAAAAACCTATGTACAGCTATGACCCTAATGTGCCTCTCATCTGCCCCGTTTGTCTTGTGGTAGGTATAAGGAGGTTTGAGGTGAAAGCTCTCCCCCATCTCCACTGGCCCTCTTGGCTCTGAATGGGTCTATATTTAAATAAGCCACATGTTATCGACGAGGGTTTACGGTACATGTTGTAGAAGGATCTCAAAGTCAGGGTGATGCTTTAATATAGGTGGGTATTTAAGTTTTAACCCCGGTGTCTTTGAAACTTGTCACAACACTTGAACTAAGGAAAGTTTCTGTGTTACGTGTATAACAAAGCCTCTATGCCATTTTAATGAGACACACACACACACTACATAGGAAATAGCTTCTCCTTTTTTTTTACATAAAATGTGACAGGAGTAATATATCAGAGCTGCATGGAGTACATGAGTCAGTATCCACCACGTCTACACAGAACACGACATGCACCTACCGTGACACAGTAAGCTCCTTATAACACATACAACTAGAACTGGGTCAGCTCCCCCGGGGGCACTCTCTATGTAATGTATACACATATGTGCGGCTGGCAAGGGTACTTTTTCAAGGAAAAGTCCCTAGCAAGCCTCTTGTTTCAGCCACTAATGTCCCTAGCAAGCCTCCTGTTTCAGCCACAAATGTCCCTAGCAAGCCTCCTGTTTCAGCAACAAGTCAAATGTCCCTAGCAAGGGTCAACTTTCAGCAAAATACCCCGGTTTATGTGGGAAATTTCGAAATTTTCATGGAGATCAGCAGTTTTCATGAAAATAGCATAACCCGAATTCAACCTTCTCCCCAATTAGTTTAAATTTAAGACATTTTGAAATAAATCTGGGATTATTGAGTCAAAAGTGCCCTAGCAAGGGTAGGCTTGTCTTGAGTTCAGCCACACACCCGTATCAAAAAAGTCAAGTGACATAGGTCACAATCTGACAGATACTCAGACTTCTCAGTAGTGACACTGTGACTGACAGCAGTGACTGGGTGAGCCACTGATTTTCAATGAGCCAACTCACTATTCACTGGTTAAAATGGTTAGAATACTCATAATCATGGGACACAAATGACAGGGTAAAACACTCAATTATTTTCAGAATGAAGTTATTGTGTATACGTCCACAGACCTGTCTAAGATTTCTCCCCATCACCCATGCTAGGTACGTGAATGAAAGGGCTGCTATGAGCGCGGACCATGTCCTAGAAAACTGTGACAGGTTTGGGAGGTGTGTGCAGGGATAGGTCTCAGTGATTAGCTTTAAAATTATAGAAATAGTTGATGAATAAGGTTCCTGATATTTTATCTGACAAGAAGACAAGATTTCCTTTGATTTAGTGTTTCAATTTTGTATGAACTCTAATTAGTTAATTAATTACCACCTTAATTAGGTCAATGTTTTAGTAATCTCTCATTCATTATATGATAGACCGTGCCCACCGCGTGACCTATATAGCGCCGGCGGCCATGTTGGAAATACCAAACGTAAACAATGCCACTCCCCCTCACTGCACTGCAGTTAAGCAGCCTGAAATGGCTCAACATTTTTGCAAATAACTTCTGAACAAAATGTCTCCCATACTATCCAGGGGTATGCTTAGAAAGCCCAGACATTGGGGAATCTGCGGATATCCAAACATCTGATTTCTGATGAGTATGATGGATGTAGGAATAGTTTTTCTCAGGTTTTCCATTTTTCAGAAATGCCTGTCACTGTCACTAGTGTCAGTGCATGGGTAATTGAGAAAGTTATTTTCCCTTGGCCACATTCTTAGCCCCATAACTTAGGGAGTGATCATTTTTCAACAACAGGGGGGGGGGGGGGCCGGTGGGTTTGAGGGGGGGTCAGAATTTTTTCAACCCCTTGACAGGGGGGGGGCAGATTTTTTTCAATACCTCTGATGGGGGGGGTCAAAATAATTTCACCTGTTTTCAGTGGAAACCCCGCGCGTTACTATAGGCTAAAAGGGGACGTCCGCGCGCGATTTTTGTCCATTATGGGGGGGGGTCGAAAAAATTTTACCCCCTCAAGAGGGGGGGTCCGAAATTTTTTTCGCACGTCCGCGCGCAAACCCACCAGCCCCCCCCCCCCCCCTGTTGTTAAAAAATGATCACTCCCTTAGAACAAAACTTCCACCAGGCTATTCCATGATATGACAGGAAAAATATTGGGGGATCCATGTAATGAATTTTTGAAGGTCCTGGATGATTAAGGAATCAATTCTTTTAGGATTGTCATTTTCGGAAATAGTTGTCAGTGCATGGGCAAATCAGAGAGTAAGAAAGGGGCTGTATTTTCCCTGATCACATTCTTCTTGACCCCACAATTTTAGAATAAAACTTCCCCACATTATTTGATGGTATCAGTAAGGGTGTGATCATCTTTTAACAATGGGTGAATAGGGGGTGTGGATGGGGGCTCCCCCATGTCACATGTCAATTTTAAGAAATGGTTATGTCACATGTCACTTAAATCCCCATGTCCCATGTCACCTCTAAGAACCTCTCATGTCACATGTCGATTTTAATAAATGGTTATGTCACATGTCACTTAAATCCCCATGTCCCATGTCACCTCTAAGAACCTCTCATGTCACATGTCGATTTTAATAAATGGTTATGTCACATGTCACTTAAATCCCCATGTCCCATGTCACCTCTAAGAACCTCTCATGTCACATGTCGATTTTAATAAATGGTTATGTCACATGTCACTTAAATCCCCATGTCCCATGTCACCTCTAAGAACCTCTCATGTCACATGTCGATTTTAATAAATGGTTATGTCACATGTCACTTAAATCCCCATGTCCCATGTCACCTCTAAGAACCTCTCATGTCACATGTCGATTTTAATAAATGGTTATGTCACATGTCACTTAAATCCCCATGTCACCTCTAAGAACCTCTCATGTCACATGTCGATTTTAAGAAATTGCCATGTCACCATGTCAAATTTAGTGGTCCACACCCATTGAATAGTGAAGAAACAGGAGGCTCAAACTAATCAGAGTTCATCTTTACATTTATGTCACCTCATAACTTTGCTTCTAGTTGGAATATTTAAAAAAATTCTTTTAGTTTTGGAAAGCTCAAAATGCCAGGAATGCGTGAGAATGCTTTGTCTATGCGTGAGAACGTGAGAAAGTGTCAAAATGCGTGAGTCTCACGCCCAGGGCGTGAGACTTGACAGCCCTGCTACAGTAAACAGTGCTTTCATGTGGGTGGGGGGGGGGAGTCCCTGTATTTCCAATATGGCCGCCGTGACGCGGTGTGACGTCACGTGGGATTCCTTTATAGAACTTAGGAAGTCGAACAAAAACATATAGTACAGCAAGTACATAGTCTTAACCTCATCTCTACCAAATATGAAGGAATTCTATCGACGAGCACATAGGTTTCTAGGATCAGCCAACTTAAATTTCAGCTAATTTTGATGGTTTTTCTCAACTTTTTATATTCATAAATTCATATCTCTGACCCTAGTGGTCATATCAGCTTCATTTAAACTGCATTGTATCCGTAAAGTCATTGGCTTTCAGGAAATATATGGTTTGCTATGATATATCTCTTTTCAAATTATGGCAATAATGTAGCTAAAGGTCACAGACAATTCCTCTTTGTAGAGTTTAATTTCATGATGAAAATTTGGCCCACCTTGTCTCACAAAAACCTCAATAACTCACCCAAAAATGACCTTAAAATTACAATTCAAAAAGCATGTTGCTTCTCACATATGTGCGGAAAAGACTGTGCCAAAAACCAAGAGCTCTCATGTGTTTAAAATTTTTAGTCACATACCTACCCATGCATGATTTATTTGTACAGTACTGTCAGTGGACCGAAAACCGGTCGATTGTGAGATCATTTTGCTCAAAATATTCTGGACAAGTCCACGCCCATTCCACACCGGCTGGCGATATCTTCAGTTTCTGATTCAATTTAGAGCGTCTCGGATCTGATAGCAAGTCCCAATCACCTGGTCTTGGGTATTACGTCTAAGAATTCATTAAGATTCAGATAATTAATGCATTTGTCTCGAGTCTACGACGGTAACCTTTTGGCTTTTCTGATGTGGCACGAGAATATTTTCATTTCATTTGGAGGCGCAGACAAATTGACAGGACTCACCGCTTTGCTCGCCGAGGAACACAAGCTTGAACTTCCGCAATGGGTTACCGAACTCGCCGCCTCCAGACATTTTGAAGAATCTTCGCCTAGTTTTCAGGGGTGAAATAGGGGTAGATTTTAGGTATTTGTATCCAAATTACGGCAAATTTTACAATATTTTCTGCCCGGCAGAGGCCTTCCGCCACGTCCAGTGCCTCGTTTTCAGTAATCGCGCAGACGCAGTGAGTACTTGGGAGAAGTGACGTCATACTGCAGAACACGCCGTGATTGGTCCAATTAGCCCCATGTGACTAATTCAAGATGGCCGCCTCCAGGTAAACGGAATTTAACAACTGTCTTTGCCGTGTAAGTAAAGTTTTCTTGGGCTTTAAAGGTCATTTGGCCACCAATGTACAGTAATAACTGTTAGGCTTAATACATAGTATAAAGACTACCTAGAAAAGCCAATGTCAATGTCGGAAATTCATTCTTTCTTTTCGAAGCACTCGATTTCCCTCTCGTTTCTGGCTGCGTGAGTACCAACCCAGTGCCAGTGCCGGGCACGACACTGAGTCTGAGTGACAGCGATGAGTGCCCCGCCCTCTTTTCACTCACCCAAGGGCCAAGCCCTAGGTCAGGCTAGGACCAAGTTTTACTGACATCTCTTTCTTGTCGCTGTAGATTAATTACAGTTTACACTGTAGTGTGACATCACTATTAAATGAGACTACAGCTTCTAATCATTTAGTAGGCACTTTGAATAAAGCCACTGTGGAGGGTGAGAAAAGCTGGCACACTGGGTTGACACTTTCTGCCTGGTGGGAGTGCAGCCGATAATCGTGACCTTGTCGATATCGCCAATTTAGGGTTCTATTAGGGTATTTTTCTTGTATTTAAATAGTTATCCTTATAGTTTAGATATCAAGGTACCCACCAGCGAAATCGGGGAGGAAAACTTCCAATTATTAAACATTTTACAGTAAGTTGAATATGAAGGTTATATTGGAGCTTTAAAAAACATATCAACCACTAAAGACACCAGAAAACTAACACCAGACACAGATTTAGGGCATAATACTCTGTCAGAATATGATTTTTCATGTTTCTATCACTTTGCCCACTGACACTTTTGAGAGGACCAAAAAATGAAACATTTGGGAAGTGTTGGCTATTCATATCACTGCTATAGTGACAGCCAAGCAGGTGGCCACTGGCAGTGGACCACTGAGTGGTCAGTGCATGGCTGCACTCAGTGACTCAAACTGACACCTATTTCTACCACTTCTATAGTGCTACTTGCTGCAATATTTCGGACACTATTTGTCTTGTATCTCTGGTTCTACACAAGATAGAAAGAGAATTCCAAAAGAATTGAAAAATTCAAAATGAGCTCAATCGAATGTGACCAATATTTTTTTTTTTGCAAACAGTTTAAATTTTTTGTTGAAGTGCCTACATTTGGCTATGTGACCTTCGGCACAACCAAGAGCACGGACACGGTCACTTCAATCTGTGACGACTTTTTAGGGGTTGTGCAGAGGTAGCTCTCTGTTATTAGGCTGTAAATAGGGTTTTAATTGGTGTATCAATTCACTTTAAAATTTTATTAGTATGTAAAGAAGATTCTCTACACACTCATTATTTCACTTTTGAGGAAATGTTCTTGGTCCTTACTAGGTGAACATGTAATTAGCATGTCGATTTTTACATGTAACAACCTTTGAAGTACAATGAAACCCATAAAAAGAGTTAATTTATAGTCTAAGGTATCTACTATCCAAATATGATTGCAATCCTATGCTTCACACATAGGTAAATAAGCTCCACCGATTTTGTCACTGATGAATTTCTAGGGTTTTTTCAAACTTTTTTTATTCAACAATTCATAATTTCCATTCTGTATATCAGAGAGACACAGGAAAATTCGCATAAATTCTGCAAGGTTATTGGCTTTCAGAATATGTATAGTTTGGGGTTGTAAAAGAAGTTAAAATTTGAGCAGATTACATGGTTGGTGTCACAAAATATCTCTCTTTGTACAGTTTAAAATGAAGACAAAAGTTTGCCCAACAATGACTCATTCAAAGTCCTCTCATATACCCAAAAAATATCTGATTTGAAAAATTCCAAAGGCACACGTTTTGTTTTCACATGTCCCTTGATGATTATAGAGCAAAACCAAAAGAGATCTGATGATTTTTGATTTTTCGTTCACATACCTACAGCTTCACTGCTTGCTTGGACTCCAAGTTGGAGCTGAGCCACCTTTTTATTTTAAAGGGAAGATTGCACGGCGAATACATGCCTGCATTAAAAGATAGTAACTGGACACCTCGGAAGCAAGGACAGGTCTGAAGCAGATATCTCGGAAGCAGGGACAGGTCGGAAGCAGACATATCGGAAGCTAATAACTTTTAATAATTGTTTTGATAATTTTAAAACATATTTTTGCCATTTCATGATTCTACAGCGTAGGGACAGTATCACTAGGGTTGTTGTTTTTCAAATTCTATAAGAAGAGAGGGATATTATTGTTGCGAGATTGCGTCTACCACGTGGTGCTGCTGCATGGTGTTAAAGTTATGTACTACTGCTGAGATGCATCTGGTTGGTTTCTATGAATAAAACAACTGTTGTTCCGGCCATGTCGTCGTCCACATGAGTTTCTCACCGAGCAGATAATCCCATCCTAAAACATGGGGTCAGAAGTGGGATCTGGTAGAATCCCCTCGCTGCGTCGAGGCATGAAAACCTGTGAGTCTAGAGGTCAGATCATCCAGGGTCGGCAGTACGAAGCGTTCACGTTGGACGTTGACATTCAGCTTCTTCGGGTCTACGCAGAGGCGGACCTTGCCGGACTTGGTACCAGGAGCACACCATGGTGGAGGCTTGGTGATCTTCCTTACTATGCCTAAAGATGTTAGGTGCTTTATCTCCTCTGTCACCTTTTCGACCAAGGGAAAGGGGATACGTCTGGCAAAGTTGACGGCGACTGGCTGGGCATCGTCTCAAAGTACGATCTTGACTGGATCTGTTTCGAGGCATCCGATGTCCTGACTGACGGCTTAGACGTGCATGACTAAGTTCATGCCATGGGCGACTCCTCGTCCTAGAAGCCTCTCGCTGGATCCATCCACGACTAGGACACGGAAGTTGTACTTCTGGCCCTTGTAGACAGTGTTGGAGATGAACTGTCCTCGACAACTGAGTAGACCCCTGGGCTTGACAATTTGACTTTGACGTCTTTTAGGGGCGGTCGCGGCTTAACATTGAGGTAGTTCCAATAGGGCATGATAGAGACGTCTGCACCCGTGTCTATCTTGAATGTCTCGGATGACATTCCGAGGTCTAGTGTGACTTTCTAGGCTAAGCCACTGTCGTCGCAGTTTATAGCACCAATGAATGTGTCAAAATTCACCGCACCACAAAACTGGGCTTCTTTCTCGGTATTGTCGTAGACCTCTCTGAAGGTCTTGTTACAACACATCAAGGCGAAGTGTCCGATCTTCTGACAGGACTTGCATGTTTTCCCAATCGCAGGGCAGGAATTGGGCCCTAGCATCCTGTGCATGTATTTACTGCTTCGACTGACCTTCTGACCTTGACCTTGACTGACCTTGATTTGACTGTGGCTGACTGGTAAACTGCTTTGTCGATCTCCTCCTTTGACTGTTTTGCTTGCTCTAGACGGCACTCACTGATGTCAGGTCACTGCCGTTGGACCTGACAAGCTCTTTATGTCTTGCCCTGTCGAAGGCTTGAACTAGAGTAAGCGTCTCTTGTTCCATCTGGAGATCTTAGGACAATAGCTCGTCCAACATTCCGGCGATTAGACGATCCCGGATGTGTTCATCTTCGGCTTCGCTGAAGTTGCCGTGTTCGGCCATCTCACGAAGGCTCCTCGCGAAGCTCTCCACTGACTCACCGTCCTTCTGTTTGCGATGGTTGAATTTCGCCCTCATGGATGGTATTTTTATGGGGAATAAAATATTCGTCAAACTTTTTCATCACCGTGTCGAAATCTTCCTTTGGGTCAACGGGATTGGGATCTTCTTCGGTTGGCGCAGGTGGTTGTCAAACCTAAATGACCTATAGATGTTCTCAGTAGTATAATAGATGGTCTTTTCTGAATATTATCCAGAAAAGACCATCATATTTGGATTATCCAGAGAAGACCTCCTATTTTTAGATTATTTATAAAAGAGGTCGTTTATAGATATATTTAATTTATCTATAAAAGAGGTCGTTTATAGATATATTTAAATTATCTATAAAAGAGGTCGTTTATAGATATATTTAATTTATCTATAAAAGAGGTCGTTTATAGATATATTTAGATTATTTATAAAAGAGGTCGTTTATAGATATATTTAATTTATCTATAAAAGAGGTCGTTTATAGATATATTTAAATTATCTATAAAAGAGGTCGTTTATAGATATATTTAATTTATCTATAAAAGAGGTCGTTTATAGATATATTTAGATTATTTATAAAAGAGGTTGTTTATAGATATATTTAGATTATTTATAAAAGAGGTCATCTATAAATATATCTATAAAAGAGATCGTTTATAGATATATATATTTATACATATATATATATATATATATATATATAATTTAGATTAACATCTCCTTGTGCTTTTAATTAGTTCTTTTAAATGCCTCCAGATGGGAGAGCTATCTATGTAGTTATAGTTCTTATAGATCCCTCCAGATGGGAGGACGTGTAGCAGCAGTGTCATCATGATGCTTTGCTCTTAAATGATAGGCAAAAGGGATTTAAGATAGTTCTTATATGTCCCTCCAGATGGGATGACATGCAGTACCAGTATCATCATGATGCTCTGCTCTAAAATGAAGTGCAATCACAATCCCATCACAGTGAGCAGCTTATAATAAAGTTATGAGCAGAAGGGATTTAAGCTGCTCACTATGTAATTATAGTGTTATCACAATGCTCTGTTTTAAAATGAAGTGTTTAGAGCAACTATAGCGAGCAGCTTATAATAAAGCCATGGGCAAAAGGGAAAAGTACATGTTACAATCTAAAATGTGAATTATATTAAATATTGATACACACTGAGGAGGCTGTTTCCCCTAAGGGCAAAGCTTGAGAGGGAGACCTGCGAAGACTAAGAGAGTCAGGTAAAGCCTAAGAGAGAGATGAGTAGAGCTTTTACTCAAGGTTGATCGGTTTATATAACATTGAGAACCTTTTCACCCAGACCTATGCATGGAACAGGCTTACATACAGAGCCTGACCTATACATGAGTATTTGACATAACGGTCCCATTTATGTTTCTCATCTAGCTTTCTATGTTGGCTGTGTAGGGGTGTTAGTATGTTTGTGTGAGAAGGAGAGGAGCGGCATGAGTTACTCTCTTGACTTTTTAGATATGGGTTGTGGCCATACACATATCAAAATGAAGTGCTCGCTATATAGTTGCAGTGAGCAGCTTATACAGAGTTTTAGCTGCTCACTGTAAAAGGCTAGCTATAGTTTGCTGTTTATGTATTAGCATTCAAATATGATTTGCTAGTCCGTTTGATTTGATACATTGTAACCGTCATTGTTTAGCCTGCAACCATAAGGGATAGACTATCCAGTTTTTACTGTGTAGAGCTAAAAACGAGCTAGCTGTGTTTTTACTAGACCACTTGTTATCTGGATGAAACCAGTTAGCTTTTACGTCTTAAGTAAAATGTCCATTTACTACGCAAAGACAATACATGTATTATGTTAATATAGCTTATAAAAATAGGAACTACGCAGTGTAAATACATGTATTATGTTAATATGCCTGACAAAAACAGGAACTACGCAGTAAGAATGCATGTATTATGCTAATATACCTGACAAAAACAGGAAATACGCAGTGTAAATACATGTATTATGTTAATATGCCTTACAAAAACAGGAACTACGCAGTAAGAATGCATGTATTATGCTAATATACTTGACAAAAACAGGGTGGGAAAATCTTATTCTTATTGCGCAGTTAGGTTAGAATAAGGCACTGCGTAGTTAGTTTTTAACCTGACTTTTTATCTGTGGTAAAAAGGTGCACTGTAAATAGTAGCTCCATGGTGGCTATGTCACTGAGTCACACGGTTCCAAGCCTGCTGTGTATGTGTGTTAGTATGTTTGTGTGAGAAGGAGAGGAGCAGCATGAGTTACGTTCTGCATATGTTATGCCGTATATGGTTTTCTACGTCTTACTTTTTACGCCTTATAAGGAAGAGAATATATTATGTTGATATGTTATGCCGTATATGGTTTTCTACATCTTACTTTTTACGCCTTATAAGGAAGAGAATATATTATGTTGATATGTTATGCCGTATATGGTTTTCTACGTCTTACTTTTTACGCCTTATAAGGAAGAGAATATATTATGTTGATGCAGAGCTGGACTTAGAAAGTTTTAGAAAGGCTTCTGTTTGGATACTTTGGATCTCCGAGAGGTTTTCTCTCTGCTTTGGAAAGTTTCTTTTTCTTTTATGATACTTAATTACTTTGAATTTGCTGAGACAAATTTTAGATTATAAATTTTTGGACTGAAATTTACTTCAATCTATTAATGCAGTGCATTTTGATACTTGTATTTTGCCGTTTTAGTCATTTTAACATACAAGGACTAGAGATAGATGCTGGACTATATAAAATAAAATGTAGCCCCCGAGTTGTCCTTTAAGAAGAAAAAATCAGCTTGAAAATCGGTTGGTAAACAAACTCAGAATCATGCAAAACGTGAATGGAGCTAAACTCAACTTTTCTCCTAGAAAAGCTTGATATAGACACACAATTACATTAAACGAATTGTGTGTCTAATACCCTTAAACATGTACAAGAAGAAATTGCATTGATTGGTCCATAGACAAAGTGAGAAGCAGTCCAAGACTGCATTTTGTTTACACTCGTTTTTCTCACTATAAGCTGCATTGCAACTCATGAGTAACTCATAACAGTTTTTTAATAATGCCTACAAAGAGGGCAGTATCATAGATAGGACAGAGGTTTCATGGTAGGTCCCTCCTCCTCCTGTATGGATACTCCTGGTACTAATGGGAAACACAGACAGCTGCAGCCAGAGGACTCACTTTGTTACTGTAAACACTAGCTCTGCCACTCGTGTGTAACTAGGTTACTGGTGTGAGCAGGGCTATCTAGTAGTAGTAATACACAGGACTAGCAGAGATACATAGACACACATACAGGTTTGTATATCTCTAACAATGCTGTCTTGCACATAGGATAACACAGAGGTAGAGATACTTTAAAAGACTCTAACAATACATACATGCACACATTATTACAGATTGGAGATGGTAGCCATCTATAGCTTATATAGCAGGGATGATGGGTGGAGTAGGAACCCTTCAGCAATGATCCAGCACAGAGAGCTATAGGGACTATTCTACTGTGATGCATGGAATAAAGGTCTAAAGTGAAAATTTTGGAACAAAAACAATGTTTCCTATCCCTCTATGAGCTAGCTGAAAAGAAATTGCGCAGTTTGTAATTGAAAATTCCATTGCTGAAAGGAACTGCATAGTTATAATATAGTAATAAAAAATTACTATACAGTGTTATAGCATACACTGTATGCTTTGTTTTCATGAGTAACTCACATGAGTTTTTTATTATGATACTTATAGAGACAAGTATTATGGAAAGGTGCAGAGAGCTGCAGGATTGTTCCTATGAATCCCACCAGATGGAAGATGAGTAGCATAATGGTACACTGTATGCTTTGGTTTCATGAGTTGCTCACACGAGTTTTTTATTATAGCATTCAAAGAGACAAGCTACATTGAAAGGTGCAGAGAGCTGCAGGATGGTTTCTATGAATCTCACCAGATGGAAGTGTGCTTCAGGAAAATTCCATGATGTAATGCATATATTATGTTAAGGGTACTAAGGAGTCCCGCCTATTCTGCATAGCTTACATGGCTCCTCCTCTTTTGGGTCTATATAAGGTACATGGACACCGCCTCTTCTGCATAGATTATATGGCTCCTCCTCTTTTGGACCTATAAAAGGTACATGGACACTGAGCACTTGGGCATTAGGCACTTGGGAGCAGCATTTGCAAAGTGAGTCTGTTTCTATGTTCTGATAGATAAAAGCTTTTGGTGCTTTAGATCTCAGAGGAGTTTTCTCTGTTAGACTTAGCTGTAGGTTTGAGGCATAGGTATTAAGTTAGGTAAAAGCAAACTGTTAGACTTAGCTGTAGGCTTGGGGCTTGGAGGTAAATGCAGAGCTGGACTTAGAAAGTTTTCTGTCTGGATACTTTGGATTTTAAACTGTTGGACTCCATGAACATTTATGAAAGCTTAGGCTAGGTATTTATTGCTTAAGTTTTTCATGGATTTGATGGTCTAAGAAAATGTTTCTGTCACCTTTGTAGACATTTCTCTCGCCTTAGAGAAGTTTTCATGGCATATTGTTTTATTTTAATTTAAGTGCCCTGAGAGATTTTGGGAGTAAATAATCAGTTGGACATTTTTGTAAGCTTAGGCTGGGTATTTATTGTATGACTTTCTTCAGATTTAATAGTTTCAGAAAATGTTTGCTACTTTGAATTTAATAGTTTGAAAGTTTCCGATAATAAATGCTCACTTGGAAATTTTTCTCAACATAGGCTAGGTTTCTGCCACCTTTACAAAAATGCCTCTGGGTGTAGAAAAGTGTAAATGCAGAGCTGGACTTAGAAAGTTTTAGAAAGGCTTTTGTTTGGATACTTTGAATCTCAGAGAGGTTTTCTCTCTGCTTTGAAAAGTTTCTATTTATTTCATGATACTTATTTACTTTGAATATGCTGAGAAAGATTTTAGATTATAAATTTTTGGACTGAAATTTGATTGGTCTTTCTTGGTAGGAGTCCCGCCTCTTCTGCTCAGCCATTGGTCCTCCACAGCATATTATGTTTATTTCGTGAAAATTCATTTTTAGAACTTTGAGTAGAGCTATATAAGGCGCAGGCTCTCAGTCTCACCCTGACCACTAGAGGGAAACTTCAGCAAGGTAAAGTTGTTTCTATATTTTGACTTAGGAAGTTTTAGAAGTGTTTCTGTTTGGACAATTTATATCTTAGAAAGGTTTTCTCAGTTAGACTTAACTGTAGGCCTGAGGCTTGGAGTTAAATGCAAAGCTGGACTTAGAAAGTTTTCTGTCTGGATACTTTGGATTTTAAACTGTTGGACTCCATGAACATTTATGAAAGCTTAGGCTAGGTATTTATTGCTTAAGTTTTTCATGGATTTGATGATCTAAGAAAATGTTTCTGTCACCTTTGTAGAAATTTCTCTCGCCTTAGAGAAGTTTTCATGCCATATTGTTTTATTTTAATTTAAGTGCCCTGAGAGGTTTTGAGAGTAAATAATCAGTTGGGCATTTTTGTAAGCTTAGGCTGGATATTTATTGTATGACTTTCTTCAGATTTGATAGTTTCAGAAAATGTTTGCTACTTTGAATTTAACAGTTTGAAAGTTTCCGATACTAAATGCTCAATTGGGCATTTTTCTTAGCATAGGCTAGGTTTCTGCCACATTTACAGAAATGCCTCTGAGAATAGAAAGGTGTTCATTGGATACTGTGCTATCATGTCAAAGTTTCTAAGGGTAAGTACTCAGTAGGACTTTGTTACATCTATAAGCTTAGACTAGGTTGGCTCTTAATATTATTGAATATTGTTGTGTTAGTTTAGGATTTAGCAGTCTAAGAAAGGCCTTCTGAAGCAAAGGTCTCAACTAAGTTATTTTGAATTTAGAACTTTCAAAAATGTTTCTAAGATTGAATACAGAGTTGCAATTAAATGTTTTTCCTAGCTGAGGCTGGGAGGCTCTGAAATATGGGAAAGTTGAATAGCTTATGAGTTTGATATGATTAGTCATTGAGGGATTGGATTAAAACAGGAATAGTGTATAATAATGAATGAGAGCATTGTGTGATAATACATAAAGTCTTTTGTCAGCAGGATAACGCCATTGAAGCTGAAGTCACTTTTCTGGAAAGTGCTTTGCTTGGGCTACCAGAGGTACCCTCCTGTACTGTGCTGAGCAGATGGACTGTAGCCACTCATGGCTATTTTGGTTGAAGGCAGAACAGGTAAAACTAACTCTCTAGTTTCTCCACTGCTTTGGCTTTCATGGTGATACGCCACTGTACTGGAGGAGGTAGACAATTCTGGACAGTGCACTGCTTGGGCTACCAGAGGTACGCCCCTGTACTGTGCTGAGCAGATTGGCTGTAGCCAGCCTATGGCTATTTTGATCGAAGGCGGAACAAGTAAAACTAACTCTCTAGTTTCTCCACTGCTTTGGCTTTCATGGTGATACGCCACTGTACTGGAGGAGGTAGACTATTCTGGACAGTGCACTGCTTGGGCTACCAGAGGTACGCCCCTGTACTGTGCTGAGCAGATTGGCTGTAGCCAGCCTATGGCTATTTTGGTCGAAGGCGGAACAAGTAAAACTAACTCTCTAGTTTCTCCACTGCTTTGGCTTTCATGGTGATACGCCACTGTACTGGAGGAGGTAGACTATTCTGGACAGTGCACTGCTTGGGCTACCAGAGGTACGCCCCTGTACTGTGCTGAGCAGATTGGCTGTAGCCAGCCCATGGCTATTTTGGTTGAAGGCGGAACAAGTAAAACTAACTCTCTAGTTTCTCCACTGCTTTGGCTTTCATGGTGATACGCCACTGTACTGGAGGAGGTAGACTATTCTGGACAGTGCACTGCTTGGGCTACCAGAGGTACGCCCCTGTACTGTGCTGAGCAGATTGGCTGTAGCCAGCCTATGGCTATTTTGGTTGAAGGCGGAACAAGTAAAACTAACTCTCTAGTTTCTCCACTGCTTTGGCTTTCATGGTGATACGCCACTGTACTGGAGGAGGTAGACTATTCTGGACAGTGCACTGCTTGGGCTACCAGAGGTACGCCCCTGTACTGTGCTGAACAGATTGGCTGTAGCCTGCCCATGGCTATTTTGGTTGAAGGCGGAACAAGTAAAACTAACTCTCTAGTTTCTCCACTGCTTTGGCTTTCATGGTGATACGCCACTGTACTGGAGGAGGTAGACTATTCTGGACAGTGCACTGCTTGGGCTACCAGAGGTACGCCCCTGTACTGTGCTGAGCAGATTGGCTGTAGCCAGCCTATGGCTATTTTGGTCGAAGGCGGAACAAGTAAAACTAACTCTCTAGTTTCTCCACTGCTTTGGCTTTCATGGTGATACGCCACTGTACTGGAGGAGGTAGACTATTCTGGACAGTGCACTGCTTGGGCTACCAGAGGTACGCCCCTGTACTGTGCTGAGCAGATTGGCTGTAGCCTGCCCATGGCTATTTTGGTTGAAGGCGGAACAAGTAAAACTAACTCTCTAGTTTCTCCACTGCTTTGGCTTTCATGGTGATACGCCACTGTACTGGAGGAGGTAGACTATTCTGGACAGTGCACTGCTTGGGCTACCAGAGGTACGCCCCTGTACTGTGCTGAGCAGATTGGCTGTAGCCAGCCTATGGCTATTTTGGTCGAAGGCGGAACAAGTAAAACTAACTCTCTAGTTTCTCCACTGCTTTGGCTTTCATGGTGATACGCCACTGTACTGGAGGAGGTAGACTATTCTGGACAGTGCACTGCTTGGGCTACCAGAGGTACGCCCCTGTACTGTGCTGAGCAGATTGGCTGTAGCCAGCCTATGGCTATTTTGGTCGAAGGCGGAACAGGTAAAACTAACTCTCTAGTTTCTCCACTGCTTTGGCTTTCATGGTGATACGCCACTGTACTGGAGGAGGTAGACTATTCTGGACAGTGCACTGCTTGGGCTACCAGAGGTACGCCCCTGTACTGTGCTGAGCAGATTGGCTGTAGCCAGCCTATGGCTATTTTTGGTTGAAGGCAGAACAGGTAAAACTCTCGTTTATCCTTTGCTTTGGCTTTAAATTTACACGTCTGAGAGTTTCTTAGTTATTCTGAATTAAGCTATTTTCTCAAGCTGAGGCTAGGGATGGTTTGTATGGAATTAAATTTTGCTGTGTTAGTTTTAATTCAGCAGTTTCAGAAAAGAATTTTCATGCGTTCATTGAAGTTTCTATACTTTTAAAATTGATTTGTCCTAGCTTCAGAAAGATTTCTGCACACCGAATTTTGACAGCCAATCACAGCCCTTGAAGGTAACTGGGTTCGATTCCTAGCATAACCAACACAAAACATAATGCTGGTGCAAAGGGACAGATTGGTTATGGTCCCACCTGCAATTGCTGTGATGAGCTATCAGTTTCCCCCTGACTTTAGAGAGGTTTTCATAACATATTGCATTATTTTGAATTTACTAGTCTGAGAGTAAATTCTCAGTTGGACATTTCTGTCAGCTTAGGCTAGGTATTTATTGCTTGAGTTTCTTTGACATCAATGGTCTCAGAAAACTTTTCTCTCACCTTTGTAAAAAAAGGCTCTGCCTGCAGAAACATTTTCATTGGATATTGTGTTATTTTGGATTTAATAGTGAGAGTCTCTAAGAACTAATACTCATTCAGACTTTAATATTTATATCAGTTTAGGCTAGGTAGGCTTTCATAGCATCTTGCCAGTTTTATTTACTAGTTTGAGAGTTTCTAAAAGTAAATACTCAGTCAAACATTTTTATTAACTTAGGATAGGTATTTATTGTTTAAGTTTCTTAAGCTTTATTGGTCTCAATAAACATTTCTCCCACCTTTGTAGAAAAGGCTCTGGCTATGGAAACATTTTTATTGGATATTGCGTTATTTTGGATTTAATAGTGTGATAGTCTCTAAGGGTAAGTACTCAGTCAGATTTTGATATTTATATCAGTTTAGGCTAGGTAGGCTTTCAATATCACTGAAAATTGTTGTGTCAGTTGGGATTTAGTGGTCTTAGAATAGCTTTCTTATAACTTTATGAAAGTTTCAATTGTCTAAAGTTTTCTGTTAGCTTTAGAAACTTGACTGTGACCTCTACTGAGTTATTCTGAATTTAGAACTCTCAGAAATGTTTTTGAGATTAAACACAAAGTTGGATTTAGAAGGGACTAATATTTAAGTTGTCCTGATATTACATATGTGTCAGTTGTGGTTTGTCTACAAAATAATTACAACAAAGGGACTAATATCAAATTATTTTGATTGTTTGGTTTGTCAACAGAAATAATCACAACAAGGGACTCATATATCTAAGATGTCCTAATGTTGCATTTGTGTTGGTTGTGATTTGTTGACGAAAATAATCGCAACAAGGGATCCATAACAAAAATAATCGCACAAGGGATCCATATCTAAGTTGTGGTTTGTTGACATAATAATCACAATAAAAGATCAATTTTTAAGATGTCCTAAGGTTTGGGTTGTTGACAAAAAACAACCACAAAGGACAAAGATATTGTCCGAATATTACATTTTGCTCTATTTACGAGTTAAGAGAGGATAACCTGAGTTTGTGAAAGTAAATTATTTGAATTTTAGATAAAAGATTTGGAAAAAAATGATCATAAAAATTAATTATGAACTATTAAAAACTAGAATTTCTTATTTCGAAGGTAGAATACATTTCAAAGACAACGAAAAGGATATAATAGATGTCAGTTTTCCTTCCCAGCCTTATATGTCAGTCAAGGAAGCTGAACAAATTATTTCGGCTTTGTCTTATTTTGATTCTTTGCCACGGTTAAAAAAAATCAAAGTAGAGGCGCTTGTATATTTCGCTGATTATTTCCTGTCTTTTTATTTGCAGGATGAAATAGGCAATTTAGTTTTATCAAATATTAAAATGTGTTGCATATTAATGCCTTATCAACATTTTTATTTTACTATGATGGATTTTGCTTGTGACTTACTCGAAATCCCATATATTTATCATGTAGAAACATTAATGAAACCTAAAAAAAGAAAACATGATGACACTTTAGATCCTAGTGAATATGTTTTATCAGAAATAACAAAAGAATTGAGAAATAAAACAAGACAAAGATTGCATAAAATGTCACTAGAATACATGCTTTGTAAATTATGCAACACTGAAATGATTATTTCTACAAAAACTAGAAACATTGCTTATATGATTTGTTGCAATAAGCCAGTACATCAAAAATGTTTTGATGATTTTATTCAAAAATCAAATTTGTATCATAGGACTGAAACAATAAAATGTCCTTACTGTTCCATTGAATGGGTACATGAAAAACCACGGGTTGGTCATGAATGTTTGTTATGGTTAATGAGAAAATCATCTGACACTTCCTTGTTAAATAAAAAAAAAAACCAAAAGTTTGTTTATTTGATAAGAAATAAAAAGTTTGAAACAAATATTTTTGTCTTATGTTACATTTTAAAAATGAAATATTTTATAACATATACAGCAGTAGCTTACAAAAAGTCTCTGAGAATAAAGAAACAAAACTACAATAACTTAAGGTAATACAGTATAACGAATAAGGCAACGAAGTTAACCAATAAGGCAGCAAAGTTATATGACAACGAATAAGGTAACAAAGTAAATGAAGGAGGCAGCGAAATCAGATGAACTTTTCTGACGCAGACTACAGGGAATTCTTTGCAGGAAAAGCATTGCGATTAATGCTTTAAAGGTAAAGCTAAAGATTTGCTTTTGTGAGTTCATTAAAAATTGCTGTTGAGTCAACTGTTCACTGAGAGCTAAAAATTAAATTTGTTTCATTTTCACATAATTAATTCCTGTTACATACATACAATTTGTGGTAAAATTAATTGTAACAATGCTTGTATGGGAACGATTCGCAACAAACTCACAAAAGTAGCTTTTCGCTAATCTAGTAAAGAAATATTAGTCATAGCCTCTAGAGGTCTTCAGTGTGCTAAGTATCGTATAGTTTAAGATAGTTTTAGAAATGCTCACTAGAGGTCTTCAGTAAGCAGAAAATGCCTTGTTTATATTAGTCACCAGAGGTCTTCAGTGTAAAACCATGCACATAGTTTTAGTGACTCACACTAGAGGTCTCCGCTGATTTAGTAAAGTAATGTCAGTCCTAGCCTCTAGAGGTCTATAGAGTGCTAAATATGGTATAGGTCTCAGAGAAGGAATTGGTTCCGCACTATAATTTAATGTAGCGCGAAATGCGATAGTACCCATTGGAACATGTTCATTTTCTAAAAATCACCCCAGAATTAATAGATACATCCTTCCTTCATAATATAGGCTGACTTAAAATATGAATTGACCACGAAAATTTTGAGCACTGGACTATAGCGTAAAAACACCCTGATTCTGCCTAAATCTGCACTGAATAAAATGTAGATTCACTTTTTCCAATTTAACCTTTGAAAAAATAGGTAAGCACTTTGAGAAATGCCCTCCTGGTATTTTATTCAAAGCAGCAAATGTTCAACAACATGTGTAGTGGTTTTATATTTATTGGCATTATTTTCAACATGGTTATTGACCATTCAGTGTGCCTGCAGTATTCACTTCTGACCACAATCGTATATGACTTCCGGTTTTCTGCGGGATTTCCTTCACTGAGACCTACTATTAATGGGCTGTGTGCATGTCTTGTCTATAATTGAGATTTTTATAATCCAATAGATGTTTTTACACAGGCCCCTAGGTTTTATGCTCCTTGGACCGCTCTATCTCATGATATAGGGTGCCTTTCAGGTCAAGTAATACCCAAAATCAGCCTGATTTCTATGTCTCTGTCCGAGGACACCGCCCTCTTCATCTTTGAGTAATTTTCATGACAAGCAGTGCCTCTAGGATTATCAAATTTGGCATGGATATTCTTTTGATTTTTCTCTATATTGTGTAAGTGTCCTTGTTGCAGTTTACTGTGGATATAATTGACAAATTATGAAAAATTGTAGAAAAATACATAAAAATCACTGCAAAAAGTACACAATATTCACATGCCATGCCTGGGAAGATTTATGAGAGTATGTAACATGGATACTGGGTAATACAATCCTACATTTCTAGATGATTTCAAGGAAATGTCCCAAAATATTATACCCTGGATAGTTTTCTTGAAGCGGTAGATATACCATTTGCGGTGTCAGTGCCTAACTTAACTAATACAGATGATATGTCAAAGCGCAAAAATAACCCCTCTCTGTACTACCTAGACTAGCTGCAAGTGGCCAATACTACACAGATACGAAATGCCTACCCTGTTAAGAATAAGGTAAAAATAAATCGGGCCTATCAAAATAATCTGCACTATGCCAGTGGCCCTAGACTGAAATGAACCTGCAGCGCGGCCTGCGGACCACTCCGACATCAATATAAACATGATTTTTCCTTGATTTTGGACACATTTTAGAGACCTATGAACACATTTTCCATAGAATTTGGCAAAAACAATCCTTCTTTAAATAATTAATATAGAAAAAAACTGATTTGAGGGGTATTTTCCTTTTTCATGCTAATCCCCCATATGCTTTAGGTCTCAGAGAAGGAATTGGTTCCGCACTATAATTTAATGTAGCGCGAAATGCGATAGTACCCATTGGAACATGTTCATTTTCTAAAAATCACCCCAGAATTAATAGATACATCCTTCCTTCATAATATAGGCTGACTTAAAATATGAATTGACCACGAAAATTTTGAGCACTGGACTATAGCGTAAAAACACCCTGATTCTGCCTAAATCTGCACTGAATAAAATGTAGATTCACTTTTTCCAATTTAACCTTTGAAAAAATAGGTAAGCACTTTGAGAAATGCCCTCCTGGTATTTTATTCAAAGCAGCAAATGTTCAACAACATTTGTAGTGGTTTTATATTTATTGGCATTATTTTCAACATGGTTATTGACCATTCAGTGTGCCTGCAGTATTCACTTCTGACCAAAATCGTATATGACTTCCGGTTTTCTGCGGGATTTCCTTCACTGAGACCTATAGTTTAAGATAGTTTTAGGAATGCTCACTAGAGGTCTTCAGTAAGCAGAAAATGCCTTCTATAAGCCACCAGAGGTCTTCAGTGTAAAACCATGCACATAATTTATATCAGCCACCAGAGGTCTTCAGTGTAAAACCATGCACATAGTTTTAGTGACTCACACTAGAGGTCTCCGCTGATCTAGTAAAGTAATGTCAGTCCTAGCCTCTAGAGGTCTATAGAGTGCTAAATATGCGTGAACCCTTTCGGGGAGAAACGCTATGATCGGAAGTGTGTCCCTGGTTCCGGTGGTGAATATCCCCGCCATTAAACGGTGCAGTAGCAAATAGGTCCACCACACTATTAGCCTATCACGCACCTCCTCTCATACTGTTTGCTTCCCTCCATCCCAGCTGTGTCACGACAGTAAAGACCTGTCAGTAAAATGAAGATTCTGACGGTTCTACTGTGCACATCAATGTCACACTGGTACCAAAATAACGGGAAAAGATTGCTCTTTCGTCCTAAGGGAGTGTTATTTATCATACATGCCAACATTTCAGGGGGAAAAACCGGGAGACCCCGGGTATTTCCCAAATGCCCTATAGGCTATACAGACTTTAGGGAGTGGTCATTATTTATCAACAGGGGGGGGTGGTGGGTTTTCGCGCGGATGCGCGGAAATTTTTTACGCCCCCCCCCTCGACGGCAGTCAAAATTTTTTGCGCCCCCCGCACTGGAGGCGCGGAGAGTTTTCGCGCCCCTCTTTGATCTATAGTAGCGCACAGGGTTTTTTGCTAAAAAGAGGATGAATTTTTTTAGCCCCCCCTCGGGAGGGGTCAAAATATTTTTAGCCCCTCGGGAGGGGTCTGAAAATTTTACGCCCCCCCCTCAAACCCACCCTCCCCCCCCCTGTTGATAAATAATGACCACTCCCTTATCAAGCATTTACACAATTTTTGGTATCCTTTGAATGCTTTTCTCAGCCTGAAAATGCCAAGGCATATCAAAATCCGGGAGATTTTATATGTTTAAGGTGCATAAACCTGTCAAAATCCGGGAGAAGTGTGAAAATCCGGGAGATTTAAGGGGAGAACTTCAATCCGGGAGAAACCATAAAAAATTGTCAAAATCCGGGAGTCTCCCGGCCAATCCGGGAGTGTTGGCATGTATGATTTATCAACAGGGGGGGTGGTGGGTTTGAGGGGGGGCGTAAAAAATTCTGACCCCTCCCAAGGGGGGGGCTAAAAAAAATTTGACTCCTCTTGAGGGGGGGCTAAAAAAATTTTCCCTCTTTTTTTGCTCGGTCAATGAATTAGGCAATAGAATGTGTATATCTAAATTGGTGTATCGATGCTATGGGATATGGCTATCTTCAGTATAGACATAGGATTTCTATGGGAGTAGGGAGGTACACCTCAGGATTGGACCGTGAATGCAAAATTTTATATTTTTTAGCTACCATAGTCAATTTTAGGGTGCTCGGTCAATGAATTAGGCAATAAAATGCGTATATCTGAAATGCGGTATCAATGGCATGGGATATGGCTATCTTCAGTATAGACAAAGGATTTCTATGGAAGTAGGGAGGTACACCTCTTGATTGGACCATGAATGCAAAATTCTATTTTCTTTAGCAACCATAGTCAATTTTAGGGTGCTCGGTCAATGAATTAGGCAATAGAATGTGTATATCTAAATTGCGGTATCGATGCCATGGGATATGGCTATCTCCAGTTAGACATAGGATTTCTATGGAAGTAGGGAGGTATACCTAAGGATTCGACCGTGAATGCAAAATTTTATATTCTTTAGCTACAATAGGCAAATTTAGGATGCTCGGTCAATGAATTAGGCAATAGAATGTGTATATCTAAATTGCGGTATCGATGCCATGGGATATGGCTATCTCCAGTTAGACATAGGATTTCTATGGAAGTAGGGAGGTATACCTAAGGATTCGACCGTGAATGCAAAATTTTATATTCTTTAGCTACAATAGGCAAATTTAGGATGCTCGGTCAATGAATTAGGCAATAAAATGTGTATATCTGAAATGCGGTATCAATGGCATGGGATATGGCTATCTTCAGTATAGACATAGGATTTCTATGGGAGAAGGGAGCTACAACTAAGGATTGGACCATGAATGCAAAATTCCTCTTTCGTTAGCTACAATAGGCAATTTCAGGGTGCTCGGTCAATGAATTAGACAATAAAATGTGTATATCTAAATTGCGGTATCGATGCCATGGGATATGCCTATCTTCAGTATAGACATAGGATTTCTATGGGAGTAGGGAGGTACACCTCAGGATTGGACCGTGAATGCAAAATTTTATATATTTAAGCTACAATAGGCAATTTTAGGGTGCTCGGTCAATGAATTAGGCAATAAAATGTGTATTTCTGAATTGTGGTATTGAGTTATAGGGAATTGAGAAGAGCGACAAATCGATCGCTATTGTTTGGGGTGTTACAATAGTAATCCTGGAAATAATATAAAGACGCGAGGTTCCTTTACACTGACTATATCCCAGTAGCATACATGAATGGGTATTATATAAAGCATACTGGTTATTATATAAAGCATAATCTAAAGGCAGGAAACTTTTGAATGCGACATGTCACCGGGAACAAGCAAAGAATGTTACTATAATGTTACTGTAAGTCCTCAGTCACATAAAGTCTAGAGTGGGCGCGGTGTGTTATAGCCCTATAGGATACAGGAGGTGGCTGTGGGGGCTGAGTCATTGTTTTGGACTGGAGCAAAGTAGTTCCTGGGGGTCCCGGTGGCCACAGTAGAGGTGAAGTCCTTATAAGTGGGTGTATATGTGTGTGTGTCCTCTGGTATGGCAGTCAATGGCCACAGGGTGTCGGGTGACGAAAGACCAAAACCACCGGTGGTCTGGTAGTATAAAAGGCTGGCACTGCAGAGATGGGGTGCAGACTGTGTACCAAAGGAAGGGATTCACGGTCTGTCCTGGAATCAAAGGGGAAGAAATTTATATTTGGCAGTTCACAAGTAGGAATCAATTGAGATAATGAATAGTATTTACTGGAGCTCTGACCACTGTTTGGGAGTACTTTCTGGGTCTTCAACAATTTCATCCAACTGGGACCACAACTTCATTCAATGGGGTCCACAACTTAATTCAATTGAGGATTATACTTGTATCCTATTGAGTCTTGACTTCATTTAATGAGGTTTTGACTTAGCCAATTGGAGATCTAAAACACACCAACTGAGAGATCTGCTTATTACATACATAGAGGAGACACACACACATCTGAAGGACTTAGCGTTGTTTAGCTTTCATTGGTTCTCACTACACATTGTTGTATTCTAAATGCTCACTTGAAACATCTCACCATGGAGTTATTGATTTGATTTGAGGTTATGCCATACTGGAGTTCTAAGGCCCCAACAGTTTGTGATTTTGATATTCATTTGTGATTATTGATTTAACTTGAAGTTATGCCATGATGGACTTCAAGAGTTCATGTTATTTTGTGATGACATGTGGAGATCGAAATTTATCAAAAGTTCATGTTATTTTGTGATGACATGTGGAGATCGAAATTTATCAAAGTTCATGTTATTTTGTGATGACATGTGGAGATCGAAATTTATCAAAAGTTCATGTTATTTGTGATGACATGTGAGGATAGATATTTATCAAAAAGTTCATGATATTTGTGATGACATGTGGAGATCGATATTTGTAAGAAAGTTTAGGCATTTCAAATCATTATTGAATTTGTGATTGGAAATCAACCTCATCTTTGGACTTGGTCATGAGAAACTTGTAAAGGTTTGTAATTGAGTGCCTGCGCGCACCTGTACCTACGATGGAAAGTGTTTCCACCCCGGATTGGGTGTATGAAACCATTTATGAAATGTGGTGCAATTACTACCTGATGATTTTAGATATGGACAATGCAGAATTGGAATTGATCATTGATTTGATTTAATTGAAATCATTCCTGTTTAAAAGGGGTATGTTTAGGACCTCCAAATTGAAATGTGAAATCGACATTGGATTCTGAATTGTATTGGACTTTGAATTGGCACACATATTTCTATTCAATAAAAGCCCTTGGAGATGAAGTACCCAATTGTGTTTTCTTTCCATATGGGCATAGGAATTTAGACACAAAGCTCTACCCTTGATGCTAGCACTAGATTATTCCCCAAGAATATGGTAACATTGCGAGTGGAGATGGACTGGTGGAGAAATTCAAGCCGCGAGCGGAGATTGGAGTGAGGTGAAAACATAACTGGTGGAAATCCCGAGTTCGATCATTATATTATAAGCTACCCCCATTTTGGAATGCGAGTTAAACCCCATTATAAAGATTTACCCATTTTTAAGGGTGTACTATACTTCTGGACTAACCCCATCTAAATTATTCAGAGGAACCCCACTTTCCCTCCAGTCTCCTCATAAGAACTATAAACAAGGCGGCTCCCCACAAGGCAAAATAGAAACCCCACCGACCATCACCCCTCCGCCTCCCATAGCCCAATAACAAGGCGGCTCCCCACAAAGTAAAATAGAAACCCCACTGTCCATCTTCCCTCCGCCTGCCATAGCCCAGTATCGATGCGGTGGGGTATGGCTGTCTTCAGTATAGACATAGGATTTCTATGGGAGAAGGGAGCTACAACTAAGGATTGGACCATGAATGCAAAATTCTTTTTTCCTTAGCTAGCAAAGGCAACTTTAGGGTGCTCGGTCAATGAATTAGGCAATAGAATGTGTATATTCGAAATGCGGTATCGATGCAGTAGGATATGGGAGTAGGGAGGTACACCTCAGGATTGGACCGTGAATGCAAAATTTTATATTTTTTAGCTACAATAGGCAATTTTAGGGTGCTCGGTCAATGAATTAGGCAATAGAATGTGTATGTCTGAATTGCGGTATCAATGCCATGGGATATGGCTATCTTCAGTATAGACATATAGGATTGCTATGGGAGTAGGGAGGTACACCTCTGCATTGGACCATGAATGCAAAATTCTTCTTTCATTGGCTATAATAGGCAATTTAAGGGTGCTCGGTCAATGAATTAGGCAATAGAATGTGTATGTCTGAATTGCGGTATCAATGCCATGGGATATGGCTATCTTCAGTATAGACATATAGGATTGCTATGGGAGTAGGGAGGTACACCTCTGGATTGGACCATGAATGCAAAATTCTTCTTTCATTGGCTATAATAGGCAATTTAAGGGTGCTCGGTTAATGAATTAAGCAATAGAATGTGTATGTAGTGTTCTACCCCTCGATGTTATATCGAATCCTTCGATAAACAACGAAGAACAACTATTCAGGTTCCAGTTAAAACTTTATTGTCTAATAACACATAGGCATCAGCCGTTCTCGATCACAGTTACAGGTAGCAGTGTTTGAACTCTATAACAGGTTCGACACTAGGCCTTCTTGTGTCTACAGTTGATATTCCACATACACCTCCTCTGTGCAGCAGCACAGAGGAGTACTAGGATATGGTAGCCGGGCAGCCGCCAACCATCGCTCACGATGGTCAGTCGGGGCTGGACTGACCCTGAGGAAGGCCGTACAACGGCCTTATATACACCGGAGTCAAGGGCCACGTGACCAAGTGGTGACGTGGCGCTGGACTCCAGCGCCCCCAGGCGTCGGGTAATAGAGGTGCTCTCGACGCCGCCCACGAGGACCACGAAGGTACCTCGAAGACGACGCGGGACCACCACACCACCCCCCACTAGACTGAAACGAGGTCTCTGAAAATTCAGAGACCCCGGATCAGTCTAAACAATTAGATAATAATATGAACTACTGGATCCGTCGACATAGTCGACAGAAACAGTAGAGGAATATATAGAAATATAGTTTCTACTGTACTGTAGAAAAAAAATTATTATCACAGTTAAATTATAAGGCGTTGCTCCATCCAACGTAGGAGACCAGTGTCGAAACACTGCTTCACGACCTGCTCCTGGTCGATCCGAGGGAGGCACGACCGGGTATGGCAACCGGGGTCATGTCGTTTCCTCCCTGTCTCGTTGAGAAGCTCCTTCCAGCGTAGGAAGCCCATCGATAGTGTACAGTACACTATGATGGTCCTTCGACCGTGAGGCCGAGGATGTGTGGCACCGCCGGGTCCTAAGACCAGGGTGGTGTCGGATCCACACAGCTTCGCAGGGAGGTCCGGGGACAGGAAAGGTACCCCCACTCGTGGAGGGTACACCGTCGTCCGGGAACGAGTTCCCGGGGGTTCCGTGCTGACATCGAGACTCTGTTCGATGTCAGCGATCCAGGCTGACGAGGAGGAGCAGTAGTTTCATACTACTGATCCTCCGAGATGGACCCTGTAGCGGCGTCGATTTCGGCCTGCTCTCCGTCAGTGCGCTCCTCTCCATGTGGAGCGCTGGCGGCTAGCTGGCCCGAAAACGTCGGCGACTCCGGCAATGGGACCTCACGGTCCATTGTCGTACTCCAAGCCTCGTTAGAGGTCTCGGGTGCATCCCGGGAGTCCCCCTCAGCATCTGAGTGGAGAACGGCCGAGTCTGCTGAGTCGCTTCCGTCGTCGTCGTCGCTCTCCTGACCTTCACGGTCGTCCTTGTCTCCCTGGTCAAGGGGAGGCGTTGGAGAATGATCGACGACATCGACGTCCCCGTCTATATCCATCAACTGTTCCACCTCGGCAGGTTCTACTGCTTGGGTGGAAGCCGACGGGTCCGGACAGACGGCTACGTTCGCCGGGGCCAGGGGAGTGATGCCCTGAAGATCCGGATGGATCCTCGGTGACACCACTCTCTGGACCGGTGGCGGCGTAGGCTCGGTGGTTCCCGAGAGGGTTATCAAGGGAACCGAGGAGGAAGACGGGGCTGCTGGCGGGTAGACGGAGGCACCGAGAGACCTACCCGGGGTGTCAGGCTTGTCCTGCACCACCTGCTCTCGGCCCAACATCGTCATAGCCGAGCTCAGACTATCCATTTTTGGAGACAATTCTCTCAACGGATTCGTCTGAGCCGCCAGCGTCCTGACGTCAGGGACCACTCCACCCTCGACAAGGTACCTCTGCGCTTCGCGAGAGGGCTCAGTTCGAACGGGCTTCAGGGTTCGGACGCCATGGTGCTTGTCCCTCATCCATTCCGAGAGTTGGACCCCGAAGACTCTAAAGAATTCGCGGTCGATTTCCTCCCAGCCTTCTATGATACTATCCCTCTTGGTAATATCATATTGGGCCTGTGCCTCAAAGTTATTGAGACGCGTTCGGACGTCGGTCAGACGAGAGTCCATCTCCATCTGAACGGTCTGGCGCGCCTCATTCCTAAGAGCCGGAAGGAGCTCGTTACGGATGGCCATGTTTGTTCTATCAAACAGGCCGAACAAGTAGGCACTCGCTTCCTCACGAAATGCCTCACCGAACTTGTCGATAGCAGGACTGCCCGTCATCTGTAGAAGTCCCTTACAACGTTCCACGAACGTCTTCGGGACCCCACGTTCGACGCCATCGCCGTAGGCAGGCTGTGCCAACTCCCAACGCAAGGTTGCTGTTGGGGCGTCGGCGCCTGTCACGACGTTGGAGAAGCTAGCTCCTGCTGCCGAGGTCAGTGTCGCGCCTCCCACGTGAACACGCGGCGTGGCAGCTGGGGTGCTGTCCTCCGCCGCCGCAGGGGGTTTGACAGGGGGAGACGAGCTGGTGGTCACCTTGGGTTGCCGATCACGACCACTCCGGGTTTCCACCGTCTTGCCTCCAGTTTTAGCACCACTGGTGCTTGGTTTGGCTGAACCGGTCGAAGCAGTCTTCGACTTTTTAGGAGCCGGGGCCGGGGCGGCTTTCGATGCCTTTTCGGGCTTCGAGGGAGCAGCCTGCAGCTTAGGCTTCTTAGGTTCAGTCGAACCGGCAGACTTTCCAGCTTCTGTAGAGTGGGGCCTCTTGTTCCCACTCGTAGAGGCTGTAGGTCCTGGGTCCCGAGGACGACTGGCCTCCCGCTTCTTCCGTTGCTCTACCCTGAACTCGGGGTAGGCACCATAGAAAGCGGGCATCAGCTCCGGTCTGATATACAGGCGCTTCGTAGACGGGGGTGCGGGGGCCATCCGCATCCAGTGTCTAGTCGGCGCGCCTGTTTTCTCATTCCGTTCGCACTTTCCAACCAGTGTCTCCACTAGCTGGATAGCGCCCTCGGCGTTGTACTTGGGGCTGCTTGTACGACTTAAGATGACGCGCCATCAAGCCCCTTCGTGAAGTCACGAAAGGAGAAGAGGTCGGGTCATCCGGGTCCTGGTAACATGGAATGGTCTTTTCCACCTTAACACAACCGAACTGCGGACGGATGGCTCGATGCTCTTCAACCAAGTGTCGAGCATACCTGCCGTCCGTCGCATATACGCGAGGGGGGAACCCCTTACGTGTGCAGTTCTCGAAAGCACACTGCTGCCCTGGATTGAAGATGCGCCATGCGAACCCAATCCGCTGTCGCTCGGGCAGCGACACCCCCGACGAGTCTGAGGCATTCGTAATATTCTCGATCATCGAGACATACCAGTCAATGGCATGACTATCGTCCGAATACCATTCCTCGTCGTCACTACCATCCTTTCCGACGAGACTTGGGAGTACCACTTGACCATTCTTGCGGTAGTCCTGAAGCTTTGTCAGTGGCCTGTCATCGACGTACTCAGCACGTCGTTTGGCAGTGATCGCTGACAGCCGCTTCCACTCGTCGACAGCCCTGGCCGTGTCTGGGGGTGAGGATACGGTGCTCTCCACGGCACCGGCATCGACCTCCGACAGCTCGGTTCCAGGTTCCGGTGGAGCAGTAGACTCGCTACTCCTCTCCCGGGCTGGAGCCTTCTTGGCTGCGGACTCCTTTTTGCTACTTTCCTTCTTGGGCACCCTAGGGATCTTGAAATCCTTCAAGGTGCCCTTGGATGCCTTCGATTCAGTCGGCTTCTTGCCCTTAGAACCTGAAGGGGTAGCACTTTTCGATGGAGCAGGTGTCGACGGCTCGTCGACCTCCATCTCATCGGGAGAAGAGTCTCTCGAGGCGGCAGCAGCTGCGACCTTCAAGTCGCGCTTCTGCTGCTTAGCTGCCTCCTTCGCCTTCCGGCGGAGCTCCTTCTCCCGCTCCTGGGACTCAGCCAAGGCTTTCTGTGCATCCTCGATCTGCTTCAGAAGGGCTGCACTCTTAGCCGAGGTAGACTCAAGCTCTTGCTCGGGTCTGGTCCTCTTGGACTTCTTCTTCTTCTTCTTCTGCGACTTGTGGCTCGCCGAAGAGCTGTACCCTGACTGCTCGTCGGACGAGGACCCCATGGTTCTTCCTGAACTGCCGGGTTCCACCAGGGAGAGAAGACTCCGGGTCTCGAACCGTACTCAGACGGGACGAGACGTCGAAGGGAATCTTCGAGGTTTTTCGATCCGCACTCTGGCGGGTCGAAGCCTCGAAGGTGCCTTCGATGTACCTCGAACCGCACTCAGGCGGCTCGAGGGACCGAAGACTGGAGTCTCGAGAGAACACGAACCTGCGCTCACACAGGTCGTGTCCCTCGACACTAGGCAGGGGAGACCTCCTACACTCAGGTAGGGAGTCCCCAGACGGAGCGTACCAGCTGGAATAAGCTAGGCTTAGTCCAGCTTATCTGCGTCCGACTCTCACGAGAAGGGCGCAGATGTGACCTCCGTGGTGGGCGACGCGGCCTTTTATCCCTGTGGCGCACGCCTCTGATTGGAGGAAGGGCCTACGTGACCGAGGAGGGCGAGCCCTATTGGTCCACAGCGCATCACGCCATGACCAAATAAGGTAATGCTCAAAAACTAGAACGACTCACTCTCCCCTCACCGTCACGCTCTGGTTCTCCAGTCGCAATTTTTGCATATGCCGTTATTTCCTATGCGGTCTATGGGTTCCAACACTATTAACATGGATAATTTGGGCACCCCCCCCTTCATCAGACTACCGGGATTTTTTTAAAAAAAAATGGTTCCAATATGGATCTACCCTTCGGGCAGAATCCACCAGCCTATGCTGGGAACCCCTCCACACAGTCAAAATAAAAGACGGACGCCCCACATTTCCATGTCTCTAGCATCAGGTTGTCTCAAACTAAGAGACAATCGCATGACTTCTCGTTGTGTAATTTTTTATTCACCGTCGGCCTCACGTCCACAGACAGATTTACTCAAGAACGGCACCCGTTATTTTAAAGCCTCGTTAAAAACACAGGTTAGTAAAGCTGCTGCTTAGTATTGTGTGAAACATCGATTACTGAGTAGGGTTTAATCTAGGACTTTTCCTGATTTTAACCTTTACTACAGGAACGAGTGTTGAGCCTTGGGCGGGTTACTATCACCCCCTCCTAGCCCGCCGTCCTTTGATGTGGCCGGGCCGACCGGGCTATTAACCCGTTTCCGTCGGCGTCTGCCTCCCATCACTTGTGACGGTGTGGATGTAGGAGCCAGAGTGATTGCTCTGGATTTCCTTTCATCCTCTACACTCGCTGACCGTTCCTTTGATGAGCCTTGGCGCTTAAGCCTCGCTCGAGTCATAGGTCCGGACTGGAGTGACTGATCCTTGACTTCAATCGAGACGTTTCGATGTGAAGTTTGTTCAGTCGTTCGCGCCTTCGAGGGGGGGCCGGTCTTCCGACATCCCTTCAAAGGCGGTTTAGATGCTTTCGACTTATCTCGACGGGCCGGTCGACCACGGCGCCGCTTTGATGGTTTACTGGCATCCAACACCTCCACCTCGCTCAGTTTTCGAGCATTTTGCTGTCGTTTTCGATGACCCTGCGTAGTTAGTTTTTTAGACTGAACTTCTGGCTGCGACCTTTCGATCTCTATTTCGACCTGTCCAGAAACAGACTTAGCCCTTTTCGTAGCCTTACGAGAAGGTGAATCATCATCAAGTCGTGGTTGCAACAACTCGACAGTTTGTGATAGCTCTACGCCCAACCACCGGCGCACTCTATCAACATTGCTCTTTTGCAACCGTCCGCGGGATGATCGAAGTAATAATGTCGACTCAGAGAGGACAGAATCTACTACGAACGGCCCATCCCAGTTGGGGGCAAGCTTCATAGCTGCTTGGGGGGTGTGGTACCTCACCACCTGTTCCCCAACTGAGTATCTTCTCTGCTTTAGCCCATAGTCATACCCGACCTTCTGGCGTTCCGCAGATTTACCTAAGTTTTCCCTTACCATGCTATAACTCTCCCTCAATCGGTCACGAAGTTGTTCCACGAAAGTGACGGAACAAGGGACTTCGAGTGGGTTCTCGATTGAGCCGAAAATCACATCCGCTGGCATGAGAATTTCTTCCCCGAATACCATCATATTTGGACTGCATCCAGTAGAACTGTGCTCCGAGCTGTTATATGCGGACACCACATATTTAGCCTGTTCATCCCAGTCGTCCATATGTTTGTCTACCAACATAGTCAGACTCTGGATCAACGTTCTATTGAACCTTTCCACCTGACCATCGCTCTGTGGTCTGTATGGATTGGTTCTCTGTTTTACAATCGTCAAATATTCACACATCTCAGAGAAGAGTCGAGATTCAAATTCTCGACCTTGGTCGGAATGCAGAAGCAACGGGACTCCAAAGGTCAAAACCCATTCGTCCACGAAGGCCTCTGCACAGGTCTCTGCCGTGTGATTTGGTAGGGGAATAGCGCGTACATACTTGGTGAAGTAATCCTGGATTACTAACATGCAAGTATTCTTGTTTGGCGTGGGTGCAAATCCCGAGATGATATCCATAGCTATCCTCCCGAATCTCACCCCGAACAACTCTTGGTGCAGAGGAGACTTACCCATGCCCTCGCCGGGCTTTACCAGGCAACAGGTAGGACAGTGCCGAACCCAACGACCTATGTCCTTTCCCATTCCGGGCCAGTAATATCTCCTTTTCACTTTTTCGAGCGTTCGTTTACGACCAAAATGTGCCGCTGTTCGGTGTCCGTGGCAAAAGGAGAGTACCTCACCCCTCAGTTGGCGTGGTACAACTACTTGAATCGTGCGTCTAGCTCGACCCGCCTCGACTTTCCAGCGACACAACAAGCCTTCACGGAAGGTTAATAGAGGCCATTGCCCTACTAATTTCCGTACTTCGGCGCTCTCGATTGATACATCAGGCCTAGTGGGTTTAGCCCCCTTAACTAGCCACTCAGCAACTCGTTTGATGTCCGCGTCCGCTTTCTGAGCATCAATGAGTTCATCGAGAGACCAAAATGCAACTCCCACCCGGCTGTCTACTAAACCACCTACAGCTGCCATTACAGCATTATGACTGCCACAGTCTGTGCAATCCGACCTCTGGCATAGCCGCACAGGGATACGACTAAGACCATCGGCGTTTAAATGCTTGGCCCCACTTCGATGTTCGATCTTAGAGTTTTCGAGACCGAACTCCGAGAGGTGGGCCAGCCACCTACCCATCATTCCTTCAACCTCTTTGAAATTAAGGAGCCATTTCAAAGACGAATGATCGGTGCGGATAGTGAAGTTACCACCGTAAAGGTAGTGCCTAAACTTCCTGGTGTACACGACAACCGCCAGCAGTTCTCTTTTGGTGGTGCAGTAGTTTCGTTGTGTTTTACTTAGAGTGTTGCTAGCAAACGAGATCGGGACCTCCACTCCATCCTGTACTTGGGATAGAACAGCCCCGATCGCGGTATTACTAGCGTCAGTGTCCAAGATAAAACGACCGTCGGATGTTGGGAATCGAAGCACAGGTGTCTCCCTGAAACTTCGTTTTAACTCGACAAAGGCATGTTCGGCTCTTTCCGTCCACGCGAATGCCTCGTAACGACCTCTACTACCTTTAGGTTTTTGGATCACTAAGTCCTGTAAAGGGCTTACGAGTTCCGCGAACCCCGGGATGAACTCTCGGTAGTAGGAACAAAAACCAATGAAGGATCGAATTTCCTTCACTGTAGTGGGCCTAGCCCAAGTCATTACATCGCTAATTTTCCCCGGGTTGGCTTCTATACCCTGTTCAGACACGATTCGGCCCAGGTACTCGACTGAAGTCCTAAAAAGTTGACACTTCTTAGGTTTTAACTTCAGTCCCCATGCCCGAATCCTGTTGAAGACTTCTGCCAGATTCGCCATTGCTTCATCCGTCGTTTTGCCGAAGACGATGATATCATCGAGGTAAACCAGGCAACTTTTACCTAGCAAACCTCTCAACATCTCCTCCATCATTCGCTCGAATGTGGCGGGGGCGTTACACAAACCAAACGCCATGCGATCGAACTCGTAGAGCCCCCTCTGGTAGGAAAAAGCGGTTTTCTCGACGTCGTCGGGATTCATCCCCATCTGCCAATATCCAGATTGGAGATCGAGACAACTAAACCACTTGTTTCCTCCTAGGGCATCCAAGGATTCGTCGATGCGCGGGAGGGGGTAAGCATTTTTCTTAGTCACTCCATTCAGACATCGATAATCGACGCAGAATCTCATGGTCCCATCCTTCTTCGTCACCATCTGGACGGGACTGGACCAGGGACTAGTACTTGGCCTAACCACCCCCGTATCCAACATCTCCTTAAGTTGCTCATCCGCCGCAGCTTTCTTGCTGAGCGGAATCCTTCTATAAGGGACTCGGATAGGTTGTGCGTCACCCGTGTCGATGTTATGCAGACATCGATCGGTGCGCCCTAACGGTTCATCTGGGGATTTAAAGACATCCACATGCTTACGTAGTAAGGTGGACAGTTTCAGTCTTTCTTCTGGCTGGGTCAGGTGGGTGTCGCTATACATGTCTAACAGCCAGGTAGGGAGCTCCCCCGTGCGGGTGCTCGCGATTTCCGCCGTCTCGATGTCTGCAGCTTCTTGCTCGAGACGCATGATCACAGATCCTACCTCCGGTGAAGAGAGTTCACCGTTTCTGTCAGCGTACTGTACAGTACCGACCACCTGGCCTTTCTCCAGGACAATGTCTCGATTCAGTGGATTACAGACGGGAAACACTGTTCGACGGACATTGCTGACAAGGGCAGCCTCACCAACCAACCCAAAACTTCTCAGAGTTTTCAGGTCGGGTTCGACTATGCCCTGTCGGTCTCTTTCCAGACCGTCGGATTTTACCAAGACATCGCACCGATGTCTGGCAGGTATCCTAGTGGTCTGTGCTACTGAGGCTATCGATGACACTCTCTTCAGTTTACACTGATGGTGCTCTTCTACCGGCTCGGTCATGACCAATTGACCCGTCCTTGGGTTCAGGATCATACCGTATAATGCCGCGAAGTCGAGCCCCAGAATGCCATCGTCAGCCACATCGGCCACTATTGGGCTAAACACATAGTGGGTCGATGCGACCTTAAGAGGTAGAACCAATCGACCATAGGTCCGCATTTCGGCTCCAGACGCAGTGCACGCCGTTATTCCCTCGTAGAGATTATCTGACGGCACCACTAACGTTTTCGCGAGTTCCCGAGAGACAATGGTGTGGCTGGCACCAGTATCTATCAGGAAGTCTAGAGAACGCCCTCGAATCTCTGCAGACAGGTACCATCGTTTCCCCGACAAGGGGGCGGTTCCTGCTAGCATTCTCAACCCTACGTCAGTACTCAGATCGATCCCCCTCTTCTTCAGAAAAGAGAGACAGGGATCATCTGAGGGAAGCTCTGTTGCGCAGACTCTGGCCAGCTGCCGCATCAGGGCTTCTCTCCCGGCGTCGACTTTCACTTTCGATCCAGTCGAACCCTCGACCTCGGAGTTCGGGCTGCCAGCGCCCTGTTCCTTGGCCATTGAGGCTTTTTCTACACCGACATCTTCGGAACCCGACCGGTGATCAACCGGTGCCGCTGTGGTAAAGGGCAGGGACGGCCCTACCGGGACCTTACCTAGTTCCCTCGAATCTACTGTCGTCTGATCAGGAGTGCCAGAGGTGCTGATACCTTGGCTTTTCGATGGTCGGGCAGCTCGATTGCCACGTCGAGCCGCCCGCCTCAGTTTTCCGTCGCGTCAGGTGGTAGACCTTTAATCGGCTCGGGGCAAGTTCGTGCGAAATGCCCCTGCTTCTTGCAGTTCCAACACTTGGCGTCGGACGGAGGGGTACTCGGCTTCTCCGAGCTAGTACCAGGGACATCCCCTCCCTCGATAACCCTGAGTAAATTCTTCAATTGACTCAGCGAGAAGGTCTGCTCCTGTACCTTGGGTTTGGAGGCCTTGTTTGGTGTTTTCGATTTACCAGCGGATTTCTGACCTTTCTTAGTCTTACTCCCCGCCCCGGGCTTCGAGTATGAGGAGACTTCGCCCTGTCCTTCCTCGACCAAAGCGGCGTCGGCCAACGCCGACAATGCATTTGTCGAGGTAGGATTCACCAACTTCGGCAGGAGTTGTCGTTTCCGCAACAACTCGTCTGCCAAGTCCATGAGATCCTTTAGGGACATGTAAGTGCGCCACTCCCGAAGAACGTCTTGTTGTAAATCAACGTCATACAATCCTCCTATGAACAACTGGTTGACTTTGGTTATGAGCCATTCAACCGAGAAGTCCACACCTGGATAGGCATCGCCGGCAAGACGTCTCAAAGCAAAGCCATAGGCTCTAATGCTTTCGTTCTTGCCTTGGCGTCTCTTCTCCATTGTAACAATGGGGTCTTGAAGGCTAGAAGTCATGGCTTCCGTTACCATGTCGACCAGTCCCTCCAAAGTCCCATCTCCATGCTCCTCCCATAGCCACACAGTATCAGCTGCAGGGCCATTCTGGAGTAACATGAGGAGTTGAGCTAATGCCATACTCGAGGTCCATACATTTACTCGACGGACGTGATTGAATCCGTGGTACCAACGGAGCCAAGCGTCCTTCCATGTAAATGGAGGGCACTCGACTGACCTAGTTCGGGCTGGTTCATGCCCGATAGAGGTATTTTCAAACATTCTGCTTGATCTCCTGACCTGATCAAGGGCGAATGTTGTGCCTCTTCTAGGTATTTGATGGTCCATCCCCATGTTTCTCATAGTCGTGTCTGCACGACTGTGATTCATCCCCCAGGGATTACCAGAATCGGCATCACTCAAGCGCGAAGCCTCGAATCTGATATCCCTATATTTGGGCGGATCAACATGTGTCCACTTTTGCACCAGCATAACTTGACCTTCTCTTGAAGATCAGTAAGCTCTCTATTTGCGATCTGAGTCTTGTTCGAAGCCTCTAACGCCTGCTGCCTAAGCTGTTCCAACTTCAGCTCTATTTCTGTACTCTTCTCCTGAGCTTTCGTGGTGTTACTCGCAAGAGCATCCAACTGCTGGCGACCCTGGCGCAGTTGGCGTTGCTGCTCTTGTAGCAACTCCTCGTTGAGTCCCCTGCCACTGTCAATACTTCCTTGTATCGACACGGGCGAGGGACCCTCGAAGGACCAACTGCCAAGGCCCATTGGAGTTCCCACGGGCGAGGCTGATTTTTCTACATAGGACAAACTCTGTGTCCTCAAGAAGTTCTCAGCCGCCGGAGAGAGTTGAGTCGATACTCGCCAATTGAGTAGTCGGCTCCTCTGATACCGGCCCAACGGGTCAGACGATGGTCCTAATATCAGGGTGTGGTTCAAACCACCACCAATTAGTGGATCGTTCATATCCACTAACGGGCCTGTAGTCACTTGATGTTGGTGATTGGGGTCATCACCTTCATCCAAGTGACCCTGCATGTCGAACTTAAGCTCGCAGTACCTATGCGGACTAAAGTTAACAACTGGTCACGGCACCAGTGTAGTGTTCTACCCCTCGATGTTATATCGAATCCTTCGATAAACAACAAAGAACAACTATTCAGGTTCCAGTTAAAACTTTATTGTCTAATAACACATAGGCATCAGCCGTTCTCGATCACAGTTACAGGTAGCAGTGTTTGAACTCTATAACAGGTTCGACACTAGGCCTTCTAGTGTCTACAGTTGATATTCCACATACACCTCCTCTGTGCAGCAGCACAGAGGAGTACTAGGATATGGTAGCCGGGCAGCCGCCAACCATCGCTCACGATGGTCAGTCGGGGCTGGACTGACCCTGAGGAAGGCCGTACAACGGCCTTATATACACCGGAGTCGAGGGCCACGTGACCAAGTGGTGACGTGGCGCTGGACTCCAGCGCCCCCAGGCGTCGGGTAATAGAGGTGCTCTCGACGCCGCCCACGAGGACCACGAAGGTACCTCGAAGACGACGCGGGACCACCACATGTATATCTGAATTGGGGTATCAATGCTGTGGGATATGGCTATCTTCAGTACAGACATAGGATTGCTATGGGAGTAGGGAGGTACACCTAAGGATTGGACCATGAATGCAAAATTCTTTTTTGTCAGCTGCAATGGATGTTTTCATTCTGTGATTACATAGTATCTAGGTGTTTAGCGGGACCAATGGCCAATGTGTCCACTTTTGCACCAGCATAACTTTCAATAGGCCATGCCAGGAATCGAACCTGGATACTAAACACGAAACATACTCGTAATCATCAGTAAAGAAGAATGATTTTCTACCACTGAAGGCCACCTGTATATTGAACAAGTAATCAATGGATAACTCATGACGCGTGTGTGTCAGTGAAGGATAATGACACGAGGCCATAGGCTGAGTGTTATTAGCCTTTGCTGACACACACAAGTCATGAGTTATCCATTGACTACTTATTTTATACCACTAAACCAATAAAAAATCAATATTATACCAATAAATTCAAGTTGAAAACAAAAATTATTCCCCCTCCCCGGGACTCGATGCCAGCCATTGTGTGTACACGATCGGTACATACACCTCCTCGCCCGGCAGCGGACAGCGACAGCGCACACGGCGAAAAAAGATGCGTCCGGGCCGGGATTTGAACCGTGTACCTCACGCGGCTGAGCGCAAAGCGCTAACTGCTAGACCACCGCGCCTTCTCCGTTCACTGCGTCTCGCGGTTATGTTTGTGTATAATACACCTCCTCGCCCGGTAGCGGACAGCGACAGCGCACACGGCGAAAAAAGAAGCTTCTCGCGGTTATGTTTGTGTATAATACACCTCCTCGCCCGGCAGCGGACAGCGACAGCGCACACAGCGAAAAAAGAAGCTTCTCGCGGTTATGTTTGTGTATAATACACCTCCTCGCCCGGCAGCGGACAGCGACAGCGCACACGACTTTGTATCATAGCAAGACGTGGTTCGAACCGAGTATCTTGTCAGTCCCTGTGGCGCAATGCATAGGGGGTTGGACTAGGAATCTTAGGTTGCAGGTTCGAGCCCTACCATGGCAATGAAATAGTCTGTTGGTTTTAACATGTAACATATGACATGGGAGGACATGAGAGGCGTGCTGTTATCCTGGATAACAGCACACCTTACATGGATAACAGCATGCCTTACATGGATAACAGCACGCCTTACAAAATCGATGGTAAAGCCTACAGGGTGTGCAATATCGACAGATATGTGGATGGGAATAGCCCCCAAAAAGCACTGTGTAAGCCAGAAATCGTGGTATAAACCTATATAAACATCAGTCATGGATTGCCTACATGTGTGATCTCTTCCACTCCCCAAAGTCGACCCTGCTGACTAGTAAACACCTGCCACACACCAACACCACCCGTATCTTCCTGTAGGATACCTACCAGTCACCTTCATTACCCCTACTTACCTGTACAAAACCTACCAGTCACCTATATCACCCCTATTTACCTGTAGGACGCCTACCACTCACCTACCATTTACCTATATATTATTGACTAATCAGAAAATTCCCTTCATTCAGTGCAGACTTTTAGGATGCACTATATAACACTTGGTACCCATCATGCTGGCTATTATCTCTGGATACCAGATTCAGCAGTCCTCACCCCACTAAGGAGCCCGTTAACCAGGAATACCCATCTTAATGACCTGTAGGACTCACCTGTCACCCAACCTTTCCTGTAGGTCACCTACCTCTCACCTGCACCCCTACTTACCTAGCACTTACCTACACCACCCCTACTTACCTGTAGGACACATACCACTCACCTACACCACCCCTACCTACATATAGGACACCTACTACTCACCTACACCACCCACAGTTGCTGATTTAGACAGGCGGAAAGTGTAACCTCTTTTTCCCTGTAGACCCATTGAGGGCTAGCATTGACTATTGTCTACACCATCCTAGGCGTAGCATCGACTATAGTCAATGCCCATTATATAGGATTTGTATAGGAATTGAAAATAGGCTGGGTTGCAGGCTTTTACATCTAAGATTCTCACCGGCCAAAAAAGATCCTTCATACAGCCATGAGCAACTAAGATTTTCAAAATGGCTAACCACCATGTGTCACACCTTTATAGATAGAACTAAACGACCGTGGTGTACGAGGTGGTCGATCCACCACGAGGGAGTTGTCTCGAGGGGTGGATCAGCCACCGAGGGCACCAGGGGAGTTTAGTTCTATATTTATTTTATGTTTTTAGAGTGTCTAATTAACTGAAAATTAGCAAAATCCGTTACCGTAGTCCCCCGTACGAGCGGCGGTCCGCCATTTTGAATGTTTACATGCACCCAGAACGAGGCTGCAGTGGTGGATCTGCCGCTGTGGTGGATCGACACACGTTACGCCACTGGGGGTGTGGCGATCGACGGCGCAATGCTATCTCTACGGGAAGAAGTTATTCACATAAAATAAAAGCACTACCTCCCACTGTCTCCCCCACAGGTTTAGTCCATTGAGCCTGTGGTAGGATGCACATATTTCAGTGGCCTTTATTCCATCTGCTGACCTGTATGACCTACCTAGTATAGCCTTGTAACTTAGTTGACCATGTCATCCCATGAGTCAACTGCTACCTAGCACGGTGTGACCTATTTTCATACCAAATACAAGAACAAACAGATCACCACAAATTTCTAATTGTTTGAACACAATTTGATTGATGAATATTTTAAGTTACATGGAATCTTTCAATGCGTATAAAAAAGGTAGACAACTCTGTCAGTGAGTATCAAAGCCTCATGTGTGTGGCTGGACCATTGGTCAATCTGTCCACTTTCGCACCAGCAAGCTATTACATAGACCAAGCCAGGAATCGAACCTGGGTACCACACACATGAATCCCTATTCCTCACATGTTTGGTTTGGTGGATTTCACCTCACTATACTACATAGAAGTAAGCAGAGTTTATGTGTTAGATCAGACACTCAGTCCCGTTTATTGGTTTGTTTAGTTTTACATCGGGAGGCCATTGAGGAACTCAGACATTCAAAAGTTATCAACTATTCAATAGTAATGGTAGGCCGCAACTGGATACACAAAAATTGAATGCGCCAAATGCAATGAGACATACTACAAGTCTGAATTATGAACCCCCGCCAGAAAAAAAATTGTTACGAATCTTGATGTGATGCCCACTTTAAGGTCAACTGTAGCTGGTTCCTTTGATCGCAACGGGTTGCACTCTGTAAACAGGGTAAATCGAACTTGCGAAACGCAATTAGATGTACCCCCATCAGAGGTATTGAAAAAATTCTGACCCCCCCGGTCAAGGGGTTGAAAAAATTCTGACCCCCCTCAAACCCACCGGCCCCCCCTGTTGTTAAACGATCACTCCCTTAGCACTCCCCAGTTTCAGCTTTATCACAGTTTCATACCTCCACTGCAGCGGAAGCATGCACTGGGGGTAGGTACGTGCCTACTTGAGGGGGGGCTAAAAAAATTCACCCTCTTTTTAGCAAAAAAGCCCATGCGCTACTATAGATCAAAGAGGGGCGCGAAAACTCTCCGCGCCTCCGGCGTTTGGGGGGGTCGACGCAAAAAATTTCCATGCGTCCGCGCGAAAACCCACCAGCCCCCCACTCCCTTAAGTAAAGCAAGGTCTGAAATGTGTGAGAACCAGTGCAGCCTGTGCACAGTGGGCAGGGACTGATAAGACCCACACTGGCTGGAAATCCAGACCTTTAATAGGGAGTCTCAAGTCTCTATCTTAAACGGTTTCTGAATAATGATGGTTCAAAGTTAGGAAAATGGTTGCCAAATTTGACGGCCGTCACCCAGCTAGCACAACCCGTGCACTTTACATCATTCTTACGTGAAAACTTATGTGATTTACGTAAAAAAGACATAATTTGGATTAGTTGTGCTAGCAGGGCAGTGGTTCTTACCTATTTGGCACGCATAGGCCATCTGACCATATTGAAGGGCCTATATTTTCTATTTCAGTAGACTTACATGTATAAATAGTCATAATATGAAAGATATATATATATATATATGGAACAAGGATAAATGAGAACAAAGTGTGCAAAATACCTATTTAGTTAATTATTGGCGGCCCAAATGGCAAAAATTAATAATTTCCGAGGCTGGACTTAGCCAGTTTTGCAGGGGTCAGACAAGTGAAAAAGGTGAAAAAAACCTGAAAAATTTATCTTTTCAAATAGGGTTTTTGGGGTTTTTAGGAGTCTTGTAGGACATTTATTGAGTATTGTAAGAGTGATTCTAATGTTTTTTCTTAGACTATGGGAGGCCTAAAGTGAGCATAGTAAAATTTTGAGAATTTTTTGCAGTGGTTGAACCAGTGAAAAAGCTTAAAAACCAATCTTTCAACATGGGGTTTTTGGGATTTTATAATCAATCTAGGAGTCTTGTAGGGTATTTATTGAGTACAACAAGGCTGATTCTAATGGTTTTTTTCACAGGGTATGGGGGCATTAACCCTCTAAGGGCCACAGATGCATTAATGCATCATGCCCATTGGTCATCATGATGCACCAATGAAGTGCTGGCGAGACTACTCGCAAGTTTGAGCATCATGCCGACCATTGGGCTTGATACATATACTCCTGGAGGGTTGTCATGATGCTCCAATGAAGTGCTGGTAAGCAGTCAAGCCAGCACTTCATTGGTGTATCATGACAACCAATGGGCATGATGCACTCCCGCATCAGCGGCCCTTAAAGGGTTAAGTGAGTATATTGAAAAGTTCTTAATTTTGCAGTGAAAACCCCCCACAAAAATCTTTTCAAACAGGGATTTTTGATTTCATAATCAATATAGGGGTCTTGTAATATATCAAATTAGATTCAGGGTGATGCTAGTTATTTTCCCTAGGCTGGTAGGGCAATTAGATTTTGCTTCTTTGCGACGTGACATTTCATGTTTGTGCAGCGGAACACGTGATATACATATTTCAACCTAATACAGAGAATATACTATTGTTCGGTTCAAATCATGGAATATGGATATTTCTATGGGAAAAGTTAAAGATTTTGTCTCCTTTTCTACCCTCTTCAACAACTTAATCAGTACTGAATGCAATATTGTTGAGTTAACTAACCTAACTGTATAATTTCTCTACCCTCAGATTATCTGCAAATGCCGATGAAGTAAAGGCTGCAAGATTTTCATCACTGGGAACATAGTAATAATATATTGGTGAAGCGCTGCATAAATCTAATTCAAATCAAAATAATCAATATCAAATCAAGTGTAATTTGAACTGATATACAAATAAAGATACAACAGTAATGAATTGAGATAATGGTAGAATGTTGAGAGGCACTATGGTGTCCAGACAGAAAGGTTGAGAAAAAAGATAGATGGAAGACTACACTTCATTAGGCCCCAGCACCGGTACGAAATCCGAATATGCCTGGTCTAACTAGGTGTTCTTGTCAACCTTGAGGGTAGAATTGGCACAAAGAAGTCCAGACATAAAAGTTGAAAAAAAAAGATAGATGGCAGACTACACTTCAATAGGCCCCAGCACCGGTACGGAATCTGAATATGCCTGGTCTAACTAGGTGTTCTTGTCAACCTTGAGGGTAGAAACTTAAAAGGTATAGAGAAGTGTAAATACAAAAGTCAAAAGTTTGTTTGTTTAGTTTTACGTCCGCTGGTCCGGGGGCCATCGAGGAACTCAGACATTCAAAAAGTTGAGTGATTTAAAGAAAGTGTGAATTTGAATTCTGCAAAACAAGTCACGCCGAACAGCAATCTGCAAGTAACAAATTGCCTGTATACCAGTATAATTTAGAAGTGGTATTTTGTATGATTAACTATGTAGATATCAAACATTTTCCATTCTAAGTATGAGAGGGGGGACAGGCATGGTGACCCCGTACTCACCCAACGCCCTCATAAATGAAAACAGTATGTTATCTACTGCTACTCTTAATGTGTTTCTTGGTGCTAATATTGCTGAAAAAGGGACATCTTTTTGTGAGAAAATATGTTTGTAAAAATGGCAAACTAAGGCCCAATATTCAAATTTAGGGTTTGTTCAATCAGTAAAGTACTGTTAGATCAAACAGTATTTTTTAAAGTGGTCATCAAATATACTGGTATACAAGGTAAATCAAGGAATGAATCAAAATGTATACAACAAAGGTAACACAAGTTTAACAGCATGAGCCAGGGACGATCCATTCACTGCCGTTGTACATCAAAGCTGCGCAGTCTGGTTTGATTTTCTTGTTTTTTTTTTTGTTTTTTTTTCCATTTTTTGAAATTCATTCATTCCACAGCTCTTGCCACATTCACTCTCCCACATAACCTCAAATCTCCATTCATGTAATCCTCAAATAGTCGGAATCTCCATTCACCTTCCTCCTCATCATCATCCTTCTTCTCATACTCTACAACAAACTCTGGATTTTCCAACCTTGCATTCCTTACATCAGTGACTTCTGCTTTCCACCATCCAACTTTCTCAGCATCATCATCTTCAAACCTTTGTTCCACCTTTCTCCCATGTAAATCATTCACACTGATGGCAACAATTTTCAAAGCGCCACTTCTAAAGTGTTCCATGACATCCATCTTATGCAAATCTTCTTCTCCATCAAATTCCATGGAGCACATGTAACCTTTCCCACATCTTTCACCGATTCCAACAACCACACTCAGCCAGATACTCTATACGCTTTCCTAGGAGGTCATCAATGTCTTTAACAAAGGGCACTTTTCTGTCTTTCTTCAGTCGCTTTGTTGGTGGCTCATCCATCCGGCTGGCATCCTTTATCTCTTTCACGCTTGCTTCATCTGCACATTTGCCTTTGAACACTGCCACAATATCTTCATCATTCACCCGTTCTTGTGCACTCTCACTAAGGCACTCTCTCAGATTTTCCTTCAGTACCTTTAGGTCTTTTATCTTTCCATTTGCTGATACATTCAAAATGCCGTTCACATTTTTGCACTTCAATACAAACTTTCTGAATTTCAGTTGGCTTTCAACACCCTTTTGCTGTAACTTTTCATCTTTCTCATGTAGCCAATCATCCATGTCAGTCTCATTTTTCCAAAATCCTCCATAGCCTGCCAAATCTGCAGTCATGTCCTCTGCCCTGATTTGTTCTTTCTGTGCCTTTCGTTCCACATCACACTTTTTTGCTGTAATTTTAGCTGCCATTTCAGCGCCGATTACTGCCTTTCTCCTGATAAACAAATTTCTTTGCTCATCAACACTCTTCCTTGCCTTCTCACACACCTCTCGCAACTTCTCCTCCTCCAGGCTCTCCAACCAAACCATTGTGTCATTCGTTTTGTACATGATCAGTCCTTCCAGGGCACACGTGTGTGCACTTGGCCTTTCTCGCATCATCTGACCTAGCATACCAAAGTCTCTCTTACATGCAACGTTTGTCCTTGGCACACTTTCAGTTTCCCTCATTTGCTCCTCACCTTCTACTCTCACTTCCTCTTTGAACATATACCTCAGCCGTTTCACATATGCAGCACACAACATCCCAAGCACCTGCTTTGTCATTTCATCCAGCTCACAATTTGTTGTTAGTCGGTTGTACACATCATCCTTTTCTATCTCAACATCATCATTCACACACTCTTTCCCATCCAGCAACAAACTTGCATCTTTTGACCATTTTTCTAGACACTCTATCAGGGTCTCAAACCATTCAGTCATTCCACTCACATGCTCTTTTCTTTCTAAGACCTTCCACAAGGGCGTGGTGATCACCTTGTCAATTATCCCAAGGGCGCGTGTACCTGCCAGATATTGATCTACATTCAGGTCTGCATTTACTGCTCTCATCAAGTTGTTGTCCTCTTTCACCTCATTCATGAATGCTAGAAGTTCCGATTTAAGGAAGTATACCCCAGCCCCATTGTGAAACAAGATGTTGAATTGGTTTCCTTTGAATGGAGCAAGGGGTATATGATCATGTCCAAATGAATGATGCACATACTCACAGAACCACACTGGCTTACCACTGTTGACACGCTCTCTGTTGCACACTTTTACAGGCAGTTCTTACCAGCCTCACAGTCCCACTTTCAGACGACCCTACTATCAAGCCACATGCTGCATTTGCTCCCACAGCTGAATCTTTAAAAATCAAATTCTCCCATACACGCAAGGTAGTATCACTCTGTTCTGCCAAATTCACCAGCACATGCAAACCACAGAAGAAGTGGTTCATTTTTGCAAACTTCTCCTGTTCATCCTCACTCATCTCATTCCAACCATCCACAACATCAGGCAATATTTCACGCCTGAATTCACTCAACAGCAGATTGAACTTCTTCTCTGTCACAGCCCTGTCACTCATTGTATTTTTCACTCTTGCTATCACTTTCTTCACATGCAAGGATGCACTCTCTTGATCATACAACACATACATATTTCCCAGAATATCTTGTAGAACCTTCAACATGCACTCTGCTGATCCACTCGAGATATTTCTTAAACCCATTACATAAGTACTTCCATCCTTCATGCTCACATCAAATGTTTGATAGTGATGGCCCCATTTGCATGTTCCATCACTATTGACGCTTACATCTTGACCTTCATCCAAAATCTCGCAGAGTTGCATACATGCAAGCGCTCGGCATTCTAGCACCATTCGCTTTGCGAATGTTTCCTTTGGCAACCTGTCGACTTTCATACCAAACCCAGACAGAACACTCCTCACTATCGCTTCAGATTTTCTCGCACTCACTCCCATACCAACCACCATCTGATACACATTCCTTACTTGATCTGTATACCTTGTGTGGTGCACATATGCGCGGGCACTGACACATTCACCTGTGAAATTGTGTAATGTCCTTCTCGCCATGAATATGACCTTAGCTGTCAAAATGGCGTTAAACATCTATTACTCACTCTTGATCTGTATACCTTCCACCCTGAAAACATTTGATCTCTTCACTCTCCATGAATGCTTCAAGCCTTTCATTCAATTCACAATTCTCATTTTCAAGTTCACGTACCCTTTCTTTGAGTTCTGAGGTTACCTTTTTTACATTTTCACTGTCATCTCTTTTTGGCTTGTTGTCACGATACCACAACTGTTTTCTCATTTTTTCTACCTTTGCCTTCAAGCAATTCAGTTCATCAGACACTTTATCAAGGTCTGCTAAAGATTTCTCGTGTTCAAAGTCAGCATCTTCTTTCAAACTTTCACGTAATTTGTCAAGTTCCTTTCCCATTTCTTTTTTCATTTGCTTCTTAAGCTCATCCACCTCATTCTTACAATGTGCCTTCTGCATTTCAATTTGCCTTTCCAAGTCCTCCACCTTTTTCTCTCTTCTTTTGATTTTCCTACTCACATTATGTTGGTCCAAACTTGCTACTTGAGCTTTCAAATCCAACACCTTTTTTTCCAGGGCATCATTCATGCCCTGCAAAGATTCTTTTTTCTCTTTGCATGCACTTATTTCTGCTTTAGTCAGGTCTAATTCTCTGTGAACTTTGACACATTCTTCACACCCGTCATTCTCTCCACTTGCAGACACAGATTCTACATTGTCAACACCTTGTATTGTGTGCTCCATATTCTCTACAATTTGTCTCCCAGGCAACACAAATTGACTCACTCTTTGCTTTTGTGTCTTTGTCTGCTTTTCTTTTGACTTCTTCCCATAATCCTTCCTCTCTTTCACATATTTCCTGACTTTTTTTCAAGAAGTTTGCTTCATCCACATTTCCACATCTTTCGTCCAACAAATGCATAACAATCTCATACACGCGCTTCTCCAACAGATCCTTTGACGAGACAAAATCATAAACATCAAGAACCTGACCTATACAGAGACAATTCACAGGGATAACATGACACACATCTATCCTATCCCCTCGAAGGATAGCTTCCAGCACTGCTGGGGGAACCGCAACTTCAGCTTTTCCATCCTGAAAAGTTACCAGAGATGATCATTAGAAATATTGTCTGAGAATGAACATATTTATACATTAGATTTCAAGTGACATGCACATCTCTCAGCAGAGCATCTACGAAGGCCAGATGACTATATCACCACTGAAAAAAAGAGAAATGCCTCAGAGGTATGCCAGAGAAGAAAAGCAAAGAGAAATGAGATTGTTCAACAATCATCACCTGGATGACTATCACAGGGAACTCTTATCTACCCTAAGTAATGATAGGCCAAAGGCCTACACGAGAATAAATCAAGTTATTAGGGATCTTGGCGTTTCCGTACTGCACCAGTTATAGATAACTTCATAAAAACCTCTTCCTGATTTCGTAATGTCCTCCTAGTCACAACAAACGTCTAAATGACACATGTCCTACTTCAACTCAAGAATTAACAGTAATTCTAACCTACCTTTGTATTCTCTAACAACCTTGTTCTGTAACTGGCACCACTTTAGATAACTTAGCTTTTGCCCTAGTCTCTTGTATGATGTGCTCCCTGAGCGAATCCAATATAGCCTTTTTTGACTCAAGGGTCAGATGGATTTTGTCGAAAATGTGCAGGGGATTAATTTTAGATTTTTCAAGTGTCCTATACGCGTTGACGAACCGGGTACCAGTTTTGTCAGCCACTGCCCTCAAGGTGTTATTAACGTGTTTAAGGGCAGGGCTTATCCCAGCCGGTTTGTAGCGTGGGGTAGCACTGATTATGAAGATATTGGCCGTGGGGCTAAGTGCCCTCAGGTGTCCAATGAATTGAACAAAATGTTCAGTGAAAGAGTCTGGATCAAATAGGCCCCCATACCTAGGTATGGCATCATTGCCCCCTACCCAAATTGCAATGTTGGAGTAGGATGCAATGTCAATGCTCTTATGCTCTTCAAGAATTTTCATCAGATCCTTGGCCATGGCACCTTTCCGGAACATAATCTTCATGTTGTAGTCACCAACCAGAGATTCCATAAAAGAGCCTTGGCTATCGGCAGTGAGAACAAGGGACATGTCCACAGGCACAGCACAGGCCATGGCACAGCAGTAGGGCAGTGTGTAGGCTGGTAGATTGTCAGTCTGGCAATACTGGTAGATTGTTAGTCTGGCAATGCAGAGATGTATTTATTAGAGTGACAATGACAATCATTTAAGGGGTTTAAGTGAAGGGTCAAAATTGTTGTGCCCCCCTCCCCTAGGGGCAGAGTATCCATATGATAAAAGATTATCGCTGGGCCTAGATCCAGGGGCAGGGTGTGCACATGGTAAAAAAACAAACACTAGGGCCTAGATCTAGCTAGGGGCAAGGTGTCCACATGTCCAAAAAACATCACTATGGATACATCAAGGGTCAGGGGGTCCACATGGTAAAAAAAAAATCACTAGGGCTAGATCTAGAGGCAATGTTTACATAGACGAAAATTATCACTAGGGCTAGATCTAGGGGCAGAGTATCCATATGGTAAAAGATTATCACTGGGCCTAGATCTAGGGGCAGGGTGTGCACATGGTGAAAATCTTATCACTAGGGCCTAGATCTAGCTAGGGGCAAGGTGTCCCGTGTCCAAAAAATATCACTACGGATAGATCTAGGGTTAGGGGAACCACAGGGTAAAAAGAAACTCACTAGGGCTAGATCTAGGGGCCGAGTATCCATATGGTAAAAGATTATCACTGGGCCTAGATCTAGGGGCAGGGTGTGCACATGGTGAAAATCTTATCACTAGGGCCTAGAACTAGCTAGGGGCAAGGTGTCCACATGTCCAAAAAATATCACTACAGATAGATCTAGGTTCGGGGGGGGGGCGGAGGGTCCACATGGTAAAAAAAATCACTAGGGCTAGATCTAGGGGCAGTGTCTACATATAAGAAAATTATCACCAGGGCTAGATCTAGGGGCAGAGTATCCATATGGTAAAAGATTATCGCAGGGCCTTGATCCAGGGGCAGGGTGTGCACATGGTAAAAAAAAATCACTAGGGCCTAGATCTAGCTAGGGGCAAGGTGTCCACATGTCCAAAAATATCACTACGGATAGATCTAGGGTCAGGGGAACCACACAGTAAAAAGAAAATCACTAGGGCTAGATCTAGGGGCATAGTATCCATATGGTAAAAGGTTATCACTGGGCCTAAATCTAGGGGCAGGTTGTGCACATGGTGAAAATCTTATCACTAGGGCCTAGATCTAACTAGGGGCAAGGTGTCCACATGTCCAAAAAATATCACTACAGATAGATCTAGGTTCGGGGGGTCCACATGGTAAAAAAAATCACTAGGGCTAGATCTAGGGGCAGTGTCTACATATAAGAAAATTATCACTACCGTAATCTCCCGCGTAAAAGGCTCGTCTAATAGGCCAAACAAAATGCTGCTGAGTCTTATACGTGGGAGGGACATTGCCTTGAGTTTGGGGTGCGCCTTACAGGGGGGGTAATTTTACTATAGAACAGTACTAGATTAACAAAAATCTGCCCTTAGAGGTACGCCTTATACGTGGAATTGTATTCTCTTAGTTGGGGATGCGCCTTATACGTGAGCTACGCCTTATACACAGGAGATTACGGTATTGTCAATGGACCATTCTGGGTATTATAATTATTTTTCATATTTACTAAATTCTTCGCCATATAAAACCTGAGCTCTGCCCATGATCTACACTCAATAACATCCTGCATTCCCCAACAGGAACCAGGATCCATTACTCATCACAAACACACTTCCTCGATGACACTCTGTGACATAAGGTACAAGGGTGTAATAACATTCCAACCTTATGTACGCATACACAGTGTAACTGGAGGAAGTGCGATCCACCTGTGGTGCCATATTTGGAATGAGAGAATATTTCACAATCTCCTCTCAATCCTCATCAACACGACTAACACACAGGTGGCAATCTCTCCCTATGACACGTGTCCCTATTTCATTGAGCCACGTGTATAGAATATTTCACAACACTGTGAGCTGCTCAAGTCTTTCATATAAAAGGCAGCTTGAGCAGCTCCCAGTCATCTCTCCCAACTTACACCTTACACCTATATCTAGAACCTACGACAGGTTGAGCTATAGGATCGGAGGCAGAGCTTAGATCTTGGCGAGTGTTATCATTGTTACCACCTTTGTGAAACACTCATGTCAGCTATGCAATAAAAGGATCAACTGAACTTCCCTGGATTCCGTGTACATTCACTTCACCACATGTAACCGTCCGTTGACATGATGGTGGATGAACCCTCCAAGAATATCCCACTACCAACCTCTCATTAAACATGAGCAATAGTGAGACATCACCTAAGGAGCCAACTTCAGAACAACGCACCTTTACATCACCTGGGCTAGACGCGCCCAACCACCCCACAAGTGATACTACACATCCCCTCCAGAGAAAAACTTCATCTCCAGACGCACTGACATTGGACCCAGTTTTACCTATAGCACTGCAGGCCCACGTATTACAACCTATGAGTACCGGTATTGAACAATTTTCCTCTACAATAGTGGATCACAACACTGGAGCACACACCAGTACCCCAGTATCACTACCTGCACCAGGATTAGACATCACCTTACCTGGTTACTCACAAGTAAATTCACCGCCACTAAGACTTTCTGGTATAATTAGCCCAACCTCTGAAGTACCTGTGGACAATACACAAAGCCGCCTGTACCTCGACCCACACCTGGAGGACAGAACACCAGAGCTTCAAGCCGCCCTCCAGGACATAACTCCCCCACAACCCACAACACCTAGTGCAGCTGCATCTGCAGCACAAACTGACCCAAGTGTAACTTCACATAAACCACCAGTTTGTGAGGAGCCAGTGGTTGTAGACACAGACTCTGACGCTTCCCTAGACGCTGATTACTGGAGAGACAGAATCGGATCAGCAGTTTCTAGGTGGAGAGCAGCCTATGAAAACGGTGTAGGCAGGGTTTCCAATAACGACTCTGGACACCCGGTAGGAGACAATCCAAACTTCTCACTCAACATTAATAGACTATTGGACGAGTGGCTTGACCCTACCGTTACCCAGCCAAACCGATACCAATCCACTTCTGAAGAGGAGGACCTGTACCCCCCACCTGTGTACACACCTACACAGCCACTTAGAACCAGGTCGGTGGACTCACCACCAAGACAAGGCTCTAGATTTAGAAGGAGGGCCCAATCAAATTCACCTCTTAGAAGAAGAACCCCCACTGGTTACAGACTACTGAGAAGTGTGGACGGAGCTACAAGTAGGTCTCACCTCGTAGCTACAACCCCGCTACTCAACAGAGGCAATAGGACGCCTTACAACTCACCTCTCCTCATCAATTCACCTGGAGGAGATACTGAAGTGACCTTTCCCCGCCGACCCAACATGGCAATGTCCAGAGGTCACCCCCCTCAGTATGACCAGGAGGACATGAGAAGAAGTCTTGTCAGAGACTGTACAAGCGCCGTCAGCGAATCTCTCTCTGAGCTACTGGCCAAGCACGTGAGCACCCTATCCACTGAAATTAAAAATCATGGACAGGAACACTCAGACCAATTGGCTAGAGTACACCTCAGGTTAGATGACATGGAACGTTGGAAGGAGCATATGGAAAGCAACACCGCCCACAATTTCAGGCAGGCAGAACAGAGCAATATGGAAGTTCTCAGAAGATCCGAGGATTTCACATATCAAATGACTGACCAGCTCAGCAAAAACATGGACTCAATGAGGCTTGACCTAATGAGGGCCATTCAAAGCCATTCAAACGATGCCGACGCCACCAACTCCAACCAAACCGCCACCGGCGCCCAAGGTAATTCAGGACAGGCACAATCCACTCCACCTTACCCCACGGCACCTGACTACAGCACCAACCACAACGACATGACAGGAGCAGGTATGAGCCCAACACATGCCTTCAAAGACAATCAATACACAGCATCACATGCACTGCACCAATCTCCAACAGCTGGTGCACCAAACACCCACCAGGGGGCGACAACGTCTTGTAACACAGCGCCTAATCCAAATCAACACGGTGGCCATGTGGTTAATGGTGTTTACAGTCCCCAAGGACACACAAGCAACCATTCTGGACTACCGTATCCTCCTAGGTATGATCATATAGCACACTCCACACCGGTAGTGCACCAGGGAGGATACCATGGCGCTGAGTATACCAGATTTCCCCCTAGTAGAATTGACAGCGACAAGCTCACATCTGCCCAGCTAGGATCATTCAATAAGCCTGAACCCTTTGACAAACCAACGCCCTACAGGTCTGCAGCAAAATTTCTGACTGAATTTAAATTCTTCATAAGGAATGTGCACGCCAAGAGGCCCGACCTACATGCAACTTGCCTGTACACCTTTCTCAAAGGACGGTGTCAGGCAGGAATTACTCCAGGAGCCATTCAGGATCTCAGTCTGAGGCAGACAATGACAGCCCCAACAACACACAAGATGAATAGGGATCAGGGGAAGGCACTCAAGCACCTAGTGACCCCGACCCCAACCGGACCACGACCATCGAATTATCCAAGGACACTTCTCGAGATGCTGATGCACAAATGAATTCAGTAGACTCCCAATCATCCAGTTCGGATTATACCAACTTCTTGAATACCAATGAGACTTCAGACTCCAGTGATGACGAGGACGAGTACGAGGACCAGAGCCAAAGGACCTCAATCCTGAAACTGAGGATCAAATCTGAGCAGTATGGGCAGCAAGGTAAGGCCATTTACGTTGATACAGAATTAACCAAAGGTGCAGTTTCTGTAGACATAAATAACCACTTGTATAGAGCTCTTGTTGACTCAGGCGCCTCACTTTCCTTTATTAGCCAAAAAATGGCTGACAAAATCGCGAGCACACCAAATTTTAAACACGGGAGACGCGCGCGACTGACAGTTTTATTGGCTGATAAAACCCCCATCCAAGTAAATCACTCCATGACTGTAACTTTCCTCATTGGTGGCCATGAATTCAGATCCAGATTCTATGTGGTACCTGAACTGAACCATCCCCTAATTTTAGGAGTAAATTTCATGACCAAATACAAAGCCAAAATTTCCTTTGGACCAACTCCCCCATCACCCAATTACATCAGGGCAAACAAAAATGTTGATATCCCACCAAACACTGAAGCCACTTTCAACGCAGTTGTGATAGGGAATAGCAACATTGTGGGAAAAACTGGATTGACTGAAAACTCAGGTTCTACCCTACCGGTACTTATTAAGCATGCCATAGTTAAACCTAGATCAGACCTTAAGATAGTACCAGTAACGGTAGCCAACCCAAATGACTTCCCCATCAAGACAAAAAGACACCTCGGTGTATTTAAGCTTTTCAATATCAAAAAGGCCATACCCATTGGTGCACTCAATAGCGCCCATTCACTCAACAGTGTAACAACAGAAAAGGACTTATTCCCAATCAATTGTGGAGAGGATCCCATGGACCAACTCCCCAAAGGGAACGAACCTTTGAAGTACAAAATCTGTGAAAAACTCTCTGAAATTCAAAGACAACAGATCAAAAACATTGTTGAGGCCAATAGGCAAGCCTTTGTCCTAAATGAAAGCGCCATAGGTCTCAATGTAGAAAATGAAGTCAAGCTGGAATTAAAGCCAGACTTCAAACCCTGCAACAGACCGTCGTATAGGATGTCCCCTCACAAAGAAATTTTTCAAAGGGAACTCCTGAAAAAACATTTAGAACAGGGGATAATAGAAGAGTGTACCAAACCCTGTGAGTGGAACTCACCCGCCTTTTTAGTGCCAAAACCACAAGGTGACAGGTCAGTAGCCTCTGGTTGGAGAATTGTAGTTGACTACAGATGGGTAAATGAGAATTTAAAAACTTTCTCTTACTCATTCCCCAGAGCTGACGACCTCATGCAGCAGATAGGCAGAACGGGCGCCAAGTATTTTTCCAAATTGGATGTCTTCAGCGCCTACCACCAGATTCCCCTAGCAGAAGAATCTAGGCCACTTACCACCTTCTCCGCCAATGCCACGAGATACATGGCAAAAGTTCTCCCTATGGGACTCAAAACTTCAGGCCTATCCTTCATGAATGTAATGGAGCAACTTCTCATGAAATGCAAGTATAAAAATGCTGTAGCATATGTAGATGATGTAGCCCTTTACAGCCCCACGTGGGAAAGGCACTTACAAGATCTGGACGAGGTTTTAAAACTTTTTATCAGAGGTAACATCAAACTGAAATCAGAAAAGTGCGAAGTTGGAACTACCAAAATGGAATTTTTGGGTTTCAATGTAGACCAGCATGGCTTGTCACCATCCCCGGACAAAATAGGACCTGTCAAAACCTTCCCTCCACCTAGAAACATCCATGATCTTAGATGTTTCAATGGTATGGCGCAGTTTTACAAAAGGTTCATCAGAGGTTTCGCTCATGTCATGAAGCCCCTTTATGAGGCGACGAAAAGCACCTTTAAATGGACCACTGAGTGCCAGAGAGCCTTTGAGAAAATTAAAGCTGCTATCTGTACTGAAGCTGTGCTGAAATTCCCGGACTATAATAGACCTTTTGTCATTTTTACTGACTCGAGCAACTACAGCCTAGGAGCTGTAATCACTCAAGTAGACGACCATGGTTTCTATAGACCGATTGAATTTGCAGGGAGAGGCTTGACACCTCAAGAGTCTAGGTATGGGATAACTGACAAAGAACTGTTAGGAATAGTTTTTGCAGTCAAAAAGTTCCACCATTATGTGGATGGAACTCACTCCAAAGTATACTCGGACCACACCGCCCTGGTTTCCCTTTTCAACAAAAAGGAAAACATAACCAATGGAAGGTTAGCCAGGTGGGTTGACACAGTCATGTCCTACGACTTTGAAGTCAGATACCTGCAAGGCAGAGCCAACATTGTGGCAGACTTCCTTTCCAGAAGGAAATACCCGCCCAGCTCTGATGATCCAATTCCCATCAGGTCTCAAGGTAGAATAATACTCCCTCCTAAATCAGTCAGATTCTCCGACATTACCATGACCAAAGTCTTCAAATCAAACGACCCAATTCCCAAAAATCCAGTCCTCATGGGACCACCTAGGTCCATACTAAAAGGAGGACAGATTTGGGGTAGCACTTCCAAGAAGCCAAAGGGTGTGATTGCCAAGAAAGGTAGCTCTGAGAGAGAAAAACTCAGCTCCAATCAAACCGTGCCCGAGCTGTGCATTCTAACTCGATCTAAAGCCAACCCAGTTGGCAGAAAAACGTTTTTTTGACGTCAAAAAAAGTTTTATTTTGGTTCCTAAGTTTGCAAAACGTTTTTTTTTCAACATCAAAATAACGTTTTTACATGTACTCAAAAAAACGTTATTTTGACGTTTTTATAAAAACGTTTTTATATCAGGTTAAAAAAACATTTTTTTAACGTAAAAGAAACGTAAATAAAAAACGTTTTTATTTGGTTGAAAATTGGTTGAAAAAGCAAACGTTTTTATTTGGTTCAAAATTGGTTGAAAAAACGTTTAAAAACGTTTTTTCAACGTCAAAATAACGTTTTTAAAAAACGTTTTTTATCCAAACCAAATAAAAACGTTTGCAAACGTTAAAAACACGTTTTTTGCCAAGTGGGAAGTTACCAGACCCAGTCACACCCCCTCAGCCCAGCAAATCAACCAGAAGTAAACAGACCCGCCCCCCTAAGGTCAAGGACACCAAGACCAAATCAAGGGGCAGACCACCTAAATCTAGGTCACCCAGAGTATCAGTGAAATTAGCTAATACCAGAAGGGCTAAGTTATCACACAAAGTGGCTGAACGAGCGATAAGCCAGCTATGCAAACACTACTCCCTAACACCATCCAGGGAGACACTGATACAGGCACAGCAGGAGGATGCTTTCTCAAACTCCATGCTGTCATACATCAATAAGGGTGAATTACCAGAGGACCCATGCCTTAGTAAACAGATACTGCTAAACCATGACCAGTTCATGATTTTAGACGAAGTTTTATTCAGGATCACCAAATCAACCTATGGAGACAGTTTGGAGCCTACACTACAAATAGTGATGCCAGAAAAATGGGCAGAATCACTAATTGAGGCCACACACTGCTCACCATTAGGAGGACACCTTGGTCCCACTAAAACGTATGCAGCAATCAGATCCAGGTATTATTGGCGTTCCATGTTCAAACATGTTTTTGACTACTGTGGCACTTGCCACACATGTCTCACAACAAAGAAAAGACCAAAACACTTGAGAACCCCAATGACCCTGAGAGACCCTGTTTTAACAGCCTACACTCACCTCACCATGGACACCATCGGTCCTTTCACACCTGCTGTGGATGGATCCTCATTTATCCATGTTGTCACAGATCATGCTACCAGGCACATCACTGTTTGGTCCACAAAGGATAACACCAGCGCCGAAGTAGCGCTAGGATTTTTCCAAAGGGTTATCTGTGTTTTTGGAACCCCGTCAGTCCTGAACACAGATAACGCAAAACAGTATGTGTCCAAATATTTCACATCTTTTTGTGATAAATTCGGCATCAAACATGTGACAGGGAGTGCACATTGGTCAAAATCACAAGGTCTATGTGAGCGTCAACATCAAACAATAGAATCTTCACTCAGAGCCTTTGTCTCCAAATCACAGAAACATTGGTCGACCTTCCTACAGGCTATAGCATTCAGCATAAACAACACCGTATGCAGCGTGTTAGGATACTCACCCAATCTTTTGGTGTTTGGAAAGCAATCACATCTCCCAACTGAGTCCTCCCTGTCATTGGTCAAACAAACTGAAGAGATCAAAGACAAGGAAAAATTGGTCACCGCCTTACTCAGCTTAAGAGATGACATCCAACTTAAGGCAGCTGAGAGCATGGTCAAACACCATAAAAAGATGAAAGCCAGATTTGACGCCACTGCTTCCCCATGCACCTACAACACAGGCCAGCTTGTGTATTTACACATACCTAACCTGTTGGTAAAACAAACGAGCAAAAAGCTGCAGCCCACCTATAGTGGACCATACATCATAATGAAAATGACTTCACCAGTAACTGCAAAATTAAAAAGGCTTCAAGATGGTAAAGTATTAAAAAAATCAATACATGTATCCAGATTAAGGAGACCAATCACCAAGGCTAGCGCCACGGCTGTAATCAAAAGACTGCAGTCTGGGCCAATCAACACCTTGTATGACCCTGATCTGGATTCCACCCATATTGGTGAACCAGAATCCCCCGCAGTCAAAAGAAAAGAGGACGACCTGCAAAGAAAGGACTTGTCACCTTTGCCCCTTCCCCAAAGAAGAAGACAAGGAAAAAGTCCACAAAAGAAAAAAAGAAATAGATTTTCAGAAAACACACATTTTTTTTCCCCCCCCTCCTTTTTCACCCCAAGACACCCACCACAACCCCCCCCCCCACATTTACACATACCCCCCTACCTTCACCCAAACCGGTGGCAATTTTGGCCACGTGTTATTTCATGCAGTGATGTTTTTCCCCCACAATTTTTTTTTATTTCATCTTATTATCCAAACCACATACCGGTTACCTTTAACGTCACAATTTCTACACAACACCCCAAAAGCCTTCTGGCTTACTTCTACTGATAGGGACATTGTCAAGAATCTTATCTAGGATTTGAGACTCAGACAGTCATATAATGATTGATTAAGGTTGGCACGCCACATAAATTACCCAAGGTCACAGCGTATTCTCGGTTCATGAATCCTAATTTTAAGAACACGCATGCGCCGGTTTGTTACAAGCTCAGGGCTCCTCTATACCTTAAAGTATTACCAAATGACCACCTATTGTAGGAGAGCAGCACCTAGACATCCTGATCCGTGTTTATGCCTCTGTTTACCATCGGTACTGGAATGTTTGGTGAGACACTTATTCAAATAATTCAGCACAGTTCCCTGCTGTGTTATCATAACAGGAACAAGTGCACCCCCACAAGCTGACTAATCTCAGCACCACAACCATCAACCCCCCCATTATAACTACAATATTCAGATCACCCAATGATCATCCACGCCCCTCTAGAAGGCCCATCAAATTTGCATATCACAATGTGCAAGTGTATGCAAACCAACCAATAGCCAGGCCCCGTGCCATATATGGGTGAGACATACCTCATCGGGAGGCATGTAATGAGGAATTAGCCAAACTCATGAAATGCTTATAAGCCTCACACCACCCCCATCTTATCCACTTCCAAAACAATAACCAAACTCACCACACCCAGCCACCATGGAGCAAGCATCCGGAGACCACAGGACCCAAGTGTCGGGACTGCCATGCAACAAGCCCAGGTAGGATCGGTCTTATGTGTCCATTAGTAGCGTCATCAATCGTTCTAGCATGACAATGATGGAATCTACCATCATGTTGCCCAGATACCCATTACATGCCAATGGTAGTGTGCGCCCAGAGTGCTTTGTAAAATGCAATAGTTGAATTTGCAGTCCTTTTTCAAAACCATGTATGGCAGTCTGACTTTTCACAACCTTATTTATCAACCTCTTGACAATACCCCCCACCAGCCCCTTCATCTATCTTAGTCTAAAAACGAACCTATCAAAATTTTTCTCTTATTATTCACAACAGCCTTAGAGCCCCAGAGATTAGACATGGAGCCAACTCAGGGTGGACCATCCACAGTCTTTTAGGCCCAAACGGCATCAAAAGTAAGGCCATGGACCTGTTCGAGATCAGAATAACTATCATGGAGCACAAAGACATGATCAAACGTATATCCAGCGATGACTTAGGTGTATACCTAAACAACAAAACAGTTCAAAAAGAGCTCACCCTACAAGACCCAATTATATTGTCGGCCACCAAGGCCATGATATTCGATCTATGCAAAGATTTCCCCACAGTCCCATTGTGGGACAGATTCAGTGAGGAAACATCAAGCTATATAGCACTCCTATGTGCCAGGACTCTGATTACCTCAGAGAAACCACTTAAAGAGCTACCAAGATATGAAACAGGTATCGGCAGATACAATGTCATAATTCAATCAACAAATCTTCAGACTCAGCTGGCAGCATTTGAAATGGCTAGATACTCCCACTTATACAGTTAAATCTATCAACCCTAAATTGACCCATTCTACCCCCCCCCTTTACACATTCACGACGTGAAAAATCAATTAATCCCCTCAACTCATTTCCCCTTTCTCTTCTCGCGACCTTTTTACATGACTAAGATGGAGACATCATTACTAGTTAAGGCATCAGCCTAGCAAACTGATAACCTTTTAAATAAACATGCCCAGAAGCGCCACATTCACACTACACTGAACCAAGAACACACCCAAACACGTATAGGACGACCACCGCCCAATCTACACAAACATACCTCACACAAAGCCAACCCCCCCCCCCAACCCCACCCTTAGAACACCCGACTCACCCCAGACAACAGTCCTATCTCAGTCTCATATGATCAATCTCTGACAAGCTTATCTAAATTTCTATTTTTAGGACAGCAGCCTACTTGGCAGCACTCCTTCTAATCTTGTGCGCCCAGACCCACCAGTCAGGAGCACAGGATTTTGTAACCAATGAGGAAACCATCTTCAGGCCAAACTATGGTGTTTTATTCACCAAAATACCCCAGAAAATGATCTCAGGATATATGGATTACCCATTAGTTTTCACTTTAGACCTATCCTTCAATCAATCCTTGCAGCGACCGGACAAATTAACCTCCCTAATCAGCAAAAATGTCCCAAACTTTATCTTGGAAACCGCCCAAACTTTAGACCTAATTTTAGCAAATCTCTACCAAAAATCTCAAAAATCTTTAGCCCTATTAATAAAATTTTTGGAACATCCCCAAACTAGGTCACCCAGAGGCGCCCCAGGACAAATCATAGGTGATATTTTAAGAGCATCAATTGGCTTGAGCACGCAACCTGAAGTAGACTTGTTGAATTCCGAAATGTCCGACTTAGAGAAAACTCTAGCCACCAAAATGCACGTGGTAGAATTAGCCACACATTTTCTCTTGAACATTTCTGAATTTAATTATCAATCTTTGAGTATTTTCTCCAGCATGCAAAATGATACGGATGACGCCCTGGCTCTGCTCAGCTCCAACCTCCAACTGTTGACCAAGAATGTATCAAACATCTTATTCAACCTGGAACAACAGAGCAGACAGGACACCTATCATTCGATGTTATTTACCGCTGCTAACTCTCAAATTGAAGCGCTAATGAATCTGCAAAATGATTTAGACACCCTACTGGACTCACTAACCACTCTAATGGAAGGCGAGCTACCTCCAAAATTAATTCCACATAAAGTCATGGAAGATGGACTTAATAATCTATCAAGCTCTTTGTATGAATCCAACAATGGTATCAAAATTCTAAACGTACCCACCGGTTTCTACTACCAAAGGAGAGTGCATGTGCACTGGCAGGACCAAAACAAACTTTACATCACAGTGCCTATACCCATAGGACTGGGGGACAATATCTACTCCATATATAGAGCGGAGGCCTTCCCAGTCCCTTTTGATACCACCAATGTAAACACTACTGGGTTTACACGAGTACAGCCATTACCTAATTATATAGCCATGTCTGCGTCCCAGTCACACTACATTGAACTGGACCACTCTGACTTAGATCTTTGTGATGTAAATGTTTTCATAACATGCAACCTGCCCCTGCCCATGTTATCTCCTAGGCACCCCACCTGCAGCTTATCCTTATTTTTAGACCTACCTAACGCTGTACATAACACCTGCAATTTTCGGGTCCACATGACAGCACAAATTCCCAACATTGCTAAGCCCATCTCCCAGAGCTCCTACTTGCTCATCACTAGCTCTTCACCTTCAATAATGCAATGCTCAAACTCAGGCCAAATTGAGATCAAAAATGCAGCCTACTCTATTATTTCAGTACCATGCCTCTGCTCACTTAAAAACAGAGGCATGATAATGATTAATTCAGACCTGTCCTGCGCCCAAAACTTTACTTTAGAACCTATCGCCTAAGTGCCCTTCAACTTGCCTCTATGGCAGCATTTTGGTAACCCGCCAAACAACATATCAGGAGTAACCATAGCAACCACTCCGACCCACCTAGACCTACCAAATTTTCAGCGCCTGAAGCGCCTTCACAACCAAAAATTCCTACCCCTATTCAAGGACATTTTAGACTTAAAAGGCGCTGCCACCAAAATTCATGACAAATCATCCATCCTGAGCACCAACTCACTCATACATCTAGGATATCACCTGGAGTTTTCCCCTTGGTTACACCTGTTGTCGCCAGCCATCGCCATCTTGTGCTGCCTGATCACGTGTCGCATACACATGCGCGTGGTATACTTAGCCCAATTAGTGACCATTCACAGTCGAGCAACGATGGCTGACGCAGCATCTTGGAATAAGCTTAAAGAGATGATCAAAAATACCAACCAAAATTGGCCCACGCGGACCACACCCCAGGAGATCACTACACCTGACTGGATTCAGATGCCAGGAAGGTATGATTCCATGATTGCCTTCCTAGGCATCATCCTCAGCTTGCTATTCATCAAGGCGGCGAGAAGACGCTGTCTTAGGCATTGGCCCTACGGCAGACAGGACCCCGCCCCCGGAACACCAAGATTCGTGCTGAAGATACACTCTGGAGGGCACACATATGCCTTTCCAGTGGGATTAATGGTGTATGGACGGAACCTTTGGCCAGCATCCATCTTGGCACCCAAACTAGCACCACCCAGGTTAACTTTCCCCCTAGCCCGTCATCTTGATGCGCATTGGAAGTCGGACGTCGGAATGATCATTGGTGGAAGACTGAGGACGGTGAGGCTGGAGAGATACCCCAGTTGCCCTTTGCTCTGGCGGATCCCCCTCACAATCATCCTCAGATCGAGACCCCACACGGTCACCCTGGCCATTGTACAGGAAAACCAGCCCGACTTCCAACTCACACCAAGTGAATATGAACTATCAGTCAGCTACAAACCAGTGCCACCTCTGACACGGAGAAAAGACCTAAGCAGGCGGGAAGCCCCTAAAGCCTCCACCAGTGGGACAACTCCGGCAGAGATGGCCCTGCTACAACTCAGGGAAACCCAACCACCCAAGGATCTATACCTATTCGACCCTACACTGGCTGAGAGGGCCATTAACACCATAGATGGTAGGTTTTTCTTTAAAACTTTAAACCATTAGTTCGGCTGATGTGGGGATCGTTGGGTACGCTGAGCGTCCTCATCGACCTCCACCGGCCACCCCCCGAGGTTCCTCCCATAATGGACTGTCCCCAGCGCCCACAGGCCCGGTGACAACACTGGACGGTACCACCACCCTTATGTGGGGATGGCAGGTGCTGAACAGCGCTACATAGCAGACCGGATAGCCCTGAGACGCTGATGTGGGGATCCCCCTCCTATCCGGCGAGATCCCCCCGAGACCCCCCAAGGACCCCCCCCATAGGGCCCCATCCCGACCACACATAACCATACCCACAAAATCGCAATATCCCGCCATTGCTTCACTTTGCACATCACTGGATCTTATCAATGACGACGCAAGGCCGTTCCACAAACCACAAACGCAGTAATAACGTCTGCACAAAATTTTCGCGCCAGTCGCGACCCGGCGTCGCCATTTTTAAAGAGCTTCGTGATATGCAAATGTCCATTAGTTTCGGTCACATGATCGTCGTGACTCGATACATAGACTGAAAACAACAACATCAACACGTGCAAACAACCTAGCTTCATTATAAAAGGGATTACTCACGTCTTTCCTAAAAGCCGTTCACTGCCAGCACCTGAGGCGCCAGCAGTAGGTAGGTGACCTGATGTATCCTACAAAAACAAATCCAAAATTGAAATTACCAAAAAGCCCGTAACAAATTTCTGATCCAAAATTTTCCAAAACAAATTCACACAACCACCAATTCAAAATTACTTACGTCCCGTCCTCGTTGATGAACACTGTGATCAACAGGGCGCGACCGTCCGGGAAATGGAGAACGCCTTGGACGATCTCCATCTTGCGTAACCACTGATAAGATAGCCGGCACCCATATCTTATATAGGACCAAGACTATAGGCATCAAAACTCAAAATTTATTTCAAATCCGCGACCCCCACCCTCAAATTCAGTTAACATACCGTATAATGGAATGCCACAACTCGAAATTTTCCAAGACCTTTTTCAACCACCTTCATAAAACTTTAGGCCACTATTCGAAATATTTTTCAGGATTTTTATCTGAATAATCAGGTACAGCACGGTGAAGCGACAGCTCGGTACCGCCACCCAGTGTGATACAAATTAACCAACTAAGCTTGCTTAGTTACACTTACCGCTTTCTATTCTTGCAATCATATTGAGCTCTGTCAAGTTAATATTATGTGTCAAACAGCTGAAATTCATAGCACCTATTGGTTATCCTGTATTGACAAGGCCACCAGCTGACCCAAGCAGGATTTCACACCTCTGTTAATGGTTTGTTTTCACGGCTCTCTTCCCTACAGACCCCTCCTCTGGAGACCTGGCAGCCCTACCATCCGTCGGCCCTCCAGCCCTGGAGAAAGACGAGCCTGGGCTATCATCGTCAAGGAAGGCGACAGGAAGAAGAAGCAGCATGGAAGAGGTCAAGCCAAATCCAACCCCACCAGCCGCGGACCCCGAGCCCCAGCAGCAACTTCCACCAGCCAGTGGAGGGAGCCAGCTAGGAAGCCCCATCTAACACCCAGGGGAACCTACGTGTCGGCAGCTTGTAGGCCTGGGACACCCATGCCCCCAACCTACAGGCACGCCAATAATTACTGCCGCCACATCAATGGACAGGTATCCGCTGCCAAACTCTGTATACCGTGTTACCATCAGCCAAATGGGTTCCTGTGCCCTTGCGCTTACGACAATAAACCTAAGCCAGGCGGCGACAGGCAACAGTCCCCACCCAGAACCATGTGGAAGCCCATGCCAGCTCGACCTAGCCCCACCACAGAGACAGACACAACCTCAGAGGACGGATCAGATGTGGCCACTGCTGGTGACTTAGCATCAGTATACCTAGACTTTTCGGACATTACCATCTCAAAATTCAGACCCATCAGATCCAGGAACCATCGTAAAGCTGAAGGCAGGTTTAAGAACTTCAACATCAAAGAACACCAAAACCTACCTCCAAATAGCATACACCCTAATCGACATTTCAGAACACACAAATAGACATTTCACAGAATCAATTCTGTACTACCCAACCATTGAGATACGATTGTAAACCACCCCCATGCCTATATGTATCACTTGTTTTCTGTGAATGTAAAAGTTTTTTGTTTTTTTTCTCTATCAAGTATGTCAAACCCTTTTCACTGGATTCTTCAAAAAGCCTGTTTTGTTTAGGCCAAATGTATATATTAGCTTAAGATTTCTCTCCTTTGATGAACATTATGAGACTAAAAACCAAAATGGCCTTCTGGTTTAACTCTAGGCGCTATAAAGTTCATCACCTTCACCATTGTTTTTCAAGCTCAACCATGAAATGTATTTATGAGTTTTAGTCATAGTAGCAATCCATAGCAATAAGTTTTTATTTACCCCACTCATATATATTTGATGAATATTTTGCGTCCCTGTTATACACTACTCCACCTTAATTTTCACCTCGTAACTAACTTTGTAAGATAAACTTGGTAGTGTGGAGCCAAAAATTCATCACCCTTGTGCTGATCTTTGACCCCAAAGCACCAAGAATTACCGACCCCAGTTAATTTTCACATGGACAAGTTCTGGCATATCAATGCGCCAAATAGAACTTGCCACCAGACCAAGAAAATTCCCATCTTTTCAAAATAACAGGCATACGCACACATTATAAGCATATAACATGTAACCTTTATAACCTGTACATAGATTAAGTCACTTGATCCACACGAACCGTATTCTTGTAAACCCAGAAAGAAGCGTTTTTATTATACCGCATGTTATGTAAACTCGTCAGATTTTCACAAAAACCTTGCATATGTACCATAATACCCATAATTGTCAATGGACTTGGCAAAGCCTTATTTTTCTGCTTATTTTTCTCCCTTTACACTCGTGCAGAGACGAGTAGGAATGTGGGGATTTGTCAATGGACCATTCTGGGTATTATAATTATTTTTCATATTTACTAAATTCTTCGCCATATAAAACCTGAGCTCTGCCCATGATCTACACTCAATAACATCCTGCATTCCCCAACAGGAACCAGGATCCATTACTCATCACAAACACACTTCCTCGATGACACTCTGTGACATAAGGTACAAGGATGTAATAACATTCCAACCTTATGTACGCATACACAGTGTAACTGGAGGAAGTGCGATCCACCTGTGGTGCCATATTTGGAATGAGAGAATATTTCACAATCTCCTCTCAATCCTCATCAACACGACTAACACACAGGTGGCAATCTCTCCCTATGACACGTGTCCCTATTTCATTGAGCCACGTGTATAGAATATTTCACAACACTGTGAGCTGCTCAAGTCTTTCATATAAAAGGCAGCTTGAGCAGCTCCCAGTCATCTCTCCCAACTTACACCTTACACCTATATCTAGAACCTACGACAGGTTGAGCTATAGGATCGGAGGCAGAGCTTAGATCTTGGCGAGTGTTATCATTGTTACCACCTTTATGAAACACTCATGTCAGCTATGCAATAAAAGGATCAACTGAACTTCCCTGGATTCCGTGTACATTCACTTCACCACATGTAACCGTCCGTTGACAGTAGGGCTAGATCTAGGGGCAGAGTATCCATATGGTAAAAGATTATCGCTGGGCCTAGATCCAGGGGCAGGGTGTGCACATGGTAAAAAAAAAAATCACTAGGGCCTAGATCTAGCTAGGGGCAAGGTGTCCACATGTCCAAAAATATCACTACGGATAGATCTAGGGTCAGGGGAACCACACGGTAAAAAGAAAATCACTAGGGCTAGATCTAGGGGCAGAGTATCCATATGGTAAAAGATTATCACTGGGCCTAGATCTAGGGGCAGGTTGTGCACATGGTGAAAATCTTATCACTAGGGCCTAGATCTAACTAGGGGCAAGGTGTCCACATGCCCAAAAAATATCACTACAGATAGATCTAGGTTCGGGGGGGGGGGGGGGTACACATGGTAAAAAAAATCACTGGGGCTAGATCTAGGGGCAGTGTCTACACATAAGAAAATTATCACTAGGGCTAGATCTAGGGGCAGAGTATCCATATGGTAAAAGATTATGGCTGGGCCTAGATCCAGGGGCAGGGTGTGCACATGGTAAAAAAAAAAATCACTAGGGCCTAGATCTAGCTAGGGGCAAAGTGTCCACATGTCCAAAAATTATCTCTACGGATAGATCTAGGGTCAGGGGGCCCACATGGTAAAAAAATTCTCACTAGGCCTAAAATTCGATTAGAAATGATTTTATCATCAGTTATTTGACCGTTTTGGATGTTTTCCCAGGGAGTGTGATACGGGGAAGGGTTATCACACTGTGGGGTGTGATACAGAGTTTCTTGGTTTAAGCCTATGGGGCTCTCGTATTCAACTTGAGATAAAGGGAGGTACGGGTTACTGGAACGATGACCCCAAGGAATGATGATCCCACGGAAACGATGATCCCATTTTCTGCTCCCCAGGAACGATGATCCCATCTTAAGGAACCATGATCCCACATTAGAATGTCTCTCATCCCTAATGTTTATTGACCCCTATGCACTCTAGTATTTCATGATTTGTTGGTGATTTTGTTGGAGATAAGTGGAGTTGATAGTGGGAAAATTTCCCATGAGTATATTTTCTGTATAGGCCTACACCTATAGGAGATTTCTATTATTGGAGTGATTTTTTCATAAATATTTTCATTATTTTATAGATATTTTTTTTTTATAGATATTTATTTTACATATTTATTTCATTTAATTATTGGAGATACACATCATCTACATGGATTACTTATAGGATTGTCATGGATTAACAAACAAACTGTGAGTACTGTATCTACACACACAAGCCTACTGTAGGCACTTGCATAAACCACTGCCGTGTCCGTGCTGCGTGTAGCGCCATTACTGTTATCAAAACAACTTTCCATGCTGCTAAAGTACAAGCAGCAGATAATAGCGGCTGGAGGGCTTAATATTTGGGCTAGAATAAAAGTTAATATACCAAATTGAAGCTTAGAATTAGGCGATTACAATGAGAGGTGTATATCTGATGTCCGTAGAATATTTCTGTATGGTCGTGGCTTTTGAATTTATTTTTTATTTTAAAATGGCCAAAATTAAGAGAAAAAAAAAGGTTCGCCAAAGTTCGCCTACATAGTTGTGTTCCTACATATCCAAAGTATATTCCCTGCAAATTTCAAGTCTGAAGGAATAAGCCCAACGAAGCCCCAGCCATAACAGTTTACCCTTGTCAATGCAGCTTCAGTGCAGGCAACCTAGACACTGGGACTATAGCATAGTATAGGGACTGAGCCATTCTATGGACATAAGATAATTACAAGTCTCTGTTATCTTTTACATTTGTTCTATTATGCTGTAGTGTATTAGTAAAGCATGTCTCCCCTTCGAATTCCAGGGGATTAATTATTGAGTGGCTCCTATGGAGCCCCTCTATTCAACATGGTAGTATAAAAATGAAAGCCGTACTATACTGGCCCACAGTAATAATTGACCTTCTCTTCTAGGTCAAATTTATTCAGAAATGGACATATACTTCTAGGTCAATGTACACAAACACATTGACTTTTGACAAAGACATTTATTAGTCCAGACCCTAGTGAAGAAGTTATCTACAATGTACCTTTCCCTGGTAATCCGCACTTTGACTTGCCCTATATCAACTAGGTTGACCTATTTATGGATTGACCTTATTTTACTAGGTCAAAGGTCAATACACACAAACTTGATAGGTATCAAAATATGTACCTGTTGCTGTTGGTGCTTCATGCAAAAATTCAGTGTTATATCTGCAATTTCCTATGAATTGCGAGAAAACAATGTGATTTAATTAGGTCATGCATGGATTAATCAGGTCAAAGGTCAAATTTAAGGTCAAGATATATAACATGCATGAGAATTCTGATAAATGAGAATACATTAGGGAGCATACAGATTCTCATCTCAACATGTCCATTGTGTTCAGGTACTTAGCTATGTTTTGGCTTCATAGCCTGACCTTGAAGGTCAAAGGTCAATTATAGGTTCATGGAGGTTGACCTTAATATCATACGCCATCATTTATCAGTAGGATAAATGTTAATTCTGATGGCAAGTACACAAATTATGAGAAACCTCTGGTAGTTATCATAGTTTGAACAAATTGACCTAGTTAATTAGGTCAAAGGTCAATCATAAGTAGGTCACAGGTCAAATGGGCATGGAGGAACAAGGGCACGATATCTGAATAATATATACTGAAAATTTCATGCAAAAATATGAATTATTGACTGAGTTATGTTAAAAAAACCTCTTTCCTCTGTCTATTCTGGCCCTATCTGGATTCCATTTTGATAACAGTCCTCTTATCAGCTTAACCATTGTCTCAATGGGGATCGAGTGTCCATCAATTTTGGATCTTAGATTAAGATTGCTCAGGAACTATATACAGTAGAAAAACAATCTAAACAGATCTGAAAAGCTGGCAACAAGCTCTACAGGACAGGGCCCATAATCAAATGTTTCAAACAATTAGAAAAATTTATGCAAGTCCCTACCTACTGTCACTATCCTGTCACTCTCAAATTCTTCCTAGATTTCATGGAAAAATCTTCATCTAAATACCACTTTGTCAATAACATGTTCAGGGATAGGAGAGAAATACAATATGGGCATATTTGAAAAGTGGGGCAATCATTTCTTTAGGATGGGATCATGGTTCCTCAAATGGTGGGATCATCGTTCTGAGATCATCGTTCCTTGGGATCATCGTTCATGTATTCTGGTTCGAGGTACGTAACACAGAAGATCGTGCGTCGGACAGCGCAGAAACGCCTTTTGTGCACCCGCACCGCGGCAAAACGATGCGATTTTCAAGGGGAAGACTTGCTTTTATCATTTCAATCTTGTGCCATCAGTAATCAGTGATGTCTTAGCTTCATTTTGACTCCTTGCTGAAGCAAATCGGAGTATTTTGACCGTATGAGGTGAAAAAACACATGACAACATTCAGACAAAATGTTGCCTGCTGCTGCAGCACCGAATGTGCACCCACCCCTTTGTCGCAGCACTGGGCCCCCACCTCGTAGATCTAGACTTACAAACCCTTGCTTCGGTGTGTAAATGTTCTTAGAAGGTGGAACAGCAAAAACTTACCGGTAAATCTAGCAATAATCCAGCCATTTCCAATGTGAATGTAAACACCTTTTGCCTCCAAAAGGTCCCAAAATGGCGCCAAATGTGGGAAGTAACCGTATCTGTTATTGGCTATGTTTGGTTTGTACCCAGAGTCCGGACGTTAGGTAACAACCTGCTTGGGATGTGATTGGCTGTGCGCAGGATGCTTTCTCTACTCCGATTGGTTGTTCACTGACCCATAGTATGCCATAATAACGCGTTAGCGCTTCTCCCCAAAAGACGTAACCCTAAATATGGTATAGTTTAAGATAGTTTTAGGAATGCTCACTAGAGATCTTCAGTAAGTAGAAAATGCCTTCTATAAGCCACCAGAGGTCTTCAGTGTAAAACCATGCACATAATTTATATCAGCCACCAGAAGTCTTCAGTGTAAAACCATGCACATAGTTTTAGTGACTCTCACTAGAGGTCTTCGCTGATCTAGTAAAGTAATGTCAGTCCTAGCCTCTACAGGTCTATAGAGTGCTAAATATGGTATAGTTTAAGATAATTTTAGGAATGCTCACTAGAGGTCTTCAGTTAACAGAAAATATCCTGTTCATATGAGCCACCAGTGGTTTTTTTTCCCTGAGATAAGAAATACTTTCAAAGTTATCAAAAAAAGATTTTATTGTTTAAAAATAAGATATATTTTTAAAATGAATGTTTCTTCTCCTTTTTACATTAATTTACCTTCTAATACTATTCATCCCTCTCGAGAAAACAAAACAAGCAAATTTTGGGTTAAATTACCTTCTATTTTAATTTTACAAGGAGAATGGGAAGTGGGATTAGTAGAAGTAAACATACCAGTTTCCTGGTATAATTTCCCAGAAATTCCAGAAAGAAATAGGACTTTGGTAGTAGAAAGAAAAGATTTCAGATTGAAGCAAGACGTGAATAAAATAACTTCATTAGATGAAATAGAAATAAAAAAAAGATATGTCGTGCAAAAAATTCCATATGGAAATTATACTTCTTTAGATAGTTTAATAAAAAGCATAAATGCAGCCTTGAAAAAAATAGACGCATACCCTGACGATGAATTTTTTCGAAAAAGTAGAGAACCATATGTGAAAACTGAGCTGCAAAATTTAAAACCCATTTTAAAGGTAGGGAGAGGAGACAAAGTTGTTATGTCTAAATATTTAAGTAATGTGCTGAGATTGGATATATCTGAAGAAATAGACAACGAAGCTGAGATCGAAAACAGTGACGTTATAACTTTTTCAGGGCTTCCATTGAATAGTTTATTAGATTTTCAGATTTTAATGAGCACTACTTTAAGATACAAACATTATAAATATTTTCATGCGGGAGGTGTTCCTAATTTGCATCACGTTTCTTCTAATATTTATATTTATACTGATATAGTTGCAAATGAAATTGTAGGCGATCTTCAAATTCCTTTATTGAGAACTATTCGTTGCAGTGAAAAATTCGGAGACGATATAAAGGAAGTTTTTGTCTCTCCGTACTATAAAAAGGTGAAAAAAAGTGAAATACAAGAAATCGAAATAACTATATGTGACGATGTGGGAAAGTTGGTTCAATTTGAATATGGAACAGTTTTTTTAGTTCTTCATTTTAGACCTATAAGAAATGAAAAAAAGTAAAGCTTTCAGAAATTTAATCGTAGAATATGATTTAACTCCTGCTCTTCACAAATATGATCCTGATTTATTTTTACTTAATCAGACCAAAAAAATTAAAAAATTAATTTTGAAGAAAAAAAAAAAAGAAGGGGGGGTTAAATTTCAATTATCGTTATGCACAGTGTTAGGAAAATATAATCTAGAAAACAATGAATATTTTGAAATTCAACCATGGTTCCAAAGTCCTGTTCAAGTAAACTTTGATTCTCATAACGTAGAAGAATTAATAAGAAATTCCTTTTCTGTGATATTAGGTTTTTTCGATGCTTTTTTGCACATGGGGTCAGGATGGTTTTTAAGAGAAATAAAAGTGTTACGCCTCTCTGTTTTTAAATATAATCCTTTTGGAGGTGAGAAAAAAGGGAAAGAAAGCATTATTCAAAGAAAAAAATCAGTTCTTAATATAAAAGGAAGCGGCAAAAAATGCTTCGTATACTCTGTTTTAGCAGGATTACATAAAATTCCTCACAATGCAAACTTGGCTAAGTCGTACGATATTTTTTTAGAAAAATTAAACCTTTCTTTTCTTTCTTTTCCTGTGAAATTGAGTGAAATTCCAAAGTTCGAAAAGAAAAATAATCTTACTGTAAATGTCTTTGGCCTTTTAGTATCTGAAAAAAAAGAATTTCAGCCTTTCCCTATGTATATTTCAGTCCTTTCTTCTCCCCTTACTGAAGGAAGACATATTGATTTATTATTATTTAATGATCACTATTATCTTATCAGAAATTTACATAAATTTATCAGACCATTCTTTTGGAAAAAAACTAGGTACTTTTGTTACAAATGTTTGATATCATTTTGCTCAAAAAAAAAATATGAAACAACAATTGCAAAACTAACGTATACAGTGGTCAGGGTTATTCTACTCCACCGAAAGGGACTTTCTTGAAATTCGTTGACCATAAATTTAAAGTTAAAAGTCCTTTTGTGATATATGCAGATTTTGAATGTTATAATCGCACTATAAGCAAAATATACAAAGGGAAATCGTGTTGCTCCAAAGAACACAAATTAAATGCCTTTGGAGCTATATTAATTTCTAAATATGAAAAATACAGTCAAGATCCTGTTATATACGTAGGAAAAAATGTGATAGAAAAATTTGTTTCTTACTTATATAAAAAAAGAGCTGAAATTTCGTATATTTTAGATCATAAGAGAAAACCTTTGTCTTTGTCTTCTGACGATATTTCACATATAGTGAAGCAAAAAAATTGTTACATATGAGGGATATCTTTCACCGAAAAAGGTATAAGAAAAGTTTTAGATCATGCTCACATAGGACAAGAAGGAAAAGGAAGAGATTTAAATTATGCTTGCAATAGATGTAATCTTACTTACACTAGTCTTAGGATGGACAATTTAAAGATACCAATTATAATTCACAACAGCATGAATTATGACACTCATTTTCTCATCCAAAAATTATATAAATATATAAACCAGAGCACCATATCTGTGATTGCTAAATCATCTGAAAAATTTCTTACTTTAAGTTTCGAAAATTTTAGAATTATAGATTCCTTCCAATTTTTACCTACGTCCCTTTCAAAATTAGCTGAACTTTTGCAAGAGAAAGGTTTAAAAGATTTCGTTCAAACAAAAAAACATACTTCAAACAAAAAAATGATTCCTTATATGATAAGAAAAGGTGTCATGTGCTATGATTACATTGATTCTTGGTCTGTTTTGAAAGAAAAAAAATTGCCGCCTATAGACAAATTTTATTCTACTTTAACCAAAAAAAATATAACTGAGGACGATTACTGTCATGCTATTCATATGTTTAAAGCATTAAAATGTAGAAACATAAAAGATTATTTGAAAGCCTACTTGAAAATAGACGTTTTGCTTTTATGTGACGTTTTTGAATCTTTCAGAGAAAAGGCCTTAAGTTATTACGGTTTAGACCCTGCTCATTTTCTAACGGCACCTAGTTTGAGTTATCAAGCTATGTTGAAACATACAGAAGTTGAACTAGAGTTGCTTTCTGACATCGAAATATATAATTTTATAGAAGGCGGTATAAGGGGTGGCATTACTAATGTTTCTCATAGGTATGCGAAAGCTAATTCTTCCGACGAAATCATCTTTTACATAGACTGCAATAACCTTTACGGCAAATGTTTAGCAGATTTTTTGCCTCACTCAAATTTCAAATGGCTAACCCAAAATCAAATTCAAAAACTAAACATAGAAAGCATTTCAGATCATAATGAAACAGGATACATACTGGAGGTAAGTTTAACTTACCCTGACTGTCTTCATGACATGCACAACGATTTTCTTCTAGCTCCACAAAAAATAGAAATAGAAGAACAAGAATTATCTCCGTATGCAAAAGAAATATTGAAAAAAACTGAAACGTCCTACAAAAAAGGAGGAAAAAAGCTTATATGCAATTTAAAAGACAAAAAAAATTATGTAGTGCATTATCGTAATTTAAAATTATACCTTGCATTAGGTTTAAAGATAAATAAAATTCATCGTGTTTTAAGCTTTCATCAGAAAGATTGGATGAAATCTTACATTTTGTTCAATAACAGAGAACGAACTTTGGCTACCTCTGCTTTCGAAAAAGAATTCTTTAAGTTATTAAATAATGCAGCATTTGGTAAAACAATGGAAAATGTCAAGAAAAGAACTAACATGAAATTAACTTCAGACCCTAAAGAAAGTGAAAATCTTATAAAAAAACCTACTTTTAAATCTCTTCATATATTTCAAAAGGACTTTGTAGGAATACAAAGCAGCAAAGAAAAACTTTTACTAGACAAACCGATCTACATTGGGTTTTCTGTTTTAGAGTTATCTAAACTATGGATGTTTAATTTCCATTATAATATCATGTTGCCTAAATTCAAAGACGTACATATTCAACTGTTATATACAGACACAGATTCTTTAGTGTATTACATAAAAGATACAAATTATCTTAAAAAAATAAAAGATCTAAATAATTTTTTTGATTTTTCTAATTTACCTAAAGATCATTTTTTGTATGATGAAACGAACAAAAAGGTCTTAGGTAAATTTAAAGATGAAGCAGGGGGGAAAAAAATAAAAGAATTTATTGCTCTCAGGCCAAAAATGTATTCAATTTTGTTTGAGAAGGGGGAAGAAGAGAAAAAAATAAAGGGAGTCAAAAAAAGTAGCATAGAAACTATAAGGCACAACGACTTTAAGCTTACCTTAGTCCAAAATAGAATAAAAGAAGCAGAATTCGATAACATAAGAAGCATAAAACACAAAGTGTACACTATGTCTCAAAGAAAGATATCTCTTTCTCCTTTTGAAGATAAAAGATATTTGAGAAGAGGAGGAATTAAATCTTACGCATATGGTCATTATAAGATTCCCCCTTTAAAAAGAAAAATGAAAGAAATTCCTTTTGAAGAGATTCATTCAAAAAGAAGAAAAGTTTGTGAGATAAAGACAAAAATACAATAGCAAACTATCTGCAAACAAACAAAATGAGTAAATCATCTAAATATCCTACTTTAGCTTTTGGCAAAAGGAAAAGAATAGACATAAATAAATTCAAAGGAAAAATATACTTACATTTTCATGATATGGTAAAAGACAAAAGTATTTCTCTCCTTAAAGAAGAATATGATTTACTCTTTGAACTAAGGAATAAAATAGATAAAAAAATAGATAAAATTAAAAAAATGAGTGAAGAAGAAAAGCCTGGAAAGACTAAGAACACTAAGAAAAAGAAAGAAAAATCAAAGTCTCATAGCGACAGCAGCAGCGACGATAACATAGCCTCTAGTGACAGTGACAGCGATTGAAAACCTTAGTGAGATAAGAGCTACAGCAAAAAAGATTACAAGATATCTACGGTCAAAGTATCTTTGTTTTGAATTAGATAAAAATATACATAAAATGCCTGTTAAGTGTGAATATTGTGGAAGAAAAGGGAGAATAGTTCAAGATAAAAAATATTGTGAAAAATGTCAAAAAAGCATGGTTCAAGAATGTATAAGGTGTCATAAACCTTTTCATTCTCTCCATTATTTTTCTGCTGACGAAAATCATTTGAGATGTAATTCATGCCATACACAATATCTCAAAGAAAAAATGAGGAACAAAGCTAAGTCTGCTCAAAATAAATTAAAGCTAATTATCGACGAAAAAATCAGCGACACAGAAAACTCTAGCTCCGAAGAATCAGAAGGAAAAGACAACCTGACAGCCTCTCCTTTGCCTGAAGACGAAAATGAAAATCGAAGCAAAAAAAGAAATAAAAAAAAAGCAGGGACTAGCATGACAGAAGATGAAGAAAGTGAGAAAGAAGAAAAAGAAGTCAAGAAAGGAAAAAAACAGAAAACTATTTGTTCCACTAAAGGTAAAACTGTGTTGAAGAAAACCGGAAACGTAAGAAAACATGCACAAAAAACTATAGGAACTAACACAAACCAAACTAGAATACCTGATGGGTTTATTCCTATATACACTAATATCTATGCTATAGAATAATATTTCTTTTATAAGGCAAAAAGATTTTTTTGTTTCATTTTTTCACGGAAATCCGGAAACTTGCATTGCATTTAATGACTTTATTCACGCGTAAAAATGGGTTAAAATCTGTGCTAATATGCCCCGTTCTGTGAATTTATGCATTGGCAGAAAGTACACCTCAATGGAGGAACTTGCGCTAATGCCAAGTTTTTTATGGTACATATATTTTAAAACCTATGTGTCAGCAAAAAGTACATCTCGAAAGAGAAATTTGTGCTCTTGCTCAACTCATAAGGGGATAAAATATGTCTCTACCTTTTTTTCTTGGAATGGACGCGTATCGGATTTCCATTTTGTTTCGCGTGCACGAAAAAAGTTGTGTCATTCATTTATTTAAAAATGTTGTGAAAAATGTTTTGTCTGAATGCTGTTGCAAAAGATGTCGTTCATTCATCAAAAATTATATCACCTACTACTCTGAGATGGTTCTATTTTCATGTTCATAAGCAAATATTTTTCAAACATGGACAAAGAAAATATTTTGAAAAAAATTTATTTCACTCCTTCTCATCCTTCATCTTTTTCTTCTGTGAAAAAATTATATGAAGCAGCTAAAAAAATAGATGAAAATATAACGAGAAAGGACGTGCTAAATTTTCTCCGTAACACTAGAACTTATACTTCACATAAGAAAATAATATATAAATTTCTTCGAAGAAAAACAATAGTGAAAGGCATAAACGATCAATGGCAAATTGATTTAATAAGTATTTTTAACCTTAAAGATCAAAACAATGGAATAAAATATTTATTAGCCTGTATAGATTGTTTTTCACATTATGCTTATGTTGAACCTTTAGTGAACAAAACTGCATATGTCACTCTAGACGGCTTCAAAAAAATTTTGTTAAAAAGCAATGTTAAGCCCAACTTAATACAATTAGATGAAGGAAGCGAATTTAAAGGTGTTTTTCAAAATTTTTTAAAAGAAAATGAAATAAAATTTTTCAGTACTTCTCAAGACACTAAATGTGCTATAGTAGAAAGATTCAATCGTACCATACAAGACAAAATATATAAATATCTTTCTTTCAAAAAGAGTCTGAGATATATAGACGTTCTACAGGATTTAGTTAAAAGTTATAATCATAGTAAACATAGAACATTAGGAATAAGTCCTTCTGAAGTAACCAAATCAAACGAAAAAAAAATATGGTTAAAGCAATACGGAAAATATTTGTACAGCAAAAGAATTAAACTGCCTTTTAAAGTAGGAGATAAAGTACGAATAAGTAAATATAAGATTGCTTTCAGAAGAGGGTATTCTTCTCATTGGAAAGAAGAAATTTTTCAAATAGCATATGTTCTTAGAACATGGCCTGCTACTTATGTGTTAACAGACAAAAATAATGAAATATTGAGTGGTAGTTTTTATAAAGAAGAATTAAACAAAATAAAAGGAAAATAAAAAATGGAAGACATAGAATTCCCTGTTTTCAATGCATGTATTAGAATTCCATTTTCTATGATCATAGCAGGACCAAGCAACAGTGGAAAAACTACTTTTGTGTATGATCTATTAAAAAATAATGAGCGAATAATAGAAAAAAAAATAGACTATGTCATATGGTGTTATGGTCAAACCCCTCCTGCTAAAAAAGACTTTATGGAGGGGAAAAGCATAACATTTTTGAACGGTATTCCTTCTTCTTTTGATAAATATATAAAACCTGACCTTAATGGACTTGTTATTTTAGATGATTTAATGAAAGAATGCGGAAATAATCCTGAAATAGGAAAACTTTTCACTCAAACATGTCATCATGAATCGTTAAATGTTATATATATTTCACAAAATTATTATTCTGAAGGAAAAGAAAGGCAAACTGTTAATAGAAATGCGACGTATTTAGTTATTTTTAATTCACCTTTAGATCAAACTGTCCCTCTAACATTAGGGAGAAAACTGTTGCCTAAAAATTATAAAACTTTCGTTAATATTTTTAATGAAGCAACTAGGAAACCACATTCCTATCTTTTAATAGATGGTCATCAAAAAACTCCTCAAGAATACAGATTTAGGAGCAACATATTTGACATAGGACAAGAGGTGTATATACCTAACAAAACATAAAACAGAAACAACTATACATGTATGAACCAACATAAAGTTCATGAGATTGAATAAAATATATGAAAAAAATAAAAGTTTTTGTGTGAAAGAATGCCACCGTTAAAGAAAAAAATGCCTGTTTCTAAAAGAAAAGGCAAAAAAACAATAAAAAAGAAATCAATTGTAGCAAAAAGAAAAAAAAGAACTAGCTGCAAACAACCAAAAAGAAAAATCAAGAAGAAAGCAGCAAACATCAGATCAGTCAAAAGATTAGCTTTTTTGACAATGTTAGGAAACACAAAAAACAAAAGAAAAAGAGATTTGTTAATAGAATATGCAGATAAAGAAGATTTAGATTCTATATGTCAGTGCATTTTTAATGTTCTTACAGGAAACATTAAATTAAATTCAGTGTCTTATTCAAAGTTAAAAAAATACAAGAACACTTTAAGATATCTTATTAATAGACGTGTGAATAACAAAAAAAGGAAAGCAGTTTTAAAACAAAAAGGTGGATTTCTCTCTCTTCTCCTCCCTTTAGCAGTGTCCTTAATAGGAGGATTGGCAGGTGCAAAAAATTAATATTATGGCTAGCTTCAAAAAAAGTATCGTTATACCTTTAGCAACTTACAAAAAATTATCTTCAGCAAAAAATCATGCTAATGAAAAAAACACTGACCAAGAAAAAAATCCTGCTCTCGAAAGGCAACAAGAATTATTAGCGCAAAGAATGTATAACGTGAAACCGTATAAGATATTAAGCACAAATCAAAATATAGCTAAAGACTCGGCTTTCATGTATTCTGCTCCTACAGAAAAAAAACAAGAAATAATACCAGGTATATCAATACTTGAGATCTTATCCAACATAAGACAAGCACAAATTCCTTACATAAAAGAAATTCTCAAAAAAATGATAGAACTGAACTATCTATGGAATGAACATGGTGAAATTATCATCAGAGGTAAACTAATCAGAAATTCTAATGTGATAAGCATCATGAAATTCTTTTCAAATGCAAGCATAAAAACAGAACCTATAGGAACAGAAGAACTTTGGGTTAATATATCTAATCATATTCCTAAATCGTGGTTTTTAAATAAGCCAAAAATAACTAAAAAAAACAATCGTCCTTATATCATAAAAAAATATCCTTTAGAAGATCAAAACATGGAAGACAAACAAAGAAATGAAAGCAATTATTCTACAGATGCTACAGACGATGAATTTTCTGAAGACGGCAATTTGGATGAAACTCTTCTTCAAGAAAAAGAAAAGCCCCTTCTGAAAAAAACAACTACAGAAGACACTGAAGATAACAATAACGACACCGACTATCTTTCTGAAAATGAAGAAGACAAAATAGGAGAAGCCAGGGGAGGCATAGTGAAAACTCCAATAAAAAATATCCCTCCTCTCCCTTTCGAAGAAAAGCAACCCAGCAAAGAAAGAGACGTAAAAATATCTTACCCAAGCCCACAAGAAGACGTCTTCGGGAAAATTAAAACAAACAAAAATTTGTCAGGAAAGCCGTCACCTTATTCTACTCGATCTGGAAGAAGAACCAAAAAAAACCCAAGATATTCTTCTAAGGAATGGGCATCTGACTGGTAGAGATAAATTGTTTTGAGATAAATCAAAAAAAATAAATAAAAATACATCAAAATGTATTCTAACGATTCACCTGAAGATATATATTATAAACATTTTTTAACTAAGCGATCTTATCCTTATGATGTACAGTATGGAAAAGGATACTATTCTTTAACCCCCTTCATAGGAAGCAGAAATCAAAAAGGTTATGGGCTAGGTGGTATTTTAAAAGGATTGTTTAAGACAGTTATTCCTTTGGTGAAACCTGTTGTGGCATCAGCCGCAAAAGGAATAGGAAAAAGAGCCTTAACAGGAGGAATTAAAGTAGCAAAAAATGTCATGAAAGGTGAAAACTTTAAACGAGCTTTAAAAAGAGAAGCTCAAGAAACTTTGTCTGATTTAGGCAAAGAAGTTATTTCACATGTAACCAAGAAAAGAAAAGTTAATAAAACGATCACAAATAAAAAAAGAAATAGATTTAGAAGAAATTTCAAAAAAGATATCTTTGGTTAACATAAAATAACCTGAGATTACTGAAAAGAAGAGAAAAACAAACAAATATTTTTGAAGTTTGTTCATCACCTTAAAAAAATGTCATTGTTAGACGAAGATCCTTGTTTTTGTGTAGCCTCGGAATTTGATTTTACTCATGTTCCTCCAACAGATATAAGTAGAGTTAAAACTTATTATGAAAAAGTTGAGCCCACTGCTTCTCCTAACAGCACTACAGTTCAATTCACTTTAAAATCTAAACATACAGATTTCATTTCTTTGCACGACAGTTTTATTCGAGTGTCTGGCAAAATATTAAAAGCTGACAAACAAAATCCAGATGCTCCAGCTAACGATGGGACAATAAACGATAAAGCTAAAGTTTTTCCAGTGAATTATTTTGCTTCTACTATGTTTAAAAATGTGAAACTTTCTATAGCAGGAATACGAATATCAGACAGCAATGATTTGCACGGGTATAGATCTATTCTGGAATATATTTTAAGTTATGATCCAACCACTGCTAAACACTTGGGAGCTTTGGCTATGTATTACAAAGACGATAAAGATTTCAACGAAGTAACAAATGTTAACAGCGACGATCATAATTCTGGAGTGAAAGCACGTTATAACAAAACTAAAAACGGGAAATTATTTGAAGTCATAGGACGAATTCATAATGACCTTTTTGCTCAGGTCAAAGTGTTACCTGGAGATCTGCCTCTTACTATAGAATTTGATAGAGCAGACGAAGACTTTTGTTTGATGTCTAAATTAGGAACACAAAAATACATAATAGACATACAGGGCATACATTTATTCATAAAAAGAATAAGAGTGTCTGAAAAATTCCATAAAAAAATAATGGATGCTAGAATGGTTACTCCGTATTGGGATTATCCTGTGAACAAAATAGACATGAAATACGTCACTTTTGGTCCTCAGAAATCTATTTTGCAAGCCTCTCATATAGTGAACAACACTCCTCTTCCAAAAAGAGTCATCATAGGGTTAGTTCATTTAGATGCCTTTACAGGAAGTCATAATCGTAATCCGTTTCAATTTGAGCACTTCAAAGCTAAGGAAATAGAACTGAAAGTGAACGACGGTGGAACTCCTTTTTATCACTATGAATTAGATTACCCTAATGATTTATACAATATGGCCTACCTAGCTCTTATACGGTCTACAGGTTCAATTTTCAGAGACGATACGATAGATATTTCTTTCGACGAATTCAAAAAAGGACATTGTCTTTACTGTTTTGACATATCTAAAAACGGAATAACGTCAGGCACATTCGAATATTCAGAAAATGGTTCTTTAGGATTTGTCATAAAACTAGAAGAAGAATTAACCCATGGAGTAGCAGCTATCGTATATTTAGAACATCATGAACTCCTGAGATTAGATTCTAGCAATATATTAAGAGCAAAATCTGAAACAGCATAATTCCTAAAAATGAATGGAGCGGAAATAAATTTTTTCTTGCAGAAAATTAAAAGAAAAAAAGGAGGAAATTATGGTGTTTATTCAGCTGACACTATACCTGCAGTGAAATCATTTCCTACAGGTTATGTAGTCAACACCGACAACAGTAACTTACCCGGAGAACATTGGGTAGCTTTTTATTATGAAAAACCACGTAAACTAGCTGAATATTTCGATTCATATGGCTTCAGTCCTATGCGAAAGAGTTTTCTGAAAGCTTTGCCAAAAAAATATAAATATTCCTCTCATTCTATTCAAGGACTTTTTTCTATGACTTGTGGTTTATATTGCTTGTTCTTTTTAGAAAAACGAGCTGAGAATAAGACAATGCAACAAGTTATATCTAGCTTCACTTCAGATCCTGATTGGAATGACAGTAAAGTAAAACAATACTTTTTAAAGAAAAAACAAAATAATCGAAGCAAAAAGAAATCCTTTTTTTGTAACAAACAAATTTGTTCTACAAAAAATAATTTTCTAAGAACAACACAAAAAAGAAAAAAAGATTAATGTATTATTTCTTTTTCATCTTGTCTTGGAAATTATTTGCCGATTTGTTGGAACTGATCATCATAAAAAGATATTTTTTTTAAAAAAATGAGCGAACATAAAACAAAAGAAGGAAGCATGAAAAGTTTAAGCAAAATAAATAATTTGATTTCAAACGGGAAAGTAGGAGCAGGAGGAATAGTTTTTACTCTTATTTTAAGCATCGTAGTCATTATCTTAGAAACGCGTAAACAATCTATCTCCCCTTCTTTACAGAAAGGAGATGAAATATTTTTGTCTTGTACAGAAAGCGGAAATATTTATCATAACAATGAAAAAACTCAAACTTTCCTGTCTTGTTTTGTAACTAATGTAAATCACAGAAAAACATGGACATATCCTGTCATAGGATCTTCTGTTTCTAACCATGACTTAAAATCTACTCAAATAAATGAAAACCGAGATATTGATAACATAATGTACGAAAAAAATAATCAATTACTAACTACTATTGCAAATCAAGAACATTTGCCCGACTCAAATGTATTCACTGAAGAAACAAAAGATCCTGAGATACTCAAATAATTATAAGAATGAACATCTTTCTCGTGTGAGACCTAAAAAAAATATATAAATTAAGATTATTTCTCAAGTCTTAATCATGGATACAAAAGGGAACAATATGATTTTTGAAGTAAAGCGCAATGAAATACTTGAAAAAATATGCTTACATCAAGGCACTTATATATCTCTGTTAGAAGAAGAAAGACGTGAACACATTAATATCATAAAAGAGGAAGAAAAAAATAATCTCCATCTTACTTTACAATTAAGAGAAGCACGAAATGAAAATATGAATTTAATGGCTCACAGGAAGGCATACAACTTAGCTAAAGCAGAGAGAATATATAACATCAGGAGAGGTTCTTATCCGTATGGTCGTACAGTAGCCGACGGTGATGACTCAGAAGAAGGCAATAAAATTGTAGCAGACGGTGAAACTTGTGATGTGCCAGATTCTATGCCTTCTGATGTTTTAATGGAGACTTATAGGAATAAGCCAAACGAAGCTTTTCATTTAAATTCAGAAAAAAAACATGAAAGTGATTAAGAAATAAAAACATAGATGAGATAAGTGAACAAACAGACTTTATGTGAACACTGATCTGCGTCAAAGTAACATGAACAGTTATTCTGATTGGAAGCCTTCGCTAGAAGACGGGGTGTGTCCTGATTGCATACATAAGATAGAAACCCTTGAAGAAACAAGAAAAAGGCAACAAAACCAATTTCGCATTCTTAGAGCAGAGAGAAAAAAGAATCAAGAAATAATAAAATCTTTAGGAAACAAAAATAATATTCTTGTGCAACGAATCACAGAAAAACAAGAGAAACTTTTGTCTGGCTTCATGAGCAGAACACTACGCTGATATGGGAAAGTACACTTTTAAAATAAAAAAACTGTTGAAACACACAAACTGGGAAGACGATATAGCCATTAAATACATAAAATCTAAAAAAGAAAAAATAACTTGCAACAATTCTTTCTTGAAACTTCTCTTGCAACATTTCGAACAGGTTTTAAGGCATAGACAAATGATATGTTTCACTTTTTACCTTTTAGAAAACGTATTTGACAAAAAAGATAAAATGTGTTTAACAGAACGAATAATGGTGCATGACTTATCTAAGTTTTCAATGAAAGAAGCCATAGGTTACACCTTTAAGTTCCATACTAAAAATGGACCAAAAAATTCTCAAGAAAAAACAACTTGGGAAAATGCTTTATTTCATCACTATGAAAACAATGATCATCATCCTCAATATTACAGAGAAGGAAATATGAGAAAATATGCTTTAATTGAAAGTGTGATAGACATGTTAGCTTGTCATGCAGAACGAGATCTGAAGCCAGAAGAAATAAATGTTCATGGTATTTTAGACGGAGATCTTTCTATCACCAATTTTTTGGACATAAATCCAATATACTTAGAAAGATATACTGAAGAAGATAAAGAAAAAGTGAAAGAATATCTGTCTTCTTGGAAAGATATTTTGTCTTGCAACTTATCTAAATAAAAAAAATGATTAAAATGAAAAATATAGGTAGTCTTAAAATATATAAAAATTTTTTGTTATTGTTTCTTTTCTTTTGTGCTACATATGGATTCATAAGCGTTATATACTATTTCATACATGGATTAATAACTGCTATAATTTTTTATCCTGTTTTCTTTTCTTCTATGTCTATTTATGCTTAATATAAATTTACCCGATATACCTGTTTTGTAACAGTCTGGAACTTAATTTTACTTCCTTGAGATAAGATATAATCCTCATGTTACGAGCATCTAAAGTTCTTCATAAGTACATATGTTGAGGAAGTACATGTGTTATTTAAATCATTGGTATATGTATTTTTGATTTATTTCTTTTCCTACTTTTGATTGTCACTCTAATCCTTTGAAGGTAAAAAATGCCTTTACCTACTTATTACTTTCAAGATGATTTAGGATATTCAGATATCTTTCTTCAAAAAATCTCTGTATCGTTAGCACGTCAATGGATGACCTTAGGAGTATATCTTGACATCCCTCATGCTAAACTTGAAAGCATGAACAAGACGAAAACTCCAACTGCTATGGGCATAGAGATGCTGAATAAATGGTGGAGAGAAGTTCCTTACTACTTACGAACAGAAGAACTGATGACAAGTTTAAAGGAAAACCACAGAATAGACTTGGTGGAATTCACTGAAAATTTCTTCAAAGAAAAAAAACTAGAAGAGTATGACGTGGAATCGACCTCCGTGCAAATGTATTTCAGCTTATTGAGTGAAAAAATGTCAAGAGACTGGAAGGACATAGCTACATATCTACATATCACGTCTGACGAAAGAAGAACAATATCGTCCCAGCCCGAACAAGACATAGCTCAATTAACCTTCAATGTCTTAAAAATGTGGCAAAGATCTAAGTACAGTGCTACTCATCAACTGATGAAAGCAGTACACGACATGAAAAGAAATGATGTGCTAAACATGATATTCCTTGAATTCGATAAAAGAACAGGAACAAACTGAAAATGAAAAACTGTCTTTACACATGTGACAATCAAAATAAAATCATATAAAAAATTATTTCATTTTGTTTGTTTGGTTATTTACTTACTTGAGAATCATAACAATAGGCATCACATCATGTCATATAAAACTGAACGAAAATGTCTGTTCTAAAATACAGTAAAATAGCAGGTTCCTTCTCTCCTACTGAAGAGGAAAATAACATAGGGATTCAAATGTACAGTTCATATGACCATACTGTTCCTAAAAATACAGCATGTACAATTACAACAGAAGTTAAACTTGCTATCCCTAAAGGTTATTATGGTATAATTTTACCTCTATGCAAATCAAGAAAACATAACTTTGTGTTAATCAACCAAAAAATAATAGACGAAGATTACAGAGGGTATATTACCATTGTTTTATTTAACTTCGGAGAAGAAGACCTAAAAATAAAAAGTGGTGATGCTGTTGCACGACTTGTTTTACAAAAAATTTATCCTATAAAATTAGAAGAACGTTCTAAGCTTGAAAACACTGAAAAAGGTGAAAAAATCTCTCAATTAGCTTACAGCAAAATATATGAAGAAATTTACAATGAAAATCTTAAATATTACAGCAAAGATCGTCTTAAATGAACTAAAACAAAGAAAACATCTCTGTGAATAGCGTTATATTAAACAACAAAACAACTGAAATAACGTTCAGCAAAATGGCGCGTTGTCAAGATTCTTTCTATATTACTCTTGTAAAAGACAAACCAAATACACTGTTAGTAACAACATGTAAAAAATCTGCTTTACTGCCTGCCTCACCTATTCTCCAACCTATTATGCATTATGTTAAAGCATCAACAAAAGCATTGAAGCCAACCAGATCCACAAAAAAATCTGCAGGGTTTGATTTATATAGTGCTTATGATTATATTATTCCTGCTAAAGAAAAAAAATTGGTACAAACTGATATAATACTTTGCATACCTGCAGGATGCTATGGTCGCATAGCACCAAAATCAGGACTTGCTCTTAATCATTTCATCGATGTAGGAGCAGGGGTAATAGATGAAGACTACAGGGGAAAAATTGGTGTTTTGCTGTTTAATTTTGGAAATGAGGTCTTCGAAATAAAACATGGAGATCAAATAGCTCAAATAATATTAGAAAAAATTCTCATCCCTGAGCTAGAAGAAGTATGTACACCTGATAAAACCGAAAGAAATGATCAAGGTTTTGGATCAGGCAAAAAGATATCTGCTTCATTGAAAGAAAAAAACGACTGTGAAGAAAGTGATTCTGGAGAAAGTGACTCGTCTGAAGAATCAGATATAGAACAATCTCATTTAGCTGATGAAACGTCGTCTGAAGAACAAGAATTTTATTCGGCGGAAGAAGAACCAACCGATGAAAAAGGTTCTCATGAAATCGACCCCTCCGAAAATGAATTAATGTCTTTAGAGGAATTCTTAAAGTTGATTCTAACAAAGAACTAGGTGACGAAAATTTACTATGGTATTGGTTCAATGAATCACATTATTCATGAAGATTCCAATTATGTTATTCATTGTTATTGTAACTCATTCTCCGCCTCTCTATTCATAAACGATAAAGGAATAAATTGGATTATCTGTTGGATTGTCTGACTATATGATATGTCTCAAAAAGAACAATAAAGAAAAAATAAAAATATTATGACTTCTCGTTTCACTTGCAATCTACATTTTCTCAAAAATACAGGTCTTTTCTGGATTCTAAATATATCTATAAACGACCTCTTTTATAGATAAATTAAATATATCTATAAACGACCTCTTTTATAGATAATTTAAATATATCTATAAACGACCTCTTTTATAAATAAATTAAATATATCTATAAACGACCTCTTTTATAGATAAATTAAATATATCTATAAACGACCTCTTTTATAGATAAATTAAATATATCTATAAACGACCTCTTTTATAAATAATCTAAAAATAGGAGGTCTTCTCTGGATAATCCAAATATGATGGTCTTTTCTGGATAATATTCAGAAAAGACCATCTATTATACTACTGTTCTCTGCTTGGCGACCCATCGTGTATACCAACGCGGCGACTTGGATCTCCCCTATTTCTGTCTTAATTTTTTCGAGGACAAAATATCGCAAAAATCTGGTCTTCCAATCAGGCCAGGTGGCTGGTTTAGTGAAGTCAAAAGATTCTGGCGGCTGGTATTTAGGCATTTTGACAAGGTGGGTAGACTTACTAGTGCTTTGTATGTATTAAGAGAAAATGTCACTGATTTTCTTGACTGACTTGACTGTTACACACTAGTGCGTACCACTGTAGACAGGCATCTACTAGACTTGGCGGCTTATTTGAGGGGCTTAGGTATAGAGTGGCAAGTTTTGGTAGAGTGGGGTGACTACATCAATTGTCTTTACATGGACAACATGTATCTGACAATAACCACAGGTTGACAGTGACTTGACTTTGACTGAATATGTTGACTTGACTTGACTTGACTAGGAATAAAATATTCAGCCTTACCAGTAGTCCAGTGTTGTCTTAATTTTTGAAATTCACCCACAAATATCACCTTAACAACCTGCCATCCACCCTCAAAAATGTTCTCACATTATTGACTAAAGTCTAGTTGTACATTGTTGTTGTTCCCACTGGCAGATGGTAAAAAAAATCCTCACTTCTGACAACATGTTTTAGGATGGGTTTATCTGCTCAGTGAGAAACTTATGTGGACGACGACATGGCCCGTTAGAAGAACGGAGTCAAGAGCTGACTACTTTCATCACTACATTTGGTCGCTACTGCTTCTGACGCCTGCCATTTGGCGTCACATCAGCCTCCGAGATCTTCATGCTGAAGACGCTCGAAGCTCTGGAGGGGTTAGATAGAGTCTTCATTTACATGGATGACATCCTTGTATATGGGAAGGATGACGCTGAGCATGACGATCGCCTGTCCAAAGTCGTCAGGACACTCGATTGTGTCGGTCTTAAGTTGAACCATGACAAATGCTCATATAAGAAGAAGGAGCTCAAGTTCCTTGGGCACTTCTTCAGTCAAGATGGCATTCGGGCAGACCCCGATAAAGTCCAAGCCATAAACCAGATGCCTCCACCTACATCCGTCACCCTGCTACATCAGTTCATGGGAATGGTGCACTACCTTAGATCGTACCTGCTCCACCTGAACTCAGTCACCGGTCAACTGAATGATTTACTGAAGTCAGACCGAGAGTGGACCTGGGATGCCACGCAGGTAGAAGCCTTCCATCCGACAAAACAGCTGATCGCTTCAACGCCTGTTCTGTCGTACTATGACATCACCAAACCAGTCATCGTCAGTGCCGATGCCAGCTCTTATGGTCTAGGAGGAGTCCTCCTACAAGAGCATGACAGAGAGGTAAAACCAAATGCCTATTGCTCTTGGACACTGACCACCAGCCAGAAGAGATATGCCCAGATCGAGAAGGAGTGTCTGGCCAGAGTCTGGGCGTGCGAGAAATTCGACAGATACATCCGCAGACATGGAAACGTCACGGTCCTCACGGATCACAAGCTGCTTGTGCCACTCATCAACACCAAAGACCTTGACGAAGTGCCTCTAAGATGTCAGAGACTACTCATGAGGTTGATGAGGTACAACATCAATGCCAAGCATGTCCCGGGTAAAGAGATGCTAATCTCAGACGCACTCTCGCGGAGTCCACTTGTCTCGACCCTGTCCTAAACAGTCGAGGATGTAGAAATGCATGTCCAGTTGGTCGAGTCAACCCTTCCTGCATCAGACGCCAAGAAGGAGGAGCTTCGCACTGCAACAACCGATGACCCGGTCCTCCAGTCAGCTGATGGGGGTGGCCAAAATACATTGAGAATGTCCCAGACAACCTCAAGAGCCTGTATGCATATCATGCATCACTGTCAGTCACAGATGGACTCCTTGTGTTCGCCTCAAGGGTCGTCATTCCAACTTTCATGAGGCCGAAAAATACTTGCTTGAGTCCACGATGGTCACCAAGAAATCACTAAATGCCTCGAGAGAGCACGTCTCGGTGTTTGGTGGCCTGGAATCACCAATGACATCAAGAGAATAGTTAGCATTTGCATCCACTGCGCTGAGCACAAGCCAACACAGAAGTGCGAGCCGCTCATGTCTACACCATTGCCACAAGGGCCTTGGTTGCGAGTTGGAATAGATCTATTTGTCTTCAAAGGGAAGGACTTGTCATACTAGTAATTATGCATGATCAAGTTGTCATATGAGAAATATCATACGACGAGTGGTATATAGTGTAAATACATCAAGCTCTCATAATGTGTTAATTCCAGTTATCACTGGTTTATTCAGCTTTAGGCAGACATGTAAGAATATCAGTTACACACATGTTAATATGCAGGTAATTTCCACATACAGTAAGTATACAATTGTTTATAAAGTATAATGTTCTGTTCCACTCCACCTGTGAGGTAATAATAATAATAATAATACAATGTCCAGTATAGTTCTAGGTGGGTTCCCACACCTAGCTCCTGACCTGCTGCTTAGAGGAATTATATAATAATGTTCAACTTTACCCTCTGCTAGGTGTCTTGTAGCAGGTATACTCTGGCCACTAGTGGTTCAGTCCTATGCCTGTCTGGCATAGTCTAACCCAGCATAGTGTAGAGCTATAGTAGGTAGCAGGAGTGATGACTGGAGATGTTACCTCTAGGGTGGTTCTGGTGATTCTGCCTTCTAGCAGGAGCAGCCAGTGGTATTTGTACCATTTCCTGGCTTGTCTCCTCAGACTGACTGGAGACAGTGGCATCTGCCTAACTCTGCAATTGTTTGGAGTCTTTCATGTGTCACTGGGTGCACAAAGGACCCCCATGGACGCCGCCATGTCCCCCATTGTCTTGGTCGCTGTGGCATGTTCTGACCCTCATAACTCGGTTGTTTACGCCGTTACAACCGCCATTTTGCGCCTGCGCGGACTTGAATATGTGAAGTTGTCAACGCCCGCTTTCTGGGCGCTTAACTCGTGCTGGTTCGTCTGTGGCGCATTCGGAGGTCGAATTAGTCTACATGGCGTAACTTCCTTAATAATGGGAGTTCCGCCTTGTTCTTGGGCTCATTTTGACCGTCTAATTATGGCCTTTCCATAAATGCTTTGATATTTGACCTAGGTCGCTCAGGAGCGACGCTAGAGCGACCGGAAGGTTATGGCGTCGTGACTTATGTAATCTATTGTTCAGTGTTTGGGTGCTGAGACACTCATGACGGCGTTGGCGGTGCCCAGGCACCCGTGACGGCCGTTTGCATTCACTTACAAGTTATTAATTTGTGCACTGAACCATGAGGTCGCTGTTTTAGACCATTAGATTATTATATTGTGCAGTGGACCCTGAGGTCGGCCTCTTTGATGTTGTAACCTACGTATCCTTCCCCTAGCTGGTGTGCAGTGGGGCATGAAAGCTCACATAGAAGTACAATGTATTAATTACTTAAATATTCTTTGATTAATACAACAATATGTTACAATTTATGGAATAATAAAATGGTATATGATAGACTACCTAGTCATGTGCGACTACTACTCCAGGTGGATAGAGGTCCTCGCCTTAACATCTACCACCACCACAGCCGTCACTGGACGTATGAAGGACGCTGTTGCCTGTTTCGGTGTGCCACTAGAAATAGTATCCGACAACGGTCCGTAGTTTTCTTCAGCCAAATTAACCAAATTTTCTGCAAAGTATGTGTTTAATCACATTACCTCTAGTCCATACCTGCCAAATTCCAACGGGGAGGCAGAAAGAGCTGTCCACACAGCTAAACAAATGCTGAGTCAAAAAGACCCATGGCTCGCTTTGTTAGTATACTGAGACAACCCTATAGCAGCTACAGGTGCCAGCCCGTCCCAGCTTATGATGGGTAGACACCTACATACGACCCTTCCAGCTCCCCTCGAGTTTAGTTTAGCTCATTCACATTGATATTTTTACACATCCTGATATAGACTTTCACCAAGAACACTTGCCAAGTCATATGAGTTATTATTAAACAGTCATATCATTGCCAATAACCTAACAGTATTCATAAACATTTATTACAGAGACTTTACCTATAGTCATTGAACATTGAACAGTCATGTTCTTGTTTATCATAGACTATACCAGTGTTATCAAAGTATATCTTTTGTTAAGAGATTCAAGGACAGTTTATCCAGACAATAACATTATCTTAAAGGGGGAGATGTTGTGAGATCGCATCAGTCACGTCTACCGCGTAGTGCTGCCACAGGGTGTTAAATTTATGTACTACTTTTGAGTTGCATGTGGTTGGTTTCTATGAATAAAACAACTGTTGTTCCAGCCATGTCATCCTCCACATGAGTTTCTCACCGAGCAGATAACCCATCCTAAAACATTTATCATTGTTCTTTTTGCACCCAAACTGTCCTTGGTTCCGAGATGTTCCAATTCTTGCTTCTGAGATGTCTGCTTCCGACCTGTCCTTGCTTTCAAGGTGTCCAGTATTCTAAAAGATTACGTGACCACCCATTGACCAATCCAGGCGGTCCACTGGGTCCTGCGAGTTTACCAACAATCTTTGAGTCGGTACCCATATTGTATTTTGACGTGCTAGCCCCCCTTTAATAACTGTCTAATTTAGTTTTTTGGACAGTTGGACCCCGGGAGTTGGACAGATTCTCAGGAGCAGAACCCTGGTTGCTAGCGACCTGGCAAAGGGTCAAATTACATAGACAATCTACTAGAAAAAGTAACCTGTTTGCTCCTTTCTTTTCTAATATTGGGATTAGAAAATAGTGCATCAAGTATGTGATGCAAATTTTTAATATCTTTCAGATTTTGTAATACGTTTTGCTGTGGGATGTCTAGATCTTTTCTGATAAGGGTTTTAACACCTTTTTCTAGTACATTTCCTATATAAGATAACCCTTTATGAGGATCCTTATCAGTAGGGGGATAAGGCTGATAAGGGCCGCGCTGGTTGCTATGACGTCACTGCTGTTCCCTAGAATTGGCGGTTCGCTAGTTCTGCCAATTTGATCGAATTTTGTCATCTGTGAATTATAATGGACAGGACGATTTCACAGATTCAAGTGCAATAAAAAACCATGATAATGTCCCTCTCTTCTTATAGAATTTGAAGGACAACAACACTTTGTTTTGATAAGTTTTTCATATCAATCAAGACTTATTGAAAGCTACTATTGAATTGTCCCAAAAATTTCTCCAATAGTCCTTTCTATTTCTGTCGAATTGTCCTTTCAAATCGTCCCGTCGAATCGGCAATCTGCTGAGCTGTCCATTCCCCAATTAGGTTTATCGTATATTAAAGGTGGGCGTAAAAACCTTTGACCCTTCCTGAGATGGAGTGAACCAAAAACCGTATTACCTATCTTGAAGGTGGAGGGGGGGGTGCATGAAACTTTTAGCCTCATTTTGGCAAAAAGGCCTGTGCAAATTCAGTCGCCAAATAAAAATAGTGTTGGGGGATAACTCATTTTCATATGGAATGGTGGCTAAAATAACGAGCATATTTTGGTTTAACTTCTTTTTTTTTTTCAGATGATGGAAGAGGCAGAAGCCCTGTACTATGCCATTAATAATGATGACCCGTGTGCGATAAGTTATCTGCTGCGTGACGGGCTCCCGGTTGACACTGTTTACGATGGCATACACAGCCCTGCTGCCTGGTCTGCACTTCACCTGTGTTGTGAGAAGGGACGCACTAACTGCGCTAAAGTCCTCCTAGATGCAAAAGCCAACCCTGATATCCGGGGCAAGTGGAGTCAATCACCGCTCATGTTTGCTGTTACATCGGGTCAGTATGCTCTATGTGCTTCTATGATAAAATGAAGCAGATATTTCTTTTTCAGTAGTTAAATGAAGTTACTAATACCTGGTATTTCTTGGAATGTCAAATCAAAAACTTCTATTGAATCATTTTAGTAGGTTCATAATTGCAGGATTTGTTGTCAATTAACATTTTTTCAATTATTAATGTTATCAGTCAGTAATTAACAAATTAGATTTTCAAATTCAATTCCTTGTGTCTACGCTCAAATATAAATGTCAACAACAAAAGGTGTATATCATTGCATATAATTTCCAAGTTTTAATCACTTTCCATCACTCACACATTTATTATCAGAGTGGACCAACATGATAGAGCTCCTTATGCAGTATGGTGCAGACATAGAGGCGCGGGACGGGTGCGGCCTGACACCGTTACACCTATCAGTCACCTGTCAGGATGAAACCTGTCTCTCACTGCTGTGTGCAGCCGGAGCTGATATCGATGCACGGGACAAGTTGGGGAGGACGCCGCTATGGAGGGCTGCTGCTGAGGATGGTCATCATGTTCACATGGAGCGACTCATCACACTCGGGGCTGACGTGAACGCTGTAGACGCCAAGGACAAGTTCACCCCTCTACAGGTGGGTAGAATATGCAGACCGGCGATTTTATCTATAAGAGGAATTTGGATTAGAACTTTGGAAAGGTTGGGAATAAAGCAGGAAATAATACCGTAATCTCCCGCGTATAAGCCGCGTCTTATACGTGGGGTTTTAGTTCTCATTGGATCCACAAGGGGGACATCAAGACCTTTCTTTTGATATGTTACATGCCCCCTTAGTCATAATAAGATATAAGGGGGCCCAGGGGGGTCCAGGGGGCTCAAGCTACACATAGGTTTTTGAATTTTGAAAATTCATTCAGTAGAACCAAAGTTATTAATTTTTCATTTTTGTGAGAATTTTCCAAAACTCTAGGTGCGTCTTATATGCGGGAGATTACGGTAGTAGTAAAACAGCTATTGCTGATGAAAAATCAAATAGAAATCATCCAAATAAATATAAAACGCATACTTTAGTGTGAATACATACCGAAGCAGACATCTTAAGTAGCTAAGCCTGACCATAAATTATATCTATTTGAACGTCATTGACAGCAGTTACAGTATTGACTCTTAGAAAATTACATTTCCACTAGGTAACTTTTGTATTGAACTCCTTTTCTGATTGTAGTTGAGATTTTACAAACTTTCAATACATGTAGACATACTTCATAGATCTACGCGTCCACAATATGGAATGGATGAATTCACAGATCCTTTTACACTTTAAGGGTCGTCGATTCATTAATACGTCATGTCCGTGATGTATGAATGCAGCCCTGGTCAGTAAACGTCACCAGGGCTACATTCAAGCCGACCAAAAAACTCCTGGAGGGTCGGCATGATGCTCCATGAAGTGCTGGCAAGCAGTCTCGACAGCATTTTTGGTGCATCATGACGACCAATGGGCATGATGCACACCTGCATCAACGGCCCTTAAAGGGTTAAAAACGTTCTTACCCTTGTTCTCTACTTGATGACTTCTATGTGTTTTATGTTAGTTACTCCCTTTTCATACACTACCTATAAAAAACATTTATAAATTCCAATGTAGACACACCTTATAAAGATGCAGATTCACTACAATATAGATGAGCACTCTCATGTATTAGTAACTCATGCGTCTTTTGTTACCCTTTTTATCTACTCGGCCTATAACCATGCTCATGCTACATGACATAACCTATTTTATTATAAAATACCTACAGATACTGCCTAAAAAATTCTGTCACTCAAAAGTAAAACCTAGACATTATACTGTCTGTAATATCTCAATGTAATCCATTAATTAGGCTAAATAGATAACATGGAAGCAGCCCCTTGTTCTATATACCTACCACTGATATGTGCCTTGTAACACAAACCCTTCAGACCTGATTGACCCTGGTGTGTTACCGCCCCACCTCCCCACCCTCAGCCTCCCGGAGTGTGCTGTAAAACCAGGTAAGTATTCAAAGTCTTAATACCTTAAAGGGCCCTGATGGAGGATTGCATCATACCAATTAGTGGGCATGATGCACCAATGAAGTACTAGCGACTCTGCACTTCAGTGGCGTATCAGCCCGTAGGGTCGGCGTGAATGTATCCATGATGAGTTAATCGCCAGGGCTGCATTCATGGGCATGATGCATCAATGCATCAATGGTCCTTAAAGGGTTGATGTCTTTATATTTCAGTCACATAAACACATGTAATAATCTTCCTGATTTAACAAATCACAATACAATTTCCTTTTCAAATCTCAACAAAGACTAATAGAAACCGAATAAAGGAACACCTATAAAATCGTGTCAGTAGACTAATGTCATAAATGTGGGACATCTATCCTCTTCTAATCTGTAAAGGAAATTATTCTCTCTCTTCTTAATTTTTTTTTCTCTCAATACATTTTCCTGAGATATTGTGTGAATGTATTTATTTGAAGCATGGATGTTGAGTATTTCATGTCTGTGTTAGAAGCAAGTGATACACTAAGGAACTTTTCATTTACTCATTGTAACAATAATGTAATGAAAGCAAACTGAAACAAACACAGAAATGATGAATAACTCATATTGATTATCATTACTTATGTGACTGTTCTATATCACCAGGCCGCAATACGGTATGCTGACCCTGATCGACACGCCTACGTCAAGACCCTACTGTCAGCGGGTGCACATATCTCCCAGACTGACCCCGCTGATCCCCAGCACACGGCCATCATGACGCTAATACAGCAGTCATGCCAGCTAGGTGAGCAGTTTATACATCTTTAGTTTTCTGTTTACACTGTTACCAAAAACTTTATAAACATAGGCCAAAGGGGCTTAGGTCTCGGCATATGAAATTTGATCTTTTAAGATACCCATTATAACTTGTAAGGGTTTGTGGCCTTACGGACCTGGGGGGTTCGGGTCTTACGATTCGGAAAGAAAGAGTAAGACAGTATTCCAAGTGTATGCCAACGGTTAGGTTTATTATTTAATGCACACTCACGGCTGCCGAATGATATCAAAGAGGCAGCTAATATTAGAAAGCAGTGGTCTACATAGTGCGGAGGCCAGAAGGGCCTCTGACGTAGCGGCTGAGCCCTGGGCTTTATATACGGACCCAGGTGTTCGTCGTCAGATGTCCCCACAGACCCGGATCGGTGCTGCCACCTATCCGGAGCCTGAGGAACGTCCGACGACTCGACTCACCCGCCACGTCAGACGGTACCCAACTCCTATGGTAGTAAAGTGTACCTCTACACCACTCCCCCAGACATTTAGGAGGGTGTTATACGTATAATATTACTAGGATAACATTTCTACATGTCTAAACCTTTAGTAATAGAGGTACAACCATAGGTATAACATTAGCACTAAATAAATTGTGAACCAGATGTCATATATATATATTCGATAGTGAATTTTAGTTACATATAACGATTAGGATGTTGAAATATTATACGAATTACTTGAAGAAGAGACAGTTATGTGAAACGGAACTGTCTATTTAATTATTATACCACATAATATTGTATTATATTTCAGGTATAATTAATAAGATAAGTAATATGGATCGTATACATGTGATGATGACAGCTATATGTAACGGAACTGTCTATAATAAAACATATCACAAAATAACATCCGTATGTGTGTTTGTAGTCATTTGACAACACATTTGAATATGTAGTCTTAAAGAAGACTGTTATAGTAACATCACTATCTAATGACATGTCGTATATTAATATTATACGAATCCGTTAAGGATTCCGTGAGTAGTACGAATAGGATTATTTATAACATACACTTGAAAAAAAAGAAAAAAAACATCACGGTGTGGTAATGAATATAATAATATATTATCACCGTGTACCTAATAACCTTTATAGCACCAGATCATTATACTTATTATATATTTTGTCTCGCAGGACAATAATATGTGTTATCTGGTGAAGTTTAACGGATCTTATAATATAAATACTAATAGTGATTAGAGATCCGTATCAGGAAATGTCTATGTACCCGTATTATAATATGTATCTAGTGGATATGTACATACATATAATATTATAGAAAAATAGAAATATGACATTATATACAATATATAGGAATTATAAATGCTGCTGGAGTCTTCTGCTGTATCCTCCGGGTACTAGTAGGTAGGTGTGGTCAGCTAACCACGGGATGGACGTGCTAAAGTTTATAGTTTCCTTATATTGAGTGAACACGGTAGTTGATTTGGGGCAGCTACCCACAATCCTCTAGTAGTGCTAAAGTTTATAGTATATCCGAATGGTGTAGATTTGTAGAATATTAGTCCGGATGTGTCAACTGTGTAGAGAACGTAATCCTTTTTAAGTTTTAGTTGACATAAGTAAAATAATAGTCCGATATAGGTTGATCCGGAAGTAATAGTAGTAGAGATATAAGTCCATTCGGGAGTACAGATGAGTTGTAGAGGTAAATCGTAAAGTCCATCCTAGTAATTGGTTAGCACGGGTAACAGCAGGAGTCTGGAACTGGCATCCGGATACGTCTCACAGCAGCAAGTCTACTATCGGATTGTTCATGGATGAAATTATAAATCCGAATAGGCTATTCAGGGTGTAGTAAATGTTATACAACCTGAATAATAGACTGGTCAAAGGAACCCGGAACACATAGCATAGGTGTTCATGCACTAGTAAAAGCATTCGCAGACCTTTAGGGTTCCGCAAAGACTATATCTGGTCATTTGGTGTTGGAAAAAAAATTATGGAAGAAATAACCCTAGCATGCTTTAAACGGATTTCTTAGCATGCTTCTTCTTCAGAAGAGCTAAAGCCGACTCGGGAGTGCCGTCCCACTCGTCCAAGTCGACTCCGAACACCCTCATGAACTTAGTGTTCAGGTTGGTGTTCCGAGTGATCTCCTCCTTTACACGCTTTTCCAACACGTGTACATCCATAGCTGCTTTTTCTTGAGCAGCTGAGGCAGCCTCCTCCTGGGCCTTTACATCGTCCCGGATGAGAGTCTCGAGACGTTGCTTTTCAGCGTCGCCCACCTGTTTCATACACAACAGGGTTTCGTTTAGGAGACCCTGATGAAACTCGATCGCTTTCTCACGAACGGTCTTCTCCCAATGGGTGTAGATGGCCTTCTGGACATCTGCCTCCCCTTGGCGAGACTTCTCAAACCAAACTTCCGCATTACCAGTTTTAATGGTAATGGCGTCCTTTGGTTTCTCAGGTGCCGCGACAGCCTTGGGAGGAGTCGAGGCGGCCTGTGGACCACTTCCGGGTTTAGGACTCCCGGACACACCTGTCGTTGGTACACAGAAGGCAGGTGGTACGTTCTGTTTCAGTCCCATTTGCAGGTACATGTTTAACTGCTCCTGGGTAAAGGTAACTGGTGGGGCGGCTGGAGCGGATGCAGATCCGGCGGCAGCAGATGCGGTGGTCTTCTTTGGCATAAGGCGACCATCCTTTCCTACCACCAAGGTCTGGCTCTCAGGTCCAGGTCCCTGGTTTAAGGACGGAAAGTTTCGAGAACTCACTTTCCCAGGTTTAGATACGGCTCCAGCGTATCCGGCAGGTTCAGGCTTCTTGAACACCGGAGTGCCCTGAGCCTGTTCTGCGGGGTGCCTTGTCAGAGGGGACCTGGAACGGTCCTCTGCTCTGACCTTCGGTTTTGTTGTACTCTGACCATTACCATTGCCGCCGCGGTTCTGGTCTCTCCTGCTCCTTTCACGAGCTCTCTTTGCATCCTTTCCGGATTCCTCGCATTTCTGCCAGAGAGACTCGTGCATGTCCAGTTTACCCTTTCCAGGAGTCAGGACTATCTTTGCTCGGAGTTTCGAATCCTTGGTCTTCGGAACTTCGCAGAGGACTTGGTCCCCTGGTCGGATCTTAGACCAAGCATCCTCGCTCAGGCTATCGAACTCCTTCATGAGTTCCTGATGAAGCTCCATGATGCGCTTCCGGGCCCCGTCCAAACCTTCTGCGTGGCATTTCTTCTGGTGTCTAGCCAGATCACTACGTCGGTTGTATTGTACCTTCGTAGTACACTTCTTGCCCTTCTTACCATAACTCGGATCACAAATGTAAACCGGGTGATGGTGGAAGTGGGCCTCTACCAGATGCCTTTGGAACCGGGCTGGAGTACTCCAGGTCCGGATCGAGACATCACTCGCATCCTGGCAGATAGAGAAGGGACAGGACTTTTGATCGTCACCGTACCACTTCTCTAAAGCCCAACGCAGCTTCCTCCTCTGGGTATAAGTGTAATACCCTTCGGTGTGGTTTAGCATAAGCCACATCTTTCGATAGGCTTTGCTCGGATTGGGGTCCTCGTCCGAAAGGCGCATCCAATCTTCATCATCCGACTCATCGTTCTTATTGATTGAGTCTGGACAGGCATAGAGGGTAGAGCCGTCCTTCTTAACTCCGTACGCACAGTCGGAGAAACACGTCGGGATCCGGGTTTTGAATCCGGATTTGGCGTTAGCCCAACGTTCGGCCTCGGTTTGAGTTGATGGAGTGGCCTTCTCATCATACTCAACCGAGGATTCGTGCACCGACTCCTCGTCAGACGACTCAACCTCCATGGCAGTACTACCAGTGGTTGAGGTGCTGGGTTTCGGCTCGGCTCTCGCAGAATCCGGGAGATTCTTGAGCTTCCGAGCAGCGGATCGTCGGTTCTTACTGACCTTCCAGTCTTCCTCCGGTTCCTGGGTTCCGGATGTGCTGGAGGTCGTGGCTTCTACTGGAGTAGTAGTGCTGCCGGTAGCTGATGTAGCACTGGCGGAGCTTCTGGTGGCAAGCTTCAGGTCGGGGATAGGAGGTGCGGGTGCTTCCGCGGCCCTCTTAGCCTCTTCCTGTGCCTCCTGTTCGGCAGTCATGCGGCGGACAATAACCGTCCGAAGGGCTGCAGCTCGGTCCAATCCGATTAGTGAATTGTTCTGGACATCCACCAATTCCTGTTCGGTTATGTAATAACCGTCGTCCCACTGCTCGAAGTTAGCAGCGGCCTCCCGGAATTCCTTAGTGGTCCGGCACGGCGTCCGGATAGCACTAGGGCGTGGGTAGGTCTGGCCATCGGTATCCCAGACACAGCCTACCCAGTTAATGTTCGTAGCCTTGACGTTCCACAGGGACTTGTCAGGCTTCGGATACGCTCCGAGCTCGAAGGCTCGGTTAGCAGCATACACGGTTTCACGGAAACCAGCGTCCACCATAAGTCCCCGTTGGAACCACGGCCAGTCTCGAAGCCACTCGGGAGGCATCCTGGACAGCTGTTCGGGAGCCATGACGCCCTCGATAGCTATCCTGACTTTCGGGTCCATCCTGACTGGTGTCCCGTCCGCGTAGGTCACTTGTGCCTGCAGTTCCGGGTGGACATACAGGTAGCGACCATCATAGCTAGCTGGAAAAGGCTCCGCCACTGCTGGCTTCCACTCATCCTTCTGTCCGTCAACTTGGGTAGTTTCGGACTCTGTCGCTGCGGGTTCAGCACTCGCAGTCGCTCCGGATCCCTCTGCTGGGAGTGGAGATAGCAGTTTCTCTGGCTCATTGAGTGAGAATGAAGCCAGCTTCTCCTCGAACGAGCGATCCGTGGGTTCCTCCACGTCCATCATCTCGCTCTCTTCCTGTGTAACAGGCGACAAAGCTTCCGGAAAAGCTTCTGCGGACGGAGTCAGCTTATCCGGGTCACCGGATAGCTTGGCTGCAGCTACGGATTCCTCAGCCATGACTGGGGAATCGATCACGGGAGTAAACTACTCCTTTTTCCGGCTTTTACGGCGCCGGGGCCGGCACAAACGGAGTCTGTCTACCAGGAGACAGACTCTGGAGGAGCAGCGGGGGGTTTGCTTAGCCGGTAAAATCCAAGAAGGGAGCGAGCTCGACCGTCTTGAACGTTACCGAAAAACAATATGGCGACAGGCCAGCTTTCGTGACGTCATTTCCCCGCGGTCCGCGAGGTCACGAGAGGTCAGCCGAGACTGGACACGGTGACGTCATGCGGAAACGCACGTGCTACAGGCGGTACATCAACAAACTGATTGTTTTTAGGTAATTATCGCTCACCCCGATGACTCGACTGGGGATTTAAGTGGAGATTATGGAAAGCTTAAGCAAATCCACCGGATTATCCGTCCACTACCCATTGGTACATCATGCGGGGGCGACAAATAAGCCTTTAGGGTCAGTTGTCATCCGTTCCTCTAAATGTAAACATTACACTCGTTGTGTATACAGGTTAGGTCACTGCAGTCCTCTGGGCAATTCGGGGGCTGCGGCGAACGTATCTCCCCTTCTCGGATAGTTCTTTATCGGACCTGACAGTCTGAAGAGCTTTCTCTAGGTGCTTCTTAGCCTTAGAAACACCTTTCCTCTTCTTTCTGTCTTCACCTGCCGAGACTTTTTTAACTCCCCCACGCTTAATCGGTGTTGGCGTGGGTGTCACTGATTCGGAACACTTTTTGGGTCTGCCTCGACCACGCTTCACTGTAGTGTTCTTTACCTGGTCTATTATGCGATTCTGATTCAGGATCCTTTCGGAACCTTCACCATACATTTCTGTGGAGGTCTCCCTCCCAGACCATCTCCTTAATCTAGCCACATTTGACTTATAGAGTCGACCAAGGTCAGATTTAATAATTACGGTACAATCACTGATAATTTGTGTTATAGTAAAGGGACCGTCCCAATTAGACGCTAATTTTATGTGTCTAAGTGGTTCGTGTAATCTGAGGACTCTGTCTCCGGATTGGAATTTCCGATGCTTTAGATCGGTATCGTATCCTACTTTCTGCCATTTGGCACTTTTCTCCAAATCAATTCGGACAGACTCATATGCTTTTCTAAATCTGTCTCTTAAACATTCCACAAAAACTACATGGCAAGGTAGTTCAGGGTCCATTCCTACGACTCCAAAAACTAGGTCAGCAGGCATTATCAAATCCTCTCCGAATACTAAAAGGTTCGGAGAACAATTTGTACTTGAATGTACCGTACTATTATAAGCATGTGTCACAAAATGACATTGCTCATCCCAGTCATCCATATGTTCATTAACGAGTGACTTTAGGACTTGGATGAGGGTTCTATTGAACCTTTCCACTAATCCGTCGCTTTGTGGTCTATACGGATTGGTTCTAGTCTTGCAAATAGCCAAGTATTCGCACATACCCTGCCAGAGATTTGATTCGAACTCTCTGCCTTGGTCACTGTGTAACATTAATGGTACACCGAAGCTTAGTACCCAACCTTTTACAAAAGCTTCGGCACAAGTAATTGCTTTGTGGTCCGGTAGTGGAAATACTTTAGTGTATTTCGTATAATAATCACACACTACCATCATACAGGTATTATCATTAGCGGTTGTATTAAATCCACTAATAATATCTACCCCGATTCTTGCGAATCTAACTCCGAAAAGTTCTTGGGATAGGGGAAGTTTGCCCATCCCGGGTCCGGGTTTGTTTTTACAACAATCCGGACAGGTGGTTATCCATCTTTGCAAGTCCCGTGTCATGCCAGGCCAATAGTATTTCTTGGAAAGTCGTGCTAGCGAGCGTTTCCTTCCGAAATGACCACTGGTCCGATGTCCATGACAGAAGTACATAATGTCATGTCTCATGGCATGTGGTATCACCACTTGCATGATTCTATCACCATTATTACATGGCTTCCAACGGTATAACACGCCTTTCCGGACTTCAAGCTCGGTCCATTGAGCAAGAAACCTTCTCATTTCTCGATTTTCCAGAGAGACCTCTGGTCTAACTGGACGTATACCCTTTGGTACTAATTGCAGTAGCTGTGCAGTTATCGAGTCAGCTTCCTGGAAATGTCGTATGTGATCCATAGACCAATCCAGTATACTGGCAACTAGGGGTACGAATGGTCTTCGAATCCCTGCTAACACTGCCTTATGAGCTCCACAATCAGTACAATCCGGATTATCACATTTCCGGATTGGTATTCGAGACAAAGCATCAGCATTTAAATGCTTAACTCCGGGTCTATGCTGAATCTGTTGATGTTCCAGCCCATATTCGGATAAATGGGCTAGCCATCGGCCTAACATGCCTTCAGCATCTCGGAAGTTCAGTAGCCACCTTAAAGAGGAATGATCCGTACGCAAAGTAAAGTTCGTTCCCCATAGAAAATGTTTGAACTTCTTGGTATATACGACTACTGCTAACAACTCTCTTTTGGTTGTGCAGTAATTGCGCTGAGTCTTGCTCAGTGTGTTGCTGGCAAAGGCAATTGGTACTTCTCTCCCATTTTGGACTTGCGAGAGAGCTGCACCAATGCTATCATTACTAGCATCAGTATCCAGTATGAAATGATCCGTCTCATTCGGATATTGCAATACGGGAGTACTCGTGAACAGGTCTTTTAGCTTTCGAAAAGCGTTTTCCTGTTCATGTGTCCAAGGAAATTTTTCCTTGGTACTTCCTGGAGTCCAGTTAGCTATTGCTTGTAATGGGTAACTGACTCTAGAATAATTCGGAATAAATTCCCTGTAATAGGAACAGAATCCTAAAAAGGACCTCACTTCCTTGGGTGTTTTAGGTCTATTCCAATTCGTGACTGATTCGATTTTTTCCGGATCAGCCTTTATTCCTTCATCACTGATGATGCGGCCCAAATAATTTATGGACTTTCTAAACATGTGGCATTTCTTAGGTTTCAATTTGAGACCATTTGAAATAATACGTTCTAGTACCATTTTTAGGTTATTAGAACATTCTTCGAATGTTTTTCCGAAGACAATGACATCGTCTAGATATACAAGACATCTTTTCCACAATAAATCACTTAGAATTGTTTCCATCATTGCTTCAAATGTTGCAGGTGCATTGCACAATCCAAACGGCATTACATTATATTGGAATAATCCAATATGACTTGAAAATGCAGTTTTCTCCATATCTGAAGGGTTCATTCCCACTTGCCAATAGCCTGATTGCAAGTCTAGGGTACAAAACCAACTGTTTCCTCCTAAGGAGTCAATGGTTTCATCTATTCTCGGTAATGGATACGAATTCTTTTTCGTTATTCCATTCAACTTCCTGTAGTCTATGCAGAAACGGATAGTACCGTCCTTTTTTGTTACCATACACACAGGACTACTCCATGGGCTATTGGAAGGGACTATTACATCCTGTTCCAACATCTTATTTATTTCATCCTCAGCTACTCTCTTTTTTGCTAAGGGTAACCGTCTATACGGTATCTTAAAGGGTTCGGCATCTCCAGTATCTATTTTATGTAATACCTTATTTGTCGTACCTAGTTTTTCACCAGGTTTGGCAAAGGCGGTATGATACTGACAGAGCATATCATAGAACTCTTTCCGGTGTTCCGGATCTTCTAATGAAGTTTCTTCATACAACTTAAGTAAGTCTTCCGAAATTTCATCATCTCCTGTTACCTTCTGTAAGCTTAGCTTACTATCCGTTACAGTTTCCGAAAGGGTCACGTTTCCAAAAACTTGTCCCTTTTTCAAGTAGATAGTAGTGTTTCCAGTATTGGAGACAGGTACTACCGACCAGGATGCATTCGCTACTATTGTGTCTACAGAATTTAATCCAATACCTGACAAAGTAACTACATCCGGTTCTATCACTGCAGGTTTGTTACGCATTGCAGGATCACTTCTTACAAGCACATCACAGGCTACTCCCGGAGGGATTCGCACAGTGTGTGCCACACTAGCCATACTGCTCACTTGTCTCAGTGCACATCTAACCTTCACGGGGTACGGGTATCTCACACTCAACACTCCTGTTTGGGGTTCCAATACAGCACCATACAGGGATGCGAAATCCAACCCGAGTATCCCCTCATCTGCTATATCCGCAACGGTGGCGCTCATGACATAGTCATGTATACCATCTAACTGTAGTCTCACACAAGTTCTACCATACGTTTGCAAGGTACTGCCGTCGGCCGTCTGAGCACTTCCTCCCGATTTGAGAGTATCATGTTCATCCGGTATAAGGTCGTAGAACCCCTTGGAGATACAAGAGTGGCTAGCTCCCGTATCCACAAGGAATTCGGCAGACCTTCCGTTAACAGTAAGGCAAACATACCACCGCCTTCCGTTTAGAACAGAGGGCATGTCCGTGACAATCGGAACGTCATTTTTCACACCAGGAGTCAATCCACATCCTTTTAAGAATTCCAGACAAGGATGACCCGGGGGCAGGTGGGCACCACAGACCTTGGCTAACGAATAGCCGCCTGCCTCGTTACTGATATTGGGTTTCCCCTGTGCTCCCATAGCACCTGTTATATCAGCTTCCCTAACCTTCCGGGTGTCTACAACCACCTCGGTGTTAGGCGATCTTGTTACTTCATGTGAACTATCATCACGGATGGTGATATCATGGCAAGATTTGTCACTGGGATCCCCTTCTTTGCCCCTCGGGAGACCCCTCCTTAGTTTTCCTCTGTACTTACTCCAGAGACACTCTCCTGTCTACGAGGGACAGGTTTTTCAGCCATACATTCTGGAGCATAATGCCCCAGTTTCTGGCATCTGAAACATCTCCTCTGAGATTTGTCAACTCTCGGTCTCTTTAGAGCTTCTGTTAATCCGGCAATTAATGTTTCCATCATGTTAGTCGGAGCAACAGTGGCTGCTACAGTTGGGTTCGCCGTAGAGGCTACACTGCCAGGTTGAGTTGATCCGGAAGCTGTTTTACCAGCAACAGATCCTCCTCTCCCTCTCGAATGTACTTTCCTATACCGCTTTTGTCGGTAATACTTTCCAGCTACATGAACTGAACCAATATAATCTCCGTTTTCATCGGAGACATATTCATCATTCTCATCAACTTCATTCGATTCAACCGGAGCTAATTGGGAAGTATCGTATACCGGAGCAGGTGTACCTCCATATTGGAATGGAGCTGCTCTTATTGGATTAGGTCCGAGACCTACCAAACGTTTCTTCATGTCATGTCCATCGATTGCTATGAACAGATCACTGAAGGAAGTGTCATCTTTCCAAGAGTCCCAGACCACTTGCTTGTGATCCGGATCACGCAATCCACTGTAGAATTGTATAAACAATTCTTGTAGATAACAATCATCATCGTGAGCCCAATTTGGACGTGCTTTCGAAAGCAAGTCCTGTAGCTCCAAACCAAAGACTTTGTGTGATTCTTTAGGTTTTTGTGTCCTCTTCTTGAAGCTTACCCACGGATCTTCTCTAACGATTGATCCGAAAAGGTATGCGGCACATTCGACCAGTTGATCATAAGTACCGTATATTCCATAAGCTGCTCTCCATTGGTTGAGGGCTACTTTTCCGCCTTTATTTAACCAACAGATCAAATATGGCAGAGCTTCTTCTTTTGTCCAGCCACTACAATTGACTTCGTCAACAAAAGCTTGATACCTGTCCTTCCATGGATCATTAGAATCATATGGAGGGGGTATCCGTGCCTGCCTACGTGCCGGATTATTACATCCGCGTAGTCTATCTGCTTCTCGCATGCTCCAGTTCATGACTTCCATGCCGTCTGCTCCCTTTCGGTAGCAGTCAATGCCAAGGTTTTGTATACATTGGCTTCTATCAAAGATGGTTTGCATCCCTGCAGGCATAGAAGTTCTCCTGTTAGGTTTCCTGCCATCTCCTCCTGATCCTGATCCTCCGAATCCGGATCCTCCTGGGCCGCCTGGAGGGTTTCCTCCTGGTGGACCATTATTATTATAGCCTCCAGATGAACCACCAGGGTATCCACTATTGTGACCGGTGTTTCCAGAAGAAGCATATCTAGGGTAAGAATCATTTTGATTCCATCCCTGGTTATAGCTATTACCATTCTGATAATTGCCACTTCCCGATGGATTATAATTATTTCTATAACCATAGGAAGATGTTTTCGGTTGATGCGTACCGCCGTTGATATTGTTTTGTGGCGGATTTGGTCTCGGAAAACGTCCATCAGTAGGACCATTACCAGAACCTGGGGGTGGATTAGGTAATCTTGGTACTGCTGGTGTACTGTGGCCGGGTTGGGGGAAATATGAAGGTGGTGTCAACATATGTCTCATTGGTCCGGGTGCTTTTGGTTGTGCCACGGGTGAATTATTATTATTCCCTGTAGCACCATCGTGAGTCGCTTTGATTTTGTGACTCAAATCTGGTATGGGTGGTGCTGGTCCTATCGTATCCAGCATTGGAACTACTGGTTTAGATGCGGTTCCATTTACTGCAGCGTTATCCGGTTTCTTATAGATTCCGGATACCACATTCTTGTCAGCCCCATCATCAACGAATGGGCTGTATCTAATTGGGGTTGCATCTTTAGATGTCTTTCCCAACATTGTAGATACCACAGCTGGGTCTATATTACCTATAGTTAACTGGGCTGCTTCTACATATTTATCTAGAGTTATTGCAGTAGCCTGCAATTCCTGAAGCTCATTCGTGAGTTTCTGTCTATCCTCCTCCAGTTGTTTGTTGTAAGCTATGATGCCTACCCGGATGGTCTCATTATCTTCAGCTTGTTTACTGCACTGAAGTTTCAATTTATCCAACTCCTCCTGATAATGGCGAATTTCGGATTCGAATTTTGTCTTATCAAGGTTCAGTTGGTCGTTCGTATCTATGTATGTTTGGATACGAATGTGCCTATTGTCATATTCTTTATTGAATGAATCTCTCATAGATTGAAGTTTTAGTTCTTCACTCTCGAGTTCTTTCATGTACTCGCTCCTTCTGGCTTCGAATTCCTTTCGCATGCCAGTTAGGTCCTCTTCCATTTGAAGTTTTTCATGCAGTACTTCATCCTTAGCTTTGACCAAGGTATTTAAATTCTCGTTCAAAGTTACATAAGTTTCATTCAACAACAGGACATCCGGTCGTTTTAATTCTTCACCTTCCGGTACCGCATAGGTTAAGTCGCCATCTATAGCGCTATAATCTAATATTGGTAATTCTGGCCTGGGTAACCTATAAGGTAGTTCTCCGAATGTTACCCTTTTTCGCATTGGTGCCGGATGTTCTGGGTTAGTACTACCACCGACTTCGAACATCGAATCACATAATTCGTCAACAATTGAATGCTGGCCTATTAAGTTACTATGTCTCTGTATGGACTGTTCGCGTCGTACAGAGTCTGGCAGATTTTCCTCACTATCATTATAGTGGGGTCCGGGATCTCTCCAGGATGCTGATTCTGCATCTTGTGGATCCGAATGGGCTTGGAGCATTAGCGATCCATTTCCATTCTCTTGGGCAAGTGATTGCCCTGCTGGGTTAGCTTCCCTAAGGGTGTCTAACCCATGTACTAGCCGTTCGGACGTTATAACGTCCGGGCTATACACCAGAATTAACTGGTCACGGCACCAGTGTAAGGGTTTGTGGCCTTACGGACCTGGGGGGTTCGGGTCTTACGATTCGGAAAGAAAGAGTAAGACAGTATTCCAAGTGTATGCCAACGGTTAGGTTTATTATTTAATGCACACTCACGGCTGCCGAATGATATCAAAGAGGCAGCTAATATTAGAAAGCAGTGGTCTACATAGTGCGGAGGCCAGAAGGGCCTCTGACGTAGCGGCTGAGCCCTGGGCTTTATATACGGACCCAGGTGTTCGTCGTCAGATGTCCCCACAGACCCGGATCGGTGCTGCCACCTATCCGGAGCCTGAGGAACGTCCGACGACTCGACTCACCCGCCACGTCAGACGGTACCCAACTCCTATGGTAGTAAAGTGTACCTCTACATAACTAAAGGAAGGTAGAAAATGTTGGAACTTCAGAAAAATGGGCCAATCTTTACTTCTAATAGGCCGCTTTGATCATGGCAGCCCATTCTGGCCGCGTATAGATGGTCCATCCTGGCCATTGAGATGTTACACTGGAGAAAGCCATCATACTGGCACCGTTTTGTTTCTTTTAGAGCACAAGTGTCAATCTTGTGATTTATGCAAATCCAGTAAATTATCTTTGCCACCTATAACTATAGAGCGGGGAGGGTCCTAGTAAAATTGCCTAGGGCATGCCCCCAAACACCCCCTGTTGTTCTTGCAGAACTGTGTGGTGTATCCTAATCTGTAGAGCCCTATGTAATAGTTTTATTATCATCTTTTTTTTTTACAGGTGTAGACCTGAGTTCAGATGATGAGCGAATTGCACTTCTCCTCCTGCGTTACTCCAGTAGGCAGAGTCTGGATGTGTTAGCACCGGAGGGCCTGTACTCCGGGCTTAGGGCCCTGCAGCACACACGGTGTGTCACGGCGCTACACATGGCGGCACACCGCGGGAGTGCCACCATGGTAGGACTACTCCTGGATGCAGGAGCTGACCCCAACATACAAGGTAAAACTTACTGCATGATAAAGACTTCAATCCATTGGCATACATGCAAATTCCTTTTTCATTTTTCTCAGTTTTACTAAAAAACCTCTTGTGATTCATCCAAACCCAATAAGATATCATTTTGTCCTTTATGTTTTCAAAACTGTTTTTTAGCACATATACCAACTTCAAATGAACAAGTACAGAATGTGTTTTGTAGATGTTAATGCTGAGTAGAGTTGTTATTCTTAAAGTGGCTATGATGTGTATTTTAGATGTGGATGGTAGAACAGCGTTACATGCGGCCAGCGTCTACAACCACCTGCCGTGTATACAGCTTCTACTTACCGCCTCATGTCGACTCGACCTGCACGCTGACATCTACATTGACAACCTACACACTACCAAGCACCATGTGACAGCCTTTGAGTGTGCACTACACCGTAGGAACCTCAACACTGCACAGCTGATGGTAGAGGCCGGGTACGATATGCGGTATGAGCATTACTTGTGGACCAACAGCAAGGCGTTAGCAACGTTATCACAAGGCAATGTAAATATGGCACAGATATTATCAGAGAGACCAGACATGGAAATGGTTGACAATAAAAAGGTGCCTTTAACTTTGATAGAGAACCCTGGATTCCTGCAGCACCTGATTGACTTAGTGACTGAATGGCAGGGCCTTAGAAGTCTATGCCGTAGGACAATCAGGAATAATATGCGATATAACCAACTTTGTCTGATGGATAAACTGCCGCTACCTGCTGTATTGAAGGATTACGTATCTCTCACAGGCAAATGAAATGTGCACTGATGCACATACTGTATGTAAAGTGGAATCATTTCCATTGAAATAATGTTTGTGACCTTACTAGTATTAAACGCACAATTTTCAAACCTTATTTTCTTAACTTTTTTTTCTCAAGTTATTACTGTTTCTGTCATTCATATATTGTAAGTCCTTGGATATAGTGCACACTTCACATGAAAGGCACTCTCTGGATTAAAGGTTAGAGGTTTGGTGTACCTTGATGACAAATGGACATGAGTAGAAAAATGCACTCTTGTATCAGCAGCATTTAACAGTCTAGATAGTATTAGATGGTGGGCTGAGATGGCCCACCATGCACACCCCCCGCCCACCAGTCAGCGAAACTGGTATTTTTTTTGTTCCTTAGGGTCCTCTGAAAAACATTCAAGATGTTAACATTGATTATCTTGTGATGCACTACCGGTTTTTGCTCATTAACCATGTGTGGGGGCAGGCCACTTTTGGGTCAATTTTGGTACCATGTTTTTCAAGGGGAATGCCCAATCTCTAAGCTCTAAAACTACCTTAACTGGAGTGGATCTTTAAGATTTTTGTCTTGTTGGAAAGAGGACATAACAACCTTTTGGTTAAGCCCTAATATGTGTTCTCAAGTTCAGATTTGAGTGTACCATAGGGTCAGGAAGACGGAAGATTGAAATCACAAAGTTCATTTTTTTACTGAAAAATGTCAATGCATTCCAGATATATGCATAAAACTTATGCTTATCCCTCATCTAACCACAATACCTAATATAATTCTTGTAGGCCAACCCTTTCTGAGTAATATGAGACATTTGGTAGCATTCCTTGATGAATATAACCCACATTATTGCTTTGGACATGAAGACACTATCTTGAGCCAATACGATGCTGTTCCATTTTGAAAAGACTCCCTCTTCATGTAAATGTATGTTTTTGCATGCTAAATCTTTATTAATTGATCTGATTCTTATGTTAAAAAGGGTGCTGATTAAGAATAGGGATGTTTTTACTTCAGAAGATTTGATGGCGAGGCTGTATATGGCTAAAATTCAAAATGACCGACAAGAGATTCAAATGTCACTTTGCATCACATAAATATGCATTCTAGAAAGTATCTGGTGGGGCCTACCCCCTATAAATCAGCTCCATAGAATACAGTAGTTTTTCTATTTTGTTGCTAGGTTGTGTGGTTGCCTAGCAACAGCATCTTTGCATATCAACCAAGCCTGACACTATGCCCAAATGTGTGTTTCTGCATGGTTTCCATTCAACAATGTCATTCCTTTATGGAAAGTTGTATATAACTCTCCTGCACCCATCACAGGCTATCAATATAGGTAGTAAAATTTTGCTAGGCTGCCACACAACCCTTTTTTGTATAGCAACAAATCCTAGATTCATACCTGTAGGTATATGCTTGTGCATAGTCTTCTCTCCAGGACATAATTCACTGATGACAAATTCCATAGCTCTCCCATGCACATCACAGAGTATGAATATACGTAGTAAATGATTGTTTTTTCTTTTCTGTGGTTAACTCACAACTGCAGCTTTACCTACCACTCCATGTCCAAAACTATGCTGATAGTCAGAGGTGCTCATCTCAGAATAGAAGTACATGTAAAAGGTTGCAAGGTTGTGTATTCGATGAAAGTCTATCTTTCAGAATCATCTAAGTGACAAAGGGTATATGATGAAATAATGAAAAAAATGATGAAATACTTGCAACATCAACACCTTGTATATATTTTGATTTCTTTCCTATAACAAATACCAGTCTGATCATGAAAACCAACAAATCTAGATTCACTTCATGGACTTGCCATAGTCAAGCAAACAGGTTGTTCTTGTAAAGCATCACTCATCGTAATGTACATACAGATCCATACACAGGACCATAACTTGTAACAAATATCCCCTCCCCGTGGTGTGAAGACAGTGGGAATTCCTACGGCGCTGTGACGCCCTCTTGTGTGTACCAGGTAATCATTAAACTAAAGAATTGTCTCACTTCCGGAAATACCTTAGTATGTTCTTCAGTTTTATTTGAGTAGGATCACTGCGCGGCTGATATGTGTACTGGGCTGTGGTAGTGACACACTCTACCATTTATAAGGAGCTAGCTCAAACCCCAAAATGCACTTTACTACGTCTATATGCAGCGATTAGAAAGCAAGGTCTAAATAACATCAAATTAATAGAGTAAACACACAGTACAGTGCCAAACTAACTACGTTCATAACACCTTTTGGTCGATATATGTTCAGGCGCTTGCCATACGGAATTTCATCCACACCTAGGCACTTCCAAAAGCAAATGGACAAAGAACTGACAGGACTACAAGGAGTGTTATGTCACATGGACGATATCCTCGTGATCGGCAAAGATAAACAAGAGCACGATGAGCGCCCTACTAAAGTGCTGAACCGACTGCAAGACAGCGGGATTACTTTGAACAGGGACAAGTGTGTCTTCGCCTCAAACAAACTACACTACCTTGGCCAAGTGATAGATGCAGACGGCATCAGGAAAGACCCAGCGAAGGTCAAAGCGATCATTGACTTGCCCGAGCCCAAAGACGTCCCAGATGTCAGACGATTCCTCGGCATGGTCAACTAACAAATGAAGTTCCTCAAAAATCTCGCAGAAGTAACAAAACCTATCAGAGATCTCCTTAAAAAGGATTCAGAATGGACTTGGGATCTCCCACAAAAAGCAGCGTTTGACAAACTGAAGCAAATGCTGGCTTCCGACGAAGCCCTTGCTTTATACAACCCAGAAAAAGAGACAATCATTTCTGTAGATGCAAGTAGTTATGGTTCTGGGGCCGTGACCAGACAACACCAGAAAGATGGGAATCTCAAGGCAGTTGCTTACGCCAGTAGGTCAATGACAAAGACCGAGACCAGATATGCACAAATCGAAAAGGAATCATTTGCAACTACATGGGCACTCAAACACTGGAGCGATCTCCTTATCGTCATGAAGTTCCATGTTGAAACTGACCATAAGCAATTAGTGCCATTATTTTCAACAAAATTGATTGATGAACTGCCAATCAGGATCCAGCGATTCAGACTCAGACTGATGAGGTTCGACTTCACAATTAGCCATGTGCCTGGTAAACTTCTCACCACGGCAGATGCTCTCTCTCACAAGCACCACATGAAGAGTCAAGAGAGGATCAACAAGAAGTGGATCTTGTAAATGCTATCATGGTGTGCCTTCCATGTAGAACATGGATGGCCAGACGCTAGACGGGAAATATCTGGTCCACTAGTTAAATATTGGACTGAAAGAGGAAACCTCTCCCTACATGAAGGATTGCTTCTACATGGTACACAAATCATTATACCATCTAGTTTCAGAGTTGATGTCTTACGAAAACTACATGATGGACACCAAGGACTGACTAAAAGTAGAGCCAATGCAAGCTCATCAGTATGGTGGCCTGGTATAACCAAAGACATTGAAAAGACAGTGAAAAATTGCCCCACATGTGAAAAACACAGGAGACACAGGGTTGAACCTATGAAAGAACCTGAATTCCCTGAACGTCCCTGGTCAAGAGAGGCAGCCAATTTTTTTCTATCACAAAAGGCATCCCTGATGTTTTGTTTAGTGACAACGGACCACAATTCGCATCAGCGGAGTTTCAACGCTTCGCAGATCAATACCATTTTGAACATCTGACATCATCTCCAAGATACCCCCAGTCAAATGGTGAGGTAGAAAGAACTGTTCAGACAATGAAGTCAATCTTGAACAAGGCAGACAAAGAATACCTTGGATTTCTCTCATACAGGAATACTCCACTACAGAATGGATTCTCACCAGATCAGCTCAACATTGGGCATAAGCTGAAAACCAGAGTTCCAGTTCATCTGGGTGAACGCAAAACCTTTCTGCCTCTATACCCTGCACAGGGTACCATTGCAGAGGCGTAGGAAGCAAATATTCATTGGGGGGCCCAGCAGGGGCCCAACCTCGAACACCTTCAATTGTCTGCTCAAGCGCAATAGCCCCTATACATACCTAAATAGAATTTGTATAGAAATGTAATTTTCAATGAACTTTGGATCTGATTTGAGGTCCAGGCCTCCCATTTTTCCTATCCTATTATTATATCAATCTCATTTGAGATGCAAAGGTTTAGATCCTTGTTCAATTTATCATGAAGTTTTTGGGGGGCCCAGACATACTCAGGCCCCACCTCCATGATTGGGGGGGCCCAGCCCCCCCTGGCCCCCCTTTTCCTACGCCCCTGCATTGCCTCTTATGAAGAAGGTAGAGGAAGAAATTGATGCACTCGTAAAGTCAGAAGTGATTGTGCCTGTAGATGAACCAACGGACTGGTGTGCGCCTATGGTAGTACGATTATGTGTGGACGTGAAATCTATGTGATGAAAAAGGTAGAGGAGACATATCGGGAGTATATCAAGTGAAAGTATGTTCTCCAAGCTAGATGCTAATTCTGGCTTCCACCAAGTGTTACTGACTGACAAAAGTGCTGTACGATGGTGTAAGAGAAATCCATAATGGATAATAATGTGTAACCAGCGGTGCTAACAATGATAGGATATGTAAAGTAATGTAGTAGAAAGGCAAAAGAAAAAGGCAGTAAGGCAAGATAAAGTGATTAATGTTTATTAACAGACAAAAGAGTGGATGACGTGTTCCGCAGAGATTAAGGTATAAATTGTCATGTTCAGGTCCATAATGAGATTTGAGACGGAAGGCTTGATGGCTCCAGTCGAGAGATGAAGGAGATAAACTTCCGAAATCCAATCTGAAAATGAAAGAGATAATTAGTTTAGGACCAGTAGAACTGGAGGGATTAATGATGAATAATGAGAAGAAGAATATTAGATTAGGACATAACTACTTTACAAAGTTGAGTAATGAAAAGGGAAATAAATGAGATGGTAATGTCATGAGACAAATACATGTCTCTGCGCAGGCACGCCGGGATAATAATAATACTTGAATAACATATTTGTAGAATTCAGAGTAGGAGACAGCGAGTTCGTTCAGAGGGAGCATGGAGACAGCATTGAAAGTTGGGCACTCATATCTAAGCTAACTGTTAGCAGCTAGATACCATTAGATCACAACAGGGAGTAGCCTACCTCTGTCAAGGAAAGGAGCATTTTAGTAGTGGAGATTCAACATGCACTTGTTAGTGGTAACATCCTCACCTTTCACAAGCTGGGTAGATCTGGAGGTTACTCAGACATAAGCAGTTGGGACCTAGAACAACACTACCTGGGAATGATAGTGTTTCAACTTATGAACCTATTACAAAGAGGAGATAGCAATTAACAGCAGTAATTAACATCAACGGACTCCAGGCCTGGGAAGGGCCTCTCCCTCTCCATGCAGGGATCCTCCCTGCATGGACTTAGGATCCACACTAAAGTTGGATCATCATAACAACAGTTAAGACTCTCCATGTGAGTACACTGCATTGGTTAATTAGGAGTTGAATTGGGCCAAACTTGCCTGCTGCCTTGCCTACTGTGTGATAATGCGCGATCTTAATACTTGGGAGTTATTGCTGATAAAACTTAATATGAAGAGGAGATAAAGAGATTATGTCACCATTGTATGAACCAGAGGATATAATATAGTGTTGATCATCGAAGGGTGCCGGAGTATTCGATGAACTGTTGTACTCTTATTGTGCTTGACGTGTTAGTAGCCGAGGAGGAGGAGCAATAAAAGTCTTCAGTAAGGAGGTATCTCTCACTAGTTTTATTTGAGTAGGATCACTGCGCGGCTGATATGTGTACTGGGCTGTGGTAGTGACACACTCTACCATTTATAAGGAGCTAGCTCAAACCCCAAAATGCACTTTACTACGTCTATATGCAGCAATTAGAAAGCAAGGTCTAAATAACATCAAATTAATAGAGTAAACACACAGTACAGTGCCAAACTAACTACGTTCATAACACCTTTTGGTCGATATATGTTCAGGCGCTTGCCATAAGGAATTTCATCCACACCTAGGCACTTCCAAAAGCAAATGGACAAAGAACTGACAGGACTACTAAGAAGTGTTATGTCACATGGACGATATCCTCGTGATCGGCAAAGATAAACAAGAGCACGATGAGCGCCCTACTAAAGTGCTGAACCGACTGCAAGACAGCGGGATTACTTTGAACAGGGACAAGTGTGTCTTCGCCTCAAACAAACTACACTACCTTGGCCAAGTGATAGATGCAGACGGCATCAGGAAAGACCCAGCGAAGGTCAAAGCGATCATTGACTTGCCCGAGCCCAAAGACGTCCCAGATGTCAGACGATTCCTCGGCATGGTCAACTAACAAATGAAGTTCCTCAAAAATCTCGCAGAAGTAACAAAACCTATCAGAGATCTCCTTAAAAAGGATTCAGAATGGACTTGGGATCTCCCACAAAAAGCAGCGTTTGACAAACTGAAGCAAATGCTGGCTTCCGACGAAGCCCTTGCTTTATACAACCCAGAGAAAGAGACAATCATTTCTGTAGATGCAAGTAGTTATGGTTCTGGGGCCGTGACCAGACAACACCAGGAAGATGGGAATCTCAAGGCAGTTGCTTACGCCAGTAGGTCAATGACAAAGACCGAGACCAGATATGCACAAATCGAAAAGGAATCATTTGCAACTACATGGGCACTCAAACACTGGAGCGATCTCCTTATCGTCATGAAGTTCCATGTTGAAACTGACCATAAGCAATTAGTGCCATTATTTTCAACAAAATTGATTGATGAACTGCCAATCAGGATCCAGCGATTCAGACTCAGACTGATGAGGTTCGACTTCACAATTAGCCATGTGCCTGGTAAACTTCTCACCACGGCAGATGCTCTCTCTCACAAGCACCACATGAAGAGTCAAGAGAGGATCAACAAGAAGTGGATCTTGTAAATGCTATCATGGTGTGCCTTCCATGTAGAACATGGATGGCCAGACGCTAGACGGGAAATATCTGGTCCACAAGTTAAATACTGGACTGAAAGAGGAAACCTCTCCCTACATGAAGGATTGCTACTACATGGTACACAAATCATTATACCATCTAGTTTCAGAGTTGATGTCTTACGAAAACTACATGATGGACACCAAGGACTGACTAAAAGTAGAGCCAATGCAAGCTCATCAGTATGGTGGCCCGGTATAACCAAAGACATTGAAAAGACAGTGAAAAATTGCCCCACATGTGAAAAACACAGGAGACACAGGGTTGAACCTATGAAAGAACCTGAATTCCCTGAACGTCCCTGGTCAAGAGAGGCAGCCAATTTTTTTCTATCACAAAAGGCATCCCTGATGTTTTGTTTAGTGACAACGGACCACAATTCGCATCAGCGGAGTTTCAACGCTTCGCAGATCAATACCATTTTGAACATCTTACATCATCTCCAAGATACCCCCAGTCAAACGGTGAGGTAGAAAGAACTGTTCAGACAATGAAGTCAATCTTGAACAAGGCAGACAAGGAATACCTTGGACTTCTCTCATACAGGAATACTCCACTACAGAATGGATTCTCACCAGCTCAGCTCAACATCGGGTGTAAGCTGAAAACCAGAGTTCCAGTTCACCCAGATGAACTGAAACCCCGTACTCCCGACGCCGATCTTGTCAAGAGGAGACAGAGAGACTACAGGAAACAAATGCGTATTAATTACAATCGTCGCCACAGATCTACTGAAGCCAACGGACTATTGCCTGGAGACAGAGCATGGCTTCCAGACCTAAAGGTTGAAGGAAGAGTTGTTGGAAAAACCCCGAGCCCTAGGTCATATATCATATCAACACCAAATGGACTAGTGAGACGAAATCGACGTATGACCAGAAACCTAGGCCCTGGTCCTAATATACCAACAGACCAGCAGAGTAATCTGGCTACACCTACAAAAGTGATCACACCAACCATTACTCATCCACAACCTGTGGAGATCACTGATGCCCATCCAGTGATCCCTCCACCAACTCCTGATCGAGGTGCCACCCCTAGTGTGCCTGATCTGGAACCATATGAACACTTTGAGAAAAAGAATTATTAAAAGATAACTCTTAAAAAGGGAGATGTGGTGTGATGACTCTGGAAAAGCCTATGGCGCTGTGACCCTCTTGTGTGTACCAGGTAATCCTTAAACTAAAGTATTGCCTCACTTCCGGAAATAGCCGGTATGGCGCGAGGTCATTCTACTTCAATACAAGGCTTAAAATGAGTTGAATCTACTTGTGCCTATTAATATAAAAGCCCCAGAAGCTTTGCAAGACTCCCCCCATCCCAAATTACCATATTACCAAAGTTAACCATTGCTGGTACTGATAGCACACATTTAAAGTACAGTCTGTGAGTTCACGTATTCAGCTTATCTTTTAAGAAAGTCCTTCACTGATGATTGCCTCTAAGCCTCCATGAGGCACTGCATGTCCTAAATGATTAAAATAAAGCCTTCTGTAGCCTACTTGTCTAAAAGTAAGGGTTGGTATTCTTGAGGCCCAAGACCACACAGGTGGAATTTGACTTGACCTTTTTCAGTGCCGGTTTCATCCACATAGTGAGATAATTTTAGAGAAGGCTCAGAATACAATTGTACAATTCTCAGTACATTCTCATCTGTTACCTCTACAGAGCACCAGGCCCGGTGTTATCCATCCTTACATAACTCTGAACATTAGATTCTGGTTGCAATTCTCTCATTAACTCACAGTAATGTGATCCCAGCAGCTGGGGATTATGCTACTTTGACACTTCTGGCAAGGCACATTTCAGAAAATGCAGTTTCCTTCCCACACTCTTCTGTTGTAGTTTATTACCCCCAACACATGTGGTGTAGTGAATTACTAGTTGCTTTAGGCAACACTGCTAAAGGCCACAGTTACACAGACCCTGTGCATTTTCTTCCATTCCACATCATCCACAGTGGACAGGGTGCTGGATTGGTCAAGCTTTTAGATGAGGGAAGTTTCATCCATATTGTACAAATTGTTTCTATCATATCTAGGAAGCTGATGCAGGTACAGTTGTGCTTCTGTCACCTTAACTGTATCCATGGATCCCATGGCTGGAGATCTTCCTCCCTTTTGCGAATTGGTAGCCATCCATTAGAGTACTCCAGGGTTTGGATATTGAGCTGCTCACAATAGTGCCAAGCCATCTATTTCCTCATTTCAACGACAATCACATATTTGACCATATAGTTGACATGAGCCAGTTCCCTTGAGTCTGTTCGCTAACTTGAGTAAGACATTTCATCGTTGGAGTATGAATGCAGGGGATGAATAAACGAACTACAACAATAACCCTTACATCACCCAAACACACCTGTAGTACCTTGTTCTGTTTTATTGTGCAAAACCAGAGTGATTTTCTTATCACTTCAGAATCCTTATACTGTAGGTTTACTTTAAAAATGATCTGTCATTCGCGGTCTGTTCAATGATCTGAACACTCTTAGCCTCTCAGGCTTCCCGAGCCCACTTAAAAGGGTCTACTTCTCATCTTTCCTATCCCCTCAGGATGTGTGTGGTGCACATAATTATGCGTGGGCACTGACACATTCCTATGTGAAATTGTGTGATGTAGTTCTCACCATGAATATGACCTTAGCTGTCGAAATGGCGTTAAACATCTATTACTCACTCACTCACTCTTAGCCTCTAGATCCTATCCAGATCTCAATACACCAACAATTCAAACAATACATCTCTAGCCTAATTGTGACTATATGCTCTTTACCATCTAGGCAAACCTTCCACTACTATTATGAACTATTTATTGTATTTTCTCCTGAGATGAGACATAATTTCAGACTATGGCAAGTCATGGAAGTGAATAGATTTATTGGTTTTCATAATCTTGACTAGTATGTATACTAGAAAAAAAGTCTTGTGTTGTAGATGTTGTAGATTTAGGAAGTATCTCATCATTCATCATTATCTCACCATATAGCACAGGAGAGCTATACAATTTGTCATCAGTGAACTATGTCCTGGAGAGAAGACAATGCACAAGCATATACATACAGGTATGAATCTAGACTTTCTTGCTATGCAAAACTGCCCTTGCTAGGCTGCCACACAACCTAGCAACCTTTTACCACCTATATTGATAGCCTGTGATGGGTGCAGGAGAGTTATATGCAACTTTCCATAAAAGAAGGACGTTGTTGAATGGAAACCATGCAGAAACGCACATTTGGGCAGTGTCAGGCTTGATTGCTATGCAAAGGTGCTGTTGCTAGGCAACCACACAACCTAGCAATAAATAGAAACACTTCTTTATTCTATGGAGCTGATTTATTGGGGGTAAGACTCACCAGATACTTTCCAGAATGCATATTTATGTAATGCAAAGTGAAATATGAATCTATTGTCGGCCATTTTGAATTTCAGCCATATATAGCCTTGCCATCAAATATTCTGAAGTAAAAACATCCCTATTCTTAATCAGCACCCTTTTTAATGTAAGAATCAGATCAATCAATAAAGATTTAACATGCAAAAACATACAGTTGCATAAAGAGGCAGTCCATTGAAATGGTCTATTTATAAGTTCTGGCTTATTTGGATGGTTTTACCATAGACTGTACTACTGTCATACTAGTGATTGTGCATGATCAAGTTGTCATATGAGAAATATCATATGACTAGTGGTATATAGAGAGTAAGAATATCAAGCTCTTATTAGTGCTATTCCAGTTATCAGTATCAGTAATACAAATGTTAATATGCAGGTAATTTCCACACACAGTAAATATACAATTGGTTATAAAGTATAATGTTCTGTTCCACTCCACCTGTGAGATAATAATAATAATACACTGTCCAGTATTGCAGGGGCTATAGTCACCTGAATTTTGTCTACATTCAATTCTGACTCCAATGAGAAATCCAATGAGAATTGACAAGAAACTAAATTTTGACATCTTCAATTTCCAGATGGCAGCCATACTATTTTTTGGAAGAGCTCAAACTGCTTCCATATCTCAAAATACACCTTGTGATCTGAAGATTATGAGGTAGATATTTCACGCTTTAGTAAAAATATGAACAATCTGATAGCTTAGCTGCCCTGCTAGAAGAAAAGTCCCGCAACAGTTCAAGTATGCGAATATCTATGGCCATCAGAAACATATTAGAACCAAAATCAAGCAGGTCATAGACATAATAAGAGTTTCATGAACAAATTGAAAATATCAACTACTTATTCCTACAAGTATCTATCTTTTTCCTGACAGTGTTAATCTTGAAGTATTTGGTCCTTCCAAAATCAACCTGAATCTGCAGAACAATAAAATCTGCAGGACTGAACGGCCTGCAAGGGAAAAATCTTTTCGCATAGACTATATTTCCTTGTTTTTAGTCACCCAATAGACAAGGTGTAGATTATAATACTACCTTTAAAATGTTAAAGTGGACTGCTTAGTGGATGAAAAATGGGTAACCAAAGGTCAAGAGCTCAAGTCATAATTAGTATCTTCTCACAAGACAATCAAGTACTGGCCGATCGTCATATCTTTCCAAAGCAGACACCATCTGTAGACTCAGAGTTGTATGATAAATGGTGTGAAAACTGATCCCTAACTAATACATAGACAGAGTTCAACGATTATTTGTCATTTCCAGTTGTCTCTCCATGCACAGTACCTTGACCTTTCCCAACGAGGCAAGGTAACTCAGTGTCGCGTAATGAACAGAAATATGGAACCTGTGTCAAAGTGCACTTGTTACCATAATCTATGTATAGACAGAGAGCAGTATGCAATCATTACTGGGCAGCATCTTGTCTATTGTGACATCATATTCTGCATCAGAAAGGTCTCTTTCCTGCACTTACAACAGCAGCCGATGATATTGGCATGTTGATCTTATGAATATAGCGGATCTCATATAAATGTTCTAGACGTGTATATAAGACACCTTATATACATGACCAAAGGTTGGTCACAGGACATATGTTTAGGGTTAGTCAGAGGACATGTATTGATGGTTGGTCACAGGACATATGTTCAACATGTATTCAGGGCTGGCCACAGGACATGTTTTAGGGTTGTGCAGAGGACGTTTATGGATGGTTGGTTATAGCACACATGTTCAGCTTGTATTTAGTGCTGGTCACAAGACATATGTTTAGGTTTTGTCAAAGGACATCTGTTCAACTTGTTCTTTTGGGGCTGGTCACAGGACATCAACTTATGGTTGGTCACAGGACACAGCACATAGGGAAAGTACCTCGTAATTTTAGTACATATATATAGAACTATATACGCTCGTGTATATATATATATATAATTAGCTGCGGACGGTTAGGGACTACTTGCAGAGTGTAGTGGTATCAATGATGTCATAGTATGACGTCATGGTAAACAGTCCTCCAGTATATAAGGAGCAGATTTGAAGTAACCGTCAGTTGGCCAATCTCACCTGTACAGGTCACACCACGCCAGGTGTTTCCTTGATTTTTAATTGATTTTCTTGGATTACGGATTGATTATTCAATCAAGATGTTCACAAGTGAGCTATGACGTCAGGTTGGCAAGGACGCAGCTGCGTTTCCAGGGAGAGAAAACAACGGTCACTGAGCATCCATAGCAACGGTTCGAGATGGGAAGAAGTCACTCGCCGAGGTCATCGTCGGAGGTCTAAATCGTCATTTTCGGCTCATCATGGTGTGTGTGACTCTTCGAGAGAGTCGTCAACTGACTCTACTGCATCTAGGCTTCATTCTGGTACCAAGATCAGTGAGTTTGATCACGAGGAATACGTTAAAAAACGGGATAAGATTGACACAGTTGAGAAGTTGGTTTTTGTCAATATGAAGTTTATACTAGGGGAATACAAAGATGGCGATGATATCGAAGGTATGCTAAAACATTTGGAAATGCTAGTGGAGAAATCAGGTACCAAAATCTACACTGTAGCAGCTCTTGTGGCATATGATAAGTCTGTTCGGACAAGGGCTAATAATGGTGGTATCGAAGCCTTTGGTACGATCGAAAATTCCGATATCTTGAGGCATTTATCCTATGATCGTACGGTGCAAGCTCAGAAGGCTTATGCTGCTAAACCTAAAAATGTGAGTAGATCAAAGGTCTCTAACAACTCGTGTTATGCATTCAATAGAGCCGAGGGATGTTTGAGAGACCCCTTCAAGTATAGGCACATTTGTAGTGGTTGTGGTGCTACTGGACACGGCAAAACCGAATGTCAAAAATCTAGAAATGATTAGTAATATGTAGGTAGCCAATGTCCTATAGCTGGCAGTTATGTGTGTTTGATGCCTGATCCAGTTGTAGTAGGTTTGGTAGATGTTGGTCTGCCTCCACATACCACTCCAGTACAGGAGGTGGAAAACGTGGGTGGGGTTGATGAATTGACATCTAAATATGTTGTCGGCCATTTTGAATTTCAGCCATATACAGCCTCGCCATTAAATTTTATGAAGTATAAACATGCATATTCTTAATCAGCACTCTTTTTAGCACAAGAATCAGGAGAATTTATAAAGATTTAGCATGGAAAAACATCCGTTTACATAAAGAGGGAGATTATTGAAATGGAACAGCATCATATTGGCTCAAGGTAGTGTCTTTGCGTCCAAGGCAATAACGTGTGTCATAGTCATCAAGGAATTCTGTAAAATGTCTCATATTACTCAGAAAGGTTTGTCCTACATAACTCATATTAGATATTGTGCTTTGATTGGGATAAGGGCAAGTTTTATACATGTATCTGGAGCGCATTTAAGATTTTCAGTAAAAAAAGGAACTTTGTAATTTCAATCTTCCGTCTTCCCGACTGTCTAGTACACTCAAATTTGAACTTAAAAACATGTATTAGGGCTTATTGAAAAGCTTATTATGTCTTCTGTCCAACAAGACCAATAGCTTTAGGATCTAGACAAGGTAAGATAGTCTTAGAGTTTGGGGATCGAGCATACCCCTTGAATAACATGGTACCAAAATTAACCCAAAAGTGGTCTGAACCCGCACATGGATAATGAGCCAAAACCGGTAGTGCATCCCAAGATAATCAATGTTAACATCTTGAATCTTGTTCAGGGGACCCTAAGGATCGAAAAAATACCTGTCACGTTGGGATGTGGGGGGTGCATGGTGGGCCCTATCAGCCCCTGGCCTAATATTGAAAAGTCTAGGATGTCAAAAGTTGATCTCTGTTAGGAGGACACTTGTAAAGAGGATTTTGGTTAGTTATTTGGATTTTTGTGAAATCAAAATAACCTTGGTACCTTGACAGTCAAAAACATGTTTCAGCAAAAAATGCAAAGTGTGCCCCCTGGCATTCCTTGCTTTATATCTTGTGGAGACCAAAGACACTTCCCCTGTCCTTCCCAGTCATATACGAAGAGAGTAATGAATGGTCACAGGCGACAAGTTTCGATATCCTACGATACACTGAATGAGGTGTCCGTTAGCCCATTCCTTACTGTCTTTATTACATGATTAATCAATAAAAAATCAATAAATAATCAATAGAATATCAATAAATAAAGTTGAAAACAAAAATTGTTCCCCATCCCAGGGACTCAAAGCCTGCCATAGTGTGTGTAGGCACAGCGAAAAAAAAAACGTTCGCCAGGACCAGGACTCGTCGCGCCTACCTGTAGATGCTGAGTGCAATGCGCTAACCACTAGACCATCGGTTCACACACCTCAGCCTCCCGTCAGCTGCTGGCTTGGTTTGAACGCGTCCCGCAGTCATCGAGGTTATGGAAGCAGCAGGGAGAAACCTGGGGGGGAGTCACAACCCAGACTGCAGGGTATTTTCACACTTTGAATGTATAGTAGTTATATGTGAGTGACCTCCCTGGGCTTTGTAGCATATCAATGACTTATAGAGACCTGGTTCTAACCAAGCATTTCTCGTCAGCCCCTGTGGCGCATTGCATAGGGAGTTGGATTTGGGATCAGTGGAGAGCAGGTTTGACCCCTACCCTCGCAATGAAAATTTTGTAGGTTTTAACATGTAACTTATGACATGTTAGGACATGTAAGGAATGCAATATCGGTGTAATGGTTCGTATCGACTTAAATGTTGGGTGGCTCATTGGCTCGCTTATCACTAAAGGTACCAACACAACACGAGAGATTCGGGTTGGGCAAAGCCCCAGATCACCCCTACCGCTCGGGTAGGCCTTTTATTCACGTATTCTCTATGCCAAGTATACGTCTTGACTGGACCAGGTCCAGTCCCCTTCTGCGGATCGTCCGGCTTCTTAGTAGAAGCTGGACGCAAGGCATGGTGCTGCCCCCTCTTGTACCAAACGGGTATCGCGAAGCGACACCTGGCTGGCATAGAAGGAATGAGTACCACACGAGCACATCTCTCGGATGAACCGCACTAATATATATACAACGACGCCGGCCCCTACATCGGTATCAGAATGGGAATATCCAGAAAAAGCACCCAAAATCACAGAAGTCGTGTAATAAACAATATTAAGGTCAGACACTTTGATGTACACCTTGTCTCCTGCTCCAAGTCTCACGATACCCCCCACGCGACTCGTGTGGAATGCAACCCCAGCACAGGAACTGGATTTGATATTACAAGAGGCCCTGTTTGGGGTCTCAGTAGCCTGGAGCAGATCGCTGTCCTGCCACCCCATAGGGTGGGACCTGGAGACACAATATCAAAACCAGTGGCCATGATTAGCATTATTTTATTTTGATGGTGTATTCTTAAATCCTTGTTTAAATTGAAATGAGTTTTAATATTTTGTTTTCATAATCTGTTCCACTAAATATTCAAAGAAAGATTTTGTTGCCAGTATAATGCAAAAATGTAATCTACTTCTTTTCATTTTTCAATTTGCCCCAAAAAAGAGAGAAAGCGCTGAAAGAAAGAGTATCAAACAAATACCTACTTGCAGATAACATGGAACAAGCTGTCTGAGAATGGCTGCCCAGGTCTCTCCTCCTTGTCAAACACTACCTACAGGGGAACATGGAGCTAATAGTTACTGTTGTCAAATTCTTTCGATGTCCTGTAGTGTGGAACAAACTCCCAATGGAGAAAATAATCAAAATTATTTTTACTTTTAAACTCCATGTTCGCCATGGGGGTTCCACTTGAGTGTGGAAAAAAAATTGAACTAATAGTTAGCACTATGACCCGGGGGGTGGGAGGTGTGACACAGATTCTAGCCCAGTGGGCACAGAGCATCATTCCAGTGTTGACAACTGACTGATTGGCAATGAAATGTATCAATGAAAATATTGCCATGGAACTATTGTCAACCAATAGGTACTTCAATATCTGATGATACAGTAATACTTGTCTTTCATGGTGCACCAATGCCCTAACAACAATGGTCACTATTACCCTTTGTTTCATTCCTACCTGGGGTATGTTTCAAAACAGCATACGATCACCAAATATCTCTTCAATCACCAAAATGCCACTACAATCACAGAATCTGACTAGCATCTGTCCAAAACGTAGGATCTATCCCCTATTGTATATTAAGCTAATAGATGATGGATATCGGGGCCCTAGGGCTGTACATTCTGTATATACCCGAGCCACGATATCCATCTTCTATCAGGTTTATACCACCATTTCCTCCATTTTGTATTAATTTCTTACCTGAGATCCAAAGAATATAGCCACGAGAAGACATTTTGTAAAAGCAAGCGATACGGCCCGGGTCTGCTCTGCGCGAAGCCATTGTTTTTGTTCCTTGCCGGGAGAGGTACCGCCGTGTTTACACACACTTTTCGTATTGAATCCAACCATGACAAATTGAGAAATTAACAGGTTCATATCCTTAGATAGTCTAGATGATCCCTCCATACGTATTATGTCCAATATATTCAAAATAATGTCAACGGACGGTTACATGTGGTGAAGTGAATATACACGGAATCCAGGGAAGTTCATTTGATCCTTTTATTGCATAGCTGACATGAGTGTTTCATAAAGGTGGTAACAATGATAACACTCGCCAAGATCTAAGCTCTGCCTCCGATCCTATAACTCAACCTGTCATAGGTTCTAGGTATAGGTGTAAGGTGTAAGTTGGGAGAGATGATCTTAGAATAGATTGATTGGGAGCTGCTCAAGCTACCTTTTATACTAAGGGCTTGAGCAGCTCACAGTGTTGTGAAATGTTCTGTACATGTGGCTCAATAGAATAGTGACACATGTCATAAGGGGAGAGTGCCACCTGTGGGTAGATTATGTTAATGAGGATTGAGAGGAGATTGTGAAATATCCTCTCATTCCAAATATGGCGCCACAGGTGGATCGCACTTCCTCCAGTTGGACTGAGTGGATAAGGTTGGAATGTTATTACATCCTTGTACCTTATGTCACAGAGTCTAATGGAGGAAGTGTGTTTGTGATGACTAAAGGATCCTGGTTCCTGTTGAGGAATACAGGAGATTATTGAGTGTGGATCATGGGCAGAGCTTAGGCTTTATATGGCGAAGAATTTAGTAAATATGAAAAATAATAATAATACCCAGAATGGTCCATTGACAAATCCCCACATTCCTACTTGTCTCTGCACGAGTGTAAAGGGAGAAAAATAAGTAGAAAAGATGAGGCCCTGCCAAGTCCATTGACAATTATGGGTATTATGATACAAATACTGGGTTTTGTGAAAAACCTGATGGGTTTGACATTATATGCAGTATAAAAAAAGGGTTCCTTATGGAATTACAAAAATAAAGTTTTTGTGTGGATCAAGTGACTTAATGTATATATACAGGTTTTAAATGCCGGGATATGTACAATGCTTAAAATATATATGTACCGGTATGTTATCGTGGGAAAATGAAAATTTTTCTGATTTGATAACATGTTGGTTTTATACAATAATGCGCAATGAAATATATCCAGATGAAAATTAACCAAGTTTGGTGATTCTTGGTATTGTGGGGGTCAACAATCAACACAAGGGTGATGAGTTTTTGGCTCCACATTACCAAGGCTCATAATTGAAGTTGTGTAGGGTCTGCTACACAGTCGGGTATAAGGTATAAGTCAAGGTGGTATTCAGTGTTACTGTTGACTAGAAACATGGTAATTTTCATGAAAATATACAAAAATGGGATGTATACAACCTGTTGATTATGGATAACTAATTTGACTAAAACTCATAAATACATCTCATAGTTGAGCTTGAAAAACAGTGGTAAAGGTGATGAATTTTATAGCACCTAGAGAGGCAAGCCAGAAGGGTATTTTTGGTGTGTCTCTCATAAAATTCATCAAAAATCATAAATTAACGTCACAATTGTGTCTCAGCGATGCGGATTTAAAATATGGTTATACAAAAATTCGTTTTGAAAAAGTGTCTATTTGTGTTTCTTGAAGTGTCAATTTGGGTGTATACTGCTGGGAAATAGGTTCTGATGTTCCTTATTGTCATTTGTGGCCTGAAAAGTTCCATGGCGAGGAAGCTACTTGGTTATTTAGTTGCCATGTTGTTTTGGTGTTGGTTGTTTCTGGACTTGATGGTACAGGTCCTTTCTCCTTGGGTTCGGCTTCTGGTGCTGAAGGAAACGATGCTGGTTGGTGGTAGTCCTGTTGAGGAAACAACAGGAAAGGGAGACAATTCATCGACCTATAGTTTGTCTGTTATGGGTTGCAGACAGGCCATGGTCAATACAGAGAAAGGACGTGAGATTAGTATCATTTTGTCAACGTACAAAACCTAAGTACAGAGCTCGATTGATTTATTTGGCTTAGCGCGAGTCCTATATCCAGGGACGCTATGTTTAGTTTATCTAAATTCCACCAGGTGGTAGTAGCGAGCTGGCGCTGCACCGTAATGGCGAAAAATTAGATAAGTTATGGGGATTAATACAGGTATGACCTGCTCAGGTCGACTCCTACCTGTTTCAAATATCCTGGAAAGAACTCTGTTGATGTTGGTTGGAGGGAAATTAAATTTTTGGGGCGAAATGGGGGGGCGGTGAGAAAAAAAAAATTCTTTCCTGTGTCGCCAAAATTTTGATCCAGGCTGCTATAAAAAGGCACTCGTCCGATTTGCTTCACCGCCGTTTGGGCCCGAGCTCTCTATCTGGTATGCTTTCCCGGATCGGGGGACGATGCCGCGGCTAGACTCGCCGGGCACTCATTATTGCAGCGTGGGGACGCCTGTTCTATAAATAGAGTAGGTGATTCCCCCGTTGTTATGGTTACGGGTATACTGACAAAACGGTTTGTTTTGATTTTGCCAGTGCACATGTACTCTACTGCAATAGTGACTCATACGAATTTTGATTTGGGGGGGAAATAGGGCTTGGGTGGTTGAGTGGGGGGGGGCTTGGTTTGTGTGAGAGAAAAAGGTGGGGTGAGGGGTGCGGTGAATTTTGGGAATTTTGGGTTGGAAAAATGAAAAAGTTTTATACAAAATTTCGGGGGGTCTGTTGTTCGGGGTGTGTTGCTAATAGGACACTGGTAGGCATAATTTCTAAAATAGACTAGCTTGTTAGGTTAATCTATGGCTAGTAATTGATGTATTTTTACCCTGACTCTTTTGTAAGAGTTTTTAGTGATTAGTGAGCTAAGATGGTTCAATACAGTGGTGGGGGGCGTTTGGCTTGATAACAATGAACAGCTTGCCAAACAGATCCATGGCCTTGCTCCTATTTGCCATGTGGGCCTAGAAGGCTATGGATGGTCCACCCTGGGTTGAATCCATATGACTTTTGGTGCCTTAAGGCTTAAAAATTAGTATTAAATAAATGGGTAATCTGAGGTAGGATGGGCTGTGTGTGGGGTGGGTGGGGTGGGTGGGGTGTTGCCAAAAGGTTGATAAGTAAGATCTAAAGTGGTCAGGTCGTCGTAGAAAGGCATGAAGTGGACTGCGAATTCAACTATCACATTTTACAAAGCACTCTGGGCACACACTACCATTGGCATGTAATGGGTATCTGGGTCACATGATGGCAAATCCATCATTGTCATGCTAGAACGATTGATGACGCTACTAAAGGACACATAAGACAAAAACCTACCTGGGCTGGTTGCATGGCAGCCTCGGCATTTGGCCCTGTGGTCTCCGGATACTTGCTCCAAATGGTGACTGGGTTTGGTAAGTTTGGTATATTGTTTGGGAAGTGGGAAAGATGGGGGTAGAGTGAGGCTTATAAGCACTTCATGAGGTTGGCTAATTCCTCATTACATGCCTCCCGATGAGGTATGTCTCACCCATATATGGCACGAGGCCTAGCTATTGGTTGGTCTGCATGTGTTTAGCTTATAACATGCAAATTATATGGGGTACCCAGCTGCTAAGTACGGATGATCATTGGATGATCTGAGTATTGTAATATAACTAGGAGGGGAGTAATGGCTGTGGCGCTGAGATTAGTCAGCTTACCAGGGGTGCACTTGTTCCTGTTGTGATAACACAGCAGGGAACCGTGCTGAATTATTTGATTAGGTGTCTCACCAAACATTCCAGTACCAATGGTAAACAGAGGTATAAACACGGATCAGGATGCAAGAGAGCTGCTCTCCTACAGTAGGCCGTCATTTGGTAATACCTTAGGGTATAGAGGAGCCCTGAGCTTGTAACAAACCGGCGCATGCATGCCCTAATTTAATGGGACACAAACCGAGCGTACGCTGTGACCGTGGGTAATTTATGTGGCGTGCCAACCAGATCATCCAGTTTACGGCTGCCTGAGCCTTCAGAAAATTAAATAAAAATTTTGGCAATGTCACCCACTTAGTTGTGGTACTAAGGTTTGATATTTTGGAGGGGATAAATGGAATTTGGCGAAAAATAAAACATAAAAAAAAGGTGAATTTGGTGGTTCTAATGAGTACTCTCCACTGAAATAATATATAGGAAATGGAGAGAGAACATCTATTACACGAAGAAAATTTGCCTATAGGGTCTGGGTGGTTCTATGTTTGTCTGTTTCAAGGGTGGTAAGAAGGTTACCATGGGTGGGTTTGTTAGGAATAATAGATTGGGGTGTAGGGCTGGGGTGGGGGCGGGGGGGAGGGCAATGCCTATACTCTGACTATAGACATTGTAGGATGATTGGAGGAAAGGGGTCTTATCAGCCAGTGACACTGTGAGTCTAAGGTTCCTAACATATTTCAAAATGTGTGCTTGCTATTCTATCAACCATTTCTGGTTAATAAAAACAAGGAGGCGCCATAATCAACGAGAGCTCTATACGAGTGGTTGTCCATGTTAACAGATACTGCACTCTTAGTCTTGCTTTTAGCTTCCAGAATCGAGGTATCCTGGCTGTGCTCCTCATTGTCAGTGCAAGAGCCTGGAGGTGTGAGAGTCAATTGAGAGTTAACCTCTGGAGTAGTGGTGGGCAGTCGTGTGGTCGGGTCCTGTAGGGTAGGGGGCGGGGACTATAGGTGCTGTAGTTCCGTTCCCTGAATTCTAATCATTGCGGCTGCTCCTGGGGCTGTCGCTGTAAGCGTCAGATCGTGGCGCTCTATAGCTCCTACCAGGGGTGGTGTTCCTTGGTGTGTCGGGTGGATATAATTGGATCATTTTGAAGGCTGCAGGTGATGAAGTTTGCCTCTGGAGGTGGTGTGTAGTATCACTTGTGGAATGGTTGGGCGCGTCTAGCCCAGGTGATGTAAAGGTGCGTTGTTCTGAAGCTGGCTCCTTAGGTGATGTCTCACTATTGCTCATGTTTAATGAGAGGTTGGTAGTGGGATATTCTTGGAGGGTTCATCCACCATCATGTCAACGGACGGTTACATGTGGTGAAGTGAATATACACGGAATCCGGGGAAGTTCATTTGATCCTTTTATTGCATAGCTGACATGAGTGTTTCATAAAGGTGGTAACAATGATAACACTCGCCAAGATCTAAGCTCTGCCTCCGATCCTATAACTCAACCTGTCATAGGTTCTAGGTATAGGTGTAAGGTGTAAGTTGGGAGAGATGATCTTAGAATAGATTGATTGGGAGCTGCTCAAGCTACCTTTTATACTAAGGGCTTGAGCAGCTCACAGTGTTGTGAAATGTTCTGTACATGTGGCTCAATAGAATAGTGACACATATCCTCTCATTCCAAATATGGCGCCACAGGTGGATCGCACTTCCTCCAGTTGGACTGAGTAGATAAGGTTGGAATGTTATTACATCCTTGTACCTTATGTCACAGAGTCTAATGGAGGAAGTGTGTTTGTGATGACTAAAGGATCCTGGTTCCTGTTGAGGAATACAGGAGATTATTGAGTGTGGATCATGGGCAGAGCTTACCCAGCTAACACAACTCGTTCAATTTACGTGATTCTTACGTGAAAACTCTTGTCATTTACGTTTAAAACACATCATTTGGATGAGTTGTGCCAGCAGGGTTAGGCTTTATATGGCGAAGAATTTAGTAAATATGAAAAAATAATAATAATACCCAGAATGGTCCATTGACAATAAAGAAGAATCCATTGATTTTCCAAAATAGTCCGAAATTTTCGGCGTCTTCCTCGTACGACGAGCAGATGACCTATATCTACATCCGGGGAACTGACACACTTTTGTCGGACAAGGAGGCGGGTGGGAATGGCCGGACCGCGACTCACGTACGTATCTGGATCGAATACTTCTTGGGATTTCGATATTATAACATGACAAGCTTGGAATCAAGACGAAAACTGAGTGCAAACATAGAACAAGGACCCCAGGTTAGAAGTTATTTACTTTCGCATTGGGTTTCATCACCGTTCAGTGTGGCGCTATGGCTAACATCCTCACCAACCAGCACTGCGGCCGGGGTTCAATTCTCCTAGGAGTTGGCATGATTTTTCACATTGAAATGATGGTCAGATTGAATTTGTATGTCTGCCACACATTTCCCAAAATATTCTATGTCCAACTTGACCCTGAAAAAGTATATACCAAAAATTTCAAAAATGCACATGGGTGGTATATGCAAAATAATGCACGGCTGATATGCACATATCAGCACCGGAAGTGCCAGAATCGTGGTATAAAGCAGTATACATGGTTTGAGTATATATGTATACACTGGTTCTATTTCTACTGTAGTTTTGAACAGCCCAAGACTCTTTTCCATTTATTTTAACAATTAATTATAGTGCAGTTGGTAACATGATGCTGATGGGCAAATTATACAATAGATGATCATTTGAGATAGAAAATGAGGAGCAAATCGTAGATGTAGTAGAAGCCTGGTTCAGTGACTCTTAGCCTGGCTGTGGTCTCATCGTATACAACACCCTGTACAAGACCGCGGTTACGTAGCTCATACCCAGCTCACAACTCTTCATCCCACGCCTTGGAGCATGTGGCCTCATGGCAGCTACAGGTAACACAAATCATGAAATCTTTCACATTTCTCTTTAAATTATCTGCATTACACGGTACTAGCCAGTTGGCTTGGAATAACATTTAAAATGCTCAGATGTTTTTATAAGGATGTGTTCTTTTTTTCTCTTTACTTGTAAAAGAAATTTTGCAAAGTGATAACTGAAAAACAGATAATTTTACCTCACAAAAATGGCTTTCAGTCAATTGGGTTTTACATAGAGGATGACAAAATGGCCCTTTATTAAAATTTGGTATCATATTCCAAAAAGCATTTTTGAGCAGACAATGTTTTTTTTTGTACATTCTAGAAAACATTATTAAAACACAAAAGTAATGCCTTTTTTAGGATAAAAAAGACATGCTGGTTAACCCTTTAAGGACCACTGATGCATTAATGTATCATGCCCATTGGACTTCATGATGCACCAATGAATTGCTGGCGAGATTGATTGATTAATTGATTGATTTGTTTAACGTCCTAAGGCCATAGGCCTCATGGGACTGCCTCATTGGTTATCAGACATTTAGTCCATTCTTTCCTCAAACTCACCAAGTCTTCTTTGGTGCATGATGGCAAGCTATGTCCATCAGGTACTGCTTTAGGCCATGGGATGTCAGGTCACAGTTTACCGTCGGGGCCATTTTGAAAATCGATGAGGCTTTTTTTCCGTTATTCATTATTCATTATGTATCTACCAGTGCCTGGGATTTTCTAGGTTGTAGATGTCGCCATGTTTTTACCATTCCTTGCACCGTAACAATGAATAATGAAAGTTTCTAATGCGGCCCTTTAAAGGCATGCGGGCGGTGGACATTAAACTACAATATAAGTTCCATTGGCATTATGTAGAGCCTTTTTTTGGTTAATTGTTTCATTTATTCAAATTTTCAGAATTTCAAAGACTTGATCGAGGATGTGACCAATCTTAAAGCCCTCCTCTGAGAGAACAGAAGGCTTACGGGTCAAGAAAGTGACCCTGATTTAGAGGTATGAGTAAAAAATAACTGCCTGAATACATTTTTTCTCTCTGGGCTCATATCGTATTCAAATACACTAAATTAATTTATTGTAAACCTATTCCGCTTCTTTTTTTTAAAGTATCTATATAAAGCAGAATAAAAAATAGTTTTTTAGCTCTCATACTATATTTTATTTTACCTTATACTATGGAATAAGATAAACTTTATTTCATTTTTCTTTTCCAGGAATCTGACAAAGACGAGGACAAAGATGAGGGAGTAGAAACTGTGGATGAGCACGACGAGTTCAATGATGATGAAGAGCGACCCGAGAACTACCAGGGCGATGCTGGAGAACAAGCAATAGCATACATGTGCAGCTTGCTGAAGCGGCAGAATCTCAGCATGAATAGGCAAAAGGGAAAGCCTCCAAGCTCATCCCATCCATCCTTTACTGGTTCCAAACCCAGCTCCTACAGTCAACGAAAAAAAGGCTCTGAACACCAAGACCCCACATATTTTCCTGTCCCTGAATCCTCTGTTCCTAGAGGTAGAGGTTACAAAAGATCATGAGGCAGGGCTAGAGGATCCACTACTTCTGGCTGGGGGAGGGGACGTGGGTCACCTTCTCCTGACATATCAGGACGCGGTAGATCATCTCTGAACCAAAGTTCTACGTTAATTCCCAATGCCGAGTTCAGCTATGGCTGCAGTAAGATCTACTCGAGGAAGGTATATACATTTCCATATATATATATATATATATACATATATATATAATTATATATATACATATATACGTACATACATATGTGGACCACTATGACTTTATTTTTCAAGAAATTTCATACAGAAATTGAAATGTATATCTTAACATATAGATATTGTGAACATATACCGACTAGTAAGTTGATATATCTAGGTGTCCTTCCATAAAGTTAATACAAATCTTTTCAGCGACTGTTCTCGCATGTTGTGATCTATTCATATTTTCAGGGGATTACAAGAGCTCTTCACACCCCCCACCAGGCTCCCAGGATGAAAGAGAACTGTATGAGGAAGATCCAGATGAGGTACCCGAGGATGATTACCACATACCCCTACCAGAGCAGGAGATACCTGTGGACAACAACGATCCTGTGACAGTCAAAGACCTACAGAGAGAGGTATCTCTTGAACCCCGCATATCACAGACTGACATGTTAAACATCTGCAAAGGAGTTAACAACCTTATTAACGATGCTGATCCACAAAAGAGGGCTGCTGCATCACTTATTTTGGCCTCAGACCCTCAACGCACAGAAAAGATGTCCATGCTAAGGAGGGCTTTGAAAACTTTGACATCAGAGGAGAATGCTTCTCAAGCAACATCCAAAGTAGGAACAGCCTGCTGAATGCAGGACCAAGGCATATACCTCTCAAACGCAACCTAAGTCTCAACCCCAAACCGGTTCAAGTCAGGCACATACGTCTAAACCCCAAGCTAGTCAGCCACATACGTCCCAACCCCAAGCCTCTACCAGTCGGGTGCAGGCTACTTCTAGCAGAAGTCGGGTCAACAATATACCTCAACAGTCTTCCAGAAATATATCGCCTATTCGCAGCATGACCTCCCACATTCCCTAAAATAAAAAAAGGACTACAGATGACGAAGGTATACAAGAGCAACCCCATAAAAAGCCCCGACATGCCCCTTCCTTCTCCAAGTTGCTGGAGGAGGAAGATGAATGCTTTGCAGAAATAATGGGGTGAGAAGAAATGGAGACTGAATCATATCAGCCTTCTGACAGTACACCTCTCAGTTCTCCTTCCACTATGAACGTTGTTTATCCCATATCCAGCAGGCTTCTGCTTCCAAGAAGAAAGAACAATTTTCTAAACCAAGGGAAGAGAATAAGATCATTCATCTTTTGAAATATAGAATTTTATTCATTGTATATCAAATTTGGTTCCCCATTGGTTTTCTGTTTCAATTACGTTTAGTTTATCTTTGTATTTACTTGAAATAAATAAGAACTAGCGGTATGTATATTAATATGTATTCATCATTTAAATAGAGGAGCTGAACACCGGTGAAGGAGAGACACACACAGACGTCCAAGCCATGCAGGGTGCAATGATTGGCATTTCACCCGACACGGAGGTTGTACACGGTTCAGCTGTCTTCCTTCCAGGTCAAAATCTACAGGGAGGTGACGGCCCGTTCCTTGTCCCTGCATCAGGTATAGGCCTAATATATGCATTCTCTTTTCTAATGAACTTATTCTGATAAGTAACCAACCAGGATATATGATATTTATCAAACATACTACAGGTTTTTGCAGTTGTTCTTAAAGCCTGAAGTTCAAGAAATGAAAGACGCCCAAAGTTTCCCCCCTTAATGCATGATGTTATATCCTGATTAAAAAGAAGATGACAAAGAAACATGTGATTATATTTCCTATGTGGCAGATTTGTAGCAGTTACAGATGTTTTCACCTTCTCCTTTTTTCCAGCTATTGAAGAGATAGAACTGGTTTTAATGAGGTCCCGGCGTGACAAGAAACCTACAAAAAAGGACTAATTTCATTTGTGTCATATATAAGAAATTAAACACGGTGCTTTAGTAAACAGTTATATCATATTTTATTGTTAGGCGATTTTGAATGCCTTAGCTTCAAGTATGCTACCTTTGTTAGGAGAATTTCATATACAATATGAAGATATTAGGTTTGAAGTTTCCACGAAGACAAAATTATTTTTATAGAATCATACACTAAAGGTAGAAAATGAAAGATTGAAGTCTATAATAGAATCACATATGGTCCGAGATAAAAAAGAGTTTAAAGCAAGGCATCTTAAAGTTCATAACTTTGGAGTCTTCCTTCAGGACTAAATGAAAACTGGTATTTGTTAAGGATAAATGATACATCTATATGCATAGTTCGAGTTATTTTCACTTTAAGGTAAATGCATGCCTGTTTTAAAACTTTCCTATGGACACTCGTCATGTATACCGTTCAGCAAAGACAGATATATTTTATGTCAGTTGTGTAAAATGGTACATGAGTAAAGATACTGGTATACAAAAGATGCACTGATGTTTGATGTCCCATATACATGATAATACTCCTTACAACCTAGGGAACAAAGACTTAAGTTCAGGATGAATATGTGTATATATGAAGATATGTTGACGCCAAACAGCCATTTTTGTTTTCACTTCATGACATCTTCTAAAAAGTTTCTTGTTATGGAAGTTCTCTGCATTAATATAATACATGGTACATTCAAAGTAACTGATTATTCTCTATAAATGCTAGGCAAAGAAAATATTTAAGCACAGGATGTGGAAATAAAAAAGAGGTTCTTTTAAACTTAATACATCAAATTTTGCATGTTAGCTTCATTCATTACATGACATGGTTATGTAACCCACGTTTGTTTTATTCAAGTCATTGGAATAAAAGTTTGTCATCAGAAATCTTTTCTTGTCCATCTTGTTGTCTTAATATTACATAATAGAATTACACTATAAAGTAAAATTAATTTCATTTAACTTATTTAGTGGGGATTGAAGTTATCTTGGATAAAACCCTTCCGCAGGTTCTCAAACTTAGCCGGAGGCTTACGGGAGAGATTGTCTGGCTGGGTGATGCATGGGAATCTCGGCTTGAACGAATCCTTTTCCATACTGTCCTTCAGGAGGGGATTGCGTGCCACCTTGGCGCAGTTATGTAGCGCCACACAGGACTCGATGACTTTTCCTGCTGTGGTAGGAGGATGGGTCAGATATCCCCCGCTGCTGTCCAGACAACTGAAAACAAAGACAGAGATAAAATGGGAAATATGAAAAATTGTACCAAGTAACTGCTTTAAGAGGATCATAGTTTTGACAGGGAAAAAGATATATAGGATAATTGCAGGAAAATAAGAAAAAAAAAATGACTTACCACCAACGCTGCTTCAACTGGCCTATAGTCCTCTCTACCCGACTCCTAGTCTTTCGGTGCCACTTGTACGCCACATCAGCATTCATTGTCTCCACACGGACAGGGGTAAGGAGGTAGTCAGTAAGAGGATATCTGAAGGGTAAATATTAGGTTATTGTATATGGATTTCATTGATATGTATTCCATGAGGATGTATTCCGAAAGGAGTTATGTGTAGCTAAGTGTATCCAAAAAATATATAAATGACTTACCTGGAATCTCCCAAGATTTTGATGTCGGACCTAGGAGGAGTAAAAAAAGGGACAGAAGAAAAAAATATATATATATATATATATATATATATATATATATATATATATATATAAACTCATAGACATATAAAGAAAGAAATTCAAGGAAAAATAGGTACATAAGATATCCCGCTTCTTAGAAATATATGAAGAAATGTAATTTACCATGGTATTTATGCTGTAGTATCCTTTGTAACAAAAGAATTGATTTTCGTCTGCCACTACCCCTCGCGGACACTGTATAGGTATATGTGTTCCATCTATGAGTCCGAACAGCTTGGGCATTCTGTGTTTGCGATAGAAGAGCATCGCCTTGCTGTTCTTTTCCTCCCGGGAGTGTGGCCAATGGACATGGTCTTGTAGGTGTTCGTGGAAATAGTCAGTCATCTTCTCTACAGACCTACACAAAGTGGATTTGGAGACGCCGTGAATGTCTCCTATGGAGTTGTAGCTGGCACCGGTGGCGAAATACCTCAGGGCAATCAGGAACTAAAGAAAGCAAAGAAAAGGATATTGTATTTACATGCCATGATAAAGTCAACTGAGGTAGGGTATGGAAAAAATATGACATTAAAAGGATACATGAAGAATGCACTCTGTTACCAAGAGGGCTTCCCTTACCTTAAGCCTATGTGGAATGGCGTGCTTGCCCCTCAGGACCTTCTTTTTCTTCGTAGCGACATAGTTTCTGATGAGAACTCAGGCAACCTGTTTACTAAGACGGTAGCGCTGCAGAAATTTTTTCTCAGTGTAGAAGGACAAAGGATCCTTTCTCTCATAATAGTGCCTAGCAGTGTTCAGGATGTACCCAGGCATTTCTGTCCCTGGTGTAGTACGGCCAAACATAGGTCACATGACTTGGGGTGAAAAGGGAGGTCACGACCTACTTAGGAGATATTCATTGGATGCGGGCATAAAAAAGGCCGCATGTTACTTATTTGCCCCATATGGACATATGGAGGGGTACCTGACCCCTCCACATTCTAACCTGAAAATACGGAAGACATGCGGAAAACAGGTTCTCCGCATCTTGAGGTGAAACGCCCAATAAGCCGTATTTCAATGCAGCCCCCCGTATGTCAAAAAAATGAATGTGGAATATAGAACAGAAAAGTTTTTTTTTAGATACAGCCCCCGCATGTCATATAGAGACCCGTATGTTATGAGGAGAAACATCCTCCAGTGCATGCAGGGCCTATAGTTGTCTTTATAAAAGTTACAGATAGGTGGCAGCACTACCCCATCACAAAAGCAAAACAGGCTGAACTGTGTCACTATGACCTACATTAGGGCTGTCCCAGTTTATAGCACCTGACCCCTGGTACACACATACGGACATGTGCATACATACACAGTGAGCACTGTTATATCTATCAACAATTGGGTTTGTATTGAACACAGAGGTCAGGGCCACCCTGACCCTTATAATATAGGGTCTCTAGATGAACACAGTGACAAGGCTTATACACAGTAGGACAGTTAATACTCTACAGCCCTGGAAGAACTTCCTTCATCCATTCCACCTCACACACCCCCAGTACAGAGGTCTGAGTACTACCATGGAGCAGCAGGAGGACCCTAGGGCCATGCCCAGATACTGGAGACAGGCCTCTAGTCTCATCATAACAGGGCACTCTGAGCCTGACTGTAATTCACACTATGACTACAAAGTCCTTCTCTTGCAGAGGAACAAGAAATCCCGCTTTGCCCCGGGGAATTTTGTCTTCCCCGGCGGTGTTGTTGATAAGGAGGATTTCTCAGATGAATGGCGGGATGTATTTTGTGATGTCACTGGTCGGTCACTCGCTGAAATCACGTCGGATTTGGAGATTAGGGGACATAAACCTCCAATAATGTGTACAGATAGGGATGGGGGTGTGCCTGCAGAGGTAGGGCTCAGGATCTGTGCCATCAGGGAGTGCTTTGAGGAGTCGGGTCTCCTGCTTGTTAGACCCACACACCAATCCTCATCCCTTGCTAATTATGCTAACATTCTAAACAATAACACTATCCCTTATGAGGCATTAAAGCACTACCAAGCAGAAGTCAGTAAAGATGCGGGAGTCTTCCGAGAGTTGTGTCGGAAGTATCAGGTGGTTCCAGACCTGTGGGGGCTTAGGGAATGGGGGGATTGGTTAACTCCAATCACAACACCCCCGAGTCAAAATGGACCCCCAAAGAAACCATCACGATTCGACACCATATTTTTTATCTGTGCTCTGGATAGAATCTCTGTTACTGCCAGTAGTATTGCTGATGGAGAGGAGATTATCCATTCAAAGGTAAGAGGAGAACCATAAAGTTCTGTTTATAAGAGACATCCCACAAAACAACAAAATATTTCTAATGTTTTCAAATGATTTACTAGGTTTGGATAAAAGAAAAATTCTGAAAAACTTTTAGCGTTTTTTTCCATTAAAAACCTTTTGAATGCAGTAAGTGTATCATAGTAGGTTACGAACCAATAGCCCCTTTATAGATTAGGCTAGATAATCATTGACAGATATAAGGTCCACAAGATAATCATAGATAATATTTGTTATCAATATACATGTAGCTAAGTAGATCTCGCCCTAACCAGCAGTTTTATTGTTATTATGTCCTTTCCCACTTAAAGTCTCTATCTATCTATCTCTGTCGGTCTGTCTGTCTGCCTGTCTTTCTCTCTCTCTTTCTGTCTGTCTTCTCTGTGTGTCTCTCTCCATCTCTCTCTCTCTATCTCCCTCTATCAATTCAAATCAATTCTTTTATTTACAGTCCATTCTGGTACAAAGGAAAAGAATCAGGTTTAGCCGATAGTTACAGTGGCATTCCTGATGTACATGTAGCAGAGTCCTCAAATATGTCTGTGGATGAATGGAGTGACCACACCGCAACACATGCATATAAATATAAAATAGTAGACTAGTTAATGACATGTGGAGATGGTCTGCAAAAGAGAGTGAGAGCACACACAGTTACCAGCATGTATAAATATAAAGAGACAGATCCAGATAAAGTAAATATGGTGAATAGACTAGTTACAACACTTATAAATGAATTAAACAAACCACATCTATGAATAGTAGATATGATAGAGCAGTTAATGGTATTGGGCTCAATATTCAATGTGTTGTGATGACAATCAGCAGCTAATTGACAACATAAAGAGTTCAGTTATTGCGTAGCTCACACAAACATGGATAGGTTACATATATAAATAATAACTACAGATATCTAGGTAGTTCAAACTATAGTAAAGGCAGGGTTTAGCACCTGGTCAGAATATCTTATAGCACCCTTAATCTTACATTTATTGTTACCCTTTCATATCTAATCTACATATACCCTTTACTTTGTAGCACCAGCAACATTTCTAGTAATCTAGTGATTTTTTTCTGTACTCTTGGGTTTTCTTTTCTTACCTGTCCTTGTATTAGCACCATTACTTCTGCATAATTTAAAGCTACCCATGATTATTCTGCAGAAGTCAGATAGGTTAGACAAGGTAAGTTTATCATTGCTATTAAAGATTTTGGCCCGAGTGGACAGGTCTGAGCAATTTGCATAGGATTTGTTGATATAAGACACTCACTCTTTGGTAAAAGCTGGGCATGAAAATAGGTAATGCATCTTGTCCCATATGTCTCCCTTTTTGCACAGAGTGCACTTTCTATCCCCCCTTTCGATGTTATTATACCTCCCTGCCACTATAGGTAACTGATGGTTGCCACATCTAAATCTACATAAATCTATGGCCTCCTTCTTTGTTAAAATAGACAGGTACCTCTCATAGCAGAGGTTTTTATCGGAAAGACTGTTGAGATTACAGTGTCCTGATTCGTTGACTCTGCATCTCCATTTCTGCTCATCAACACTGAAAACCCTCCAGATCTTTAAACTCGTCAGATTGAGGACCTATGGTCTTTATGACATCTAGTAATTTCCCCTTAATATTTATTTTCATTAACTTAACCCAGAGGGAAGATCGGTTGACTGTGTCAAATGCCTTCTTATAATCTACAAAGGCGCAGTACAGTTTCTTCTCCTGGCTTAGCATTAGTTCAATGACACTACTCAGGGAGAATATATGGTCTAGGGTGGAATAGCCATTTCTAAAGCCAGCTTGTTCTTCACCTAATAAGCTGTTTTGGCTGAGAAATTTGTGTATACTATCATTCAGTATCATGGTAAAAAGTTTTCCTACACAGCTAATTAGGATTATGCCTCTGTAGTTATCCGGGTTGTTCTCATCCCCATTCTTCTTGAAAATAGGTACTATCACTCTGACTGACCAGCTCTCAGGTATGAGGCTTGAGTCCAAGATAAGGTTAAAGTATTTACGGAGCGTCATCAAAAATTCATGTGGACTGTTTTTTATGAACTCATTTATGATCTGGTCCTCACCCGCAGCCTTACCATTCTTAAGATGTTTTACTGATCCTGTGAGTTCCTCCAGCATGATACATGAGGTCCGAGTTACTCCAGCAGGCACCCAAAGCCGGGGATATCTCCGGTAGGGGGCGTTCTACTGGAAGCCATGGTGGGTCACTGTCTAGCACGGGTATGGTCAGCCCCTGCTCACCCGGGAGGTGCAGGGTGGTCAGTGGACAACATACCATCCACTCACGGTCTCAGCTATGTGGGTCAGTGTGTGCATCATACACAGACCAATATCTCCTATTTCTATAAATCATAATGAGTTTATTTTACACACCAGCCAACAAGGTGTTCATACCCACACTATCATAATTTTTCAAGGCAAAATTCCTAAAATTACCCATTCAAAGTTGACTGTAAAAATCTCTCCCATTGACTCAGCATTGAGGCCTGGTCAGGGAGACCCACCCTGCTCCTGCTGCCCGACCGGCAACCAGCGCACAAGTGGGTGCGAGGGGTAACTCGGACCTCATGTATTGGAAGATTCAGTAGGCAGTTATCTGTTTCAGGATTTTCTATCTCATTAAGATCTGTATCTGGGGCCTGTTCACTCACATCAGCGTTGATGTTCAGGTTCTCAAAGTGCTCTCTGAAAGAGTCTAAGGATACATTTCCAGTTTTCAGACCATTGTCTATGGCATCATCATTTATTTTTTCTAAAAGTCTTTTGGGTTAGAGCTTTTTAGATCCCTGAGTTTACTGTGGAGGTGGCTGTGGTAAACCTTAATGGCGGTTTTAATGGCTTTTTGATAAGCCGAGTACGCTGCAGACCACATCTCTTTACTTTGCATGCAAGGTTTTTTTTTTATTGGTTCTTTGCTAAAAATAAGCCCTGACACTTATTCTTACAATCCTCATCAAACCATGGTATAATGGCAGTCTTGCGTTTGTACCCAGTGTTGTTTGGCCTAAGAGCTTTCCTTTGATTTTATAACACCCACAATTTGACCTGCTTCCCTATATATAGTCTCGATACCCTCGGTGATAGACTCTATCAGGTTTGTTGTGCTGGAAGCATGATCAAAACCTAAAATCATATTTATATGGGCCAAATTTTTGAATGTGGTACATTTGCTATTTTTCAGGGTTTTTGAGCTTTGCCCACCAATAAAATAAAAACTTATGCATCAATCTTTGCTTTTTTGGTCTCATTCAAGAGAAAACACCCTAAGCTTCCAAAAGCATGTAAAATTGTTACTATCGGATAGTAATTTTTGTGCTTAGAGGCCTTTAAAGTTGAAAAATAGGTGAAAATCATGTTTTTTGCTAAAAAACATGTTCTTATAATACCCCCCCTTTTGACTGTGCATGTTTTACATCATTCCAAATCACATTTTTTGATAGCTATATGATATAGCTTTAGGCTTCAGGATGTTTGGAGTTTGTCTGGATATTAAATTATTCCCCATGCCTCTCTTAGTATCATACAGTACACGATTGTTACTCCGATAGGGGAAAAAAGACATCTAGTTTTCTTAAACTTAGAATCGCTGGTTAGTGTCTATAACATGCAGTTATTTTGAAGGACCAATAGTGATAAGACTCCCACAAAAAAAAGTCAACTTCATCCCATAGCCTTGAATGTAGGTGATAATATGTATTGGCATACATAATTTTTCTATCGGAGTAACAAACACCTTTTTCCCTGTTATTTTCTATATGATTACTTAAATTAGCATATGGTATGTCTTATATCATGTGCATATATTGGTGGTTCTATCGATATCATTACAGTTAAAGCTTGGATGAAAGCCTGTCTTCTGTCAGTACTCCACATTATGCTTATTTTAGGCCTATTCTGCCTTGTAACCGTTATGGCCTTATTAGCTGGGGTGGTTCTTAAATGGCTGCTGTTGGGTAGGGCTAATTCGAGCACAAGTGGGCAGTGAACATCAGACAGGCATCCATCGAAAAGGTCCACATAAAAATTGGTGATATCCGAGAAGAGAGCCGGATTGGCAAGTATATAGTCTACTGTGCTGGCCCCTTTACATGTGACTGCACTGGATTTCTCAATATTCCCGACCCTCCCATTAACAATTAAGACTCCAGCACTAGAACAGAATTGCAGCAGTCTTTTGCCATTAGTGTCAACTACCTTGGCACTCAGTGACCCCGCCTCCTCCCACTGGAGGATACGCCGTCAATCACAAGCAGCTCGCTGCATGCTGGAGATTCCTAGCAGACAATGTTTAGACCAACTCCTCCTGCTGGAGGACATGCCCATTGACCATGAGCAGCTCACAGCATACCGGGAATTCCCAGCAGCTATATTTAGAACCATACTGAACTCTGTGAACCCCAGTGCTATGTTTGGGATCCCCCCTACATACCTGCACTGGAGTTCCCCAGTTACTATATTTAGCTCACCTGATACTATTTTTAGGATGAGCTGGGTGAGCAGCTCCTACTACAAATACCTGTGGAGGGAGCAGCTCACTCATCTTTCCACCTTCATACTTCATACCTCACACATTCACGTGAGACCAAGGCCCTTGGCTCAAGGGCTAGGCTTGGACACTGTTGGGCACCTTTATACTGTATCACCAACTATACCTCGTGGACTTCAATGAATAAAGTGGATATCAAACTGGATTCCTGATTCATCTGTATTCATCCTTATTCATCATTTACGGACTCGTTGACAATGGTGGAAAACCCTCACGTATCATCCCACAAGTTACCACCTCTCATGAGCCATGGACAACAGTGAGACCCTACCAAAGGAGCCAGCCCCACAACGTATCCCTACATCTCAAGACAGAGATCAGCAAGAAGCCACCAGTACACAGTACACCGCCCCGATAGACTCCTCGCCAGACGCGCTCCAGCTGGACCCAGTGCTGCCAGCCCATAGACGCACACATAAACAAACACCTGTGAGTTCAAACACCTTACAGGTGCACCTACCAGTACACCGACAGGAGCCCCACCACCAGGTTTAAACCTCACCTTACCTGGTTATTCACCCTCAGAATCACCACCCCTAAGATTAGGTGGTCTTCAAAGCACCACATACAGCACGCCTGAAAATCAATCACCTGGTTACCTCCACCTAGATAGCCATCTAGAGGAAAGATCCAAAAGCCTGCAGGAAGCCCTGGAAGCTGCTGGACAGTCACCCTCATCCAGCAGTGATTCTGACCCACAGTGTACACCTGACCTAAGTTGGGACAACCTCACTGTACCAGATATCCAAGCCCACCCATCAGTAGCAGACAATTACTGGAGGAGCAGGCTAGACTCAGCAATCCACAGGTGGAGAGAGAACAGACTCAACACAGGACGTGCACAGCAGATACCAACCGGCGCTACACCAAGCTACCAGTGTGGTGAGAGTCCCTCTGTTTTTCTAGACAGGATAAACCGTATTTTAGAAGAGCAGTGGCAAGACAGCTCCAATCTCACCAATTTGCTAAGGCCGCACCAAAACCCACAGCCTGATAGCAACCCACCTGGAGGCAACCCTAGGCCTTATTACTCCTACTCTACCTTTGAGGAAGACAAGGCGACACCTCCAGTACCAAATTCATCCCTGAGCACGCCACCAAGAGCCAGATCCTTCGAGAGGCCATACCCCACCAATAGACCCAGGAGAAGGGTACAATCATCCTCCCCTCAAAGGCCAAATACACCTGTATTTTACAGACTTCAAAGAAGCGTGGACTCTGCAGCTAGAAGAGGCGACCTCGTGGCCACTACTCCCATCCTACACAGAAGCAGCCACTTCCCTGCCCACTTACAAACAGAATCCACCTCTGAAGAAGACACAGAAATAACCTTCCCCCACCTGCACAGAGCATCTGCCTATCAAAACATGGCCACTGCAGCCCCATCCCCAGAGTACAACCAGGATGACATGACGAGGAACATAGTCAGAGAGTGCACCCAGGCAGTCAATGACTCCCTCTCCAACATGTTAACAGGACAAATGAACTTATTGTCTGCTGAAATAAAAAGGATTGGGGACGACTCCTCCCGCCAACTGTCAAGAATAAATGACAGATTGAATGACATGGACACCTGGAAATCACACCTGGAAAATGACATTGGCCACATACAGAGAAGAGCAGCTCAGGACAATGCTGATGTCCTGAGAAGGTCTGAAATAGCGTCAGCCAATCTGTCTGACAGAATCAACAAAAACATTGATGGAATGAGAACTGAAATATTCAGGGCTATTGATAGGACAAGAACACCTACCAACCAAGGCCCAAACAGCCATTTCTCACCCACCAACACTAGGCTACCCCCCTCAGGCCAACCTTCACAGGTTATAAGCACCTCTACCAGAACGCCAACATCATTACCGGTAGGGTACAGGCTCAGCCCCCCAAGCCTTTTCCAAAATACAGCCTGAACCACAGGTGCCACGCCCACCCAACAAGGCGCGACACATGCAGGTTTTGGTAGTTCGGCCACGACCCACCAGATGGCGCCCCCTACCACTCGTCCATCACCGGTAGCCGCCACATCATTTTCAGGCAGTGTTTACAACCATGTATACACACCCCATCAGGCACACACACCCTACAACAACCCTATACCGATGTATGGTTTGTTTACAAACACACCACCTGCCCAAGCAGCTGCCCACCACCCTGCAGCTCAATCCACACCAATGATACCAAATCTAGGACAATTCAATTTCTCCGCCCCCACTGGATATAGGAGTTTTGAACCTGAGCGACTCACATCTGCTCAACTAAGCTGTTTCAACAAACCAGAACCCTTTGACAAGCCCTCGCCCTACAGGTCTGCAGCCAGATTCCTGGCAGAATTCAAATTCTATATAAGAAATGCATACCCCCGCAGCCCGACAATGCATGCATCCTGTATGTATACCTTTTTAAAGGGCAGAGCAGCATAATGGTTTTTCACAAACATTTTTGACAAACCAATCATGTATGACACTGAGGCAGTCTATACCGCCTTTCTCAGCAGGTTCAACCAGCCTGACCCTGCCACAATAATCAAAGGATATAGAAACAGAAAACAGCAACCCAAAGAGACTGTAGAGGAATATATAGCAGATATGACCTTATTGCTATCCAACAGCAACCTGGATGAGTCTGTACAAGTGGACTACCTTATAAATGGCCTCAAGGATGAAATAAAAAATGTTGTACTCTCAGACAGCCCCAAAAGCATTAGGGAAGCCGAGACAGCAGCATTAAGACAAGAATTGGTCATAGAAGCAGCCAAAGCAGCCCATGCCTCAAACCAATCTTCAGACTTGTGTGCCATGAACTACAATAACTACAATGGGCAGAAGAACAACAGCTACAATGGCAACAACAACAACAACAATAACAGATCCAGGAAGGACCAGTACAATAACAACAGTTATAACAACAAGCCCCCTGGAAACGGCAACAACAAGCAGTATGATGATAAATCTAAGTCAGGATACAACCAAAATCAGCAAGGTTATAACAACTCCAGATCCGGCTCAAACAACAGATCAGGCTCCAAGAATAGATATCAGTCACCAGGCAGGAGCAAATCTCAGGAAGGCAACAAAAGCAGGTCCAAATCCAGCGACACAAGAAATAATTTTGTCTTCATCCCCGTTGCCTCCACCCCCACCAACACCCGCCAGGTGTCCTTCCAGAAACTACTAGTCCCTGCAGATTTCCCGATCCCTGATGATTGGACCCAGCAACAAAAGAAATCTAGGGACCCAACACCAGGCAGAAATGACAACAAAAAGATAGGAGACAACCATCCTGACAACCAACCTCCTGATTCTGGACAAGGAGAACACTACAATGACAATATTGAATAGGACCCAGGGGAGGGCCACCATGCATCTTACGGCCCCGCCCCCACTTTGGACAACAAAATTGGAACGTCCCCCACATGCCATATTTCACACATGAATGATGGAGCAGAATTGTGATGAAGACTCCTCATCAGACAGTGAGGACCTCTATGAAAACCAGAACAAGAGAATTTCCACTCTCCAGTTGAAAGTCGAGACCAGTAAGTATGGGCAGCAAGGTAAGACCTCTTACATTAATACTGAATTGACTAAAGGCGCAGTTAATGTTGATATCAATGGCAGCTCTTACAGAGCCCTTGTAGACTCTGGAGCCTCCCTTTCTTTTATCAGCCAGAAAATGGCAGATAAAATCATATCAACCCCCAATTTCAGACATGGTAGGAGATCTCGTATGGTTATCCTACTAGCTGATAAATCCTCAGTTCAGGTCAACAATTCCATCACCATAACCTTTCTAATCGATAACACAGAGTTTAAAACAAGACTACATGTAGTCCCAAAGCTAAACCACCCCATAATTCTGAGCGTAAACTTTATGACCAAATATAGGGCCAAAATTTCCTTTGGGACCAAGTCCCCTTCACCACACTTCATAAGAGCAGCCAAAGGTCTAACCATGCCACCAAAGTATTAAATGAGAGTGCTATAGGATTAAATGTTGAAAATGAGGTCAAATTAGAACTAATCCCTGATTTCAAACCCTGCAACAGACCATCCTATAGAATGTCACCCAAGAAAGAGATTTTCCAGAGAGAGCTGTTAGATAAACACTTACAGCAAGGTGTCATTGAAGAATGCACCAAGCCCTGTGAGTGGAACTCCCCAGCTTTCTTAGTACCCAAACCCCAGGGAGACAGGTCTGTAGCCTCAGGATGGAGAATAGTCGTGGATTATAGATGGGTTAACCAAAACCTAAAATCTTTTTCCTACTCCTTCCCCAGAGCAGACGACCTCATGCAACAAGTTGGCAGAACAGGTGCTAAATATTTTTCCAAATTGGATGTATACAGCGCCTACCATCAGATTCCCCTAGCTAAAGAATCAAGGCCTTTGACAACCTTCTCCGCCAATGGCACAAGGTACATGGCCAAAGTATTACCCATGGGTTTAAAAACTTCTGGTTTGTCATTCATGAATGTAATGGAACAATTGCTCATGAAGTGCAAATGCAGAAATGCAGTAGCCTATGTGGATGATGTGGCCATATACAGCCTCACATGGGAAAGACACCTGCAAGACCTAGATGAAGTGCTAAAACTTTTCATCAAAGGAAACATCAAATTAAAGTCAGAAAAATGTGAATTTGGCACCACCAAAATGGAATTCTTAGGTTTTACCTTAGATCGACATGGCATCTCACCTTCCCCAGACAAAATCTCACCGGTTAAAACCTTCCCAGCACCTAAAAACATCCACGACCTTAGGTGTTTCAATGGAATGGCACAATTTTATAAGAGATTCATTAGAGGTTTTGCCCATATAATGAAGCCCTTATACGAAGCCACAAAGGGTACTTTCAAATGGACCACTCAATGCCAAACAGCCTTTGAAAAAATCAAAGCATCAATTTGCACTGAGGCAATCCTAAAATTCCCAGACTATAACAAACCCTTCATCATCTTCACAGACTCCAGCAATTTCAGCTTAGGAGCAGTCATTACACAGGTAGATGAACATGGTTTTTATAGACCCATTGAATTCTCTGGGAGAGGTCTAACACCTCAGGAAACCAGATATGGAATAACTGACAAAGAGCTACTTGGGATAATCTTCGCTGTCAAAAAGTTCCACCATTATGTAGACGGCACTCACTTCAAAGTATATTCAGATCACACAGCCCTAGTCTTTCTCTTCAACAAAAAGGAAAATATCACCAATGGTAGATTGGCAAGATGGGTAGATACTGTTATGCCCTATGACTTAGAAGTGAAATACCTACAAGGCAGAGCTAATCTAGTGGCAGATTGCCTGTCCAGAAGAAAATATCCCCCTGGCTCTGATGATCCAATACCAATTAGATCACAAGGAAGAATTATCCTCCCACCAAAGAAGGTACAATTTTCAGATATATCCATGACAAAGGTTTTCAGATCAGACGACCCAATTCCCAATAATCCCATCTGTTTGGGACCTCCTAGATCAATATTTAAAGGAGGCAAAATTTGGGGAAGCACAAACAAACCACCAAAAGGCGTCATAGCAAGAAAAGGCACCCCAGAAAGGCAGCAGGGTGTGAACCTTGACCTGTGTGTACTCACTCGAGCACAGTCCCAGTCCCAGGACGACACACCTCCAGCAGCCAGCCAATCAGCGCCCAGTAAAAAGACCCGCCCACTCAAGCCTAAGTGCAGCAGTCCTCGCCCCAGAGGCAGGCCCGCCAAATCTAGGTCACCTAGGGTCTCCATCAAAGCTGCAAACGCCAAGAGAGCTAAGCTCTCCCGCCGTGTGCTACCTCTAGCTGAAAGGGCAATTCAGGAAATCTGTAAACACCAATCCCTGACACCTTCTAGAGAAACACTGATTAAAAGCCAAAAAGAAGACCTTTTTGCATCCTCCATGGCAAACTACATTGAAAAAGGTAGCCTGCCACACGACTCAGGATTAATGAATCAAATACTACGTAACCACGACCAATTCATCTTACTGGATGAAGTCCTCTTTAGAACTACTGATACCAATTTGGGTAAGACCTTAGAGCCCACACTGCAAATTGTAATTCCAGAAAAATGGACAGAATCTTTAGTGGAGGCAACCCATTGCTCTCCCCTAGGTGGTCACCTAGGTGCAGTGAAAACCTATACAGCCATAAGAGCTAGGTATTACAGGAGATCAATGTTTAAAGAAGTTTTTGACTTCTGCGGTACTTGCCACACATGCCTGACCACCAAAAAGAGACCCAAAAACCTGAAAACTCCAATGAAATTACGTGAACCAGTGCTTACAGCATACTCTCATGTCACCATGGACACAATAGGCCCTTTTTCCAAGGCCACTGATGGCTCTCACTACATACATGTGGTGACCGACCATGCCACTAGGCACATAACTGCCTGGACAAGTGAAGAAAATACTGCTGCAATTGTAGCACTTGGTTTCTTCCAAAGAGTCATATGTATCCATGGCACTCCCTCAGTACTGAACACAGATAATGCCCAGCAATACGTCTCAAAATTATTCAAATATTTTTGTGAAAAGTTCGGCATTAAACATGTGACAGGAAGTGCACATTGGTCTAGGTCTCAAGGTCTCTGTGAGCGCCAACATCAAACCATTGAATCATCCCTCAGAGCTTTTGTATCAAAATCACAGAAGCATTGGTCAACCTTCCTACAAGCTGTAATCTTCAGTATTAATAATACTATAAGCAGTGCCTTAGGCTACTCACCAAATTTGTTAGTTTTTGGCAAGCAGACACACCTACCAACTGAAGCAGCTTTGTCCTTGATTAAAGCTGAAAAAGACTCAAGCACCAAGGAGAGAATTATGACCAGCCTACTTCAGTTTAGGGATGATATTCAAATGAAAGCTGCAGAAAACATGATCTCTGCTCACAAAAAGATGAAAGCCAGACATGACACTTCAGCAGAACTCAGTTCATATAACACAGGCCAATTGGTATATTTACATATACCCACCCTACTGGTCAAATGCACATCAAAAAAGTTGCAACCCACATACTCAGGCCCCTACATCATAATGAGGATGACTTCACCAGTTACAGCTATTCTAAAAAGGCTACAAGATGGAAAAATACTGAAGAAATCAGTACATGTATCAAGGCTAAGGAGACCAATCACAAGAGCTAGCGCCAAAGCCATCATAAAAAGGCTACAATCAGGACCCACAAGCTCACTTCACGACCCCGACCAGGACGACCCCTCCAATGTGAGTCTCACCGCTCCCAAAATAAAGAAAAAGAGAGGAAGTCCAGCCAAAAAGGGAACAATCTCCTTCAGCCCCATGCCCTCCAGAAAATCAAGAAAAATTCCTAAGCATCCATTATAGATCACAAAGACGCTGTGTCAAACACCAAGCATCCATATAAACAACCCTCCTTTAATCCCCACAGGCGCCACGCGCCCCAACAAAATTAATCAACCATTAATATACCAACCACTTAAACACACTGACAGCAACAGTCACAGCCCAACGCCCAACCTATTTATACTAACAACCATAAAAATTCCTATGCATCCAAAATCAACACCGCCTTGATTAACTGTATATACAACCACCTACCCATCCTAAGTGCAACGCCAAACACTGGCAAATGGATTATCAAATAATTAGGTTAGGTTACCCATGCCACATACCGACCGCCCAAGGCAGCGCTGTATCCTCGGTTTGTGTATAAACTTCAAAACACACATGCGACGGCTTGTTACCACTTCAAGACCACTATTTCCAATGATAAACCTATTGTAGGAAGATGGATCTCTGACACCCACAACCCATGTTTACACCACTGTCTCCGCCAACCCTTAAGTGCTGTGGTGGCACATATACAAATCAATAACGCACCGCCCTCAAGGTCTTTAAAAACCGCAGGGCCGCCATAGAAACCATACCACCTTGGCTAGGGATAAATACCCCCCACCAAGCTTCCCAATATTCTATTTTTAGACAATACCTCACCACCAACCAATCCAGGCCAGGATAACCCTAATTTGCATAAGGGGCCGTCAACCCCCCTTGCATCCACCAATAATATTTGGCCTACGCCCCTTTCAGGGCAAGACATACCAACTTGGGAGATCTTGGACTGGGAAGTAGCCAAACTCAGTCTCAGGTTTATAAGCGCTTGCCCACCCACATCTGATCATAACACAACCTACAACCAATACCACCACACCTTAAGCACGGCAACAAGTGTCTGGGAAGGGACCATGGCAGACCCATCATGCAACCAGCCCAGGTAGGATTATCTTATGGGTCTATTTTAGCATTTAGGATTTATTTAACAGTCGTTCTAGCATTGTACATGATAATTTTATTTATCATGGTGCCCAGGTGCCCCTATTAACCAATGGCGGTGTGAGCCTTAAGTGTGTGTAAAATGTGGAAGAACTTCTCCACTATCCTATAATTTTTAACATTGATAATCCAATTTACTAAACCTCTTCAGCCAAGCAAATTCCCCACCTTTACCTCTCCCCCATTCACAGCCCACTTAGACCTTTTTCCTTTATGACTTACAGCCTGGACCCACCGGCAAATAAGCACGGCCCATATGCTACATGGACCATACACAGCCTCCTTGGACCACATGGGATCAGGAGTGATCTCATGGATCCTTTTGAAATTAGGAGCATAATCATGGAACAGCAACACCTCATCACCTTCCTCGCCCAGGAAGATATTAAACATTACCTCAGCAGCCCTGTGCTAAGACAGGAGCTGGACTTGAGCAATCACTCCATAGCAGCAACCATAAAAGCCTTCATGGTCGCTGTAGCTGGGGATAATCCCCGCCGGCCTCCATGGGGCAGGTTTAACTATAGATCTGCATCATACATAGCACTCTTATGTGCTCGCACGCTTCTAGCGTCAGAACAGCCCCTCAGGGACTTACCCCGCCAATACTCCAGAATTGGACGCGAATTGGCCATAAGGAATACAGCCAGCCTGGTATTCCAGTTTGCTGTTTTCGAGATAAACAGATTTCATGCTCAAGCATGTGTACCGCCCCTGACGGTGACAACAGGCACCAGTCCATCTGCATAAATCCATTCATGTAACAACAGCCCTACCACCCACAGAATCCCCGACCTTTGTAAATACCTGACCATACTAACATCCCATTTGTGACTAAGCTAATGCTATTTATTTAGTGAACCCCACCATCAGACTTCAAAAATCCTCAAAATTTCTCAATTTTTCTCATTTTTCTAGAGCAGCAGCCATCCTAGCAGTCTGTATATTCTTACATCTGCTCCTCGGCTGCACCTCAACATCAGACACCATTCTGAACACCATCTTCAGACCCAACTATGGCGCACTGTTTACCAAGTTACACCAAACATTACTAGCCAATTACATGGACTATCCATTGACCTTCAGCCTTAACTTGACCTTTGACCAGAACCTAAGTCAGCCAGAACTACTCAGCCCACTCATCAGCACTGATGCACCCCAATACATTAAGCACACAGCCCATGCCCTAGATAACATGATACAGAGCCTATTCTCCAAGTCAAAAACAACACTAGAAACTTTGTCAAAATTGATTTCGCCTCCAAACGTCAGACAAGCCAGAAATGCCCCCGGCCAAGTCATTGGTGACATTTTAAGAGCTTCAATAGGCCTCGGGACTCAACCAGAAATTGATATTTTAAATTCTGAGATGTCTGACCTGGATAAAAAGTTAGCCACCAAAATGCACGTGGTAGAATTAGCCACACATTTCTTGTTAAATATTTCGGAATTTAATTACAATTCTGTCAACATCTTCTCAAAATTCCAAAACGACACCGATGATGCTCTATCTTTTATTTCTGGAAAATTAGAGCATTTAAATTCAAACATCTCATCAATATTATTAAAATTAGAACTCCAATCCAGACAAGACACCTTCTATTCCATGTTATTCACAGCAGCAAATTCTCAAATAGAGTCTTTAATTGACCTCCAAAATGACTTGGAAAATCTGCTCTTAACCATTAATAATCTACTTGAGGGCACCCTACCCCAATCCATCATCACACACGACGACCTCAGTTTAGGTTTAAACAATTTATCCAGCCTCCTGCATGAGGCACATCACGGCATTATTTTAGAAGGCTTACCCATAAGTTATTATTATAGACGCCGAGTACATGTGCACTGGAGCCATAACTCGAGCCTGTTAATAACCATACCAGTACCCATAACCAGAGGGGGAAGCACCTTTTCTATATTTAGAATAGAAACCTTCCCCGTACCTTTCGACACCTCCGACACTAAGTCAGTAGGTCACACCCAGGTGGAGCCACTTCCCGGCTACTTGGCTATGTCCAGGACCCACTCACACTACATACAGTTTTCACAAGCTGACCTGGATATGTGTGACCTCGGCCACCTTATCAGCTGTAACCTACCCCTACCTCTGTTGTCAGCCACACACCCCACATGCACTCTATCTCTATTTTTAGACCTACCAGAGGCGGTGCACCATACCTGCAGTTTTAAAGCACACATGGCAGCACCCATACCAAATCTTATCCAACCCTTATCTCACAGCACTTTCCTATTAATAACTGACCATCCCACTTCCATGCTCCAATGCACAGATTCAGGCCAAGTCGAAATTAAAAATAGCGCATACTCAGTCATCTCAGTCCCATGTCTGTGCTCCATTAAAAATGCCGGCATGATTTTAACCAATTCTGATTTATCTTGCACCCAAAATTTCACCCTGGAGCCGATATCAAAGGCCTATTTCAATTTACCACTGTGGCGACATTTTGGTCAACCTCCAGCCAATGTTTCCGGCATCACCATGGCAACCACATCCCAGACCCTTCACCTGCCCAATTTTGAAAAACACCTACATAATCAAAAAATAGCACCACTCTTTCAAGACACCCTAACCCTTAAAAAGGCTGCACAGGGACTTAAGGACCAATCAGCCCTCCTATCCACCAACTCCCTGATGCATCTAGGATATCACCTCCAGTTCTCACCCTGGATACATTTAGTATCACCCCTCCTGGCACTACTTTGCTGCGCATTAACCCTTAAGAACCATCTTCGTGTCAATCAATTGGCGCGCTTCATCACACTAGTCTCAGCAACTCGAACACCCAAGATGGCTAATGCTGAGAGTTGGGATCGTTTTAAAGACCTGATACGCCAGGCTAACAAGGACTGGCCAGCCCCACCAACGACCCCAAACACGGATTTGGAATATATACAGTCGCCTGGCCGCTACCAGAGCATGTTCACCTGGATTCTAATGGCAACCCTCCTATACATCACATGGATTACCGCCAAAAGGTGCCTGCGACACTGGCCATACTGCAAGCAGGACAGCCACAGGACACCTTCAATTGTGACCAAGATTCATGCCAACGGTCAAACCTTTAGCTTCACCGTTGGCAAGATGATCTACGGACAAAATCTCTGGGCCCCCACCATCACGGCCCCTAAGGTCTCCCCAGCTCGCCTTACGGCACCCCTGGGCAGACACTTGGATCTCCATTGGAAGTCCGACATCAGGATGATAATCGGGGGACAAGTCCGACAGATCCCGCTACAGCGCTATCCTCCGGTACCACTTCTATGGAGAATACCACTATACAGGATCTTGAAAGGAGCCCACCACATGACAGTGGTCATCTCTTCAGAAGGACAACCCGACTTCCAACTGGCCTCTAGTGATACTGACCCCGCCATACAGCTACCCTGTGAATCCTGGCCGGCTGATCGCCATGACTCCCTGGCAGAGCTCACAAAATACACCCCACTCCGGCATCAACCAAAGAAAGACAAATACATGTACAAACCACAGGAGATGATGCTCACACCACCCTCAACATCAACCAATGGTAAGTTTCTTCAGAAACCTCCTTTGATCCTCATGTGGGGATCAAATAGCCGCCGGCCACCCCCCATATAACCTAGTAATGGACTCTCCCGGCGCCCAATCCACCGGATAGCCCCATCTAACACCTTCATGTGGGGATCATCCCCATCCCCAATAGCTCCAATCCGACCCCACCCTCAATTAAAACCTTTTTTACAATATCTCCAGTACCACAGCACAGTTTAGACCCACAATAACACAGTTATTTCGACTCACTGTGAAGGCCCACTGCACGATGAGACGTCGCCATCTTGTTTCTGACGTCGCGTCTGGTTCCCCTGCCGTCGGCCTCCCCAACGTCAGATCTCTTTCATTTTTCCCACATTGGCATGACAACTTAACGTCAGTCAGGGCACCTGTACTCAATATCTGCGTCAAAACAATAACATAAGCACGTGTTAGCAATATCACTAGACTTGTTTTCGACCCAAGTTAACAATACCACCCCGCATGAGAATTGAAAGCCCGCCACCCCAATTTAGAAGCCCAGAATAAACAACATAACTTCTAACTGGTGGTGGACTTTCAGGTATATTATTATATTAAAATCACAGGTAAATCAGGCTCATGGCACATATAATTATCACAGTCTTCATCATATTAATCACAGTTGAATCAGATCTCCGCATTTGGCTCATGGCACATATAATTATCACAGTCTTCATCATATTAATCACAGTTGAATCAGATCTCCGCATTTGGCCTGCCACCTTCTGGAACTAGTCCTTTTCTTGGCTCCTGTTTTTCTTTCTTCTCCTCATCACCTCCTCCCTAGCACCACGCCAGTTGGCAACCGCCCCATATACATCTGTCTTCTGAAAAAAATAAATTCAAAACCCCAGTTAAGACACCACCCCAACAATATCCCAGGTTCAGATTCAAAATTCAAAATTCAAAACGGGCTCAAAATCTCTTGATCACACTCTCACAATATTGATGCCAACAACCGATCTTATTTAACTTTTACGCACCGGCATCGGCTAGGAGTACACCGAGCAGGGCCCACTGGCCCCTCCTTCAGGGCCATCGTGTGGCCCACAGACACCATGGCACTGGGCCGGCACTGGCCCAAGCCAGATCCACACAAGTACGACCCTGAAAACACAAATACACAGGTGTAAACCACCGGCACCACACCCAACCACAAAACCACTCCATCTGCACTTACCCAAATAGGCCCACGACAACCAGAAGGAGGTATACCACCCCCGACGGCATGGCAACAAGCATCCCCTGGACGATCATTTTCCTCGGCAGATTTCTCAAAATTTCCGAACAAAGTTTTCTTGTGTCGTACTCCCGTTGCGCCGTCTTAAGTCGCCTTCTGATCCCAAAATAGCCTCCGCTCCTTTTTATATCAGGATCCAAAACGGGAGCATATAGTTAATTTTTGGACCTTATTTTTCGAAAAGCGCATCACCAAAATTCAAAATTCCATCACACCAAACCCACCTGTAGGACCCAAAACCACCTAACCCAAAGTTGAGACAACCCTTACACATGACCCAATGAGGTCATGGCAAGTCTACACCATTCACCATACCATTTCCCCATACCATTTCACGAACGCCGAACAAACGCCAGCTCAGTGGCGCCAGCCAATGTTCGTCGCATGAACTAAATAAGAACAGATCCCCATACAGTGGCGCTACCCGTGCCGCGCAGCAGAACTAACCTGGACCCTGGATATTCCAGTTTCCCGCTCACATTTGGCCATGAGTCTGCACCGGCCCAGTAACACTGTATATCAGTATGCACTGCCTAATTCACTGCCTTACCTGTCAATTTGGTATTTTTGTTGGTCGCCTTGTAATCCATGCACTATGATCGACCCTACAACTAAAAATCCCCCTTCTCTTGTTCTGTTTTTTCAATACAGAGGCCAACGACCTAATCGAGGAGGCGGAGACCGCATTGACAGGCCAGCAGGAGTTCCCAGCAGCAGACCAGGCATGCCCATACCAACCGGCCTGCCCCATTGGAGCACACGAGTCTGCTCTCCAATAGGGCCACCCACTAAATTTGCCACCCAAGGAGCAGGATGTCCACACCTAATGTACAGCTACAGCTGCCCATGCAACATCAACAAAGACAATAGACCAGAAACTTTCAAAACAATTGGCTCGCCCCAGGTCTGGAGACCCCTAACCAAAATAAACCAAGCTTCATCTGAGGAGGATAGTGACTCCAGCACCTCCCTCTCAGCAGAACCAATAAACATGGACCCTGCATACAGTTCCGATCTGAACTTGCAGCCTGACTCAGGCAAGCCTAGCAGAATGCATTTCAGCAAAATTGTAAACTTTGTCCCCAACACCAAAAAATCCAAATCCAGGAGAAGACCCTCACTAGGTCGCTCCCTCAACCCAAACGTCTTTAACCACCAAGACCCACCACCAAAAGGTCTTGTAAACCAAGGTCGCCATAGAAGAAGAAAATAACTTCAATAACCATCCTCTATTTATTTTTATTTATTTTTGAAACTTTAAAATTATGGACTGAAAGTGTAGAGACACACTTCGCTCACCGACCGCCCATGGACACTATGAACACTGACTCAGTCAGCCTAGTCAACTGATTTTTAAAGCCAGTTTTTCTTGTTTGTATAAGGCTATGATACATAACCATGAAAACACGCTGCATTTTTACATTTATTTTTCTTTCAAGAACATTATGAAGACCACAAGCCAGGCAGCAGGTTTTTGTGATCTTAAGATGCCATAAGGTTCTTTTCCTTTCACACTGTACCTTTTCAAACCCAACCATGTCAAATATTTATGGGTTTTAGCTAGTTTATATTTTTCTAAAAATTGTACAAGGAAGCGCTGGCAACCAGTATTTTTTTTTGGCAGGATCAACTGAGATCCAATCTAAATATCAGCCAGAGCCACCCCCTTTTTATTTTTGTACTAACCTTGTCACTCTCAACCAATGATAACTCCAGGTAGACTGAAGGCTAAACATGCTAAATTTTCCTTTAACTAAGAAAAACCCTTTTACAATTAACAGATACTTCTACGGATAAATCAACGAAGACCAAAAATCCAAAAAAAATTTTTTTTCTTCTTAGAAAAATTCCTCAAACATATTACCTAAAAGCCTTCAGACTCCCTAAGCCTTATCAGTATTATAAGGACTGATTGATCGATTTTGCCAGTCATCAATTACCTTACCTCTGTTTTTATTTATTATGTTGTATTGTATATTGGCTCAAGACCTAAATACTAAGTGCCTACCGGTACTGCAGCAGACTTTAATATTAACTTGTCTACCTCAAGGTCTGCCTTAAAGCCAATGACTGCATGTTTTAGGATAGTTTTTATTCCTTTATTTTTGTGTGGACCTTAGAACTAGATAAATAATCCAGCTCTTGTATCCTACCACAACCTGAATTATCCATGTTTCCCCTTGCCAAAAATTACAACAACACCTCTTGGCACAGTTTTTCTTTATACTGTTTATAATTTATTCATGTTAAACCAAAAATCAGCATTAATAGCCCCTTAATACTACAAATTTTTTAACTTAAATGATAAGATGTAATACCTATTATTACACACAAGATATTTGTCAGTAGACCCTTTTCTCACAAACTTCCTCCTTAAAACCTCGCGTGGAATCGAGTAGGAATGTGGGGATTTGTCAGTAGACCGTTATAGGTATTGTACTTATCATATTTATTTTTCACCTTGACTCTACCATGTAACCCAGTGTCCGAGTCTACCCACAAGCCAAACCATACCAAAGACCAAAGGCTGGCGGTGTCAACTGCACTCAGTGACCCCGCCTCCTCCCACTGGAGGATACGCCGTCAATCACAAGCAGCTCGCTGCATGCTGGAGATTCCTAGCAGACAATGTTTAGACCAACTCCTCCTGCTGGAGGACATGCCCATTGATCATGAGCAGCTCACAGCATACCGGGAATTCCCAGCAGCTATATTTAGAACCATACTGAACTCTGTGAGCCCCAGTGCTATGTTTGGGATCCCCCCTACATACCTGCACTGGAGTTCCCCAGTTACTATATTTAGCTCACCTGATACTATTTTTAGGATGAGCTGGGTGAGCAGCTCCTACTACAAATACCTGTGGAGGGAGCAGCTCACTCATCTTTCCACCTTCATACTTCATACCTTACACATTCACGTGAGACCAAGGCCCTTGGCTCAAGGGCTAGGCTTGGACACTGTTGGGCACCTTTATACTGTATCACCAACTATACCTCGTGGACTTCAATGAATAAAGTGGATATCAAACTGGATTCCTGATTCATCTGTATTCATCCTTATTCATCATTTACGGACTCGTTGACAATGCTTTGTATATGTACCAAATCTGACATAACCTGCTCAAATTCGTAGCCTGTCCTGTATTGTGAATCGTCTGACGGTATATAGATTGCACCTATAATGAGATCATATCCGAATACTATGGGCTTAATTCTTAGCCACTGAATGGCCTCATTTACACTTACCAATAGTAATTCTACCTTAGCCACCAGGTTATCTCTGACTAATGTGGCAATGCCACCTGACTTTCGTATAACATTGGTTCGACTGTGGTAAAAAGCTTCAAAGTCAGCTATATAATCCTCCAGGGTGCCTTGTTTTAGTTTAGAGTTCAATCCGCACACATTTAGTCCTAACATGTTAAGTGTGCCTAAAGGTACCTCCTTGTTCTGTAAGCTAGAAGTACAGAGTCCATGTGGCGATGTTACTGCACGTACATCAATTGACCTTGTCCCCACATACTCTGCACACAGGCTCCCAGTTGGGCAGGCTGCCATTGAGGGTGGTTCAGGTAAAGCGCCTCTGGACTTGCTGAACTGCGTTATTATCACCACTGTATGGTTGTAGTGGCAACATACTGCTACGGGGAGGCGAACCTACCGGGGTCCATGATTGAGCACCGTTGTATGCAGCTTCCTTATAGTGTCCTAATATAGTGTATCCCTCGCTTCCTTTCCATTTGTTTGGAATTAAAACCCTAGAAAACGTTCTTCCTCTGACATTTCCCCTTGCATTTTTCAAATCTGAGGAAATGATGCTTAACTGTACTTTCTATATGTTTTTAAACACAGTGGGTTCGACCTAACTTCATCTTCACGGATGAGATCCACACAACAAAGATCTGGCACCCTCAGCTCTACCAGTTTGCACAGATGTCCAACTTCCCATCCCAGCATCTGTTAACAGACTTCTACACACAGAGAGCAGCACTGGGGGTGGAGCGCTGGATGCCTGCGATACAAGTGTGTGCTGATGGTGTATTCTCCCTACTGCCCGGTTAGTACTTTATATACAGACCTATATGTTATACAAGTGTGTGCTGATGGTGTATTCTCCCTACTGCCCGGTTAGTACTTTATATACAGACCTATATGTTATACAAGTGTGTGCTGATGGTGTATTCTCCCTACTGCCCGGTTGGTACGTTATATACAGACCTATATGTTATACAAGTGTGTGCTGATAGTGTATTCTCCCTACTGCCCGGTTAGTACTTTATATACAGACTTATATGTTATACAAGTGTGTGCTGATGGTGTATTCTCCCTACTGCCCAGTTAGTACGTTATATACAGACCTATATGTTATACAAGTGTGTGCTGATAGTGTATTCTCCCTACTGCCCGGTTAGTACTTTATATACAGACTTATATGTTATACAAGTGTGTGCTGATGGTGTATTCTCTCTACTGCTCAGTTAGTACTTTATATACAGACCTTTATGTTATATAAGTGTGTGCTGATGGTGTATTCTCCCTACTGCCCGGTTAGTACATTATATACAGACTTATATGTTATACAAGTGTGTGCTGATGGTGTATTCTCCCTACTGCCCAGTTAGTACGTTATATACAGACCTATATGTTATATAAGTGTGTGCTGATGGTGTATTCTCCCTACTGCTCGGTTAGTGAACAAGTAATCAATGGATAATTCATGACGAGTGTGTGTTAGTGAAGGATAATTACACGAGGGTGCAACCCGAGTGTAATTAGCCTTTGCTAACACACACAAGTCATGAATTATCCATTGACTACTTTTTTTATTCCACGAAACCAATAGATAATCAATAGATAATCAATAGAATAACAAATAAATTCAAGTTCCAAAATTTTTCCCCTTCCCCGGGACTCGAAGCCAGCCATTGTGTGTACACGATCGGTACATACACCTCGGCGTCTGGCAGCGGACAGCGACAGCGCCCGTCTCGGCTTGGCATTGAATGCGTCTCGCGGTTATGGCAGCGGCACACGGCGAAAAATAGTGTTTGTACACGACCGGTACACACACCTCGTAGCCCGACGGCAAAAAAAAGATGCGCCCGGACTGGGACTAGACCCGCGTACCTCTAACGGCTGAGAGCAATGCGCTAACCACTAGACCACCGCATGTCCTCCTTCAGAGGCCGTCTCAGCTTGGCTATGTTTGAATGCGTCCCGCGGTTATGGTAGCGGACAGCCCGCAGTCGTCGCCTCCCTGGGCTTTGTATCATATCGAGACCTGGTTCTAGCCAACCACCTCTCGTCAATCCCTGTGGCGCAATGCATAGGGAGTTGGATTTGGGATGTGAGACTGCAGGTTCGACCCCTACCCTGGCAATGAAAATTATTGTAGGTTTTAACATGTAACATATGACATGTAAGGACATGTAAGGCATGCTGGGTATCCATGGATAACCGCACGGCATGTAGGTTATCCATGGATAATCGCACGCCTTGCAAAAGTGATGTTACAGCCTTCAGGGTGTGCAATATCAACAGGTATGTGCATGGGAATATCCAGGAAAAGCACTGAGAATCCCAGAAATCGTGGAATAATACGTTATATACAGACATATATGTCACACCTAGCATATATGATAGTAGATTGCTATGATGGGCCACTCATGGGAATATTGGTCCTTAGTTACCGCACACACAGTGTGTTTTTGGTTAATATGTTACACAATTGTGTGCTGATGGTGTATTCTCCTTAGGGGCTGTCCATAAATTATGTCACACAGCAGGGGTAAAGGGGTATTTTCCAATTGTGACAAAGTGTGACAGGGAGTGGGGGTGTCAAGGATTGTATGACATCAGATTGTCAAAAAATTGATTTTAAGACCTATATTAAAGATGTCATATGAAACAAGCTAAATATGTTAGCAAGAAGGGAACTACGGAAGGTCAGCACTGTAATGGTAGTGGTGAAATTCGGGGGCTGTGCTCCCAACCGCTTGTCCATAGTTAGGTAAGATTCTATTTTACCCCAAAATCCCAAGTACTCAGGTAAAATTCTAATAAGATTCAAATAAGATATTATTTTTATTTTTGGAAGCTGAGCTGAGTTGATGTTATGGCTGAAAGGGGTGGGGGTTCTAGCCAAGTGTGACATAATATTTGAGGGGGGTTGGCTGATGTGTGACTAAGTGTGACAGGGGGTTGGGGGATGTTGAAAATGGCCAATAAAGGTATGACGTAATTTATGGATGGCCCCTTACTAACCACTTGCTAATTCAAATACAACACTTTGTATGCAACTTTATGAAAATTCGATTTCCCCAGAATGCATACATTATTTCTTCACTCTCTTCAACAGGTGATGACATGTACCCAAAAAACCCAGACTATGAAGGAGGTACACCGGTGATGCTGGATGACAAAACATCCACAGAACTGCTAAAAACCTGGAAGAGCCATCACCATATGTTCATATCTCACTCAGGCTGGAAAGCTTTGCGCTGTAACATTAAGCTGAACCTGGGGCACTGCAGTCCGCACCCTATTGAAATAGCAAAGAAAGAGGCTAAATTGTGATATATGACACTGCTAGGGAGGAATTCTTTTTTATGATTTTATTCAAGTTTAAAATCATTGCTCTCTTACAGATTCCGCTTTGCATTCAAGGCTCAGAAGAAAAAAAGGTTTTCACCATGATCTCTACCCCAGATAATATGAACATTTCAGCCGAAACGAGGTGACGTACCCCCTATTTTTGAGCAAATGTTGGGGTCCAAAAACAGAAAGTAAACTCTAAGTATCAGCTAGTAGTAAAGTTGTATTTTTTCCAGCCCATTTTACAGAGTCTTAAGGTATAGGCACTGATAGTAAGGTGGCATGTATTAGTCTCTCTGAGGACAGGACTCAGCTTGTATATACTTGGGTCATACTGTTGATATGTGTAACTGGTACATCACAAGCAGTAACATGTACCGTAATCTCTCGTGTATAAGGCATGTTATATACGCGAGGTTTAAATTCTACCTGGGTCCACAACGGGGACACTAAGAAATTTCTTTTGATATTATACACTCCCCCTAAGGTATGATAGGACATAGAGGGGTCTGGTCTAGACTGGGGAGGCCTAGCTACACATAGTTTTTTGAATCTTTAAAATCCATAGAGTAGATCAAAAGTTATGGATATTTTCATTTTTCTAATGTAACTAAGTGGTAGCGTGAAGTTAGTCGCACATTATAAAAAAAAGAAAAGGTTGCGGAATGAGGTTGTGATAATAATGACTATTTATTCATGGCAAGGGAAGGATGAGTATGCGGTAACAAAACCAAGAATAAAAATAAACCTGAAAAATACAAGACAAAAATTGTGTCTTAGAGACTATTGGCAAGTCCATTATCAGTACACAATAATAGAAAATTATTGTCATGAGGACATGCACAAGTCTACCTACACATACAATACATATATTGTATAATGGACCTGTGCAAGTCTATTTCACACTTTAATACAAAAATACTACATGGGACTTATGCAAGTCTATGTCAAGCATGAATACCCAAGTATGGCATCATGGAGCCGTGCAAGTCTACACCAATATGTTATAGTTCAACACACTAACATGGTCTCATACATGTATAATATCAGCGATCTACAGGATAATATCCTAAGAGTCTAAGCCAGCAGAAATGGACAATGTATTTACTCTGAAACAATAACCATCAGCATTTAGATATACATTGCACCATTGGCTTCTACATTTACATCTGCCATCTTGTCTTAGATCCCATCATCCATATACTTAAGAATACAATCAAGACTTGTGCAAGAGTATGCTACCCCAGTAGGCAGCACCTTGACATAAAACTCCCCAGTACAGAAGTTGAACAGTCTCCATATAGTAGAAACATCAGTCATAGAATCATGGTAATTAATTCACAACATACCCCACACACAAACAGTGGGAACCAGGCAAGTCATTGCCTAATCAGGGTTCCTCCCCCTAACCATCTCTCCTATAATCAAAATATAGATATTCCAAGTTAGTTGGAACCACTTTACCTACATGGTACTACACATATATAGAATCACTATACAAATGACTCACTACACATATACCAATACATTGCATACTAACTAAATGCACCCTTTCATATAAGACATACATTTCTTATACAGACAGAAGATATTACAACTCTACCCAAAGGAGTCTGGGTCCCCCTGCCTGCCTCCAGTACACCCCACAGTGCTGTGGTATGCTGGGGTCAGACAGGGTCAGCTACACCCACCACAGAAACCCACCTCCTTACTCCATACTTCACTATACATTTAGTATAAGAAACCCTTACAAAGTTACCCTTTATGGTAAATACACATACAAATATAGCCAAAGTGTAGTAACTTACATCAGCTGGGTGGTCAGTATGTCTTTGGAGGACCCTCCATGGGGAAAAGGGGCTTTCAGCCCTAAAAGCAGAAACAAAAGGGCTCCTGGTCCTTTTCCTCTGAAAGCAAGCCTCCCTCTCCCAGCACACAGGTTGAAGAGCAGCTCCCCAAGGGCCATGTATGCCTGGAGAGTGAGTAAATGACCCATGCTCCTCTAAGTGGGTAAACTCTGTACTAGAGTAGATGAACTCTGACAGATCACATCCGCCCCAACCTTTTGTGAAGCACCCTTGCGAGCTACTTCAGTCATAAGTCACTTCCTCGCCATTAGTTGCAGCATCAATAGATGTGCCTCAGCCATCTGTCCCAACATTGCTGTTATATGATCATCAGTAGTGCCTTGCTGTTTATTGGTGACTACTGATCTAGGCAGGTTGTACGGGTTAGGATTGTGTCCCGCAACCTTCCTGCTTGTTCTCCTTGGGGCCGGTTCTTGCACCTGGCCACCTTCAGGTTCACTGTCACTTTCTTCCTGATCTGGTACCAATTGTTCTTTGGCATTAACTGGTGGAATAGCCGCAGGAACAACAAGATCATCTTCAGCTAGACCCAGGAAAGATCGAAGTTGTTTTACCTTTCTTGGCCTTTCCCACTCAAGGATTTTCTTGGTCAGGCTTGGATCGGTAGCCACACCTTCAGCTGACACTATATGTCCCAGGTATTTCACCTCCTCCTTGAATAGATGGCACTTCTCTGGTTTGACCTTCAGACCATGCTTTCCAAGACACTCCAGTACATTGTTAGCCTCTGCAGAGTCTCCTCAAATGTACTACCAAAGACAATCAGGTCATCAAGGTATATCAGAACATGTTGGTAGTTCACATCACCAAAGATACCGTCCATTAATTGCTGGAATGTTGCTGGGGCATTGCATAAGCCAAATGGCATTCTGTTGAACTCATAGAGTCCACCAGTCCCAGCACTGAAGGCAGTCTTTGGCTTGTCTGCCTCAGCCATTGGCACTTGTAAGTAGCCATGAGCCAGATCCAAGGAACAGAAGTATTTGGCTCCTCGTAGAGCATCAATAGCTTCTTCTATCCTCGGAAGTGGATAGGCATCCTTACGGGTCTTCTGGTTAAGAGATATGAAGTCCACACAGATCAGTAGCTTCCCATCCTTTTTACGGATAACTACTATCTGTGAACCATAAGGGCTTGTCGATTCCCTTATAACTTCCTTTTCTAACCAGCCATGAAGAACACTCTTTACTTCCTCTTGCAGGTGTGGTGGAATTCTATGGTGAGCTAATCTCACTGGAGTGTTGTCCTCCAATGGGATCTCATGTTCAACGATAGTTGCACAACCCGGATCTCCCTCTTCTAAACTAAACACCAAGGAGTGGTCCTTCAAGGTCCGACTCAGTTTAGCTTTCTGTTCCCCTGTAAGGTTCTGGGAAATATTGAAGGGAAGATCTTCTACCCTAGTCTGCAGTCCCTCCTCCTGTGTCTGCCTTGCCCCTTGCATCCTGAGCTTACACTGCTCCTCAATGTCCCTACCAATAACAGTTGCCTCATGGATTTCCCCCAACCGGGCCCTGGCTGGTGTCCAAACAGCTTCCCAGCCATGGTCGACAAGTGAGACATGCAGTGATCCCTGCTCAGACACTGGGCTAAGGCTTTCCTGTATACTCACATTCACAGGAAGGCCAGCAGTGTCACTAGGCTGAACCAGTCCTGTGTAACTGTGCCGCATTTTGCGGGCTGTAGCCTTCACAGTTACTACAGTTCGACCTGGGATCCTCACAGAAAACTTACCTGCAATCTTCAAACGGCTAATGATTCCTGTTGGATTAGTCGTCTTTGCCATAGCCGCCTGGCACAACGGTAAAACTCGTGCCCAAGATTCCCCTTCTGGCAGTGACTGTGTTATCTGTGCAATATATTCCAGTCCCATCTCCTCTTCCAAGAGGGCCGCCAATCTGTTGAGCAGATTACAACCAACGAGAACCGGTACCTTGTCCTCCCTCTTGTCAAGTGTGGTTTCTTCACAAAGAAGCCAACATCTTTGATGTACCTTCCCAATACATACCCAGTAATCTGGAAATATCCAGCACAGGGGACTCCAAGATTGTTGGTTGCCGTTATGGTTAGCCAACTACTTGGATCCACCAGTGCTGTTCCCTTGCCTGCCAGGTGCTGTTTATAGAAGGATTCCGTGACAGTGGATATGTTAGAGCCTGTGTCCAGGAGACATGGGGCAATCATGTCACCCAGCCCTAAACTTCCATATGGGCACTTACCTATCCCAAACTTCACAACCTCTTCAGTAGATGCACCTTCAGAGCCGGAAGAGCCCCCTCCCACTGTCTGGCTCCTGACAGTGGGGGGTTCTAGTTTCTCGCAGACCCAGAGTCCTGACCCTGTTGGGTCAAACTCTTGGTCTTGGGACAGTCCCTTCTCAAGTGACCACGCTCATTGCACTTGTAGCAACTAGGCTCCCACTTTTTCTTGGAGCTCGCAATATTCTTGGGTCCAGCTGGCTTCTCGGACTTAACCGCCAGCTGGTTACACACCCGCTGAGTGATCTGATCAATCAGATGTGCACTCAGCTCTGCCCTCTCCTCTGCGGAGCGCACCACCGTTGAGTCCCTGCCAGACCACTGCAGGGCCTTGTCCCTCAGCTCCAGGTACCCCACATCCTTGTGAGCCTCTAGGTAGCGGAGGAGGTCCCGGCTCAGGTGTTTGTCCTTAACACCTAGAGCCAACCTCTCATTAAGCTCTGCGTCTACCAAGGGCCGGGTTGGGTGTCGGGCCCTAACCTGCTCCTGAAGCTTAAGGAGTCCGTGCGAGAAGTCAATGACGGACTCTGCACTTCCCTACCTGCGGGTGAAGAATTTCTCCTTCAGGGCAGCCACTGTCATGCCATCACCGGCGGAACTAAACAAATCTAACAGGACCTTAAAAACTTCCTCGGCTGTTTTGCACTCAGCCCGGTGCCGCATCTCCCACCGTGGCTGGCCATCAAGCTGCTCCAGTACGGCTGCCACCTTCTGAGCATCAGTTAGCCCCCCACGGGTAGTGAGGTGCGCCCTCATGTCCACCACCCATTCTTCGATCTTGAGTCCAGTTGGACCCGAGGGTGGTCTGGAAAAGACAGGGCGTTTCCTCTCCCTTTGGACATACACAGGGGTCTGCGATGCACCCCCACCCGCGGCCTCTGTCAGCTCCCACGAGAGCCTGTCATTGGTTTCAATGAGCCTCCTACCTGTCTCCCTCTCTTTCTCCAGCTCCACCTCAATGGCCTCCAACCTCCGCTGAAGCTCCTCTACCGACATACTGACCAGCCAGCTGTTCCAAAAATTGCGCGATTAATCTTTTTATACAAATCAAGATTTTTCTCAACTGTATCACCCACAGTTACCTCGCAACGACCCAGTTGTAACCCACTTAATTAACCACCCTTTGTTGTTAATCACCTAATTAGTATGTTTGGAGCAGACAGAAGGAAACCCAAAGTCACTTGTTTACATCATAATTGGTGTCAATCAAACATTTGCAAACAAAACATTGGCAGATACAGATTAAGAGTAACAGTAGAGATGCGTTGTTCGTCGATGTCTTCTTAACACGAGAGCTGTCTCAGTCCGCTTCCGGCACCGCCTTGTACCAACTTGTCTCCACCACTTCTAACTCCATCCTGTCCTGCCTCATCTGCGCATGGGGTTTATACCTCCATCTGCTTTACCAAGCCATAGTCAAAACCATGCAACCTCATCCCACCGCTGCCACCAAAATGTGACGGACCAACTAAGTGGTAGCGTGAAGTTAGTCGCACATTATAAAAAAAAGAAAAGGTTGCAGAATGAGGTTGTGATAATAATGACTATTTATTCATGGCAAGGGAAGGATGAGTATGCGGTAACAAAACCAAGAATAAAAATAAACCTGAAAAATACAAGACAAAAATAATGTCTTAGAGACTATTGGCAAGTCCATTTTCAGTACACAATAATATAAAATTATTGTCATGAGGACATGCACAAGTCTACCTACACATACAATACATAAATTGTATAATGGACCTGTGCAAGTCTATTTCACACTTTAATACAAAAATACTACATGGGACTTATGCAAGTCTATGTCAAGCATGAATACCCAAGTATGGCATCATGGAGCCGTGCAAGTCTACACCAATATGTTATAGTTCAACACACTACCATGGTCTCATACATGTATAATATTAGCGATCTACAGGATAATATCCTAAGACCTATGCAAGTCTAAGCCAGCAGAAATGAACAATGTATTTACTCTGAAACAATAACCATCAGCATTTAGAACAGAAAGAGAAAAGAAAATCCATCAGAGGTGTCCAAGAGTGGGCATATTTGTCAAATCCAAGTTCATAATGCCATGAATACACCAAATAACATCTGAATTTCCAAAATTTTCTTGGGTTCACAGAGTACTTTCATTGAAGTGCTACATGTGACGCTTCGTTCGAATATTACCTGTGTGATTTTTCATCCTGTGAAGAACCCTGCCTAAATTCCCGATTGCTCCTTCTCCCTCTTTTATATGGGGGTGAGGGGAGGGGCCAGGCCCCCTGCCCTCCTGGATCTGCCACTACACATGCCCCGTGGTAAGCTCCAGACATCCTTGCACACTCTTTGGTAACTGTAAAACAACCTCCCATACCCCATAGTTACCTCATAGATTGCCTCAAACACACCTTAGTAACCATAACACATCCCAATATAACACTTAGTAACCCTCCTAAGTAACCAAAACACAGCCTCATATATAACTCATAGTAATTCTCAGGCAGCCTCACTGCAGCCTTGAATACCCCTTAGTAACTATAATGCAGCTTCATCTATCCTCATTGTATCAGACAGCCTCATATAACCCTTAGTAACCATAACACATCCTGATATAACCTTAGCAATGCCTCATATGTACCCCTAGTAATTCTCAGGCAGCATCACAGGCAGCCTTACATACACCTTAGTCACCTTAACACTGGCTCATATAACACCTAGTAACCCTCAGACAGCCTCAAATATGCCCTAGTACCCTAGTAACCAAATCACAGCCTCATTGAACCCTTTGGATATTGTCAGACAACAGTACATCAGGCACATATGATCATTTTTGCTTAAATAGTACATTTCATATTGGTTGCTAGGTACCTACCTTGTGTTGCTAGGCAACTTTAGGCATAGGAAGATGAATGTATCCTTATTCTTTCATGTGAGTCACTTAAGTCACATCCAGAAGTCTATAATAGACATTTCTAGTAGTTGCTAGGGATTTTATTACAAAAATTGCTGTTGCTAAGCAATCATTCACCCTTGCGACCAACACTAATGCACCCTAAAGCCTTTAAAATAAATTATGAAGAGAAATAGGGCTTTTGCAGCAATATAGGTAAATTGCATAGGTTGCTAAGTAAATATATTGGTTGCTAGGCAAAAATAAACCATGGCAACACAGCCACATCAGCATTAAGACCATGATGATTAATCAAAATGGAGAATGGAGGGGTAAATTACTGTAATAATAATTTTTTTGCTGGTTTTTAATGAATTATGTCATAAATGCCCTGTTGCTAGGCAATCGCTTACCTAGCAACACAACAATAATTCCATTGAAAAGCTAGTAGATGATTTAGGTGGGATAGGTGGTCTTCCAGAAGTCCCCTAGGCAACCAAAATGCACTTTTTAGAGCAAAATCTAGTTTTTAGAGGTGGTTGCCATGGAAACCACCATAACAGCCAAACAAGGCTGTACCCTGTCTGGAACTTTTATTTGGGAAGACAGTAAGCCATGTGCATTAAGAAAAAATATAATATCTTAGTCAGAAAACATGATAAGTTCAATGTCACTTTTTGGGTTCATGCATTGCAGTCTACTATACATGGGTGATCAGAATTTTCAGGATGACACTTTTTAGGAAGGATCGAGTGTCACTCCGTCACTTTTTATATATATGCCAATGTACTGGGAACCTTTGAAATTGTTGATGTCTGTCATTTTCTGAAACCCCTGCATCACAACTGTCACTTTTCAAAACTCCTCCATCACAAGCGTAATTTTTTGGCCTTGTATAGGCACACATATATAGGATCTGCTATGTTGGATAGGTTAACTGCAGTCAATTCTGAGTCTGCAGCAACAAAATTAATCGGTAAGTACCTGTTTTAATGCTCAAATTAATTTCCCCTCCGTAGGGAAGTATTATGAAGGTATTCTGCACCTGCGGTTCCCCCTGGAAGCACAAATTATCAGCAGAAAGTTATTTGAGGGTTTTAGTATTTGTCCAGTTAGTAGGATTTGTTTTGATTTTTTCAATAGCTTTGTGGGAATTATAATTTCCTGTCATGTAAGCTACACTCTAACTTTAGGAACATCCCACAATTTATTAGCAGGAGGGGGCATTTGGTCCAGGGGGGCACTTAATTTTCTATTGACAAGTGTGTGGGGCTGGTCCTGTGACTACCTGTACCCTTGGTGATAGGGCTTTTCACCAAAAGTGACCCCTGCTGAGAGGGATTTTCATTAAAAACGACCATTTAATTGGCTTATGGTTCTCTATTGATATGAAGGGTAGCGGGAGTCGATACCTCTGCTGGTTTGACATTTGTGACACCTTTATCATTGAATATTCAAAATGGCTACCAAGCACAGATAGATTTAGCGATGTAGCATAGCTGCCTGTTTAAGTGGCCTGCAGGGCAATTCATAAAAAGTGACAACCCATCTAGAAGTGAATGATGAATTTAGAAACAATCCTTCTAGAAAAATATTTCTGCAATCATTTGCAGAAAATGCACGTCATTTATTATCTTTCAAGTCATAAAGGATATTGATTGAATTAATGATTATTGTGAATGAAATAGTGTGTCCCAAAGGCTGTAATTCTAGCTATTTCCATGAAGTATCAGTATTGATGATTTTCATAATTCTCTGGTCATCTTCCCCTGCTGATATTGTGAGTTTTTTTGAATCGCCCTCCTGGCGCACATAGATTTTAGTACGACTCCATCACTGGCACTTATATAAGACCGGCGCTTATAAATAAAAGACATCCCACTTGGCAAAAAACTTTTTTAAACGTTTTTTTAACCAATTTTTCAACCAAATAACCAATAGGGAAACCAATAAAAACGTTTTTAACGTAAAAAAAACAACGATGACACCTCTCTTATGGATAGTGCTATAGTATAACTCCTTATTCATTAAGTGCCTACATATAGACGATAGTACTTCCAGCCCCTGATAGTACTCACACAGTACTATGTTATGTTCAACTGGACCTATGATAGTGGGATGGGAATACCCCTAATGAAAATTAACTGATGGATGGTCGGATAAAAAGTAATTCACAAAAACAAAATCTATTATATTGGGAAATTGAAGGACAATATCACGATATATATATGTCATTTCTGTGCAGGGCGTTGGAGCTAAAGTTGTAAGCTATGACAACCCCATGGCGATTTAAAGCTGTAGATTCAGGTATTGTCAATGCTGACGACCTAAAGTCGTTAGCATTGACAAGTCCTGGATCTTGTAGGTTTTCAGCGTGGCCTTCTTGATGTGAAATGTGAAAGGGTGACATCGACACTGACACACCATACTAGAAATGTTCATAGAGACCTTGTAGATGAATAATCAAGAGAGAGAGAGAAAATATATAGGGGAGTCTAGGATTAGGGCTAAGCTCAGAATCTGCTCCTCACTGCCCGGTTGCTGGACTAAAGTTCTGTGTTACATAATTCATTCCCCCATTATACATTTACTGATATAACATGGTTATCGAGTTTAGGCACTGATTTCAGGTCCTAAAATGGATAATATGAGTTCTGATACCTGGCTATATAAGAACCCAAAATTGACAGCGGACGCGAAGCGGAGCAGACATACCTTGACAACGAGTTGACACGAAAGTAAATCCTCCATTTTTGAAGCTTATAGACCAAATCAGTATATCCTTTACATGTTATTCTAACTCCCTGTCGGGTAGATGACTTGATATTATGGCTGAATTTAACATAAAAAAATAGTAAACTTTCGAAGCGGGCGACTGGCTGTACGTCTTCTCCATTCTGTCAACAGTACCTGTGGCACCGCCTGTTGTGTACAGAATGGATTAGGCTATAGACTGGCACAGCTCTGTCTCAACGTATCCGTGGTAGTAGGCCTATGAGAATGGGAGTTGCCAGCTTAACCATACGTTAATATGAAACCAAGATGGCAGAGGGCCGTCTTGTCGACTCGCAAAAGAAAACAATGGATTTGATTGGGTTTGATTGAAGCATTCGCCTTCGGCTCATGCTTCTATTACCCCCTGAAGCCAATGAGTGCAAGTCTATTCCTTATATATTACATTCGTATATACTCATCCGCACGTGCATGTTAGAAGTAGCATGAGTAAGCCCCTGCTATATGTCACAGGGTGGTCAATTGCAGGCAAGCATTACCAACACATGCCAAGATCACCCCAACTCAACCACTAGCATAAGTCGTCACTGGCAACTAGGGGTGCTGGTTAAAATAGTTTTGCCCACTGGTTGTTGTAATGCTTATTTGTAGGCAGGTACCTGACATAGTAATCCTCCCTAGAAAATGGGGACCATCGTGCCTAAACGCAAGAGAGGTATTCCCTAGAATGTGCCACTGGCAAGATTGAACACATGGTTAGGTACATACACCTTGAGAAGAAAACCCTTAGAATATTGAATGCCAAGATAGCACAGTGTTTAATAAATACGTGCAAGACACCTGTACATCTAAAGTATCTTACACATGCATGCAGGGGATTTTCATGATTTAACAAATGTAAAGATGCAAATATTACGGCTTGCAAATCAGACCATTATTAAGGTTTTTTCATAGTTGCAATTATTATGTTTATAAACGGCAAGTTAGTGAAACATCGTCACCTTACCATAAGTAGACCCAGAGGTTAATTCAATACATTGGTTTGTTTGCCTCCAGAGTGCCATAAATAGTAACAATCAGTAACTGTAACACATGTAGATTTCTCCTATATATATCCCCCTGTGGAGTGGGTACCTTCATGTGAGGGCATGGAGGAGCAGAATAACTTCATTGGGAGTCCATAAAGGAGGAATTCTCCTTCCATTCTACCAGTGGGCATACCAGATTCGTAAAAGGCGACAAACTCAGGGTTTCTTGTGGCTTAGTGTGATCATGTGGGCAGCTGGTGTCCATATGCGCGGCCCCGGGCCTACATGCTTGTCTTTTGCCACGGGAGTCCCCCTCAATGAACCACGTCTGAGTGATCAAAGGCCGTGGTTTGTCTGGCCCTGCCTATGGGACCAGGCAAATAAAAGAACACTTGCTATCCTTCGAAAAGAGTAGGGGAATGAAGCCCCGGTAGCGGTTTTCCCCCTCACCCCTCCTCATAGATTCGGTCATTCATCTCATAGATTCGGTCATTCATAGATTCGGTCACTGCTGTGTCGGGCAAGCAGCATAAAAATACCTGTCCAAAAAGAAAAGAAAGGACTTAATGTCCGAGAACCCTTAAATGTCCGAGTTCCTGGATGGCCCCCGGACGTGAGTGAGTGAGTGAGTAATAGATGTTTAATGCCATTTCGACAGCTTAGGTCATATTCATGGCGAGAACTACATTACACAATTTCACAGAGGAATGTGTCAGTGCCCGCACATGTGCACCACACACATCCTGAGGGGATAGGAAAGAGGAGAAATAGACCCTTTTAAGTGGGCTACGGAAGCCCGGCCCCCGGACGTAAAACTAAACAAACAAAAAAATCCTATATATAGGCCTCTGTAGGCAAACAAACCAATGCACTTAAGTGACCTTTGGGTAGGGGGACTATGACTCACTTACCTGAAAACTATACGTGTTGTACATATTGGAATTTTATCTCTAGGTCCTATTCTACATGTTAAAAATGACATTCACATATCAATCAGATACACAAATGTATATGGGGCATATCATATAATCATTTAACAATGCCCTTTGTAATACATTCTAATATTTTGAGGAGATTCTAACCATGGTGCATCTACCTAAGCAGATGTTGGCAATGTTTGCCCACAGCTAACCACCCTGTGACGTCACAAGGGCTTAACTGTAACTTACCCTATATAGTTAGGTCACTACTGCATCAAAGGGTGGGTACCGGTGGAAATATTACCAACACATGGACAGCTTGCTACACCATAAGTAGGAATCTCTTAAAATAATCGGTTTTATTGGATAATACATACTTAGATAGATAACTATAAATATAAGATAGGAGACATAGTCAACTTACCTGACATACACTCAAAGGTCAATTCAGTTCACTGGTATCTTTGCCTGCAGAGCCCGACAAATAATAACAATTAACAGTGACTCATGCTACAGCCTCCGCCATGGATTGGACCTTTGGGGTCAAAGTGGAGCCTCCGCTATGGATTGGACATTTAGGGCCAAAGCGGATCCTCTGCCATGGATATGACATTTGGGGTCAATTTAGGCCGAGCCTCCGCCATGGATTTGACATTTGGAGTCAATTTAGGGCCAAATGCCGAGCCTGTGCTAGGGATTGAACCTTTGAGCTCACCGTACCCTGCTGCACCAAAGAAAGACGAACACAACAAAATGAATTGGACTAATGTTCAGGACATACCACATGCATTGTCTTTAACATTTGGACACAGCCATCCCTGACTCAAACTATATATTTCACACACCCATGGTTCCTTTCATTTCTCATAAATTACAAATGACAACCCAAATACAAAAAAAAAAGACATATGGTGATGAAAAGTTTATTCCTCCAATGGAAAAATATACAAAACAGTGACGCTGTGCAATAAGCTCCGGACGCAAAGAATCATATTACCATCGTAACCAAAAGATGAAGGATCACCCTACTACGAGTTGGAGGTTTTACTCACTTTAAACCCTCCGAGTAAAGTAAAAAATAACCCTGGTTTTACCAAACCTTCCATGTACTACCTTATACACTACAACCCCATAAAGTTAGTGTTTTCCTTCTCTTCAGAGATCTATGGTTCTCTGCTAATATGTCAATTTGTGTTAGTTTACATGTCATTATCATACCACATTTAACAGATTTGATGAGATGGGACACAGCAGAGTGAGGACTATTCAATAGCATTTTGTACAACCTGAGGCAACATGTGCCCCCATATCAAGCTAAAATTTGCTGTGACATTTGATATACCATTCAGAGTGGAGGAAATACCATTTTTCCTTTAACATTGTCCAAAAGCTGATAATATGTTACCTATACAATATGTACATTGATGATATCGGGCTCGTCATCACTATAGAATCACTGTTATACCTTACAGGGCTGCATTGTACTTACTGTAAATCCTGGTGTATAGGACAACCCTCGTGTATAGGACGCACCTTGAGGTAGGTTACATCCTATAGGACCTTGGGTCAAAGTGTGGTCACTTTAGTACATGGACCTGAAGGCATCATGCAGCCCATAAAATGTTAACAGGTCAGCTCATTTATATTACACTTCATTCACTTTGTGGTGTAGCTACACTACAGGCATTACATGTCATATAACCAGTCTGTGACAGGAATTGAAGGCTAACCCTACATTTACATGTTCTCACATAGACTTCCCTGAAGTGACACCACTCCTGCATGTATCACTCATGGTGCTAAAGTAGTCTTGGACGCTCATAACTTTGTCCGCTTCTATAACAAACCCATCAACAGAACAGGATGATTTTGTTACAATTAACTCCTCCATTTATCATTCAAGAACAACATTTAAGGTTCGGTCAAATCTAATGCACCCTTTCTTCTTGTCACCCAAATTAGTACATGTGGAGTGTGGTCTAGAAGGGGATAGTGTCTATTCTTCTTCATTATGCTATACAAACAAAGTGAGTCACACTCTCACAGATATCTAACAGTTCTAGCAATCCTATGTGTTTGTCTTAATATTCAAAATGTGTTAAGTGAAAGATATGAGTACCACCTGAGTGTGATGTAACATTATTTGAAGTCACAAATATTTAGGAGCATCCTTCTCGGTCGTTAAGATGCAGCATTACAAAATGAGCGAGTAACTCATCGACACTGTATTACTGTAAATTAATTTGAGCCGCAACTTATACGAGAATTTCTGGTAGTGTATCAACTTTACCATTCAATGCGAACCCACAGGATCACCATCCTGTGAGCCTGAAGGCCGATAATGGATGTGTACCAGTAATCAGTATGTGTGGGATCATAGTCTCTGGGGGACGTTTAAAATCAATTAGTTTGTATAGTCATTAGAGTGAGGTCACATAAAACATGGTACATTGCATAGTGAGGGATGCCTCAAAACATCAGTCATGTAAAGAACACATTCAAGTATACCGTCCAAAATGCCCACAACTTGTATTAACTGTCCGCGTCTATGTAAGTGTGTGTATGGGTGGTTTTATGACATTGTATCATACTTTCATACGTCATATTGACCGTTTTGCCATGTGGTTGCCATGGATACACATATTTATGATACTCAGTTTTAACAAGCATCCTGCTTAGAAACAGCATCAACCGATAACACAGTAGGAGAAAACAGAAAATGTCAACCTATATGCTCAAATTATATAAATTAACAGCGGTTGTATACTCAAAAGATATCCTTTCAACTCGAGTCAAAACCATGAACATGTGATGTACAGGTAGGGTCTGACTTCGCTAATGTCTTACTCATTGTTTCATGTCAATTTTGCAGGACTGGGTCAAATCAGGTACATCAATATACATATGTATGTATATATATATATATATATATATATATATATATATATATATATATATATATATATATATATATATATATATATACACATACACACATATATATTCATATATATCAATAGACAGTCAACAAATAAAGGCTTGTTTTAAAACTAGGCACTTGTATATTTCTAGCTTCCTTCATGCAAATGGGTCTGTCATTCATTTCATGCTCATGAATACAAGTATAGAATCTTTCCAGGATTTATCAAAAAAGAAGCTCATTCTATACGATACAGAGATTTATCTATAACCTACCCAACAACTGCCAAGCACAGCAATAAGTTATCATATCTTAGATGGAGTTTGTCATGAAGCAGGATCTCGCTGCCTTAGGCAATACAGGTAGAGAATTGAGCTGCTTTGGTTATTTAGGAAAAACTTTCGTCTACAAATATAAAACCAAGCCCCTCTGAATAGCTGGGTTTGATACCGGTATTTGTCTCAGGATGAGAAACGGGTGCATTTGATTGAATATGAGTGAGGAGAGTAGGAAGAGTGGAGAAATCTCACAATCACTAGGTTAATTGCATCATGGCTTGGGACAAAACAAAAAAGTCATCTTACATTTATCAACACAACAGACAATATGGACATCAAATTGCCATTCCATGATTACAGAGGAAAATGAATATAAAGACGCATGTTAATTCACCAATCAAATCAACGCAATCACGAAGTCAGCCAGTCAAGCCCCCAAGTTACTTGGGTAATGTGTCAACATTACCATATTAAATTTTCCCTAGCTTATAAATATCACTTCTAAGCCCAAAGTATGACCATTCTAGTCGCTATATTTACAAGGAAATACAACCACACAGAAACCGCCTGGTATTAACACAAAGCTTCCCCATCACAAACAGAATTACACTGATGAGCGCGAAGAGGCACATCAAACCAACGAAATGTTCACACCTATTGATTTTCTATTTACACATATAAATTTTATAATGATTTCAAGAAGCCACAGCCCATTTGTCAGAGGACCCACTGTTCTGTGTTAAAGACAAATGCAACGAATTTTAAATATAGGGGAACCCACTTGCTCGACATTATCACGGTGGATGATTTTAAAATAATAGACGCGAAATTTCTTAGAGAAGGTCTGGTGTTAAATCTTAACATTTTTAGTGCTGTGCAGTATGTTTCTCTCAAAGTAAATCCTCTATGAAGAGCTCACAGAGAAATTTAATTGAGGGATGTTGAAATTTTGAGTCATTTATAAATAGAATTCTGATACCGCTAACGTTTCCTTGTTTTCATACTTCTTCAAGTCCACCTAATCAAAACATCCTTTTTAACTGAGTGCCAGGATTTCACAGCTCATTAGGAGAAGCAGCAGTCTAGGTTTTTATCTTTGACAAGCCCCTGTAGTAACCGTCATGCTCCTGTCTTGTTCATTTTATGGAATGTTTATGAAGTAATGCGGCTTTTGGTGGAAGTTCCATTAATTCCTTGTCACTTAGCCTCGTCTTTAAAGGGTTTCTCAGATTATATATATATTATATATATATATATATATATATATATATATATATATATATATATATATATATACGCGGGAGATTATATATATATATATATATATATATATATATATATATATATATCTGTACATTATCAGTTGTATACATTATCACCTTCTAACACATCTCACACCATTATAGTCCTGGTCAATGTTAGTCGACTATCCATTTTAGCCCATACAGTCAATGTATACAACACATCTTTGAGTTTGTGTACGGGTCTCTTGTTATGTTAGTTGTCCTAAGTGCCGACAGTCTTATCACTTACCAGTCAATGTAACTCACACCCAGAGATTCTAGGCACAGAACTACTTTTTCAAAATACCCTAATGTATTAGGAGCATTATGGAAAATTGTTCAGACACCAAGAGGCCTACAATCTCTGTTTGTAAGTGCTTATATACCAGTAAGTGACAACTGGGGTCAGCTTGGGCTCCTGTTAAATGTTCCCTTTGTTTTGATCATGATGTGTGTTGGAATAACTGTGGCCATATCGGCAACCAGAGTTGAGTCGCTAATGGCTTTAGTCGACCTTGACGACGCTGTAGATCTTGGTGACGAACCAGAAACAGGAGAAGAAGCCGATGGTTCCTGGAGAAAAAAAACAAACAATGATAATGAGTCTAAATACATCTAAATAGTGTAGGGAATTGTATTTACTGTGTATCGAGGTCCGTATGTATTCGAGACTATTACTATGTACTGTATCGTAGTAGGATAGGCGCTCTGCGGGAGCGTCTCCTACCGTAAACTCCCGCGTAGAAGACGTGCTGCGCGTATAAGACGCACCCCAAACTCAGCACATGCATTTTCGCGTATAAGACGCACATTTTAAGGCTGAAATTTGTAAGATCAGTACATTTCTATAGTAAAATTACCCCTCGTATAAGACGCACCCCAAACTTGAAAAAATCCTATAAGACCCCCCAGGCATTTGTTTGGCGTAGAGGACGCGTCTTATACGCGGGAGTTTACGGTATGTCTCTCGTAAGAGGGCACCACTGGTGGCCTCAAGGCGGTGTGACATAGGGGGCGGACCAGAGGGCGCTCAGTGTGGAACCTGTTATGAAGCCATTTCGATGCTATGTGTACTCCTCTCACCCCACCCATCCACCATGTTTGTACTGTCTCCGCCTATTTGTGAACAATTCTGTTCAAAGTGTCAATCTCTAAAGCATAGACCTACGGTATGGGCGTTTGGGGCCAGCTTGAACCACCTCTCGTCAATTCTCGCAATATGCACGAGATATTGCGATACTTGAACTGGTCTTAATACAAGCGTCTTATCAGGGAAATTTTAAACTTCTTAACCTCTTTTCCTATAATAATACACTGTTTTGCAAAGAAATACCGTAATCTCCCGCGTATAAGACGCGTCTTATATGAGGGGTTTTAGTTCTCCTTGGATCCACAAGGGGGACACCAAGACCTTTCTTTTGATATGTTACATGCCATAATGGTCATAATAGGGCATAAGGGGGCCCAGGGGGGGTCCAGGGGGCCCAAGCTACACACAGGTTTTTAAATTTTGAAAATTCACTCAGTAGAACCAAAGTTATGAATTTTTCATTTTTTTGAGAATTTTTCAAAACTCTAGGTGCGTCTTATACGCGCACTGCGTCTTATACGCGGGAGATTACTGTATAACATTTAAATTGAAATCAACATGTCCCCCTTTTGATTCCACATAATTAGAATACGGGATGGTGCAAATTTCTTAAATTTAAGGCAGATTGTAAAATCAATACATCAAGCTTCCCTATACGATGTCATGGCTTTTTGTTGAATATGTATTAGATCGGTAGAAGAGACAGACCGATCTAATACATATTCAACAACACAGAAGCTCTTATCTACATCAAAGGGGCAATAGAATATTTAATCCCTTAATTGACTGTGGATGTGTATTATTATTGTATCACTTGCCCCCCTCACCCTGACCTCTGACCTCATCACTCTCCAGTCTCAATTAGGTAAAGTATATGATGTGCTGAGCAAGTTGTATGTTGGGAGATTGAGGCTGTATCATCAGCCAATCAGTGAGCTGTGCCATAGTACTCCACTCGAGGCTGCCATGCCCTACTGCGGCATTACATGAGGCCGATGAGGAAACCAATGTAGATAATGTGCCTTATTTTATGTGAATAACTTCTTCCCGTAGAGATAGCATTGCGGGACCGATCCACACACCCCCAGTGGTGTAACGTGTGCCGATCCACCACAGCGGCCGATCCACCACTGCAGCCTCGTTCTGGGTGCATGTAAACATTCAAAATGGCGATGGCCGCTCGTGCGGTGAACTACGGTAACGGATTTTGCTAATTTTCAGTTAATTAAAGACTCTAAAAACATAAAATAAATATAGAACTAAACTCCCCTGATGTCCTCGGTGGCCGATCCACCCCTCGGGGGGGGGGGGGGGGGGGAGGAGGCTCCCCCCTCGTGGTGGATCGGCCACCTCGTACACCACGGTCGTTTAGTTCTATCTATTTATATCTGCAGTACTACGGTCACACTCGTGGCATTGTCCTTAAAGGATCAGAGAAGAGTTACGTAGACGTACCTGTGAGTAGGTAGAAGAGACAGACCATGATGATGGTGTACCCAAAGTACAGCAGGGTGGAAATGACGCCCGTAATCTCCAACTTGGCCACAAAGTAGTGGATGCAGTAGATGAAGAAGTAGACGGACGTGAAGCCTGACGTGAGGAAGGCACGCCACCACCAGTGGTAGTCCTGTCATGTATAAAACAAACGTTCTATACACAGGGATCAAAGTTACTCAACATAAGAATCCTTGAAATGCTCAGTCAGGGGTGACAACTCCTTAAACCCATTTTCTCGCAAGCATATTAAACAGAGATGTGATTTTCATTTTGACCAATGTGTAGGAAACGAGATCAGACAATGTTGCAGTGGCTCCATTTGTACTTGATCACCTCAAGATTTCAGTCACTCCCCCCCCCCCCATAAATGCTACAAAACTTTCTCAATGGATCTTGGAAAACCATGGTCATCTTTTTGGCCCAAAAGTGTAGGAAATCCTACAGTATGGGAGAAATCACATCCCTGACAGGGATGTGATTTTTCATTTTGACCAATGTGTAGGATCTTGATCAGACAACACGGCTGTGGTTCATTTGGTGCATCATTACATTGACTCAAAATATCGAAGACACCCCCCCCCCCCCCATAAATGTTAAAAAGTTTTCTCATTGGATCTGTGAAAATAACGTGTTTTTTGACCCTCAAGTGTAGGAAATCCTACAGATGTAGGAGAAATCACATCCCTGCATTACGGGATCGAAATAACCCCGGAGGGTTGTCATGATGCTCCAATAAAGTGGTGGTGAATCTGCGTCGTTGGTGCATCATGACGACCCATGGGCATGATGCACTCCTGCATCAGCGGCCATTACAGGGTTAAAGGTGACTTCAATACTTACCTCAGCACATAGGTGAAAGTAGCAGAGTAGGATCGTGGCCTCGGAGCATGTGATGATGAGGATGACGAACACCAGGAACAGGAAGCCGAACATGTAGTACATCTGGTGGGACCTGGAACCAAAGCAATGTTCACCTTAGTCATCTTTTATCTAACTCTTTGAGGGCTGCTGATGCAGCCATTAATGCAATGTTCACCTTAGTCATCTTTTATCTAACTCTTTGAGGGCCGCTGATGCAGCCGTTAATGCAATGTTCACCTTAGTCATCTTTTATCTAACTCTTTGAGGGCCGCTGATGCTGCCGTTAATGCAATGTTCACCTTAGTCATCTTTTATCTAACTCTTTGAGGGCCGCTGATGCTGCCGTTAATGCAATGTTCACCTTAGTCATCTTTTATCTAACTCTTTGAGGGCCGCTGATGCAGCCATTAATGCAATGTTCACCTTAGTCATCTTTTATCTAACTCTTTGAGGGCCGCTGATGCTGCCATTAATGCAATGTTCACCTTAGTCATCTTTTATCTAACTCTTTGAGGGCCGCTGATGCAGCCATTAATGCAATGTTCACCTTTGTCATCTTTTATCTAACTCTTTGAGGGCCGCTGATGCTGCCATTAATGCAATGTTCACCTTTGTCATCTTTTATCTAACTCTTTGAGGGCCGCTGATGCAGCCATTAATGCAATGTTCACCTTAGTCATCTTTTATCTAACTCTTTGAGGGCCGCTGATGCTGCCATTAATGCAATGTTCACCTTAGTCATCTTTTATCTAACTCTTTGAGGGCCGCTGATGCAGCCGTTAATGCAATGTTCACCTTAGTCATCTTTTATCTAACTCTTTGAGGGCCGCTGATGCTGCCGTTAATGCAATGTTCACCTTTGTCATCTTTTATCTAACTCTTTGAGGGCCGCTGATGCTGCCATTAATGCAATGTTCACCTTTGTCATCTTTTATCTAACTCTTTGAGGGCCGCTGATGCTGCCGTTAATGCAATGTTCACCTTTGTCATCTTTTATCTAACTCTTTGAGGGCCGCTGATGCTGCCGTTAATGCAATGTTCACCTTAGTCATCTTTTATCTAACTCTTTGAGGGCCGCTGATGCTGCCGTTAATGCAATGTTCACCTTTGTCATCTTTTATCTAACTCTTTGAGGGCCGCTGATGCAGCCGTTAATGCTAAAGACCATTGGTTGTCATGATGCACTAACAAAATGCTGGCGAGACTGCTCTCCAGCACTTCATTGGTGTATCATGCCGACCCTCCGGGTGTTTATGTATCGATCCTGTAGGATCGGCATGATGCATGAATGCAGCCCTGGAAAGTAACTCGCCAGGGCTGCATTCATACATTATGACGACCAATGGGAAAGATGCATTAATGCATCATCAGCCTTTACACGGTTTTAAAACCATGATGTGCTAAATGCATTGCCAGCAAAGATATCAACCCTGTAGGGCAATCATGACATTTGTATGAAAGCAGCCAATTTTTCCAAAATTCGGGAAATCGAAAAAAAAAACGGGAATAGTGGCATCCCTGTAGACTAAATGAGTATTTCGTCGTTACCAGATAGAGTTGAGGATGAAGAAGAGCTGGATGAAGATACAGCCGAATGGTAGGATTCCACCCATCACGATACCCGGGATGGGTTTGGTGTAGAAGGTCTGCTCCGGGATCTGACGGGGGATCTGATTGGTGCGCACTGGGTGTTCGATGGCCTGCAGGTGACAAAACAAAAATGTATTTCTTTAATCTTTTGGTAAAGGAAAGGTCTTTTGAAGCCGAAATGTCTGATCAGTACCGCTTGACCTTTTATAACATCTTTTTTGTATAAATCTATTTTCTATGTTTCCAAATACTGTACTGGCCTATATAAGCAACAGGGCGCTCACTGTTTTCAGCATGACTCTTTTCGCGACCCTTATTTAAGTGCTTATTCCAAGACTTACAGTGAGTTATCGAATTTCAATAATTCTGTACCCCTTTGTGCTCATTCAAGACCCGGTGCCTACACAGGCTGATACGGTAGTAATCCCGAAACTCCCATATTAGTTTTTAACTATGTGGCAGCGCCCCCGCCAAAAGAAAAAAAATATTTCTTCCACATTTTGAATTCATAAAAATATAAGCCAATTTAAACTACAAACACTAAGTGTGTGCTGTTGTGTCTCATTTGTTTAGTGAAGCTGAGAATCTAGGCATCTCGGCTCCTGCCCCTGCTCCCCCCCGCAAAAAAAATTATTAGAAGATCTAGAAGCCAGACAGTGCGTCATAGTGACGTATGAGATAGCTCATGACTGATTACTGGTAATTCACAACTGAACAAAGAAAACCTTTGGAGATAAAGAATCAAGAAAACAAATCTGATTTGCTCATTGCCCGACTTATTCCCGAGCTGTGAAATATCAGTGTTCAATTGATATTTAACAATAACATGCTAGAGTGATGTGTCAAACCATGCACATAAGCCACAGCTAGTAGACCATTTCAGAGACCGGAGGCACAGCGAAGGGGTACGGCAAGTGGTTGCCATGCCATTCCCTTAGTTTAATGCTTCTAACAATTCCATGGGAGAAAGAAATCCAATCAAGCATAAAACGACAAATATTTCTTCTTTTTACAATTCTGAAAATCTGTTATTTTTCAACAGAATTTAACTGCTATACTTGATTTCTAAACTGTTATGTTACTCAGCAGGCTCTTATCAGGTGTGTCCTACAGTATTTTTCCAAGTTTTGGTGTGGCTTATATGCGGGGTTTTAAGGTAATTTAGTTATCTACGGTGAGCTGATAAAATGTATCAGAAAGGCCAAGTACTTACATAGATTGACTGATTAAAGGAACGGTCAACATAATTTTTGTGGACTACCTTCAGTAATATGAGGTCAGAAAGTCTCTTTTTATTCAATATAATCACTACCTAGGTTTTTCTACGTTTTGTAACAAAGTTGTTTTAATTCACACCCCACTCCCCCATCACCCGACCACTAGTGGTTGAGGAGGGCCCTTGGCGGAGGGGGCAGGGGAGGGTCTTAGAGCAATCCTCCCTCCAACCCCCGCCTGGATATCTGAAATGGTCTCTAGCCGCAACTTTACACAAAGTTTACAGTATCTAAAATAAAACCGGCATGTAAACGTTAACCATTGTTTAACACGTCACAGCTTCTAAGCTACATTTTACGGTGGATCAGCAGAAATTCCTTTCTTCTATTTCTTTATTCCACATTCTCTAAGAGTTCCACAGTTCTAGCTGGTCATGGTAGATAAGCTATCATACAGTAAGACATACTCACCCTCTTTTTAAAGCCGAAGTAGGCTCCTACGAATGTGAGTGGCACAGAGATACAGAACCAGAGGGCGAGTAGTGCGACCAGTGTACTGAATGGGGTGGCTGCACTCGAACCCTTCGCCCACAACATCAGGTTCAACACAAAGAATATCACAAACACACATCTGGAGGTAAAATGGGACAAAGACAAGATATTAAGTCTTGTTTGCACATGATGTACTCTGGGCTTTTGTGAAGCTCTTCAATTCTTGTGTTCCTAACATTAAACAATAAACACAATCTACTAGACTTCCATCAGAATATCACCATCAACAGATGAAAAATTAAATTTCATTTTTCCCCCCCAATCTACACTTTTTTATCCTATCACATTCAAGAAAATTATATTTTTTTTTTGTCTGCGGGTAATGTATGCAGTTTGGGGAACCTTAACGACAACTTTGCGAGATGAAGAAAATTTTTACATTTTTTTAAAAGGTTTCTGTAGGAAATTGATCCAATTTGATACAAAAGCAGGAAAGGTTGTCCCCCAGAATACAGTATATGAATTCAACCTTTTACTTTATTGCTCTAAAATCAAGCGGTCAAATCGAAGCTATCAGCAGACTGCGTGTGTACCTACCCGGGACACAAGAAGGCAGTGAGGAGTACGTTAGACTTCCACTTTTCACCACCAAACATTTTGTAGATCCTAGCGGAGATGTAACCGGCCGGCGTGCCAAGACACACGTATAGAACCTGAAATACGGACACATTAGAAATAACAATGGAGTTATGTCAATTAAATTTTTTGTCAAATTGTTCTACCATATGAACAAAATCCTTTTACCACATCGATTAAATCTCTGTGCATTATGCACCGTTTCCTTGGGTCGATAGAATTTACCACTTATGGTAAATCTGTCTGCAAGTTTTGGTCAAAACCGGCTTCTACTTTGTTGCCCAAGTCGTCCCTATGCTTATGGCTGGTACTTTATTACAACAAACCAGCATTATTTATTTCATTACAACAAACCGGTATTATTTACTTCATTACAACAAACCGGTATTATTTACTTCATTACAACAAACCTGTATTATTTACTTCATTACAACAAACCGGTATTATTTACTTTATTACAACAAACCGGTATTATTTACTTTATTACAACAGATTAACTAAGAAACCACCACAACTGGCTTGTACCATTTCCTGAAAGTCTACCCCTTTGCTTTTGACTGAGGTCGGCTTATGGGTGGGCTTCTACGGTAGTACAGTTAACTTACCAGTACACAGGTCATGAGAGCACCGCGGTTAGCCGGCGACAGGAAACCAAGGCATGCAAACACTGGAAGAGGGTAGAAAAGCATAGGTTAGATTGAATTAATCAACAACGATTAGATGAGAAAAAAAAAAACACATTTTCTATGAATTTTTAGATTCTATGGACTGACACATCAAAAGTGAGCACAAGAACAGCTTCTTGTAGCACTTGGTCATAAAAAGCTCATTGGTACCGTAATCTCCCGCGTATAAGACGCACCCAAAACTCAGCACATGCATTTTCGCGTATAAGACGCACCTCTTAGGGGTGAATTTTGTAAATTCAGTACATTTCTATAGTAAAATGACCCCTTGTATAAGACGCACCCCCAATTTCAGTTCATCCTATAAGACTGCCCAGCATTTTGTTTGGCGTAGAGGACGCGTCTTATACGCGGGAGTTTACGGTAGTCAAGATACACGAATGCATCATGAATACGTGGTAGCATTGGTTCACTCCTTAGTCGTTGTGATGCCAGGGTAGCCCTTGTGAGCTGACCAGCCAGGGCTGCATTCGCAAAACATGCAGAGACACGGGTTAAATGCATAATGCGGCAATCAGAAGCATCAAATAGCCTCGAGTTGAGTTTGAGTTTGGTATTTTTTATTTTGGCATGAAAAATCATATACATAGGAAGCTTTTCATTAATATGCCAATAAATATGTACAACAATTATATCATACTTTGGCTCTGGGCTATTCCTAAAAGCCTCATTATGAGTAGGGTTCCGGTATTAACCGTCGCTTATAAGATAATTTATGATATATATATGAGTGCAGCTTATATATCGTTGGCTAAGAGCAAAAAGGTTGTGTCGGCATTTTATTTGCTTTAAGTTTTGCAGGAGAGGCAAAAGAAGTGATCCAATTACTATAGCACCAGGATGAGAGAAGACCACTGTAAATCCACTTGTAAAAGCAACACCCCCGACTTTGGAGGGAGCTATGAGGAGCATCTGGCCCTTGAAAATAGTAGTTTTAGTACTGTTCTAGGGTGTGAAAAACCCTCCTATAAGCCGCACCCATTCTTTGGACCAATCCTATAAGCCTAACCTTCATTTGGATTCTGGTATAAGCCGCGGCTTATACGAGAGAATTTACGGTACTACAATGTGCCTGGAGGCACACATATCAGACAGAGCTTCACTAGTTTCATAGTAGGTAGATAAGGGTCAAGAGATGTTGAAACAGACTAAAACTCGATTGCCAAAATGCCAGTTACAGCCTTGTTGCACTGAGACGACGATATGCAAGATTTTACACAATCAAAGGGTTAGAGATTCTAAAACAGCCTTACCGAGCGTGATCATGGTCATGAAGAAGATCTGGACACCGTTACCAAGGAAGACGGAGAGCAGCATGCCCTTACGGGGCGGGCGGAACACGTCACCATGAACCAACTTCCACCCAAACTCCTCCTGGGCATCCTCCTGAGAAACATGAGACATATAAAATTATATCAATACCGCCAAAGCAAAAACTCGTCAACCTTTTAGTGTCGCTGATACATGATTGGCCCTTCAAATTCAATGGCCAATAATGACACATGGCCCTTCAATTTTCACTCCGATATGGCAACCAATCTGAGTAGCAGTGGCCAGAATAAGTATGGCTTTGTGTATCACGATCTCGCACTCATATAAGATAAACACTTATTTACATGATATAACAAGCATTTTTCTGTTCCCAATCCCTGTGTCCCTTATATTTATTTGCGAATGGTGTTTTTTTTTTTTTTTGTATATTCATCCTTCATACTGAATGAATCAGCAATGGATTTGGTGTGCAGAGAACTCACATTATTGTCCTATTTCATCACTTACTATACTTGGCAATATAGATATTCTAAAACCTAAAAAGAAAAAGACCTTGCTCTTTTACAGGCTACTATGATTTCTACTAAAAGTGTTATAATTAGACTTACAGAGTTGTCGATCTGGTTGTAGCGGGCAATGTCCTTGTGCAGCGTCCTCAGCATGATCATGGCCACCATACCAGAGAGGAAGAGCACGATCACCAGCGAGTTCATGATACTGGAACACAACAAGACAAAACATGTTTAACACTCTGCCTCAACACTTGAAGGGCTGGTGACGCAGTAGTGTAACCATCCCCAGTGGGATGAGTGTCTAGGGTCTGCATGCAGGGGTGAAAGTGATGGAGCACAAAACCTTGAAATTCTCAATTACCGCTAGATCCCCCCTCTTTAATGTTTTGTGTAATATACTCTATACCGACTTCGCTGGTTTAATTATCAGCCAATGAAATGACACCAGCTATTCACTGCGGTCCTCTCGGGGGGGGGGGCAGTAGTACCCATCAGATAGCTGTTATCAGTGATAAGAGCTAGGAACCAGCTTCAGCAATGGCGGCGCCCATTGGACAATCCGCTAAGTCGGTATAGGGTTAACCCTGATGTTCACTGGGCGCAGACATTACTGAGGCTGGTCCTTGCAACATAAGTACTGATAACAGCTATCAACCTGGGTTCAAGTTGACCCCTGCAAATTAAGTAGTAAACGAGGGGAATTATTTCACCGGTCCAAAATGTATCCTGGTAGAAGGCTATAGACAAACGGGCACAAGAACTGGTCACCACTATTATGCTGCTTTACATCTTATAGGACTCTTTAGCAAAGCAGCCAAAGCCAAGATCTGAATGTCAGAGATGGTAGTTACATGTGTTGCAAAGTGATTTGAATTCCCAGACATGATTTTGGAATCTGGAGTGTTCTAAGTTTTACTATATATAAAGCATGAGTGGTAGCCTACTGAAAAATGTTTGGGTCCATGCACTATAGCATTGAGACTTTGACCTCTGCAATGAAGTTATACATGTACCTGAACCATTGGATGTTTGTGTGAGGCATCGAATCGAGGATGTAGTCCCAGCGAGACGTCCACTTGATACTGTTGTTCTCGACAAACTTTACGGAGTATGTGTAGTTCATTGTCACCTCATTGGGCATCGTGCCGGGGATACCGAATGGCTCCGTAGAGGAGCATCCACCTCCCGCCTTGTGGTTAATGCTGGTAACATATCAGAGAAGGGCTGCGTTAAGACCAAAATTTGCATCCCCCCTAGGTTATCCTAGGGAATTAAGAAGCATAATCTAACTTATAAAATATTTGAAAGATGGGAGGTCGGATTTTGGCAGAGGTTTTATATGAAAAAAATTATTTGTCTCGAAACTCAATGGTCTTAATCTTGGCCTATTGGGTTTCTTTTCTTTTAAGTTGTTGGGTTGGCTTCTGAGGGAGGTTGCCCCCCCCCCCACACTCCCTTATATAAAACCGGCGCTTTTTTTCCAGTTTACAGTCTGTAGTTTCAATACAACTGTATATTAACTAATATCAACAACTGTACTTTGTCAGCTCTTTTCTTTTCCATCTAAGATACCATGGTATTTGTCTAACAGAATAACTCTCAGACTGATGTAAGATCCATAATAGACCACTAGTAGACCTGAGTACGGAACTCGCCTGTAAGGAACTATGTAAAACCTCGTCCAAACACAAAATAGCATCCAAAACAAAATGTGTAAAAAGGAAACCACCTGTCTTACTCTCCTCTGCTGAAAAGAAAGGTTTCCTGAATCTCAATCTAGAGACCACAGTACAATCAAAGTTTCCCATGTGTGCAGGAAAGACCAAACCCCTCACATGAAAGACACTTGCTGCAAAGGGTCTCAACACAGAGATGTAAGTCGGGTATTGAGAAAATCACTGAAAAGCTATTATCGCAGGGTGGTGTGTGTGTGTGTGTGTGTGTGTGTGTGTGTGTGTGTGTGTGTGTGTGTGTGTGTGTGTGTGTGTGTGTGTGTTAAAGTCTATATATGCAATGTGCATGTATACAATTCATGTCCTTCCTCACAATATATGTATATGGAATTATGAGTTTAGTATACCCCCCTCCCCCACCAACCCTACCCCTAATCTCTTTCAATCTATAATGCTTCAGAATTAAAGGTGGCTGAGGGTGAGTGTGGTGTTCAGACATTGAGTAGATGTATGGTGGTTGGGGTGGTGGGGGTGTGAGTTTCACATGGCACTTCTGAAGGGGTTTCCCCAAATGGCTGTATGGAGGGCAACTGTAGACTAGTCTTGACACTGAGTATTTTAAACCAATCAGAGAGCAGCATTCCCTTCACCTCCCCTAGTAGAGTATGCCCTGAGATCCCCTGTCCAGGCCTTCCCCTGCCCATTGAGTCTCTCTGCTTACACCAGGGGGCCTTCCTGTTCCTCAGTGGAGTCACTGGTTAAAGCAGCCAACACAGGCCTGGGTATGTGTATAGCAGGGGGTTATCATTAGGGCAAGAACACATATTTCTCTTCATTATGATGAGCATGGATATTCACACTGACAGTTGTGAATATGAGAATCAAATCTGGCCCTGAAGACCTTACATATCCCTATTTTGACTCAATCTAAAGATTTTTGAAATCCCTATTTTCAGGGAATTCCCTGACAACTTACATCTCTGTCAACACAACCGACATTCGGCATATGATTCAATTTCTACATTTATGTCCTGAAGCTTTTAAAAGAGCTGCAGATGCAGGAGTGCGCCATGCCCCTTGATCGTCATGACGCACCAATAAAGTGCTGGTGAGACTACTCACCAGCACTTTATTGGTGCTTCATGCCGTACCTCCGGGTAGGGGGGCGGGGGGTGAGCGGAATAGGGCCATCATAAGGGCATGATGCATTAATACATCAGTGGGTCTTAAAAGAGTTAACTTCTGAACTATCAGTCAGGAAAAGAGACAACTGGCTAAATTCAATTTTTTTTATTCATGAGAATTTCTGACCAGTCTTTAAAGCAACAAATTTGTGAGTTTTCTGGACAAAAATCAAGTAACCGGGTGAACAAAATTAAAAAAGATAAAAGGTAAGGTTTTTATCCTCCCACATCTAAGAAGAGAACTGCCATTGGTGTTCCAACAGGAAAAGATCCCTAACAGAGAACCACGGGGCCACTACTCCATTCGCTAAGGACGTTCCAAACACTTGAGACCATAGCATGACACCCGCTAACCTCCTACCTTTTTGGAGTAATCCGTGCTGAGATTATCCTGTTGCTGTAAATATTTTGCCAGACAAAAGCCACCAAACAAGGTTTTATTACTGTATTCGCCTGTATATGCCCCCGGTCTGATCTTGAATAAGCACCGGGGTATAGGGGTTTTGAAATTTTAAAATACGCTAAAATAGTGAAAAAGCACCGGTTTTGAATAAGGGAGTGAGCAGGTAATAGACGTCTAACGCCATTTTGACAGGTATGGTCATATTCAGGGTGAGAACTACTTTACACAATTTCACAGGTGAATGTATCAGTGCCCACGCATATCATGTGCACCACACACATAGAGAGGATAGAAAAGACGAGATTTAGGCCCGTTAAAGTGGGTTAGGGAATGACAGCACATATCCTGATATATCAAGACTACCGTAAAACCCCGGTCATAAGCCGATCTTTTTTTCTTGCTACCGTAATCTCCCGCGTATAAGGCGCACCTAGAGTTTTGGAAAATTCTCAAAAAAATTAAAAATTCATAACTTTGGTTCTACTGAATGAATTTTCAAAATTCAAAAACCTATGTGTAGCTTGGGTCACCCCGGACCCTCCTGATTCCCTTTATTTCCTATTATGACCAAGGGGGCATGTAAGATATCAAAAGAAAGGTCTTGGTGTCCCCCTTGTGGATCCAATGAGAACTAAAAACCCCCGTATAAGACGCGCTTTATACGCGGGAGATTACGGTAAGTCAAAATTGGCTTCTATTTATTTGCTTAAGTCTTCCCCAAAACCGACTTATATCATTCTCCCAAGTCTACCCCGCCTTTTGACTGAGGTGGGCTTATGACCGTGGTTTTACAGCAGAAATTAAAGCCACAAAAATAAAATGAAACTTGTGAATAGGAGAAATGAATTTAAGTACTTTTTACGCACATCATCAGTTCAATGTTATTAGCTTTGTGTTTGTACCTGCGTGGCTGTAGCTTGGCGGAGATGAGGCGGCCCCCTTCCCCTGTGATCTGGCTGCCCCAGTCTGCGGCTGCGGCACTGTGGTACTGAATGGTGATGTCCACGTGGTTAAACACATAGTATGTGTCCTTCTGTGCAAACTCCATCTGAATGTAGACACCCAAATAACCTTATGTTTAGTCATAATAAATTACAGCATGGCATTTATACTTTAACACTTTAGTGCATCATGCCCATTGGTCGTCATGATGCACCAATGAAGTTGGAGCATCATGCCGACCCTATGGTTTGATACATAACTCCCGGAGGGCCGGCACGATGCTGCCAGCAGTCTCACCAGCAGTTCATGAAGACCAATGACCTGATGAGCATGATGCTGCAGTCTTACATCAGTGGCCCTTAAATGACTTTTTCAATCCATTATTGTATGTTTTTCTTTGAATTTAAACCTTTAAATTTTTATCTTAAAAGCTTTTGTATATGCATAAAATCATTGATGATCAAATTGTAACAGTACCATGAAATTTCATCAGTCATTTTGGCCAACATGAGGAAAATGACCTGCGTAAGATGTCAAGAGGCAGGCCACTTTGGTTTCCGTTAAGAAAAAGTATTTGGCAGCACTGAAAAGGTGCTGATACACCCACACCCTTCATGAATGGTGAGAAACCATGGATGATGAATGAAATTGACTACACAATGTGTACTACGTACCCGTGTGACACAGGCGTCCTTCTGTTTTCCCTCCTTGGTGACGTAACAGCCGATGGGGAATCCCGGGTTACAGTACTTCATGTTACCTTCAACCTCATAGCACCACGTCACCGGCATGTTGTCAATGATCCTAACGATAGAAAAGGCGGACATTTAACTATCAAATGATTTTTTTGAATTAATAATTCTACCATTATGTCAGTGCCCCCCCCCCCAAGGCACTTATAAATTTGAGGGGTGAGAAGATCTACATGCCAAAATTGGCTTTTTTCATCAGTTTTTCAGAAAAATCATGGGCCATGGCCTAAAATCACGGGCCATTGGCTCGCGGGCAAGTGTTTGAGTCTACCCCTGCTAAACATGTGTATAATGAAATAATACATTCTCTGCAGTTGAAATTTCAAGGTTTACAACTTTACTGACTCTTCTACTAGTTCTGACTGCACTCACCAGTGGTGCTGGTAGTTTTTAATAATGCCACGTTTGAGGAACTTGAGTTTCTTCATATTGACTTTGTCCTCGGCTTTGTACGTCTTCTGACACAGATTGACGCACGTCATATCCTTCCTAAATGTGATCTGTAACAGGATGGACGTATCGTCAATTTTCGAGAAATCTCTACCAAAAACGATGAATTCCTGGTCTTATATAGAAAATCATAAATGGTTGTTTGGAACTTGAATACATAGACAGAAATAAACGACCATGGCGTATTATTGGGGTCAATCCACCCTGAGTTGGGGGGCTATCTCCCAAACAGCCCCCTGAGGGGTGGATCAACCCCAAGGTATGCCAGGGATTTTAGTTCTGTATTTATTTCATGCTTTTACAACCTTTGAATAAATAAAAATGATTGTTTTAAATGTTTGCCTGCGCCCAGGACGAGGCAGCAGTGGCATACAGCCCAGTGTGGATCGAAACATGTTACGCCACTGGGGGTGTAGCGTACGGCCTTCAATGGTATCTCTATGGGCTGTTGATAATATAGGCATGAAATAAATGTACTTACATTGTATCGGGAGGGGCGGATACGTTCCCCAAACACCACCTGACCAAGGTTTTCCACCGGTGAGTCATCCTCCTCCGCCGTGCAGAAGTCAAAACTGGAACACACAAATTTTATTGGTCAAAGAAATAAAAAACACAAAAATTGAAAGGTCAGTGTCCAGTATCGTCTCCGTCCTGTAAACACCCACATGTTGTAAAGGCCACACCAAAAAAAATAAGTTTGGTCTACGGATCCCCCCCCTCTTCATATTTTCGGAAATACAATTTTTTTTTTTATTCTTTGAAAAAAAATCTTGTTTACTGATTTCGCTCGCTTCACTTTTTACAAGTTTTCTCTTGGTGATGTTTGGCAAAAAGTTTTTTTGAATAATTTTTTTTCGCGCGCTTCACTTTTCCAGCAAGGATTCCATTGGACAGCAAATTTTTATTTTCGAAACCAATATCAGTAGACAAACTTATTCCTGTTATTTTGTTTGAAGCAATACTGACCAATTTTGTGACTGAATTTTGCTATGGTAACATGTGGCGTACTATGCTTCATTCGCCAGCTGGTTCTGTGAGGGCCGAACAGTATACTGACTACTTAAACAATTCAGAAATAAACGTGATTAAAAAAGAAAGAAATACTTTGTTTGTTTCAGGTAATTTTTCACCATTCAAATTTCGATTTTTTTTTCAGTACACAACAGGCACGGCATTCAAAATTGTTATGTGCCCTGTGGATTTTTACTGTCAAGGCACAGAGATCATATTGTCGCCTCAGTGAAACAAGGTTGTATCTGCATATTTAAAGTTTTGCAGGACAGGTAAAAGAAGGGTTGCAATTACCGTACTATCTCTATAGCACAGTTGACACAACCATATTGCATTAGAGCCTGTGGAAACGTATATCAAAGACAGAGCTTCAACACAAGGTAGATAGGGGTCAATGTATCGTAAAACAGAAGAAAACTCAATTTTGCCAAAACGTCAGTTACAACCTTGTTGCACTGAGGTGACTCAAGTTTCAAGTTCAAGTTTTATAGGTTTTTATTTCAGAAAGAGTTACAGCCAATACAGGCTCGCCATTTCGGCGCTCTCCCTGCATATTCTAAAATGATAGCCTATATCAATATCTGTCAAGTTGGCGCAACTTTTTGGTCACCTTCAGGCAGCATCAATATGGTGCTGCTGAGTGTGGGGAAATCCTTGCTGAAGTCGAGTTACATGTTACAGATACATGACTTTTTTTAATTAATCTTATTTACTTGACCAACAAGTTGATAGAGACTGATATATTAGCAAAGGTTCATGAGTAGGAGCAGTCAGGCTGCCGCATCACACTCCGCTCTACGGGCGTCGTGCGATATGGCAGCCTCACTGCGCATGCAATAACTCTCCCACAGACTCCCACGAGTGCTCCTCTGCATTTATTTCATGGTTACATCATAGAATTACATCGTCGGGACACAATTACATCAACTCCGGCCGTGCGTAAGGCTTGTTTACATCGCCATTTTGAAGCTATGACGTCATCAGTGGCTGTGGGTCACATGACCTGGCTGTGCAATACTGTGAAATAAACTGTAATACCTCGCATATGAGACATACGAGGATAGAAGTCATGTGCACCTCATAGGACTACAAAGAGTTACGGGTGCGCCTTATTGGCGAGGATTTTCGACAGTACTAAAGCATTCAAACTTAAGTTTGAGATACACCTTGTAGGATAAGAGGAGGGGAAACCGTCCCTGCGAAGCGACGGCGTCCCGTTCCCGTTTGCTGATGTAAACATGCCGCCCATGCGGTAACGGACATCGCCGGGTCCCAAATAAATTGCAATGATATTGAGAAAAGCAAAAACCATCCAAAGTTTATATATTTGCAGTCATATTAGCAACAATTCCCATTATATGTCTAAGACTTATTATGTCGCTGACAATGCCTAGATAATATGAATGCAGTGTTTTGTCAGTCACAAAAATGGCTTCTCTAAATTCCCATAATTAGCCATTCCAAAGTCAACTTTACACAAAGATATGGCAAACTAAAATTATTTGAGTTTATTGTCTCAATAGACTGGGATTTTATGCATTCAATTCATTTCCAGAGACTCGAAGAGACTCACGTTTTATTTTAGAAATATATCTGTGAACTTAGGCCTACTCCCATTGAAGTAGCATTAGACTAAGCCTCCCGTCCGTGAACGGTTGAGCGATAACGAGGGGTTTGGGAGGGTTCAGAAAATGACCGCTAGGGCGTGGCTGTAATCGGTATCCCCTCCTCTTTTGTAGGATGAGACTAAGCAGGGGCGGATCCAAGTGGGGTCATAGGGGGCACGTGCCCCCCCCTAGACCCCCTGAAAATGGGCCTGGCCATGACTCTTAACTATAGGATATTGGGCCTGGGACCCCGCTTGTGCCCCCCTCCCCCGACCCAATTTTCCTGGCTGTGCCCCCCCTCCCTAGACCACCCCTTCTGGATCCGCCCCTGCAAAGTTGAGGGTACACCTTATACATAATGTAAATTTTGACGTACCTGTGGTATTCATACGGTAAGACGGACTCCACCGAGTCAAGCCTATTTACATACAGCGGGATCTTGGACTGAAAGGGAATCATAGAAAAGATTCATTAATAACAGTTATATACATTAACAAAGCCAGTAACATTTAGTTTATAGATATTCAAAGAACTTGCCAGAGCAGTGTCCAAGAGAATATAAAGATTTCGTCTAGTAAACCAACTACTAAAACTATCTGCCCCTATGCTTTCGTTTCATCAAAAACCATGATCTATCCCAGCAAAGCAGACCCCAGCAAATGTGTCTTCTGCCAAAAGTTGAGGTTTGCATGCCTCCCCCTCTCCCCAATCAATATTTTCAAACGGATGTCAGAAATTGTTTGCTACAAGAGTATGAAGTTAGTGGGCTCTAGTTGGCTCCATGCTCTGGTTGCTATTACCGGTAACCATGTTAAACTGTCCATGACCAGTAGAGTGAGACCCCCACCTTTACTACCCTGTAGTGGTATTCGGTGTAGCCACTATTCTAGCCTACATGACTACAGCTACAAATACATCTACTGCTTCCCACCTACTCTTCCCAACATGCTGTGTTCTATATTTTTTAAACTGTTTTATTTTCACTTGGTTACAAAATAAGTTTAAACTGCTCAACCTCTTATAGTCAGGGTATATACCTTGTATATAGGACACATGAGGGCATGTAGGTAAGGCTCAGGGTGTACCGTGAGCCCTATTCTGACACTATTGTTCTTTTCTATTCTTGCAATTTTCAAGTCTCAAGTCCTGGAGCGGCTTGATTCCACATACACACGAATTTATGGCATCACAAAAGCAATTTGATTTTCACGATAGTAACAAAGTCCAAGGTTTCCAATTGTACATGTATGCTTTTAACTAGAGTATACCTTAACTTACAATTACAACTTAATGCTTCTTTATCATAGAAAGCTGCTACGCACATTCACAAAAGCTTCAGTTCAAACTCAACAAAGCCATTCTAAACTGATATCAATTCATTTATTTATCAACTTTATTTACGGTATTTATTTACCTATTTTTAAGTTAACTTTCTTTGAGCATGACTACTATTTCCAAACCTCTGAATCCCAGACTTGGCCCTATTAAATGTCCAGTTACTGACTGCAGTATCGAGTGTACAAAATTAAAAATGACTGTGGCTCTAATGCATTAGTTTACTTCTTAACGAGCTATTCAAAGCTGATTTAAAGTCCTTGTGTAAGGGGTGTGGTGTGTGTGCACGGTAAATGGGTCAGTAGACAGGGTACTGGGTGGTACAAAGCTGATTTAAAGTCCTTGTGTAAGGGGTGTGGTGTGTGTGCACGGTAAATGGGTCAGTAGACAGGGTACTGGGTGGTACAAAGCTGATTTAAAGTCCTTGTGTAAGGGGTGTGGTGTGTGCATGGTAAATGGGTCAGTAGACAGGGTACTGGGTGGTACAAAGCTGATTTAAAGTCCTTGTGTAAGGGGTGTGGTGTAAGGGTGTGTACGGTAAATGGGTCAGTAGACAGGGTACTGGGTGGTACAAAGCTGATTTAAAGTCCTTGTGTAAGGGGTGTGGTGTGTGTGCACGGTAAATGGGTCAGTAGACAGGGTACTGGGTGGTACAAAGCTGATTTATAGTCCTTGTGTAAGGGGTGTGGTGTGTGTGCACGGTAAATGGGTCAGTAGACAGGGTACTGGGTGATACAAAGCTGATTTAAAGTCCTTGTGTAAGGGGTGTGGTGTAAGGGTGTGCACGGTAAATGGGTCAGTAGACAGGGTACTGGGTGGTACAAAGCTGATTTATAGTCCTTGTGTAAGGGGTGTGGTGTGTGTGCACGGTAAATGGGTCAGTAGACAGGGTACTGGGTGGTACAAAGCTGATTTAAAGTCCTTGTGTAAGGGGTGTGGTGTGTGTGCACGGTAAATGGGTCAGTAGACAGGGTACTGGGTGGTACAAAGCTGATTTAAAGTCCTTGTGTAAGGGGTGTGGTGTGTGCACGGTAAATGGGTCAGTAGACAGGGTACTGGGTGGTACAAAGCTGATTTATAGTCCTTGTGTAAGGGGTGTGGTGTAAGGGTGTGCACGGTAAATGGGTCAGTAGACAGGGTACTGGGTGGTACAAAGCTGATTTAAAGTCCTTGTGTAAGGGGTGTGGTGTAAGGGTGTGCACGGTAAATGGGTCAGTAGACAGGGTACTGGGTGGTACAAAGCTGATTTATAGTCCTTGTGTAAGGGGTGTGGTGTGTGTGCACGGTAAATGGGTCAGTAGACAGGGTACTGGGTGGTACAAAGCTGATTTATAGTCCTTGTGTAAGGGGTGTGGTGTGTGTGCACGGTAAATGGGTCAGTAGACAGGGTACTGGGTGATACAAAGCTGATTTAAAGTCCTTGTGTAAGGGGTGTGGTGTGTGTGCACGGTAAATGGGTCAGTAGACAGGGTACTGGGTGGTACAAAGCTGATTTAAAGTCCTTGTGTAAGGGGTGTGGTGTGTGTGCACGGTAAATGGGTCAGTAGACAGGGTACTGGGTGGTACAAAGCTGATTTAAAGTCCTTGTGTAAGGGGTGTGGTGTAAGGGTGTGCATGGTAAATGGGTCAGTAGACAGGGTACTGGGTGGTACAAAGCTGATTTAAAGTCCTTGTGTAAGGGGTGTGGTGTGTGCACGGTAAATGGGTCAGTAGACAGGGTACTGGGTGGTACAAAGCTGATTTAAAGTCCTTGTGTAAGGGGTGTGGTGTGTGTGCACGGTAAATGGGTCAGTAGACAGGGTACTGGGTGGTACAAAGCTGATTTAAAGTCCTTGTGTAAGGGGTGTGGTGTGTGTGCATGGTAAATGGGTCAGTAGACAGGGTACTGGGTGATACAAAGCTGATTTAAAGTCCTTGTGTAAGGGGTGTGGTGTAAGGGTGTGCACGGTAAATGGGTCAGTAGACAGGGTACTGGGTGGTACACTGAGCTTCTCACCTATTGATACCGATATGACCGTTGATGCACGAGTGCATCATGCCCATTGGTCGTCATGATACACCAATGAAGTGCTGGTGAGTCTGCTCGCCACCACTTTATTTGAGCATCATGCCGACCCTCCAGGAGTGTATCAACCCTGGAGGATGATGCATGAATGCAGCCCTGGCAAGTCACTCACCAGGGCTGCATTCATGCATCATGCTTACCAATGGGCACGATGCATAAATGCATTAGCGGCCCTTCCCCCTTCCTGAGGACTTTTTATTGGTCCTGATGAGTGCATGATAAATTTGAAATATAGAATAACATTGTGCAATGCAGGTAACCCGAAAAGGCATCTTCTCTCTTCTTTTAGGCCCCTTTTGAAGCAACAAGATGAAAAGGAGATCTAATGCACTAAATGATGGAGCTAAATGTTTGTGAGGCCGACGTGAGGTTTGCTGACCTGCTTGGGCGTGCGAGGGTCAAATGGCGGCAAATTCATCGATTTTTTGCACCACTTCTGTCCAAAAGTGCGGGAATGATGATCTCATTCACACCTCCTATGGGATTAAGCATTGCACAGAAAAGCGTCTCACTGTTAGTAGTGTCTTAAAATGTGCTTTTTCATCTTGGCTCTTATAACCCCTTCCGGGTTAATAATCAGTTCGAATGAGAGAGGTGAAACTGAAAGGAAAGTTGTGTAACTGGCCAGGTCGTTTTTAAACCTCCTCCGACATCACAAGGTCATGGATGTAGCCCAGGCGAATAACTCACCAGAGCAGAATTTAGGCATCATGCCATCCTTGAAGGGATTAGGTTCATGGGGAATTTTAGTCTACGTCATTTATAAATAAAGTCACCTTTCATCCAGCAGCTAAGGTAGGACTATTGACGTTAACTAGGGTAGGACATTATTACCATAGTACCTTGCGTATATGCCGCCTTATATAGGCTTTTTTCTTCTTTAAAGTAAGGGTGAGACTTACAGGGGGGTTAGTATTACATTAGATTGGTATGGAACTGCTAAAACTCAAGCCTGAGGTGCGCATCATAGGTTTGGTATCAACCCGTGATGCACCTTATACACGAGGTGTCCCTTATACGCGAGGTACTATAGTATTGAAAAAATCCACTCAACTGACCCTTCCTGGCTGGAAAACATAAAATGGAAACAAGGCTGTTAGCTACTTGGTCAAGTACAGTGGACACAAAATACATGGACTCAATAAAAATAGTCAGACCTGGCTTTACTGGTCACCTCTTGATAGAAACCATGGTTACTATCCTTTATCGTAAAATCTCGCATGTAAGCCGCAGCTTACACGAAAACCCAGACGCTTTATATTGCTGCCTGTAGGATTGCATAAATCAAGGAGTGTGACTAATAGGCCCGGGTGGCCCATAGGAATTGATGATGAAAATGTAAGGAAGCTTTTCCAAGACATGTTACATACCATTGGAAAGGAAAAATCATAAGGAAAATTAATTAACATATTACTTTTGTAGAAATTTATTTAGGAGAGCATTTTTTCTCTCAAAAAAAGTAATGCATTTTTCTTAGGCACGCAGATTATTGTGTGGGTCCGTAGATCTATCTAGCTATGGGCCCGGGTGGCCCAAGGCCCAAAAAGTTAATGTCTACCCCTGACTATGGTGTGCCTTGATATACGATTGGCCAAAGTTGGGGGGGGGGGCTAGACAAGCTCAAAATCCAAGTCCTACCTGCACCTTATAGCATCTGCTTCAACTCGTTGTGCGTCTTACATGCAGGATGCACCTTATAAGCGAGGTTCTACGGTACCATAAATCCCCTTGTATAAGGCGACCAGCTTATAGGTCCACCTGTGTTCAGGGTGTGGCTTATACAAGGCTTTTTTTTACACTATAGCAGTATTGCCAAAACGCAGGCCAAAGTGGCCTGTGTCCTTGCATCTTATGCAGGCAATATCCCTCTCATGCAGGCCAAATGACTTGACAATTTATGGCAGCAGGTATAAAATTCAGCGTAATTGTATTTGTACACAACTTTGCTTCTCATTGACCAATTTGAACAAGTGTTCAAACAACAGATATCGCTGGTAACTCGGAAAGCGGAAGACTCGCCATTTTGACACTATAGTGAGAGCAAGGTACATACCAATGAATATATAGAGCTGTAGCGGTTGTTAACATTAAGAAATATCCCAAACAAAGAAACGTATTTCATACGTATTGCACGTCCGCCATTTTGGATTTTGCCGTCAATCAGTGGGCTATGTCGTCCTACCGCGGCAAATGTTCTCAAATAATTTCAAATCATATTTATTATGCCTGTTTTTGCATGGATTCATCTTCTTCTCCCTACACTCTAATATATTATCAAATTTAGTTCAATAACCGCCATGTTTGTATCAAAGTGAGACGCAATCAGAATGTTATAAATGTTGAGCCGCAGAGATGTCAGTTGGGTGTTGGTCCAACCTCTGAACGCTTTAAAAGTGGAAGGATTTCTCAACATATGACTACTGCAAACTAAAGTCTAAATTTGAGGGGCCCCTGAACCTCTGAAAATAAATGAACCTCTGAGGGTCTGACATCTCTGCAAACAGGTGCATGTCACCGTGTGGACACTTTCACCTTGTCACACAATGTTTCCAATATCAACACCTGGCACAGGGTTCCCACCATTTATGGGTCATGGTTTAAACTGACTTTTACCTGACATTAGTTAGCTTTTACCCGACCAAATATTGGAAAATTTACAGGGTTCACAAAAAAATGCATCGCCTCCAAAGCGAGGATGTTAGAGAACTTTTGCAAATTCGCAATGAAATCTTAACAATCACCCCCATTAAAATGGTCAAAATACCATTTTTAACTGACTTTTCCCCCAAATATCTTTTTAACTGACCTTTAAAGGAAAATGGGTTTAACTGACTTTTTACTGACCAGTGGGAACCCTGCTGGCCACATTATCTACTCGGTAATTGATTGTTGTTAGGTTGAGCCCTGACAACTCATCTAGACTGATATTATGGTAACCCAGGACTGAAAGTGAAAGTCACCGAGACCAAAAGTCCCTGAAATACTCCATAAGAAACCATCTACCGTAAACTCCCGTGTATAAGACGCGCTGCGCGTATAAGACGCACCCTAAACTTAGCACATGCATTTTCGCGTATAAGACGCACATTTTAATGCTGATATTTGTAAGATTAGTACATTTCTATAGAAAAAATACCCCTCGTATAAGACGCACCCCCAACTTGAGAGAAAGCTATAAGACTCCCCAGCATTTTGTTTGGCATAGAGGACGCGTCTTATACACGGGAGTTTATGGTAAATATTGATTTTGGATATAAAAGTATATAGCTTTGGGACTTGAAAATCCCTGAAATCAGGGAAATCCCTGAAGATTAAACCTTCAACTTTTTAAGCAATGCTTGGACCGAAAAATAATGAAACGATCTGTCCTACGGTACCATTTTTTTCTGTATATTACACAATTTATCTCTTCATCTGCAAAATTATTTCATTGGGCTGTAGTATTTCCGATTCTAAATCACGGCAATATAAACCTCAGTTGAATTTCAATGTGGTTTAAGCTTTTAGTCGTGTTAGTGCATGATTTGGAAGCATGTTTTCATGAAGTGCCAAGTTAAGACAGGCCCAGACAGGCTTGTGCCTTGGGTGAGTTTAATACTGTGACTTCTAATCTCTACTTATGTAATACTATTGTAATCTACCGCTATTCAAAACCAGGGTTCTCCCCACACTGCAATGACACCGGTGGGCCGCCGGTGTCATTTTTACTACCCCCGGTGTCAAATAACCCCAGAATCGCCGCCGGTGTCATTTTAGCTCTCTGTAGATGTTTAAATTTTGAAAATCCATCAAATAAAACCAAAGTTATGCCCCTTTTAGCACTTTTCCTGGGTCAAAACATGTAATTTCTTGTGAAAAAGATGGAAAAATCTCCTAATATGAATATCTTAACCACCATATATCACTATAATGGGCATCAAACCGCTAATTATTTTATCGAAAGTTTGCATAATGACTAGCACATCGTCTTGCTCGGGGTTTACGGTGTGATTTTTGAATCTGCGGAGAACCCTGTTCAAAACTACCAGTATTAACATAAATCAATTTGGCAACTTTTGTACTTGTTTCTTTGGATTCATAACAGGAAAAAGGAATCAAGAGTTAATCCAAAGCGGTCGGCATGATGCATGAATGCATCCCTGGGGTTTACTTACCACGCATCATGCATCATTTTGAGTGAGTGAGTAATAGATGTTTAACGCCATTTCGACAACTAAGGTCATATTCATGGCAAGAACTACATTACACAATTCATAGAGGAATGTGTCAGTACCCGCGCATATGTGCACCACACACATCATGAGGGGATAGCAAAGAGAAGATATAGACCCTTTTAAGTGGGCTAGGGAAGCCCGATGCATCATTTTATGGGTGAATTGGAAAATACCCGATCAATTTTAATTATGAAGGCTGTGGTGAGCCTATGGGCACTACTTGCATGCCTGGGCACTTGCCAGCTTGTCAAATTTCTAATGGTCAAAGAATTTTTCAAACTTATTTGAAGATACTGTTGGGCCTTTTAATTTCCTACTCTGTTTTATAACTTTCAGGAGTTTAAAGTTTTTATACACACATAAAACAATTTACGTAGATGTTTACCAATGCCCGCTCAGTATCTTAATATGTCAATATTCAATTGGCCTGCAAGGTTTTTGGCAAAACTGTGTTTCAAAATGTACGAGCAGAAAGCGCCGGTGAAGTGGCAGTGAAGAGCAGACCCCACACCTTAAAGAAAATACCGTAATACCTTGCGTATAAGGCGCGTCTTATAGGTGAGGATGGACCCCTGGTGCGCCTTATAGAAGCAGCAAAAGTTGGGGGAGGTTTTTCTCTAAAATAGTTAACATATTTCCCCATCTCTATGCAGTGGTGAAAGGGGATGGGGAACAGTCCAAGGTGGCCATAGGTCTTTGAATTTTTAAAATCCATTGATTAGAACAAAAGTTATGTCACTTTTAATATTTTCTATCCCATTCCTAAAGTCTGGGTGCGCCTTATTCGCGGTGTGCACCTTATTCGCAAATTATAACGGTAATATAGTTCACTAACATACTGACCCACTTAGGGAGTAATCATTTTTTAACAAAAGGATGGGTTGGTCGGTGGGTTTATTCCCCCCACCTCTCAACGGGGAAATTTGTTTCACCACACCCCCCCGCCAATAGGGGATGAAAATCACGTGCAACCGTGCCTTTTAACCTATAGTAACAAGCAGGATTTTTCACTGAAAATATTTTGCCCCCCCCCCCCGGAGAGGGGTTGAAAAAATGTTGCCCTCTCCTCAACTCACCAGCCTACCCTGTTGTTGAAAAAGGATCACTTTCTTAGGGAGTGTCCATCATTTATCACATGGGGGCCCCCTCGAAGGCATTCAAATTTATTTGTTTGTTTGTTTAGTTTTACGTCCGGGGGCCATCGAGGAACACAGACATTCAAGGGTTCTCGGACATTAAGTCCTTTCTTTTCTTTTTGGACAGGTATTTATATGCTGCTTGCCCGACACAGCAGTGACCGAATCTATGAATGACAGAATCTATGAGATGAATGACCCAATCTATGAGGAGGGTTGAGGGGGAAAACTGCTACCGGGGCTTCATTCCCCTACTCTTTTCGAAGGATAGCAAGTGTTCTTTTATTTGCCTGGTCCCATAGGCAGGGCCAGACAAACCACGGCCTTTGATCACTCAGACATGGTTCACTGAGGGGGAATCCCATGGCAAAAGACAAGCATGTAGATCCTGGCCCACGCATATGGACACCAGCTGCCAACATGCTCACCCCAAGCCACAAGAAACCCCAGCTTTGTCGCCTTTTACGAATCTGGTTGGTTGGTTTGTTTGTTTGTTTAGTTTTACGTCCGGGGGGCCATCGAGGAACTCAGACATGGTATGCCCACTGTCAGTATGGAAGGAGATTTCTCCTTGTGGACTCCCAATGAAGTTATTCTGCTCCTCCATGCCCTCACATGAACGTCCCCACTCCACAGGGGGAGTTTGTTTGTGCACCCCCAGCGCGGAAGGCGTGTAGTTTTGGTGCCCCTCTTTGATCTTGTAGTGTAGTGTTCTACCCCTTCGATTCTAATCGAATCCTTCGATAGAAAACGAAGAACAACTAATTAGGTTCCAGTTAAAACTTTATTGTCAACAATGCACTAGGCACCAGCCGTTCTCGATGACAGTTACAGGCAGTAGTGTGTTCAACCACTAATAACTCAACACTAGTCCACTAGTGCCTGGTAAAAGCAATCAACATATACCTCCTCTGTGCAGAAGCACAGAAGAGTATCTAACACATGGTAGTTGGGCAGCCAATCGCCATCTTGTAGGATGGTCTGACCCTGAGGAAGGTCATAAAACGGCCTTATATACACCAGAGTCAAGGCCCACGTGACCCTAAGGTGACGTGGCACTGGACTCCAGCGCCCCCAGGCGTGGGGTAAGAGAGGTGTTCTAGATGTCGCCAATGGGTAGCCCCGACATATATCGAAGCTCTCCGAAGACGACTCGCGACCACCACAGTAGCATACAGGCTCTTTTTGCTAAAAATTGGATAAATCAGGAAAGGCTCTGAAATTTTTAAGTCCCCCCCCCCTTCAAACCCACCACCACCATCCCCCCTGTTGATAAATAATGACCACTCCCTTATCATCAAGTCACACCCCCGCCCTAGACAGAGACTCTGTCCCAGTGGCCTCAAATCCCCAAAGGGGGTCGTCATACTATGACTACCACGCCCCTCCCCCATTCCAACCACTTTTGCTTTAGGTGATAGCTCATGCATGGTCTATCACATGTAGCTATTCGCATCGGGACACGTAGTAGTGTGCCCCTACGTTGGTGCCAAGAATATCGTGTGTGTTGCCATGTCGGATTTTACAGTAGGTATCCCAAGTGATTTTAAGATATTGGGGTGATATATATGAAAATGGTTTGGGTGGATAGAACTTAGGCCACACCAAAAAATAAGTTGGTCTACGAATTTCCCTCTCCATATTTTTGGAAATACAATTTTTTTTTCTTTGAAAAAAAATCTCGTCTACGGATTTCGCTTGCTTCACTTTCTATAAGTTTTTTCTTTGTGATGTTTGGTAAAAAAAAATTTTTAAATAAAATTTTTTTGCTCGCCTCACTTTTCCAGCAAGGAATCCATTGGACGTAAAAAAATCCGTAGACCAACTTATTTTTTTGGTGTGGCCTTAGTAAAAGAAGTATAAAAAGCTGTATTTCATCACAATCGGTACAGCGGTTCAGGTTTTTGCAGCCATTTGAAGGTGAAAAACAGTGGTCATTTCAGACATCACTTTTCAGAAATGTCTATGGGAATTTAACATTGAGCTTGTAGAGATGGCCTCACTCATCAGTCTTGCGCACCCTACCAATGCACTGTCACTGTGCAGCTTTCTCATAGTGTGCATTAGATTCAGCTTGAAATAAGCTTTCTAATGGTACCAAACATGCATATATAGAATGGAAATGAAGACCTCAAAATTTAACTACAAAAGATCTCAAAATTTCTGACTTTTAATAATTGCTCTCTTCTGTGATACCTATTTACAGACAGGCCCTTGTCGCTGCGTCGTTTTTTATCCAGTGCATTCTACTCTCTCACCCTGTGTCAGTCGTATTTTAAAAGTGGCGCGTTTATGAACCCCCTGTGTCACCGTGTCATGTGTGTAGAATTTTACCCATATATAGGCACAGTAGTGGGTCACCCTGTTTAATTTGTAAAACTCATCAACATAAGCTTAAGTTTTGTATGTATCTCGCCAGTCGCTAAATCAGTATTGTAGAATTGACATCATCATGAAGGTGGGGGGGGGGGGAGGGAGGGAGGGAGGGAATGGCCAAAAAACCTAAACTATTCTATGATATGGATGGACTCAGGAGGTTTCAGTTTCACCCATTTTCTGTACCGAATTTTGTAAGAAATTGATTAACAAACGGCGCTTATTAGACTAGTGAACGAAATAAAGTGACAGACACTGTAGATAACCAAGTAGTAGTCTACTTACTAAAGAAATAACTGGCCACACCTACCTGCCAAAACTTGGGACCCAACCACCCCCCCGGGTGTCAACAACTTGATCGGCGCCCAAATCACATACTAAGGGAGTAGTCATTATTAATCACCGGTGGAGGGGGGGGTTGAGGGGGGCATAAAAAATTCAGACCCCTCCCGAGAGGGAGGCTAAAAACATTTGGACCCCTCTTGAGGGGGGGGGGCTACAAGAATTTACCCTCTTTTTAGCAAAAAAGCCCACGCGCTACAATTCTCCCTGTCGGTAATGGCTACTGTTTATAGAGGTCGCCACCTCCAATACACAAGAAAATGCCAGGATGTTGCTGCAAACACTGGTCTCAGTGCTGTTTGCTCTGCTCTATGAAGTAGGCACTGAAATACCTCCAGTGTGTGGGTCTGCTGCAGTAGAGGTGTGAAACTGTGATAAAGCTAAAACTGGGTTGTGTTAAACTCTTCTTTCTTTGCAAGCTTATTCTGAAGCTATTTACTGGAGGATCTTTACAAACAAGGGCTCATTTTAACAGGCTTAGCTAGACCTTTAAAATGAATATTTTTTGTACAACATTGAATGTAGGGAATTTTGCCTTTGACCCAATTGAAGTTCAACCAAAAGTTTAGAACCATTTTATGATGAGAAGATCATTGAGCACCTAAAAATAAATGGTTCCCACCTGTTCTATGGGTAAAAATCATCTAGAAAATGTCTAGCTTTTCTTTTTCTAAGGGGCTGCAGTATGTTTGACAGACCCTGCAAACTTTTTGGGTGAGATTATCTCTGGACACTTGTCCCAACCTCCCCCATGTTGGGCCCTTACCTATCAATTAAAATCTTATTGTATGCATTTTATATGGTGAGAAATCGATAGCTGTGATAAAAATAAGTGGTTTTGCTTTTTAAATGAAGTTTTTATGACAATTTAAATGGAAGTTATGATCATTCAAACATCCTGAGTCAAAGACCCTATTCTGCTGTGGTTCTGTCAGAGCGCGCAGTTGAAGGGTAAAGATGACATAAAAAAATTGCTTTACATTGTTTGATTATGATAATATGTATCATTATTTACATTCTTGGGGTATATCTTGCTTATCTGAAAAGAAAATTGCCCAAAATAATCATTTTAGTGATCTAGTCTACCTTGGATTCATCTTGCTTGATCACAAAATTGGATCCAAATTAAACTCTTAACTATGGCAGAATTCTGGGTCTGATTTGGTACCTTTGACTGGTCATAATTCCACTTTAAATTGACATAGAGACTTAATTTAAAAAGCAAATCCACTTCTTTTCTCAAGATCTATCCATTGCTCATTAGATAAGTTTAATGGGATAAAGTCTTGAAAACCTAGGTAAGTGCCTATATGAAGCATAGTGAGGAACCTACACTGGCCTCCTGCTCCAACTTTAACACCCCATAGCAAGCAAAGTATCCATCAAAATGGGTTTAAATTAACACATGTTAAACTTGTATATGTGTTCTCAAACATATGTGGGCAGCAAAGCCCTATCTTTGGCATATTTGAAGAAATCAAACATTTAAACAATCTTGCCATAGGCGGCAATGGTGAACATGCCCCTACTCGCCTGTGGTACTGCTGCTTTGCTCACAGACTAGTAAGAAGGTGCAGGGGCCCAGCGTAGCTCACGGGAATCACTATCCGACAGGGAGAATAGTGTCACTATAGAACAAAGAGCCTCTGGTGGTTCTCTCTAAGTTCTCTGGTGCGGGGGGGGGGGCAAAAAATTTCGACTGTCGCTGAGGGGAGCGTAAAAAATTTCCGCGCGTCCACTCGAAAACCCACCACACCCCCCCTGTTGATAAAAAATGACCATTCCCTAAAACTAGAGAGTACTCGCCAGGTGGCATGACCAACACTCTGCCTGCTGAGGCAGCCATTCCTGCCCGAATTTTCTATATGGGTAATGTCAACTTTGCCCCCACCCTGGAGGAGAACCAACAAAGATATTTATATGATTCCAAATGCTATGATGGCCTACTACACCTCTAGTTTTAGTATTAGGCTATAACTTTAGTAAAAATAAATGTTGTTGGTTCTGTTAGCTTCTGTAACAAATATTTATTTAGGAAAATTGATCTATGAGTTGTACAAGTTTCCAAGACCACCCTGCTCTAAATAATCAGTTGATATCATCCAAAATCCCCTCAAAATGTAGGACTAAATGTTGGTCACAATGTCATTACATTGAATCATGTCTAGCTTTGTCTAGAAAGGACAATAACTATGTATTTCTGCAATAAGTGCATGGCTGTTCTAGTCACTCTTACAGTTACAGTGTGGTCTGACACAATTGACAAAATCAACCAATTGTTTTCCATCATGATCAGCAAAAAGTTATGTGACAGAAGTAAAATACTATGTCAGTGAGATAGAGATATGTTTCCTCTTCAATCTGATACTAATTTGAAGTAAATCTGACCAGTACTGGCAGTAGAACCCTCAGATTCAATGTTTTAGTTTTACCAACACCTGTCCAGCACTGTGACAGATAAGGGGAGTGGGCAGCCAGATTCGGCTGAATTCGCTATCTACGGCGTAGGGACAGTATCACTAGGGTTGTAGGCTTTCAAATTCTATATAGAGGGTTATTATCATAGTTTGTCTGCTTCCCAGATGTCTCTGCTTACGAGCCTAATCATGTCTGCTTCCGAGGTTAACCTGCTTCCGAGATGTCCAGTATTCCAAGTGACAGACAAGTCGGGCGCATTCAAAGCATTGCAATACAAGATATGATAATAGAGCATTACAGACAGCAAGTCAACACACTAGAATATCCTTCTATTCACCATTTTGTTTGAATGTTAGTGTCAACAATTAACTTTCAAAACTTACCTTGCATGTCTTGTCGGCGGGGGAACCCGAGGAAGGCTCGCAGTAGTTGACAGGCGCAAGACCGGGCAAGTAGAAACAGTGGCAAACTGGTAAAATTACTAGGAGTAAAGATCCTAGAGTCCTTGCTAAACTCCTATTAGACGCCATAGTGTCAGATAAAAATGATTACCAGTTGGCAAATGCCTCAGTGGAGTAGATACTGAGAATTTAAGTGAATTCCGTAGACAAAACTTCTACAGATCTACAAAATGGCTCCTTCTACACGTCAGCAAGGTGGATCATGGGATCGAGGTTTGAGCACTCTCCAGGCGGATGTTTGGTGGAGCGTGCCACGTCGGCGATTACAGAGAATCGGTTTGAAGCGCGGGACGGACGCTCGTCGAGCGTTGGCGCGGCGTTGTCATCTACGATTTAGCATTGGCTTGAATGGTGAAAATAAGGACAACATCTGCTGAAGACTGCAGAACCTTTAAGGAGCCTAGACTTGTCCCAGACCAAGTCCAGACACAGATCCCACTTTTATTTTGCAAAGGTAGTGGTCATTGGAGTGGTCATTTATCAAAAGGTTGGGGGGGGGGGGTAAAAACTTCCCCCCGGGGGGGGGCACTCCCTATGTGGCCTATAGTAACCATGTGCGTACAAAAACTAGAGGGAAAGGGGTACCTTTTTCATCCTGGGGCAGGATCCCGCCGGATCCTTCATTAGGGGGGTGTTTTTGGCCATTTTAGGCCAAAAGGGGTATAGTTTTTGGCCTGGATTATTGACAAAGTTTTCTCTGAAAAAGGGTATGCTTTTGAGGCTGTATGAGAGTGGTCTCACGCCGATAGGGGTACCTTTTTCATCATTTTTAGAGAGAGTCCCACAAAAGGGGTATTTTTTTTTTTGGCTTGATTCACCCACAAAATTTTCTCCAAGGAGGGGTACATTTGTAGGGCAAAATAAGAGGGGTATCACATCAAAAGGGGTACCTTTTCTCCCTATTTTTTCAAGTGTGCCCTGCCAAAAGAGGTATGGTTTTGCTAATTTTTACCCGCTAAGGGAGCGTTCATTATTTATGGCAGGGGGGGGGGTGAGCAAATGAGGGGGGGGGTCAAAATTTTTAGGGGTATTCAGAGTGGGGGGTCATTTTTTTTCAGCCTATTGTGAGAGGGGGGGTCATTTTTTTTCAACCTATTCCTGAGGGGCGGCGCAATTCCTTTTTTTGGGGTATTCGCCAACACAATGTAAAATTTCACAACACAACACGATTTTTTTTCGCGACACGTCGCGGAGTTCACAATTCTCCACCAAGTAATAGTACTTGTTAATGATTGCAGCCACAATTTTGCCCAACATTTTCTTATTACCTATCATTCATATCCATTTAATCATGTTGGTGCAAACTATAAAAACAGATTAATTGGTCGTAATAACAAAGGGCGACGGTGCGTCTCTGTCCGGAGACCCAAGGCCCTCAGTCCGAAGGCTGGGCCAGTAGTACAGGAGAGAAAGAATCGTGCCAATGAAAGGAACTGAGTTCCCCGACCGTCCTTGGTCTCGAATTGCTGCTGACTTCTGTTATCATGTTGGAACAAACTACCTAGTAGTTGTTGACTACTATTTAAGGGATATTGAGACAAGCAAAGTCACTAAAGGAGTTGACGTCGCAGAGACTGTCGCCAAACTTAAGAAAATATTTGTTCATCAGGGCATCCCTGTTATACTTGTCACAGACAATGGACCTCAGTTCAGTGCAAGAGGCTTTGCAAACTTTGTAGATGAGTGAAAATTTGTGCATGTAACATCTTCGCTGAGATATCCACAGTCAAATGGTGAGGCCGAGCGAGCCGTACAGACAGTCAGAGGTATTCTCAACAAAGCTACTGATGTGGACTTAGCATTATTAATGTACCGAAACACACCACTCCATAATGGCTTCTCACCAGCGCAACTAAATATGGGCAGGAAACTAAAGACCAGAGTCCCCTGCTATCCATCTGAACTCTTACCAAGCACACCAGACCCGGTTGTTGTACGAAAAAAGGAGAGGATGTACAGAGCCAGTATGAAACTGAACTATGACCAACGACACCGTGTGAAAGAAGCCGGAGAGTTATCAGCAGGTGACAAAGTGTGGCTCCCTGATCTCAAGACTCATGGCACAATTGTAGGCAAAGCCAATGGACCGAGATCATATGTCATCTCAACCCCAACAGGCCTCCTGAGGCAAAACCGCCGTATGACTAGAAATGTTGGACTACCACCTGCTACACTACCAATACCAGGTCCACCTAATACAGGACCTATTCCAGCAGTTCATCCTCCTACACCAAGACGTGACATACCATCACATGCAGTCACCCCTAGGGTTGACTCACCTGACAAACCAACACTGAGGATTGATCAGCCGGGTGCCCCTTCATATGTGAATGAACCTGATGACCCGCCAGGGGCTGATATTACTGAGCCTCGTAGGTCTGGGAGAGCCAGATCTGCACCTAAGCGTCTGATTGAAAACATGTGAAAGACTCAATGAGATATCAGTTTAGTTTAACTTGAGAGATAATTTCATAGCAAGATACTAGCTATAATCATGTTCTTATTTGGTTGATAAGTATTATTCATTCATGAACATTTCAAGACAAAGAGATTGATAAGTGAGCTACTCATTTTGATCGATAGGTATTATTCATCTATGAACATTTCAAGACAAAGAGACTAATAAGTGAACTTCTCATTTTCCAAAAAAAGGGAGATGTGGTATGACCGGTATGCCTATATGGTGCTGCCACCAGTGACTGTGTGGGGAACTAAAAAGTAAAGTGAGTGGGTTGAGTGGGACACAACTTTGGGGGTTTAGGAAGCGGAGATCAGCATGTCAACATGAGGCTGAAACTGAATTTGTAACACTACAAGTCTACTCTACATTAAAGAACTTCAAGAACTAATCTTCTAAATGTTTGCTCAATAGAGTATCCAACAATTGCCGAAGGCGATCAGCCCAGCCTGAGGACCGAGGGCCTTGGGTTTCCGGAACAGAGACAAACCGGAGCCCTTTGTTTACGTTCTGACACGAGAAAAAGCTTTGATTTTCCTTAAAATAATTCACAAATAAGACAGAAAAGCCACAAACAGGAAGTGAGACCGGAAGTGCTTTTATGGGTCCCCTGACCCAACATGCGCTCTCAACCAATCAGATTGCAGGAAAGGCGACCCAACTGCACTCGAGTGTTAGAACAACTTGCTTACATCACTAGACCTGGTGCTCCTTTAGACATTGCTTAAAGGTGCTCATGATTATATTTTTAAAATTCAATAGTACCTCCCATATATAACGTGTGATTTGTGGATAAGGCACACTGTAGGAGCAAATTCAAAAGATCAAATGAGAATATGAAGTTGGCTCCAGAAATTCCAAAAACATTCTTGGGAGATACTCTCATACTCCATTATTATTGCTCCCATGCTGTACTACTTAACTAATGTGGTACAGTAATAAAAATGTATTCTCTTGCATGAAGTTTGTATTTAGGAATGTTTTAGTCCTGACTACCATAATGTCTTGCATATAAGGCGTGTCTTAGGCCTATGTGCGAATCAGAGCCCAGGTGCGCCTTATAGGATCAGCCTGAGTTAAGGGCGCATCTTATACGTGGGGTTTATTCAAATATCATTTGATACATAAAATGATTTACCCTGAAAAACATTTAAATAGCCCCCCACCTCCATCAAACCTATGGGTAAAGCTAATGAATGCTGTAAAGGTGTTGGGCAGTATCAGCTCCCCTCCAACCCTACCAGTACTCTATGGTGGCCATAGCTTTTCACACCTTCCCATGTGACACTCACACCATCCAATGCCACCCTCACTCCATCCCATGCCGCCCTCACACCCTCCAATGTCGCGGTAACACCTTAGCAAGGCTTTCCCCACAACTTAGGCCTATTCAATGTACATGTAGGTTGGCTTTTACCAAGGGAGGCTATGTCTTACAGCATATGTCAAAAGGTTGGGGTGCACCTTATACAAGGGTTTTTTAAAATATTAATCCAGAAGCAGTAGGTGTGCCTTATATGCAAAACACACATCCCTGAGTTAGGGGTGCACCTTATACATGAGCTCCGCCTTATATATGCGGGACATTACGGTAAACTTCATTTTCAATAATCTTGGTGGCCAAAAGAGATCGCAAAGCACATTTTTCTGTAATTCCAATTACCATTTTCTTATTCCATGTACCGGGTAATTAGTTCAGGGTGTCAGGAGCAGTGAACCATTATCAAATCACCTTATCATCTTATATCTGGCACAAGGGTCTTCTGTCAAGAAAGAGAGAATGGTAAACATTCTCCAATCTGTTGTGGACCATCAGAGTAGATGACAGCAGTGGCTTCCTAGAAGTATACATAGAAAAGCATGTCTCTTGAGCTGAGAGGTGCCAGCAAAGTTCTCGGTGGTAAAAAAGTCACCTACTATAATCACAGCAACTACTGATCAGAACCTCCAGTTTCTAACCCTTAGTTTCACTTTTGAAATAAATGCTTTTGCGATTGATATCCATCACACCTACTAAATTAATGTTAAAAAATGAGATCAGAATGAAATTGAAACACTAGAAAAATCTCAAAAAGTTTGTCTTTGTATGCGCAAATTTTGAAAAAGACAGCTGCAAGTGCTTCAATCACTACAGTTAGTCAGGAATAGGTTGCATGATATAGCTGGCTAAGACATCCTGTATTTCCCTGTGTATTACTAAAAGCCTGTACGGGCTTGTAAACACACTTAAGTGGCAAATTTACCAGGATTATAAACAGGGCAGGCTTATACACAGGGCAGGCTTATATTTCTCTACATGAAATAATGAGGAAGTGGCAAACAGTTTGCTCAAGACTTATCTATGGTTTGTACATCATTCTTTAGACATTTTCTATAAACCTTTATCTTTCTTTGCATGAAATATAAGGGTAGCGGAAATTGATATAGCTGAAAAAACATATAAATACCATATGTTGAAGTATGGTAATGGTCCAAAATGTTTTTTCATTGAGCACAGAGGCCATACACAGGGAAATATAGTACCCACTTAAACTGCATCGGTAGTGGCCCATGCTAGTGCCCCCTATGGAGGAGCCTTAAAAATAGGTACTTTTTATACAGATGTCAATCAATGGCAGGGTATTCACATTTCAATTTTTCAAAAGATCGGAACCATTTTGAAAAAGGCTTTGCATTTATACAAAATGAAAGCTGGCTAACGGCTGATAGCTTTTACGACATTCTACAACGGCCACCCCATTTTTAACATAATAATTGGAATGGTTTAAATTCAGGTAGACTTTAGCTGGCGCACATCTTGCTGCACATTAGGATTAGCATAGGGTTAGCATTAGGGTAGCTAAAGGGTTCACTTAATTCAGCACCGGCTAAAGTGCATTAGTCTCTCAATTTCTCCTTATATGACAGGAATGAAGAGACCTGATGTACACAGACTTTGTTGAACATGGTTAAATGTATAAGGTAATGTGATGGGAATCATTTTCTTTCAATCAGTTCTAAGGGGGGGGGGGGTCATTTTTTTTCAACCCATTCCTAAGGGGGGGGTCACTTTTTTTCAACCTATTCCCAGGGGGGGGTAATTTTTTTTTTGACGTATTCGTTCTGCCAGATTGGCACCCCCCCCCTGCCATAAATAATGAACGCTCCCTAAAAGGGGTATGAAATTAAGGGCTGTGTACGCACATGGTATAGCCATAAATTCGGGAGTGGCCCCCCTGGGAAAACTTCAGACCCCCCCCCCCGAAGCCCCTCCTGACGGGAGGGGGGCATACAATTTTTTGACTCCTCTTGAAGGGGGAGGGTAAAAGATTTACCCTCTTTTAAGCAAAAAAAGCCAGCATACTGTTTATTAGAGGGGGGTGCGAATCTTCTGCGTGCCTCCGGGTGGGGCGCAAAAAGTTTTTGACTGCTGTCGAGGAAGGGTGGTAAAAAATGCGCAAAAACCCGCCCTCGTTGTTGATAAATGATCACCACTCCTTTAAACTTGGGGGGGGGGGGGCCTTGTGGCTGTTGGTGAAATTTTTCTGGTCACCTTTTCAGATGCCCATGGGTCTGAAATAGAAGTGAACAGATATGAATTTTTTTTGCCCCCCCCCCTCCCAAAACCCATCACCCCCTCTTTTGATAAAAATGACAACTCTCTTGATTATCAACAGGGTGGGGAGTTGGGGCTGGTGCAAATTTGTTAATTCTTGTTAACCCAAGTACAGAAAAACTTTGTTATCTATCTTGGCGGCCTAACATTTTTTTACTTTTTTTTCTTTCTTTTTGACAAAAAAGCCGGTGAGCTACGAAAGTTCAAAGAGGGTAGTAAACATTCCCTGCGGATGGGGGGGGGGTGATAAAAAAGCTTTTGACGACTCGGGGGGGGGGGAGGGGGATAAAGACCACTCCGTCCACTCCGTCCCGGGATTCAGATTTTGAAATGGGCAGGACCTTGTAAATTTAATTTTAAGAGGTAGGCCTATAGTTTTGGTTATTTTCAGAATGGACCTAAAGTACACATTTCATGTCTAAGTTTTTAGCTTTTACTAAAAGCCCACTAGAAAAAAAAGAAGTTGTTTCTCATGACTGCCCTCATCAGATGAGTTCCAGTTACTATAGGAAAAAAGTGGATAAAACAAGTAAGACATTAAGGTCTGTCCAATTGTAAACAAATGGGGGAGACGATAGAAATTACAAACATTCCCCCAGCCATGACTGCCAGAGGACCCAACCCACCCACACATAAAAATGAGAAACACCACCTCACCCACCCCCGCCCCCCAAAAAAGAGAATTGAATGAATAAAGATGAGAAGGGAAAAGATTGAACTTGTGATATAGATCACATATGGCCCAGGGTTTCATGCAATGAATTGATTTTGCTATCTACAACCTGTGAGTACAATGTATAAGTAGAAATATGTCACTCAGTATCTCAGTTGAGCTACCCACACTGATAAGTCAAAATTAATATCTATGCAATTAATATTTTAAGTCTGTAAGGAAGTGTAAGGTGGAATATGCCTTGCCGTCAGGCAGTGCTGGTTTCATTCACATATTCAAAAAATGAAAGAGAAGGCTTAGAACACAATTGTACAATTGTCAGTGTATTCTCTTATCTTGTTACCTCTACAGAGCACTAGGTCCAGTGTTATCCATCCTTACATATCTCTGAACATTAGATTCTGGTTCAACTTCTCGAGATCATTAACTCACAGCAGTTTGATCCCAACAGCTGAGGATTATTCTGCTGGACATTTCTGACAAGGCATGTTGATCTGTTGTAGTTCATTATCCCCAACACATATGGTTTCGTGAATTACTAGATGCCCCTGGCAATACTACTGAAGGCCACAGGCACACAGACCTACAGTATCTTCTACCATTCCACATCACTCACAGTGGACAGGGTCCTGGATTGGTCTAGCTTATAAAAGAGGGAAGTGCCATCCATTTTGTACAAATTGCTCCTATCATCTCTAGAAAGCACCTGAAGCTACTGTTGTACTTTTGTCGCCTTCACTATATCTGCAGTCCCCCCCCCTCTCCATGGATCATATGACTGGAGATCATCTTCCTGCCTTTGACAAGTGCCGAGTAATCTAATGCATCTTTTCAACAGCAATCACAGACCACTAACTCTGTAAGTCATTTTGCAAGAAGGTTTAATGTGGGAGAGAAATGTATATTGAATGGATGTGATGGATACATAACTGCAAATGGACACAACACTAAATGGGGGTTTTATTGGATGTGTGACCACTATCAATACATCTGACAGATAGGCAGAAAGTGGCAAGTAGCTATTAAGATCAAGCTTGTCATCCTAGACAATTAGCTGGTGACCAGCCTGTCTATTGGAGACATGATTCAAGAAGTTACCAGTCAATCATCCCATGTTTTCACCATCACAAGGGGCACCCTATCACCCCAATGCTTTACCTGTCTCTCCTTTACAGATGTTTGGAATATAAACTGTGATTGGAGATCTCAAATTCTCATCTAGTGGACTTCAAGTGAAATAGGATCTGGGGAAAAATTATGTCAGACATGGCCTGTGGGTATATGTCCTTAATACATGCATGGTACCAGCAAATCTAGACGAGAGCATGCTCCTTCAAGCCTGTTCTCTAACTTAAGCTGTCATGAAGCAAGACATTCCATCTTGTCTTGAATGCATGGGATAAATAAATGAATTACAACCCTTACATTATCCAAGCACACCTTTACTACCTTGTTCTGTTTTTATTGTGGCCTAAGATTCAACACAGCTAGACTAATTTTCTAGGGTTGATCTGATCATTTAACCCAGCCATACTCTCACTGATCACTTTAGACTCCTAATACAGTAGGTTATTCCTTTAAAAAATGATCTGTCATTTGAAGTCTGTTCAATGATCTTAGACCTCATCATTTCAAGTACCGTAAACTCCCGCGTAGAAGACGCGCTGCGCGTATAAGACGCACCCCAAACTTAGCACATGCATTTTCGCGTATAAGACACACATTTTAATGCTCAATTTTGTAAATCCAGTACTGTTCTATAGTAAAATTACCCCTCGTGTAAGACGCACCCCCAACTTGAGAGAAAGCTATAAGACTCCCCAGCATTTTGTTTGGTGTAGAGGACGCGTCTTATACGCGGGAGTTTACGGTAAGTGTTAGTGACCACCAAAAGCCTGCTCTACAATCCGTAGCCTCTAGTTCCTATCCAGATCTCCATTCCATTTAAACAATGCTCTAGCATACTCATGACTATGCTCTTAACCACCAAGGCTCCTTTTCCCAACTTATACCACTATTATGAACTATATGTTGCAAGCCATACACCTATATGTGACTATCTGCATAGATTTGGACATGGGGTTCTATGTAAAGCTGCAGTTGCAAGGCAACCACATGCCATCAATTTTACTACATATACTCATACTGTGTGATATGCACAGGGGAGCTATCTGCAGTTTGAAATCAGTGAACTATGTCCTTGAAGGGAGACTATGCACAGGTATGAATCTAGGTTTTGTTGCTATGCATAACTGCTCTTGCTAGGCCACCACACAACCTAGCAACCTTTTATCACCTTTATTCCTAGTCTATGACGGAAGTCACAGAAGAGTTATATCATATGCAAGTTTACATCAAGGGATGTATTGCTGAAAGGAAACCATGCAGATATGCACATTCGAGCATATTTTCAGGTTTGGTTGCTATGCAAAGCTGTCATTGCTAGGCAACTACACCACATAGCAACAAACCCAAACAATAACTGTATTCTATGAAGCTGATTTATGGGGGGTAGGACCCACCAGATACTTTCTAGACTGCACATTTATGTAATGCAAAGTGACATTTGAATATATTGTCGGCCATTTTGAATTTCAGAAACATTCATATTCTTAATCAGGAATCTTTTCAACATAAGAATCAGGTCAATTGATAAAGATAAAGCATGGAAAATATCCATTTACATGTAGAGGGAATATATTGAAATTGAGCAGCATCGTATTGGCTCAAGGTAGTGTCTTCACGTCCAAGGCAATAACATAGGTCATAATCATCAAGGAATGCTGCAAAATGTCTCATATTACTCAGAAAGGTTTGGCCTATAGGAATCATATTAGATATTGTGGTTAGATGGGAGTTAAGGGGATGTTTTATACATGTATCCGGAGTGCATTTAAAATTTTCAGTTAAAAAATCAACCTTGTGATTTCAATCTTCCGTCTTCACGACTGTCTGGTACACTCAAATCTGAACTTAAAAACAGATATTAGGGCTTAATAAAAAGGTTATTATGTCCTCTTTCCAACAAGACCAACAGCTTCAGGATCCAGACAAGGTAAGGTAGTATTGTAGCTGAGGGATTGAGCATACCCCTTGAATAACATGGTACCAAAATTGACCCAAAAGTGGTCTGACCCCACACATGGATAATGAGCAAAAACCGGTAGTGCATCCCAAGATAATCAATGTTAACATTTTGAATCTTATTCAGGGGACCCTAAGGATAAAAAAAATACCCGTCGCGTTGGGATGTGGAGGGGGGGGGGTGCATGGTGGGCTATATCAGCCCCCGGCCTATTACACCTCATGGGACTGCCTCATTAGTTTACGGACATGAAGTCCTTTCTTTCTCAGTCTGGACAGGTGTTTAAAAGCTGCTTGTCCAAAAACAGCTAGACAGGTATTTATACGCAGCTTGTCCATCACAGCAGTGACGCATCTATGCATGGCAGAATCTATGAGAATGACAACTTTGGACAAGTAAATGTCTGAGTGCCCACTACACAACCCACAACTTCAGTACCAGTATTTATTCAATGAAAATGAAAGGCTTTAAACGAAATTGTATAATAAATATTTATTACTTTTCTACTTGTCTTGTAGTAAGTAGAAAACTTACATAAGTTAAGCATCATCAGTGCATAGCAAAAAATCTTTGTATCTCCAGTGCAAAATACATCTGCGCAGCCCCAGGGCTTGACCTTTTAAGAGCCTCTGATGCGGGAGTGCATCATGTGTCTGTATGATGCACCAATGAGGCGCTGGTGAGTCTGCTCATAAGTATCATGTACTACCGCGCCAACCAGCAAGGGGGCATCACCCAGGATGCCAAACTAATTCTCTAAGTCTCAAATGCATGATCATGACACAATGTAACTTTCATTTTTGTTTAGGAAAGTGTCCTAGTAAATGTTGTTTTAGTGCTGGAATTGTGTTCAAGTCCTTTTTGCAGACATGACATCTGGAAAATAAGATAACATAGAAACATAAGATACCATATTGTGGTTTTACTGTCACCAGTAACAACTAGTGTTAGAGGAGTTATAAATGAGGTTAGCGATATTGATCAGGCTTGTATGAAATATCAATATCATTTCATATCTTATAGATTTGAGATCTCATTTCTAAAATTTTACCTAAGGGAAAACATGAATTTTCACCCCTTGGGAGGTTAATCTTTTTTCATAGTCAACCCACTTGGCAACCCACTTAGTAAAAGAAACACATAATTTGGATGTTAAAAAAATGCATGTCAAAAACGCAACTAACACATGTTTTTACAAATGTTGACAAAGAACACTGAATGAAGGTATAGGAAAAACTTTTCTGACAACTTTTACCAAACCTTTCCAATTGTTTGAAAAAACGTTTCTTTTTGCCACATGGGTAAGTCTATAAATGGCCAAGGAATTGCTTACTCACTTCAGAGGCTGCTTCAACATTTCTACATAATGTGTTGTGTTGACCTGGAATTTACCATTGTCTTCTATCATCTGTATCACATCTGAAATAAAGAAGATATCATGCTTTACTAATGTGATAAATTTAGATATTGTCAAACCATGCTACCTTTCACACTGCTGTGACGATAGGATGAAGGAGTATTTGTAATACTGTACTTGGCCATTTATGGCATTCAGGATTATTTTTGGTTTGGCTTTTGTGTCTATGCATCCAGTTATACTCAATTACAGAGTTCAGTCAGGATGGATAAACCAGGAAAACTGGCACCTCTGGACTACTGTAAAACACAGTGTAGATGCCACAGTGTATAGAATATCTCAGACCATTGGTGCGGCTTATAGGATCAGCCTGAACTCAGGGTGCGGCTTATAATATATAGACTAGCGGTGGGCCTTAAAACATCTTGCTGATGGCCTAACAATACCTCATTGTATCATTATGTTGTATGGTTTTGTATCGATGTCTATGCATGATTTATGTCAGTACCATAATATTTGAGACACATTCTGAGTTGAACCATACATCTTCATAATCACATTCAAGAACAACTTGTAACTGTTGTGGCCAAATAAAGGTTAAATTTGTTTTAAAAAAAAAGAAGAAAGAATGGGACCATTTCAGCCCCCTACCTCTCTCACTAACTTGGGCTGCGGCTGATAAAATGTACAGAATTTTACCCTACTTATAAACAGACGGGTTACCTTGTGAGTCTATGGTGGTGTAGGAGTTATAAAACAGACAAGGAACTTTGTGAGTATGAAGTAGGTGAACGAGTTATAAAACAGACGGGTTAACTTGTGAGTCTATGAAGTAGGTGACGGAGTTATAAAACAGACAGGTTACCTTGTGAGTCTATGACGTAGGTGAAAGAGATATAAAACAGACAGGTTACCTTGTGAGTCTATGAAGTAGGTGACGGAGTTATAAAACAGACAGGTTACCTTGTGAGTCTATGACGTAGGTGAAGGAGATATAAAACAGACAGGTTACCTTGTGAGTCTATGACGTAGGTGAAGGAGATATAAAACAGACAGGTTACCTTGTGAGTCTATTACGCAGGTGAACGAGTTATAAAACAGGTTACCTTGTGAGTCTATGAAGTAGGTGAAGGAGTTATAAAACAGACAGGATACCTTGTGAGTCTATGAAGTAGGTGAAGGAGTTATAAAACAGACAGGTTACCTTGTGAGTCTATTACGCAGGTGAACGAGTTATAAAACAGGTTACCTTGTGAGTCTATGACGTAGGTGAAGAAGTTATAAAACAGACAGGTTACCTTGTGAGTCTATGAAGTAGGTGAACGAGATATAAAACAGGTTACCTTGTGAGTCTATGACGTAGGTGAAGAAGTTATAAAACAGACAGGTTACCTTGTGAGTCTATGAAGTAGGTGACGGAGTTATAAAACAGACAGGTTACCTTGTGAGTCTATGACGTAGGTGAAGGAGATATAAAACAGACAGGTTACCTTGTGAGTCTATGACGTAGGTGAAGAAGTTATAAAACAGACAGGTTACCTTGTGAGTCTATGACGTAGGTGAAGGAGATATAAAACAGACAGGTTACCTTGTGAGTCTATGAAGTAGGTGAACGAGTTATAAAACAGATGGGTTACCTTGTGAGTCTATGAAGTAGGTGAAGGATTATAAAACAGACAGGATACCTTGTGAGTCTATGAAGTAGGTGAAGGAGTTATAAAACAGACAGGTTACCTTGTGAGTCTATTACGCAGGTGAACGAGTTATAAAACAGGTTACCTTGTGAGTCTATGACGTAGGTGAAGAAGTTATAAAACAGACAGGTTACCTTGTGAGTCTATGAAGTAGGTGAACGAGTTATAAAACAGATGGGTTACCTTGTGATTCTATGAAGTAGGTGAAGGAGTTATAAAACAGACAGGATACCTTGTGAGTCTATGAAGTAGGTGAAGAAGTTATAAAACAGACAGGTTACCTTGTAAGTCTATTATGCAGGTGAACGAGTTATAAAACAGGTTACCTTGTGAGTCTATGACGTAGGTGAAGAAGTTATAAAACAGACAGGTTACCTTGTGAGTCTATGAAGTAGGTGACGGAGTTATAAAACAGACAGGTTACCTTGTGAGTCTATGACGTAGGTGAAGGAGATATAAAACAGACAGGTTACCTTGTGAGTCTATGACGTAGGTGAAGGAGATATAAAACAGACAGGTTACCTTGTGAGTCTATGACGTAGGTGAAGAAGTTATAAAACAGACAGGTTACCTTGTGAGTCTATGACTTAGGTGAAGGAGATATAAAACAGACAGGCTACCTTGTGAGTCTATGATGTAGGTGAAGGAGATATGAAACAGACAGGTTACCTTGTGAGTCTATGACGTAGGTGAAGAAGTTATAAAACAGACAGGTTACCTTGTGAGTCTATGACTTAGGTGAAGGAGATATAAAACAGACAGGTTACCTTGTGAGTCTATGGTGGTGTAGGAGTTATAAAACAGACAGGTTACCTTGTGAGTCTATTACGCAGGTGAACGAGTTATAAAACAGGTTACCTTGTGAGTCTATTACGCAGGTGAACGAGTTATAAAACAGACAGGTTACCTTGTGAGTCTATGACATAGGTGAAGAAGTTATGAAACAGACAGGTTACCTTGTGAGTCTATTACGCAGGTGAACGAGTTATAAAACAGGTTACCTTGTGAGTCTATTACGCAGGTGAACGAGTTATAAAACAGACAGGTTACCTTGTGAGTCTATGAAGTAGGTGACGGAGTTATAAAACAGACAGGTTACCTTGTGAGTCTATGACATAGGTGAAGAAGTTATAAAACAGACAGGTTACCTTGTGAGTCTATGACGTAGGTGAAGGAGATATAAAACAGACAGGTTACCTTGTGAGTCTATGACATAGGTGAAGAAGTTATAAAACAGACAGGTTACCTTGTGAGTCTATGACGTAGGTGAAGGAGATATAAAACAGACAGGTTACCTTGTGAGTCTATGAAGTAGGTGAACGAGTTATAAAACAGATGGGTTACCTTGTGAGTCTATGAACTAGGTGAAGGAGTTATAAAACAGACAGGATACCTTGTGAGTCTATGAAGTAGGTGAAGGAATTATAAAACAGACAGGTTACCTTGTGAGTCTATTACGCAGGTGAACGAGTTATAAAACAGGTTACCTTGTGAGTCTATGACGTAGGTGAAGAAGTTATAAAACAGACAGGTTACCTTGTGAGTCTATGACGTAGGTGAAGAAGTTATAAAACAGACAGGCTACCTTGTGAGTCTATGGTGGTGTAGGAGTTATAAAACAGACAGGTTACCTTGTGAGTCTATTACGCAGGTGAACGAGTTATAAAACAGGTTACCTTGTGAGTCTATGACGTAGGTGAAGGAGATATAAAACAGACAGGTTACCTTGTGAGTCTATGACGTAGGTGAAGAAGTTATAAAACAGACAGGTTACCTTGTGAGTCTATGACGTAGGTGAAGGAGATATAAAACAGACAGGTTACCTTGTGAGTCTATGACGTAGGTGAAGAAGTTATAAAACAGACAGGTTACCTTGTGAGTCTATGACGTAGGTGAAGAAGTTATAAAACAGACAGGTTACCTTGTGAGTCTATGACGTAGGTGAAGGAGATATAAAACAGACAGGTTACTTTGTGAGTCTATGACGTAGGTGAAGAAGTTATAAAACAGACAGGTTACCTTGTGAGTCTATGACTTAGGTGAAGGAGATATAAAACAGACAGGTTACCTTGTGAGTCTATGGTGGTGTAGGAGTTATAAAACAGACAGGTTACCTTGTGAGTCTATTACGCAGGTGAACGAGTTATAAAACAGGTTACCTTGTGAGTCTATGACGTAGGTGAAGAAGTTATAAAACAGACAGGTTACCTTGTGAGTCTATGAAGTAGGTGACGGAGTTATAAAACAGACAGGTTACCTTGTGAGTCTATGACGTAGGTGAAGAAGTTATAAAACAGACAGGTTACCTTGTGAGTCTATGACGTAGGCGAAGGAGATATAAAACAGACAGGTTACCTTGTGAGTCTATGACATAGGTGAAGAAGTTATAAAACAGACAGGTTATCTTGTGAGTCTATGACGTAGGTGAAGAAGTTAAACAGACAGGTTACCTTGTGTGTCTATGGTGGTGTAGGAGTTATAACACAGACAGGTTACCTTGTGAGTCTATGACGTAGGTGAAGAAGTTAAACAGACAGGTTACCTTGTGTGTCTATGGTGGTGTAGGAGTTATAAAACAGACAGGTTACCTTGTGAGTCTATGGTGGTGTAGGAGTTATAAAACAGACAGGTTACCTTGTGAGTCTATAGTGGTGTAGGAGTTATAAAACAGACAGGTTACCTTGTGAGTCTATGACGTAGGTGAAGAAGTTAAACAGACAGGTTACGTTGTGTGTCTATGGTGGTGTAGGAGTTATAAAACAGACAGGTTACCTTGTGAGTCTATGGTGGTGTAGGAGTTATAAAACAGACAGGTTACCTTGTGAGTCTATGACGTAGGTGAAGAAGTTATAAAACAGACAGGTTACCTTGTGAGTCTATGACTTAGGTGAAGGAGATATAAAACAGACAGGTTACCTTGTGAGTCTATGACTTAGGTGAAGGAGATATAAAACAGACAGGCTACCTTGTGAGTCTATGACGTAGGTGAAGGAGATATAAAACAGACAGGTTACCTTGTGAGTCTATGACGTAGGTGAAGAAGTCATAAAACAGACAGGTTACCTTGTGAGTCTATGACTTAGGTGAAGGAGATATAAAACAGACAGGTTACCTTGTGAGTCTATGGTGGTGTAGGAGTTATAAAACAGACAGGTTACCTTGTGAGTCTATTACGCAGGTGAACGAGTTATAAAACAGGTTACCTTGTGAGTCTATTACGCAGGTGAACGAGTTATAAAACAGACAGGTTACCTTGTGAGTCTATGACATAGGTGAAGAAGTTATAAAACAGACAGGTTACCTTGTGAGTCTATTACGCAGGTGAACGAGTTATAAAACAGGTTACCTTGTGAGTCTATTACGCAGGCGAACGAGTTATAAAACAGACAGGTTACCTTGTGAGTCTATGAAGTAGGTGAAGGAGTTATAAAACAGACAGGTTACCTTGTGAGTCTATGACATAGGTGAAGAAGTTATAAAACAGACAGGTTACCTTGTGAGTCTATGACGTAGGTGAAGGAGATATAAAACAGACAGGTTACCTTGTGAGTCTATGACATAGGTGAAGAAGTTATAAAACAGACAGGTTACCTTGTGAGTCTATGACGTAGGTGAAGGAGATATAAAACAGACAGGTTACCTTGTGAGTCTATGAAGTAGGTGAACGAGTTATAAAACAGATGGGTTACCTTGTGAGTCTATGAACTAGGTGAAGGAGTTATAAAACAGACAGGATACCTTGTGAGTCTATGAAGTAGGTGAAGGAATTATAAAACAGACAGGTTACCTTGTGAGTCTATTACGCAGGTGAACGAGTTATAAAACAGGTTACCTTGTGAGTCTATGACGTAGGTGAAGAAGTTATAAAACAGACAGGTTACCTTGTGAGTCTATGACGTAGGTGAAGAAGTTATAAAACAGACAGGCTACCTTGTGAGTCTATGGTGGTGTAGGAGTTATAAAACAGACAGGTTACCTTGTGAGTCTATTACGCAGGTGAACGAGTTATAAAACAGGTTACCTTGTGAGTCTATGACGTAGGTGAAGGAGATATAAAACAGACAGGTTACCTTGTGAGTCTATGACGTAGGTGAAGAAGTTATAAAACAGACAGGTTACCTTGTGAGTCTATGACGTAGGTGAAGGAGATATAAAACAGACAGGTTACCTTGTGAGTCTATGACGTAGGTGAAGAAGTTATAAAACAGACAGGTTACCTTGTGAGTCTATGACATAGGTGAAGAAGTTATAAAACAGACAGGTTACCTTGTGAGTCTATGACGTAGGTGAAGGAGATATAAAACAGACAGGTTACTTTGTGAGTCTATGACGTAGGTGAAGAAGTTATAAAACAGACAGGTTACCTTGTGAGTCTATGACTTAGGTGAAGGAGATATAAAACAGACAGGTTACCTTGTGAGTCTATGGTGGTGTAGGAGTTATAAAACAGACAGGTTACCTTGTGAGTCTATTACGCAGGTGAACGAGTTATAAAACAGGTTACCTTGTGAGTCTATGACGTAGGTGAAGAAGTTATAAAACAGACAGGTTACCTTGTGAGTCTATGACGTAGGTGACGGAGTTATAAAACAGACAGGTTACCTTGTGAGTCTATGACGTAGGTGAAGAAGTTATAAAACAGACAGGTTACCTTGTGAGTCTATGACGTAGGCGAAGGAGATATAAAACAGACAGGTTACCTTGTGAGTCTATGACATAGGTGAAGAAGTTATAAAACAGACAGGTTATCTTGTGAGTCTATGACGTAGGTGAAGAAGTTAAACAGACAGGTTACCTTGTGTGTCTATGGTGGTGTAGGAGTTATAACACAGACAGGTTACCTTGTGAGTCTATGACGTAGGTGAAGAAGTTAAACAGACAGGTTACCTTGTGAGTCTATGGTGGTGTAGGAGTTATAAAACAGACAGGTTACCTTGTGAGTCTATGGTGGTGTAGGAGTTATAAAACAGACAGGTTACCTTGTGAGTCTATGACGTAGGTGAAGAAGATAAACAGACAGGTTACGTTGTGTGTCTATGGTGGTGTAGGAGTTATAAAACAGACAGGTTACCTTGTGAGTCTATGGTGGTGTAGGAGTTATAAAACAGACAGGTTACCTTGTGAGTCTATGGTGGTGAAGAAGTTATAAAACAGACAGGTTACCTTGTGAGTCTATGACGTAGGTGAAGAAGTTATAAAACAGACAGGTTACCTTGTGAGTCTATGACGTAGGTGAAGAAGTTATAAAACAGACAGGTTACCTTGTGAGTCTATGACGTAGGTGAAGGAGATATAAAACAGACAGGTTACCTTGTGAGTCTATGAAGTAGGTGAACGAGTTATAAAACAGACAGGTTACCTTGTGAGTCTATGACGTAGGCGAAGGAGATATAAAACAGACAGGTTACCTTGTGAGTCTATTACGCAGGTGAAGGAGATATAAAACAGACAGGTTACCTTGTGAGTCTATGACGTAGGTGAAGGAGATATAAAACAGACAGGTTACCTTGTGAGTCTATGACGTAGGTGAAGGAGATATAAAACAGACAGGTTACCTTGTGAGTCTATGGTGGTGTAGGAGTTATAAAACAGACAGGTTACCTTGTGAGTCTATTACGCAGGTGAACGAGTTATAAAACAGGTTACCTTGTGAGTCTATTACGCAGGTGAACGAGTTATAAAACAGACAGGTTACCTTGTGAGTCTATGACATAGGTGAAGAAGTTATAAAACAGACAGGTTACCTTGTGAGTCTATTACGCAAGTGAACGAGTTATAAAACAGGTTACCTTGTGAGTCTATTACGCAGGCGAACGAGTTATAAAACAGACAGGTTACCTTGTGAGTCTATGAAGTAGGTGAAGGAGTTATAAAACAGACAGGTTACCTTGTGAGTCTATGACATAGGTGAAGAAGTTATAAAACAGACAGGTTACCTTGTGAGTCTATGACGTAGGTGAAGGAGATATAAAACAGACAGGTTACCTTGTGAGTCTATGAAGTAGGTGAACGAGTTATAAAACAGATGGGTTACCTTGTGAGTCTATGAACTAGGTGAAGGAGTTATAAAACAGACAGGATACCTTGTGAGTCTATGAAGTAGGTGAAGGAATTATAAAACAGACAGGTTACCTTGTGAGTCTATTACGCAGGTGAACGAGTTATAAAACAGGTTACCTTGTGAGTCTATGACGTAGGTGAAGAAGTTATAAAACAGACAGGTTACCTTGTGAGTCTATGACGTAGGTGAAGGAGATATAAAACAGACAGATTACCTTGTGAGTCTATGACGTAGGTGGAGTTATAAAACAGACAGGATACCTTGTGAGTCTATGAAGTAGGTGAAGGAATTATAAAACAGACAGGCTACCTTGTGAGTCTATGGTGGTGTAGGAGTTATAAAACAGACAGGTTACCTTGTGAGTCTATTACGCAGGTGAACGAGTTATAAAACAGACAGGTTACCTTGTGAGTCTATGACGTAGGTGAAGAAGTTATAAAACAGACAGGTTACCTTGTGAGTCTATGACGTAGGTGAAGGAGATATAAAACAGACAGGTTACTTTGTGAGTCTATGACGTAGGTGAAGAAGTTATAAAACAGACAGGTTACCTTGTGAGTCTATGACTTAGGTGAAGGAGATATAAAACAGACAGGTTACCTTGTGAGTCTATGGTGGTGTAGGAGTTATAAAACAGACAGGTTACCTTGTGAGTCTATTACGCAGGTGAACGAGTTATAAAACAGGTTACCTTGTGAGTCTATGACGTAGGTGAAGAAGTTATAAAACAGACAGGTTACCTTGTGAGTCTATGAAGTAGGTGACGGAGTTATAAAACAGACAGGTTACCTTGTGAGTCTATGACGTAGGTGAAGAAGTTATAAAACAGACAGGTTACCTTGTGAGTCTATGACGTAGGCGAAGGAGATATAAAACAGACAGGTTACCTTGTGAGTCTATGACATAGGTGAAGAAGTTATAAAACAGACAGGTTATCTTGTGAGTCTATGACGTAGGTGAAGAAGTTAAACAGACAGGTTACCTTGTGTGTCTATGGTGGTGTAGGAGTTATAACACAGACAGGTTACCTTGTGAGTCTATGACGTAGGTGAAGAAGTTAAACAGACAGGTTACCTTGTGTGTCTATGGTGGTGTAGGAGTTATAAAACAGACAGGTTACCTTGTGAGTCTATGGTGGTGTAGGAGTTATAAAACAGACAGGTTACCTTGTGAGTCTATGGTGGTGTAGGAGTTATAAAACAGACAGGTTACCTTGTGAGTCTATGACGTAGGTGAAGAAGTTAAACAGACAGGTTACGTTGTGTGTCTATGGTGGTGTAGGAGTTATAAAACAGACAGGTTACCTTGTGAGTCTATGGTGGTGTAGGAGTTATAAAACAGACAGGTTACCTTGTGAGTCTATGGTGGTGAAGAAGTTATAAAACAGACAGGTTACCTTGTGAGTCTATGACGTAGGTGAAGAAGTTATAAAACAGACAGGTTACCTTGTGAGTCTATTACGTAGGTGAAGGAGATATAAAACAGACAGGTTACCTTGTGAGTCTATGACGTAGGTGAAGAAGTTATAAAACAGACAGGTTACCTTGTGAGTCTATGACGTAGGTGAAGGAGATATAAAACAGACAGGTTACCTTGTGAGTCTATGAAGTAGGTGAACAAGTTATAAAATAGACAGGTTACCTTGTGAGTCTATGACGTAGGCGAAGGAGATATAAAACAGACAGGTTACCTTGTGAGTCTATTACGCAGGTGAAGGAGATATAAAACAGACAGGTTACCTTGTGAGTCTATGACGTAGGTGAAGGAGATATAAAACAGACAGGTTACCTTGTGAGTCTATGACGTAGGTGAAGGAGATATAAAACAGACAGGTTACCTTGTGAGTCTATGAAGTAGGTGAAGGAGTTATAAAACAGACAGGTTACCTTGTGAGTCTATGGTGGTGTAGGAGTTATAAAACAGACGGCTTACCTTGTGAGTCTATTACGCAGGTGAAGGAGTTATAAAACAGACAGGTTACCTTGTGAGTCTATGACGTAGGTGAAGGAGATATAAAACAGACAGGTTACCTTGTGAGTCTATGAAGTAGGTGAACGAGTTATAAAACAGATGGGTTACCTTGTGAGTCTATGAACTAGGTGAAGGAGTTATAAAACAGACAGGATACCTTGTGAGTCTATGAAGTAGGTGAAGGAATTATAAAACAGACAGGTTACCTTGTGAGTCTATTACGCAGGTGAACGAGTTATAAAACAGGTTACCTTGTGAGTCTATGACGTAGGTGAAGAAGTTATAAAACAGACAGGTTACCTTGTGAGTCTATGACGTAGGTGAAGGAGATATAAAACAGACAGATTACCTTGTGAGTCTATGACGTAGGTGGAGTTATAAAACAGACAGGATACCTTGTGAGTCTATGAAGTAGGTGAAGGAATTATAAAACAGACAGGCTACCTTGTGAGTCTATGGTGGTGTAGGAGTTATAAAACAGACAGGTTACCTTGTGAGTCTATTACGCAGGTGAACGAGTTATAAAACAGACAGGTTACCTTGTGAGTCTATGACGTAGGTGAAGAAGTTATAAAACAGACAGGTTACCTTGTGAGTCTATGACGTAGGTGAAGGAGATATAAAACAGACAGGTTACTTTGTGAGTCTATGACGTAGGTGAAGAAGTTATAAAACAGACAGGTTACCTTGTGAGTCTATGACTTAGGTGAAGGAGATATAAAACAGACAGGTTACCTTGTGAGTCTATGGTGGTGTAGGAGTTATAAAACAGACAGGTTACCTTGTGAGTCTATTACGCAGGTGAACGAGTTATAAAACAGGTTACCTTGTGAGTCTATGACGTAGGTGAAGAAGTTATAAAACAGACAGGTTACCTTGTGAGTCTATGAAGTAGGTGACGGAGTTATAAAACAGACAGGTTACCTTGTGAGTCTATGACGTAGGTGAAGAAGTTATAAAACAGACAGGTTACCTTGTGAGTCTATGACGTAGGCGAAGGAGATATAAAACAGACAGGTTACCTTGTGAGTCTATGACATAGGTGAAGAAGTTATAAAACAGACAGGTTATCTTGTGAGTCTATGACGTAGGTGAAGAAGTTAAACAGACAGGTTACCTTGTGTGTCTATGGTGGTGTAGGAGTTATAACACAGACAGGTTACCTTGTGAGTCTATGACGTAGGTGAAGAAGTTAAACAGACAGGTTACCTTGTGTGTCTATGGTGGTGTAGGAGTTATAAAACAGACAGGTTACCTTGTGAGTCTATGGTGGTGTAGGAGTTATAAAACAGACAGGTTACCTTGTGAGTCTATGGTGGTGTAGGAGTTATAAAACAGACAGGTTACCTTGTGAGTCTATGACGTAGGTGAAGAAGTTAAACAGACAGGTTACGTTGTGTGTCTATGGTGGTGTAGGAGTTATAAAACAGACAGGTTACCTTGTGAGTCTATGGTGGTGTAGGAGTTATAAAACAGACAGGTTACCTTGTGAGTCTATGGTGGTGAAGAAGTTATAAAACAGACAGGTTACCTTGTGAGTCTATGACGTAGGTGAAGAAGTTATAAAACAGACAGGTTACCTTGTGAGTCTATTACGTAGGTGAAGGAGATATAAAACAGACAGGTTACCTTGTGAGTCTATGACGTAGGTGAAGAAGTTATAAAACAGACAGGTTACCTTGTGAGTCTATGACGTAGGTGAAGGAGATATAAAACAGACAGGTTACCTTGTGAGTCTATGAAGTAGGTGAACAAGTTATAAAATAGACAGGTTACCTTGTGAGTCTATGACGTAGGCGAAGGAGATATAAAACAGACAGGTTACCTTGTGAGTCTATTACGCAGGTGAAGGAGATATAAAACAGACAGGTTACCTTGTGAGTCTATGACGTAGGTGAAGGAGATATAAAACAGACAGGTTACCTTGTGAGTCTATGACGTAGGTGAAGGAGATATAAAACAGACAGGTTACCTTGTGAGTCTATGGTGGTGTAGGAGTTATAAAACAGACAGGTTACCTTGTGAGTCTATGAAGTAGGTGAAGGAGTTATAAAACAGACAGGTTACCTTGTGAGTCTATGGTGGTGTAGGAGTTATAAAACAGACGGCTTGCCTTGTGAGTCTATTACGCAGGTGAAGGAGTTATAAAACAGACAGGTTACCTTGTGAGTCTATGACGTAGGTGAAAGAGATATAAAACAGACAGGTTACCTTGTGAGTCTATGGTGGTGTAGGAGTTATAAAACAGACAGGTTACCTTGTGAGTCTATAGTGGTGTAGGAGTTATAAAACAGACAGGTTACCTTGTGAGTCTATGGTGGTGTAGGAGTTATAAAACAGACGGGTTACCTTGTGAGTCTATGGTGGTGTAGGAGTTATAAAACAGACAGGTTACCTTGTGAGTCTGTGGTGTAGGAGTTATAAAACAGACGGGTTACCTTGTGAGTCTATGAAGTAGGTGAAGGAGATATAAAACAGACAGGTTACCTTGTGAGTCTATGGTGGTGTAGGAGTTATAAAACAGACAGGTTACCTTGTGAGTCTATGGTGGTGTAGGAGTTATAAAACAGAAAGGTTACCTTGTGAGTCTATGAAGGAGGTGAACGAGTTATAAAACAGACAGGTTACCTTGTGAGTCTATTACGCAGGTGAACGAGTTATAAAACAGGTTACCTTGTGAGTCTATGACGTAGGTGAAGAAGTTATAAAACAGACAGGTTACCTTGTGAGTCTATGACGTAGGTGAAGAAGTTATAAAACAGACAGGCTACCTTGTGAGTCTATGGTGGTGTAGGAGTTATAAAACAGACAGGTTACCTTGTGAGTCTATTACGCAGGTGAACGAGTTATAAAACAGTTTACCTTGTGAGTCTATGACGTAGGTGAAGGAGATATAAAACAGACAGGTTACCTTGTGAGTCTATGACGTAGGTGAAGAAGTTATAAAACAGACAGGTTACCTTGTGAGTCTATGACGTAGGTGAAGGAGATATAAAACAGACAGGTTACCTTGTGAGTCTATGACGTAGGTGAAGAAGTTATAAAACAGACAGGTTACCTTGTGAGTCTATGACTTAGGTGAAGGAGATATAAAACAGACAGGTTACCTTGTGAGTCTATGGTGGTGTAGGAGTTATAAAACAGACAGGTTACCTTGTGAGTCTATTACGCAGGTGAACGAGTTATAAAACAGGTTACCTTGTGAGTCTATGACGTAGGTGAAGAAGTTATAAAACAGACAGGTTACCTTGTGAGTCTATGACGTAGGCGAAGGAGATATAAAACAGACAGGTTACCTTGTGAGTCTATGACATAGGTGAAGAAGTTATAAAACAGACAGGTTATCTTGTGAGTCTATGACGTAGGTGAAGAAGTTAAACAGACAGGTTACCTTGTGTGTCTATGGTGGTGTAGGAGTTATAAAACAGACAGGTTACCTTGTGAGTCTATGGTGGTGTAGGAGTTATAAAACAGACAGGTTACCTTGTGAGTCTATTACGCAGGTGAACGAGTTATAAAACAGACAGGTTACCTTGTGAGTCTATGGTGGTGTAGGAGTTATAAAACAGACAGGTTACCTTGTGAGTCTATGGTGGTGAAGGAGTTATAAAACAGACAGGTTACCTTGTGAGTCTATGGTGGCGTAGGAGTTATAAAACAGACAGGTTACCTTGTGAGTCTATGACGTAGGTGAAGAAGTTAAACAGACAGGTTACGTTGTGTGACTATGGTGGTGTAGGAGTTATAACACAGACAGGTTACCTTGTGAGTCTATGACGTAGGTGAAGAAGTTAAACAGACAGGTTACCTTGTGTGTCTATGGTGGTGTAGGAGTTATAAAACAGACAGGTTACCTTGTGAGTCTATGGTGGTGTAGGAGTTATAAAACAGACAGGTTACCTTGTGAGTCTATGGTGGTGTAGGAGTTATAAAACAGACAGGTTACCTTGTGAGTCTATGACGTAGGTGAAGAAGTTAAACAGACAGGTTACGTTGTGTGTCTATGGTGGTGTAGGAGTTATAAAACAGACAGGTTACCTTGTGAGTCTATGACGTAGGTGAAGAAGTTAAACAGACAGGTTACCTTGTGAGTCTATGGTGGTGTAGGAGTTATAAAACAGACAGGTTACCTTGTGAGTCTATGGTGGTGAAGAAGTTATAAAACAGACAGGTTACCTTGTGAGTCTATGACGTAGGTGAAGAAGTTATAAAACAGACAGGTTACCTTGTGAGTCTATGACGTAGGTGAAGGAGATATAAAACAGACAGGTTACCTTGTGAGTCTATGACGTAGGTGAAGAAGTTATAAAACAGACAGGTTACCTTGTGAGTCTATGACGTAGGTGAAGGAGATATAAAACAGACAGGTTACCTTGTGAGTCTATGAAGTAGGTGAACGAGTTATAAAACAGACAGGTTACCTTGTGAGTCTATGACGTAGGCGAAGGAGATATAAAACAGACAGGTTACCTTGTGAGCCTCTTACGCAGGTGAAGGAGATATAAAACAGACAGGTTACCTTGTGAGTCTATGACGTAGGTGAAGGAGATATAAAACAGACAGGTTACCTTGTGAGTCTATGACGTAGGTGAAGGAGATATAAAACAGACAGGTTACCTTGTGAGTCTATGGTGGTGTAGGAGTTATAAAACAGACAGGTTACCTTGTGAGTCTATGAAGTAGGTGAAGGAGTTATAAAACAGACAGGTTACCTTGTGAGTCTATGGTGGTGTAGGAGTTATAAAACAGACGGGTTACCTTGTGAGTCTATTACGCAGGTGAAGGAGTTATGAAACAGACAGGTTACCTTGTGAGTCTATGACGTAGGTGAAGGAGATATAAAACAGACAGGTTACCTTGTGAGTCTACGGTGGTGTAGGAGTTATAAAACAGACAGGTTACCTTGTGAGTCTATGACGTAGGTGAAGAAGTTAAACAGACAGGTTACCTTGTGTGTCTATGGTGGTGTAGGAGTTATAAAACAGACAGGTTACCTTGTGAGTCTATGGTGGTGTAGGAGTTATAAAACAGACAGGTTACCTTGTGAGTCTATGGTGGTGTAGGAGTTATAAAACAGACAGGTTACCTTGTGAGTCTATGACGTAGGTGAAGAAGTTAAACAGACAGGTTACGTTGTGTGTCTATGGTGGTGTAGGAGTTATAAAACAGACAGGTTACCTTGTGAGTCTATGACGTAGGTGAAGAAGTTAAACAGACAGGTTACCTTGTGAGTCTATGGTGGTGTAGGAGTTATAAAACAGACAGGTTACCTTGTGAGTCTATGGTGGTGAAGAAGTTATAAAACAGACAGGTTACCTTGTGAGTCTATGACGTAGGTGAAGAAGTTATAAAACAGACAGGTTACCTTGTGAGTCTATGACGTAGGTGAAGGAGATATAAAACAGACAGGTTACCTTGTGAGTCTATGACGTAGGTGAAGAAGTTATAAAACAGACAGGTTACCTTGTGAGTCTATGACGTAGGTGAAGGAGATATAAAACAGACAGGTTACCTTGTGAGTCTATGAAGTAGGTGAACGAGTTATAAAACAGACAGGTTACCTTGTGAGTCTATGACGTAGGCGAAGGAGATATAAAACAGACAGGTTACCTTGTGAGCCTCTTACGCAGGTGAAGGAGATATAAAACAGACAGGTTACCTTGTGAGTCTATGACGTAGGTGAAGGAGATATAAAACAGACAGGTTACCTTGTGAGTCTATGACGTAGGTGAAGGAGATATAAAACAGACAGGTTACCTTGTGAGTCTATGGTGGTGTAGGAGTTATAAAACAGACAGGTTACCTTGTGAGTCTATGAAGTAGGTGAAGGAGTTATAAAACAGACAGGTTACCTTGTGAGTCTATGGTGGTGTAGGAGTTATAAAACAGACGGGTTACCTTGTGAGTCTATTACGCAGGTGAAGGAGTTATGAAACAGACAGGTTACCTTGTGAGTCTATGACGTAGGTGAAGGAGATATAAAACAGACAGGTTACCTTGTGAGTCTACGGTGGTGTAGGAGTTATAAAACAGACAGGTTACCTTGTGAGTCTATGAAGTAGGTGAAGGAGTTATAAAACAGACAGGTTACCTTGTGAGTCTATGGTGGTGTAGGAGTTATAAAACAGACGGGTTACCTTGTGAGTCTATTACGCAGGTGAAGGAGTTATGAAACAGACAGGTTACCTTGTGAGTCTATGACGTAGGTGAAGGAGATATAAAACAGACAGGTTACCTTGTGAGTCTATGGTGGTGTAGGAGTTATAAAACAGACAGGTTACCTTGTGAGTCTATGGTGGTGTAGGAGTTATAAAACAGACGGGTTACCTTGTGAGTCTATGGTGGTGTAGGAGTTATAAAACAGACAGGTTACCTTGTGAGTCTGTGGTGTAGGAGTTATAAAACAGACAGGTTACCTTGTGAGTCTATGAAGTAGGTGAAGGAGATATAAAACAGACAGGTTACCTTGTGAGTCTATGGTGGTGTAGGAGTTATAAAACAGACAGGTTACCTTGTGAGTCTATGACGTAGGCGAAGGAGATATAAAACAGACAGGTTACCTTGTGAGTCTATTACGCAGGTGAAGGAGTTATAAAACAGACAGGTTACCTTGTGAGTCTATGACGTAGGTGAAGGAGATATAAAACAGACAGGTTACGTTGTGTGTCTATGGTGGTGTAGGAGTTATAAAACAGACAGGTTACCTTGTGAGTCTATGGTGGTGTAGGAGTTATAAAACAGACGGGTTACCTTGTGAGTCTATGGTGGTGTAGGAGTTATAAAACAGACAGGTTACCTTGTGAGTCTGTGGTGTAGGAGTTATAAAACAGACAGGTTACCTTGTGAGTCTATGGTGGTGTAGGAGTTATAAAACAGACAGGTTACCTTGTGAGTCTATGAAGGAGGTGAACGAGTTATAAAACAGATGGGTTACCTTGTGAGTCTATGGTGGTGTAGAAGTTATAAAACAGACAGGTTACCTTGTGAGTCTATGACGTAGGTGAAGAAGTTATAAAACAGACAGGTTACCTTGTGAGTCTATTACGCAGGTGAACGAGTTATAAAACAGGTTACCTTGTGAGTCTATGACGTAGGTGAAGAAGTTATAAAACAGACAGGTTACCTTGTGAGTCTATTACGTAGGTGAAGGAGATATAAAACAGACAGGTTACCTTGTGAGTCTATTACGTAGGTGAAGGAGATATAAAACAGACAGGTTACCTTGTGAGTCTATTACGCAGGTGAAGGAGATATAACACAGACAGGTTACCTTGTGAGTCTATGACGTAGGTGAAGGAGATATAAAACAGACAGGTTACCTTGTGAGTCTATAGTGGTGTAGGAGTTATAAAACAGACAGGTTACCTTGTGAGTCTATGGTGGTGTAGGAGTTATAAAACAGACAGGTTACCTTGTGAGTCTATGAAGGAGGTAAAGGAGTTATAAAACAGACAGGTTACCTTGTGAGTCTATGACGTAGGTGAAGGAGATATAAAACAGACAGGTTACCTTGTGAGTCTATGAAGGAGGTAAAGGAGTTATAAAACAGACAGGTTACCTTGTGAGTCTGTGGTGGTGTAGGAGTTATAAAATAGACAGGTTACCTTGTGAGTCTATGGTGGTGTAGGAGTTATAAAACAGACGGGTTACCTTGTGAGTCTATGGTGGTGTAGGAGTTATAAAACAGACAGGTTACCTTGTGAGTCTGTGGTGTAGGAGTTATAAAACAGACAGGTTACCTTGTGAGTCTATGGTGGTGTAGGAGTTATAAAACAGACAGGTTACCTTGTGAGTCTATGGTGGTGTAGGAGTTATAAAACAGACAGGTTACCTTGTGAGTCTATGAAGGAGGTGAACGAGTTATAAAACAGATGGGTTACCTTGTGAGTCTATGGTGGTGTAGAAGTTATAAAACAGACAGGTTACCTTGTGAGTCTATGACGTAGGTGAAGAAGTTATAAAACAGACAGGTTACCTTGTGAGTCTATTACGCAGGTGAACGAGTTATAAAACAGGTTACCTTGTGAGTCTATGACGTAGGTGAAGAAGTTATAAAACAGACAGGTTACCTTGTGAGTCTATTACGTAGGTGAAGGAGATATAAAACAGACAGGTTACCTTGTGAGTCTATTACGCAGGTGAAGGAGATATAAAACAGACAGGTTACCTTGTGAGTCTATGACGTAGGTGAAGGAGATATAAAACAGACAGGTTACCTTGTGAGTCTATGGTGGTGTAGGAGTTATAAAACAGACAGGTTACCTTGTGAGTCTATAGTGGTGTAGGAGTTATAAAACAGACAGGTTACCTTGTGAGTCTATGGTGGTGTAGGAGTTATAAAACAGACAGGTTACCTTGTGAGTCTATGAAGGAGGTAAAGGAGTTATAAAACAGACAGGTTACCTTGTGAGTCTATGACGTAGGTGAAGGAGATATAAAACAGACAGGTTACCTTGTGAGTCTATGAAGGAGGTAAAGGAGTTATAAAACAGACAGGTTACCTTGTGAGTCTATGACGTAGGTGAAGGAGATATAAAACAGACAGGTTACCTTGTGAGTCTATGAAGGAGGTAAAGGAGTTATAAAACAGACAGGTTACCTTGTGAGTCTGTGGTGATGTAGGAGTTATAAAACAGACAGGTTACCTTGTGAGTCTATGGTGGTGTAGGAGTTATAAAACAGACAGGATACCTTGTGAGTCTATGAAGTAGGCAGTGGTGAAGGAGTTCCAGTGCTTCTTAGTTTTGAGGCAGGGTGAGTCAAAGTCCTGGCTGATGACGTGAAGATGGAGAAGGCTGAAGAACGCAAGAAAAGAAGACATTGCACACAGAAAATAGTGTATCAATAGGCGATAAGTGATGGGTCTTTGACTGAGTGCCGGTCTCGAATAAGCACCCATGAATCTGAGAACCACAAGCATATTATCAGATTACTGATTAAGTTAACCTTCTCACTCCCAGATTCCCCACACTCCCCCCTCCCCCTATAGGGGTCTGTGTCTGTGGGGAAAGAGGGTTAGATAACATGTAATATTTATCACATATGGCCCAGGGTTTGGCACATGTGAGTTGAAGCATAGGAAAAAATGACCAAATGCTGACATATATGCTACATAATTGCTGAAAGATTTGGTCCGGAACTAGTTATTTGTCCTTCAAAGATTGTCATATAGGCCTACAGTATCGCAAAGTTGGTGTAATAGACTCTAAATGTCATTATAGCCAATTTAGATAGATGAACAGTGTGGTAGTTGGTAGGAAAATAATATTTGTCATTAAAGATTGTTCTATAGGCCTACAGTATCGCTCAAGTGATGTGATCTCTTCAGAGCTAATCATCTAACTATTCTTAGTTAGATGAAAGTGAAAAGTGGGTATTGCAAAATCTTTGCCATCATGAGCTACCCCAAAATGATAGGTTACATGATGTGAAAAGTCCTCTTTATTAAGGGAGAAGGGATTTGTCATTTTAAATGCCAATCCAGGTAATTTTTTGTCAGTACCTTGAGGGGCGTGTGTAACCCCCACAAGAGAAAACCCTCTTTTTGATCCATACCTGCCTAAAGCCAACCATTTTTTTTCGCCAGTCGTATAGACAGATTGGTATAAGGTGGCAGGAGACCGAAATCTAGATCTTTACAGTACACTGGAGGGGGGGGGGCAGCTGTGGCTAGTGGGTAGACAGGTGACAGGAGTGCTGTGCAGTGTTTCTGTTTTTTTTTGTAAGAGATATAAAGGGGTTAACAGGATTGTCCCCTGGGTGCAGCCATAGCTTTATGTGGTCCTGGCAAGACGTGAGGAGACAAGTAGAAATGGATGTCCGTGAAGGGGGACAGTTGGCAACCTTTTCTGCTTGCCTGTTTTACATAGGAACACTTGGACCAAGTGGGTGGACAGTTACCGCATGGTGCTAGCAGCTCTTTTTGAGCTATCCGGTGTTTTCGTGTTTCACCGCCTTTCTGTGTTTAATTCTGTGATTAATTACAAAGTAGTGCATTAATGATGTTATTATAAATGAATGCAGCCCCTACCCACCTGTCTGTACTGTTATTGATCTCCATAATGCATTACCTCAAAACGATATATTACAATGGCATACTCGTATTATAAAGAGATAGCAATGGTCAAGTTAAACATCCCAGTAATGCCAGTACCAGGACTAAACACGCACATCTTCGCTCCCTTTAAGCTATGTGGTGTTCATGACACCAGTTGGTGGACACAGTCGAATAATCAATTACTAAATATACACTAGAAATAGAAGGGAACAACTGGAGCCAGTGGGTGTAGAGTCAATGTGTGGTGTAGGGGGGGGATGTTCGCAACAGTCGCCGTTTGATGTTTTGATAGTCTCAGTCAAATTATTATTCCCCTTTTTTTTGTCAAAACAAATTTTTGACAGCGCCAGGTAGATTGGAGGGAAAAAGTACTGCAGATCCATACCCCACGAGACATGGTTACTAAAAAAATAACCATAGTAGAAAGAAGTGGCAACACTGATGGCTTTTCAATAAGCAGTAACAACTGACGGATTGTGCTGAATCTATCCCATTTGTTATAAGAATTGATCAGGGCTGTACAGTAAATGCGCTGAAAAAAAGTGTCTTAAAATCAAAATTCCCATAGACTCTAGTGTGCTAAGTTTATCGCTGAAATCTATCCCCCAATAGGAGACAATAGTAAAGAAATTTGTAGTCAGTGTAGCAGAGAATAGGTAAGTTCAGTACAACATACAAAAATAGGATGAAATGTACATGTGTATGTGGAATTGAGGATGCCATTTATGAGGAAAGGGTTTAAAGATGGCAAGTAAAAAGTAAAAAAAGTTCAAGAAAAAGGGAGGTCAGCAAGGTCAAGAAATTTCAGCATAAAGTAAGAGGTCTCATCTTAAGATTTTTGATTGAAAAGGTGACTCCAATGACCATGGGGAACTTTGGGCCAATTACCTTACCTGATGATACTTATAAGTACAATGAATAAGGTTCTGAATAATGATAGAGGCAGTCTGTGTACGGTTGTGGGAACTTAGCCCATATAATTTTTCAACAGAGTACAAAAGATGGTTCGTAAGACCAGTGAAGTCCAGTAGATGCTAACTACCCGGTAGTAACAATAACATTTGACGTGTGCTATAGAGCACTCATGGCCCAGGTTACCTACCGTATGTGACTTGACACTACAGTGACAGTATGTCCGAGCATCCTCAGTGATTAAGCCTAAGGAGAATGCAGCTATTATCGCTCATCATTTTCATTGGCGTATTATTCGTCTCTTGGCGCGTTAAGCATTGCAGAATATCAGCAGGTCTTGAATAAGGATCCAAATTAACCATAGAAAGGCATGAGACTGTAATTCTCCTCCATTTTGTTTTAATCAAGCAGTTTCGATAGGACCGTAAACCGATCGTCTCCTTGTCTGCCATGTTGGATTTCGCGCCTCTATGCGCATGCCCAACCCCGTCATACCGGAAGTAGCATTTTGACAGTGAATATGATAGATTCTATCGATTTAACTTGAATTTAATGGGTTTCCGAATATAATCCATGTATTTCAAGCAATATTAATCGATTTGAATCGACGATACCCTTTCAATTTATTGTTAAACTAAAAAAAAAATATTCTGACTCTGAGCGCATGCCCCAACTCGCCTTACCAGAAACGCGGTCGACATACAAAAACAATGCGGTCTGATTTACACATTCGTATTTAAACGGTCTTAACCCCTCCTATACAGAGAATTCCACCTCATCTGCTGAAAAAATAGTGTCTTAATTGCCCAATTACCATAGGAGTCAATGTGTTATTTCGACCCCATGTCAACCACCCAATGCAATCCTATGGAGCCTTGTTTTCATGAGAAAGTAGGTCAAACATGTCAGGTTTTTTCTTCAGCCTTTTTCATAGGTAAAAAAATTTCTTTTTCTAAAGAAGATGTTTCCATGACTTTTTGTTTGATTATCCCCCAATTTCGATGAGCAATGCCCATCTAAAGTTCCAATTCATGATCGTCAGTTTTCAACTGAAAAGGCGCCGCCAATGACCCAGGTGAACCTGGGCCAATATCCCAAAGTCCTTCCTGTAGCCAGGCTCTGTGTGGAAGGCTGATGCATCTGCACTGATTGAGTCACAGAGACAGACTGGCACCCTGTAGTGCAATATATATGTGCTGTGGATAGTGCGTCCCTTAGCGGCGTGGGGCCGCACCAACCCTACAAACTTCCCACCGAGCCCCACAACAGCCTTGCTTTACTTGAGTGTTTTTTATCCTTACCTCATACTGGGAATAGCGTGGTACCCGTACCGAAACTCCAACCCATCACCGTACCTACATTACAACAAAAACAAAACTACATCAATATCAATCCACAAACCAACCATAATAATCTGCATATGAGGACTATAGCTTTTATGCAGGACTTAAAAGGACACTGTATCATTGTGAATAACCACTCAGACATTGTAGATCGGGAGGGATCTCAGGACCTTACACAAATGGGTGCTTATTCAAGGTATGTTTTCAGTGCTTAACAGATGTTTCACCCTTAGTGCTTATAGAAGTCCGGGTAGTGGCGAATCCAGAAGGGGTGGTATGGACAGGGGGGGGGCACAGCCAAGAAAACTTGGGTCTATGGGGGAGGGGGGGCACAGCCAAGAAAACTTGGTCTATGGGGGAGGGAGGGGGGGCACAGCGAGGGTTCGGTCCCACATTTCCAATATGACCAAAAAAATAATAATTTGTATCATGCTGAAAAAAAATTGGGTAGGGAAGGTCCGTTATTTTATTCATTTTGTAAATCTTTTTTCACTACTTCAAAGACGTGAGATGAGCAGCAGTGACACGGGCGAGCCAAGGCAACTCAGGGATGGCTAAATTGGCTGAAAACTTGACTAAAAACCTAGTTTCTTCAAAAATGGGGAAAAAAAGTTAGGGTCGGCCTTGTTTTGCTAGGTAGGGTTGGGTTACCTGAAACAATTTATTTCTTTTGGCATAGCTCCCAGGCCATCCCCTGGATCCGCCACTATAGACCAGCACATTACTCTTTGCGTACAGCTGATGTAGGGCCGCATCATGCCCATTGGTCGTCATGATGCACCAATAAAGTGCTGGCAAGTCTGCTCACAAGCACTTCATTGGAGCATCATGCCGACCCTTAGGGAGTTTATGTATCAACCCTAAGGGTCGTAAAATAAAGCTCCAATGAAGTGCTGGTCACCAGCATTTCATTAGTGCATCATGACGACCAACGGTTTGAATGGGCATGATGCAGTCCTGCATCAGCAGCCTTTATAGAGTTAAAGTGTTAAATGATGGTGCAGTACACTGAGTTTGACTTACGTCTTGGCGATGTCTTTGCCCTTCTCTTCCAGGTGTTTGAGTAGAGGGATGTGGTCCGGTGTTAGCGCCTTCATGTTGGGGATCGTCTCCTTAGGTAGGATCAGGTAGTGGAACCGTGCCTGGAAATTATAACATGACAGCTTACAGCTTTATCTAAGAAACTGAGCCAAGTCTGGAGGGCATTGTTCCAGAAATAGGCCCCGCTGGGGCGCTGCAGCCAGGCCCTTGGGCTGGGCTGGGCCTAATTCTGGGACAATGCACGGCAGAGAAGGCTCTACCATAGCCTAGGGTCAACATCACCTAGTCAACATCAGTATCACATATCATTTTGGTAATTTTTTAAATTACAGATGGGTGAGGAGTAAATTTCACACCCTACGGAGGGAGTGAAGACATTTCAACAAACAAAAAAGCCTACACATACTATAGAATTAAGCGCGCGGGGTGGGGGGGGGGGTGGACCCTTCTGAGGGGAGTCAAAGAAATGTAGCCATGTATGCATGCTTCGACCCCCCCCCAACTTTGTTGTTGAAAAATAACACTCCTTAGCCTTAGGGAGTTATCATTTTTTAACAACAGGGGGCCTGGCGCAAAAAAAAAAAAGAGGGACCAAAAATCATGCTGCTTACACTTGTCTACCTATATATAGCCTATACTGACTATAGTAATGCCAGGGATGTAAGTCAGGCATGGGCAAAAACCAGGAAGCCATTACATTTACTTGATATAAAAGCCTTCTATTTTTCCAAACAACCCTCCTTCCCACTCATATAAGGAAAAAACCATGTCATTCAAAATTTTCATTAATCAGGAAATCCTGATAAAACCTGAAAACTTACATCCCTGTAATGCACAGGCTTTTTGCTGAAAGTAGGTTAAGTGATTTTGGCCCCCCCCCCTCCTCTGTCTGAAAAAAAACGACCCCCCTATTAAAATCCCTCCCCCACCCCTTCACACTGGAAGGGTCTAAACTAAATATAAGCAATTCAAATACCCCAATATGATGTGTCATTCCACTTGTGTGTCAGTTTTTGTTGTTTTTTGTTGTTTTTTTTTTTTTTTTTGGGGGGGGGTCAGTTTGCAAAATCACTTCTTCGTGGGAGGGGGGTCACAATCATTTTGGTCATAGCGGTTGGGGGGGGGGGTGAAAAAAATCTGCGAATCCGCCCAAATCCATCTAGCCCCGCCCCCCACTGGCCCTTTATTAGGGAGTGGTCATTATTTATCAACAGGGGTTGTGGGTTTTTACGCCCCCCCCCTCGATGGCAGTCAAAATTTTTTGCACCCCCCCAGCGGCAGAGGCGTGGAGAGTTGTTGTGCCCCTCTTTTATCTATACTCGTGCGGCCTTTTTTGCTAAAAAGAGGGTGAATTTTTTTAGCCCCCCCCCAAGAGGGGTCAACATTTTTTTAGGCCCCCCTCAAGAGGGGTCTGAAAATTTTACGCCCCCCCCCTCAAACCCACCCCCCCCCTTGTTGATAAATAATGACCAAGTTTAAATACCTTGGGATATTTATCTTTGATGGTTGTGCACAAGTCATCCGAATCCACTCTCAGCTCTGGGTCGTCTATTGACGTTTTCAACCCTCCTGACCAATGTCCTTTCTTGGCTGCTGCTGCCCCACCTTCCCCATCTCCAGATTTCCTCTTCCCGGCCGCTGCCATCCTGAAATTTCTAATAAAAATCAAATTACGTGTCCACATGCAATGCTTCCCGCCCGGTGTTTTCATAAATCTGTTTTGCTGATACTTATCCACAGTTCAATGAAGAAGAGAACCTGCTTGCCGAAGACCAGCCGGCGTCGTCCCGTGACGTTCATAAACATCATTCTGATTGGATAAGACAGATAGCAACGACCAATAGACGTTCATGTAGCAAATATCGATTATTTATAGCAGGTGCGACCTGCCACGTGCTTGTTGTTTGGTTTTTGTTTTTGTTTTTTGCAGGTTTAATCAAGAGCTCTTTGACTTTGCTTAAACAGTGACAGTCGAGTTCTAAAACTAAAGACAAAATAAATATTCTTCCAACAAATTACGATAGATTACACTGTAGTCTATTATCTCCATTGATTCCCTGTATTTCGATGAGATTGTAAAATTTTCCAGTTGCGTTTTTCAACAAGCTTGTCGCCCCGCAGACGATCTTACCTGTCGTTCAATAAACATAATTTGTGATAGCAGCGCGCTGTGTGCTCAGCTTGAAGTACTGAAAACCGTGGCTAAAGCGCACTTTTGTAGTTGTCTAATGAACGTCGTCTAGTGATAAATAATCGAGCTGGCGGAGAACGGCCACATAAACTTGACTTCGGTCCAAAAACTCCTTTACATACTCCTCTCGGAGTTGAATGGTGTTGATCATTTGCATTCTTCCTTGATGAGACGGTAAGTGAAATCAGCGTTTGTTTAGCTGAAGTTGTATATTTGGCCTCTTTTACTGCTAGTCTCACGCATTATCGCTCACCTGGTGAGCAGAGCAGAAATCAAAACAAAAACAAAGCCATGTCAAAGGCTGCAAGTCAGCAAGACACTAATTTTATTTTCTCACGGTTGGCTTATATAGCATATCGGTGAAAATAACATATTTGTGCGCATTTCTGGGCTTAAACACTGTTATTTTCTTGTAGGCACACATTTTTCCCATTAATTTAGGGCTGTGACATGACATTGACAATGTACATATGGTACAATCTAACAATGTAATTAACTTTTCTGCTATCGGCCATAGAGTGCGGACATACCCAGATTTTGGGGTTTAGCAGTGAATGATTTCAATAAATTCTCTAATTAAATAGAGTGCACCCCCCTCAACTTACCATCAAATATCACATATCAGCCTAAATAACACTCAAATCGATTAATAGACACCCTAAGGATTAATTTGATACCTGGATTGCCTACCCACTGTCAGATTTTAGACCAATAATCTTTGTACAACACCCTTCAGTGCGGACCTACAAAGTGTCTCCTGCTGCCATCTCCTGTCAATTGGTGTACTGCAACCCAAAGCCAAGGGGGTGGTCCGGTGGATCATGGATGTCTGGTAGAAGTCTCTTAGTCTGACTCAAGTCACTCAGGGGTGGGCATATCGTGAAGTGCTGGAGCAAACGTACGAATCGTTGTAGCGATGCATTTTCAGTGGCAAATTCATCTGAGAAAATATTAAGCTTCTAACTGTCAAAATTGATGTATTTTGGGGTTTGGGGGGAACAATCCTAGCACAAATCCCCCCCCCCCCCAAAAAAAAAAGAAGAAAAAAAAAAAGTTTTGTGTTTTATGTCTAAATGTTGTATTCTAGTGGATCTAAGGGAGTGATCATTTTTTAACAACAGGGGGGGCTGGTGGGTTTGAGGGGGGGGGTCAGAATTTTTTCAATACCTCTGATGGGGGGGGTCAAAATAATTTCATCTGTTTTCAGTGGAAAACCCCGCGCGTTACTATAGGCTAAAAGGGGACGTTCGCGCGCGATTTTTGTCCCTTATGGGGGGGGGTCGAAAAAATTTAACCCCCTCCAGAGGGGGGGTCGTTAGGGAGTGGTAATTTTTTAACAACAAGGGGGGTTGGTGAAATTCCGCGTGTGTGCAGCGAAAATTTTTCCGTGCCCCCTCGGAGGGGTCTGAAATTTTTCTGTCTCCCCTTTTATTCTTTAGTGGTGCTTTTTCGCTCAAAAGGGGGTGGGGGGTGTCTTTTTGCTCCACCCTAAGAGGGGTCTGACCACTCCCTAAAGCCGAAAGATTAATGAGGAGGAGGGTACGAAGGGGCTCCTGATCATGAATTATTTCAAATTTTGGATCCACCAAACTTTAAACTTGTGCCCTATCACTGCTTCTCCGGTAGCCGGCTAGGACTGTGCCTGCAATAGCTCCAGGAAGGCTCAGCCCTGTTCTTATAAAAAAAGACGCCCCCCACCAGGGCTTTTGACAGGATTTTTTGAAATGCGCCAATTGCACACTTTTTAGCAAATACAATGCGCCATTCTGTAAATGAATGGCCATTCTAACCATTTAAATGCGACATTTAGGCATTAAATGCGTGTATTGCGCACTGCGCAGCCCTGTCAAAAGCCCTGCCCCACCCTTTTTTAGCAAAAAATCCTGTGCACCACTATAAAGAATAAAAGGGGGGACAGAAAAATTTCAGACCCCTCTGAGGGGGCACGGAAAAATTTTCGCTGCACACACATGGAATTTCACCAACCCCCCTGTTGTTAAAAAATTACCACTCCCTAAGAACAGATTGGAGATGACTACCTAGGATATGGTAGGTCATCTCCAGGTGCAGGCATCCTCCAGGCAGACCGGAGATGACTCTAGAAGGTCATCTCCAGGTTAGGCTATTTCATTCTAATAACTTGGATTACGGATCTGGCGATGAGATTTTTGGTGAAATAGAAAAAAAAGTAAAAGTTTTATTTTCATTTTTTTTCCCATTGGCGGGATTTTTGGAGAATATGACCCAAAAAAAATTATTCTTTGGAAAAAAAAAGTATATTGTAAGCAATGAACCTTCGATTTCTGCCTTTCCATGTGAACAAATTATTAATATCTACACTTTAGATGACATAAAAATGGCTTTTCCATGACCTTTTTTTTTTTTTTGCTCTGGCCGGTAGGATAAATTGGGTCTTAGATGGGGGCTTGGGGCAACTTTTATTTATTTTTTTTTTGCCCATGGCCGACCACAGAGTTGATTGAAAAAATCCGTAATCCAATTTATTAGAACTAAATGGCCTTAGAAATGGCCTTAAATCAGACTGGAGATGACATATAACTGGAATGTTGGAAGTGATCTGCAGGGTACAGTTACCATAGGTGCAGAGCGGAGATGACTGGAGAAAGTCATCTCCGGTGCACAGGTGACCATAGAACAGACTGGAGATGACAATCCAAGAAATGGAATGTCATCTCCAGGTCCCAGGTACCCTCCAGGTGGAGCGGAGATGACTGGAGAAAGTCATCTCCCTCCGGTGTAACCATAGAAGAGACTGGAGATGACAATTCAGAAAATGGAAAGTCATCTCCAGGTCCCAGGTATCCTCAGGTGGAGCGGAGATGACTGGGGAAAGTCATCTCCGGTGTACATGTAACCATAGAACAGACTGGAGATGACAATCCAGGAAATGGAAAGACATCTCCAGGTCCCAGGTACCCTCCAGGTGGAGCGGAGATGACTGGAGAAAGTCATCTCCCTCCGGTGTACATGTAACCATAGAAGAGACTGGAGATGACAATCCAGGAAATGGAAAGTCATCTCCAGGTCCCAGGTATCCTCCAGGTGGAGCGGAGATGACTCAAGAAAGTCATCTCCGGTCATTGGAGTACAGGTAACCAGGGACGAGTCATCTCTGGTCACCGGATTACAGGTAACCAGGGACAGGTAACCAATAAAGCATGCCCAACCCCAACTACCCCAAGCTAACTACTGCCCCCTCAACCTATCCTTCCCCCCCCCCCCCCACTCTCTCACACTATATGGCGACTACACGACGGTAGGGCGAGGACTCTCGGCGAGCTTCGACCGGAATCCCGTCATATTCCTACCTGTAGGCTAGGTCAATTGTATAACTTCTACAAAACTGAAGAAAAAAAGAAGTTATTTTTTTCTTGTAATATAAATTGGGAGGAAAATGGCTAGGGCCCTTTAGTAGCCCTGTTTTACTATCCTTTACAGGGTAAGGCAGGGTTACCTGAAACACCCATTTCCCCTTTATGACTAAGCCTTTACTAAAAGTTTACACTATGCATAAATTTAAGACAGGCAATTTTCTCTCATTGTTTAAATTCTTCTCTTGCATACAGAAAGCTGATGTCGTACGAGTGTAGTATGACGTTAGACATAGACAAGTGGCCCATCTTCAGTCTGATGGAACCTGAGTTCCTTGCCTCAATCCGCATGGCGTGCGTGTTTGGCAGCTCGGGTAATGAGGCTCTTGTGATGACCAAGGACGACGACGTTTACACACTCGGCTCTAACTGCAGCGGCTGCCTTGGGCTAGGTAGGTGTACGCAACAGGGATTTTAAACATTCAAGGACCACTAATATCATACTCAACCTTTCGTGATACCTCCTACCCTGGTATATGAGCCATGGCTTATAGGGAACAGAACCATTGCTAGTACCAAACAAATTAGCTAGGTGGCCATGTAGTCAGGGGCTAGATCTGCAGTTGGCCTCTTTGTACAGTTTAGTTTGGTTCGCCCTTTGTAATAGTCTATATGAAGCTATATTCTAAAAGTCTATACCTTTGGATAGCATGTACTTTTAACTTAAACAATATACGCTTTATATAGACTTAGTACTTCAAAAAGTTTTCTCAGAGGGCACATATAATCCAGGCTGAGTAAAACCAAGCCATTGTCTCCCTATCAGGCTAATCCCCTCCATTCACACCTAAAACAATGGACAGGTACTCAAGATGATTAAGATAGAGGCAGGGGCAGCTTATCAGTTTTATCAGTTCCAATTGTTTTCTGTGGGTGGAGGGCAAGATAAAAGATTACCCACAATCCTTTGTCAGATCCAAGATGGCCGTCAGGGGGCAGTTACATAACTGATTTCAAGATGTTCACCTCCATACAGGAATGGCTCTGTTCCCTATAGCCTTATAGGGCTCAGTATGGACGCCCTGTGGGCCCACCATTTTGAATTTTGCTGGTTGAGGTAAACCCCACTGATACGTCATACCATGATGGGTACCTTGTCTCTGGGTAACACCCACTTCCAGGGACATGCTGGTCCCATGTTATCAGTTCTTATCAGTGCATGTAGCCAGAACCAGCTTCAGACCCGCTTCCAGCCAATATGTGAGAATGGACCCCTACTCAGCAGACAGTCTGCACCACCTCACCCCAACACTACCTTGATGCTACTGGCACGGTTGCCATGCTCACCTCACCTTATCAACTTCAAGGGAAAAAAAAGAGAATGGACCCCTAGACTACCGTAATCTCCCGCGTAGACGACGCGGTGCGCGTATAAGACGCACCCCAAACTCAGCAAAGGCTGTTTAGCGTATAAGACGCACCTCTTAGGGCACAATTCTGTAAGACTAGTACTTTTCTATAGTAAAATTACCCCTCGTATAAGACGCACCCCCAACTTGAAAAAATTCTATAAGACGCACCAGGCATTTGTTTGGCGTAGAGGACGTGTCTTATGTATACGCAGGAGATTGCGGTAGTGTCAATTGATAGAATGAGCTCAATGAAGGATTGTGGCTTATAGACAGGTATGATGTAGTGGCTGCACCCTGGGCTGCACACTCTTTATTTTGTAGACTAGTGCCTTCGGCACTAGGGGGGGGGGGGCAACTAGGACACAGGGAAAATTTTGAAGTATGGTCCTGCAGCCCCCCCCCCCGAACTGGCGGCAAAATCTGTGGTGCCATCTGACGATCTGTGGCGCCATCTGTGGCATAGCAACATCACTCTCCAAGCTTATTCTCTCAGAGTTGCTGAGTCAGCATTGTTGGCTGGCTTATCTTTATTAATATTACTTCTATTGGGGTTACTTTTCAGAGAGTTATTAACTAACATGTTAGTTACATATTCTGCAGAATCAATTCGCCTTAGCTTGTAAGATATCCATTAGTTGATACATTATTGGAAAGGGAATTATTAATAGCGGAAATAGCAGCAGATTCTGTGACCCTGTTGTCAAATGTATCCCCTCTTTTATAGATTTTCGCTTATCTGTGACTGAAATGATGGAATTGGGTTGAAGAGGGCGGAATCATATTTAATTTAGGCCCTTAAAAATATAAATTTGAAAAAAATACACAGAATTAGGTAGCCTCTTTTGGTTTATCTGTTCCCGGCAAGCACTCCAGCGTATTTCAATGGGGTGGGGACCAGTGATCTAATAACCCCTTTTTATATAAAGGGTAAATATATAAGCACCAATTCCAATAAGAATATATTAGGTCGGATGTTAAAAGAGTTATCTCTGTCCAGGTGATGCATTGAGTGGACTGGAACCACGAAAAGTTGACGCACTGTGCAAGAAAACCCTGACATGCTTGGCATATGGAAGTGGTCCGCACGTCCTCGCCGCTACAGCAAGTAAGTAACACTAACAGTACATGATTGGGGCTTGAAATTTAATGGTTAAGTATAATTGTTCTACATGGATAACTCTCAACATATAAGTTGCATCTAGACTCTGGAAACACTCTTTAGATAGTTAATTTGTGGGTAATAATGGTTAAATTAATACGGGTACTTCAGATGGAGACTTGTACAGCTGGGGACATAACGGTTACTGTCAGTTAGGTAACGGCAGCACCAATCAAGGACCCACTCCCTCCATCGTCACATCACTAGTCGGACGTCAGGTGACTAATGTCGCATGCGGGAGTCACCATTCTGTTGTTCTGACTAATGAGGGAGAGGTATGTAATCCTTTACTATATCAGATTTAGACATAATAAGCATACCGTGCACTTTATACATATTGATTAGAGAATAGACAATGATCTTCTTTACATTGAGACTGTCTGTTGTCCTATAATGCACGAATGCATCTGAGTCAAGACAGTCAAGATGTGAAGAAGGAGTTGTCTATTGTCTTTATAAAACATTGTGCATTTCATTCCAAGCAATCAAATACCCACTCAAGGTATTTTTAGACCAATTAATGGTATTTGACTGGTCTACAGCTATGGTGACCTTGCTGAGGTGTGCACTGTACTCCTATAATGCACTCAAGGTCACTTCTACCGTGCAGCAGAGCACTGCCAGCCGTTTTATAATGATGCAATAGACAATGATTAATGTATTCGACCCAATAAGCGACCATGGCGCTTAAAAATATATTTAAGGCGCCATATTTTCATTGTAGTTCAGTACTTACCCAGTACAAGTTTAACTGACTTCAAAATTGTGAAAGTTAGGCCTTTTTTCTAGTCTGTAAAAAGGCTGCACAAGGGGTGGGGGCTTATTAGGGGGAGGGCGCTTATTAGGTCAAATACGGTAAACTGGGTCTGAAAAATGTAGGATTTTGAAAAGTAAGTGTAAGTCATCCAATTGGGCATAGCAGTGAGGTTAAATGGCCAGTTATACTTATTTTCTCAATTGAGCACTGTTAGGGCTATCTTTATTTCACGATTGCCCTGCCCAAAAAAGTTAATCATTTTTTTTAAATGTTGCTAAGAATGTCCATTTTCATGACTGATATCGATTACCTTATTAGGAAGAATGCATCAATTCGTCATCATTACAGATTTATGCATGGGGACAAAATAACTGCGGACAGGTCGGCTCTGGATCAACGACAAACCAACCTACGCCACGTAAAGTTACCGCATGTCTAGGTAAGCTGTCCGTCAGAAATCTGTCAGAAATCATCATTAAATATACATGACGGCCTGCGGTGGCTATATTGAATACAGTGACCGACATGGTGTATGTCTATGACTTAAACCCCCACCTACAGTTGATGAAGGCTCTATAAGGTTTTGTAGTATACTGTAAACGTAGAAATTTTTGCGCAGCTAAATTTTCACGCGCCTGGCATAGAGACACCATTTCATGTAATCATATTTTCATGCACCTACAGGTTCAGTGTATAGATACCTAACAGGTGTCAAATTTTCACGCACATCATATTTTCACGCATCATATAGGTGCGCAAAAATAGCGAAAATATGTACTGCACGAAAATTAATACGTTTACAGTAGGAGTTAACCATATTGTCCAGTGGGCTGTTACTGGTGAGATAAGCAGTAAATGGCATGAATTATTTCATTGGTCCAAAATGTATCCCTCAGGAGGACGATGTCGACACCTCCACACTTCTACAAAATGTATCCCTCCAAAACGCTATGTACACACAGTGTTTTGAGAAGAGCTAACTTGTATCATCAATCGCTAAATATATCATTGCAGGTCACAAAAAAGCGATATCTATCGCATGTGGACAGACCTCCACCATGGCTGTCCTTGACAATGGAGACGTATGTATTTATTATAACACATCTAGTAGAAATTAATTTTAGACAGGAAATCTATAGCACAAATCTTTTTTTATTGCAAAAAAATTTCAAAACATATGCATGTATTTTGCCATTAAACAAGACTAATTATTGTAATTTAGAAAGTTTTAAACCTGCTATAGAACCTAGAGAGAGACATACCGTAAATTCTCTTGTATTAGCTGCACCCTCGTATAAGCCGTAACCCTAGCTATAAGCTGACGCATCGGTCAATGGTTTCTTCTTTTTTCTATGTCCCTATTTAGGGATACGACAAAAATTTACAAACATTGCCAACCCTCCAGGAGTGTATCAGGCTGGAAAGGTTGGCATGATACACGAATGCAGGCCAGGAGTGTATCAGGCTGGAAAGGTTGGCATGATACATGAATGCAGGCCAGGAGTGTATCAGGCTGGAAAGGTTGGCATGATACATGAATGCAGGCCTGGTCAGTGACTCACCAGGGCTGCATTCATGAATGGGAGATGACGTGGCTTTGTGTACTTACGGCACTACTGCACAAGACTGAGGACCCAGTCAGGTTTGTCACCTGTTTATTTACCGAGGTAGAGGATTATCCAATGGGCGCGACCATTGCTGAAACTGGTTTCCAACTCTTATTACTGATAACAGTTACCTGAGGGGTACCACTGCCCCCCCCCCCAAGAGGACCGCAGTGAATAGCTGGTGCCATTTCATTGGCTGATAATTAGACCAGTTTAGTCGGTATAGACCCCTGGTGAGAGTGATTTATCTGGTTCCAGTGTGTACTTTGTTATTATAGACAATGCCACCCAGCACTGATTGGAACCAGTGGAGTGGAACTTCCTTTGGAATGGTCCACTTTCTGTGGGGGTGGCCACTTCTGTAGATATTTTTCTGAACAGAGAACCCTACATGAAATCCTCCATCTAGAGTCTTTCGTAGGGATTCACTCTCATTATTTTAATGCTACAGTCTTGTGAGTTTCGACCTTTCGGTATCATCAGGTGTAATAAAGTAGGTATTCTATAGCTTTGTACATTCCAATAATGGTTTGATCCAATGTTGGCTGGGTTTGATTCCAGATTGGGGTACCCTCCTGCAGTAAAAAGTCTGTACTGTAGGCTGCCTTTGAGGTGCGTTAGGCTGCTAACTGTGGTACTTTACCATGTATATATACATACTGGGTCCTCTGAGTAGTGTGGGTCTGAGAGAATCCAGTACATGTAGTTATTTTTGTGAAAAAGTTTTAGTTCCAGACTACGCTGGTTCCCAAAAAATTTTCAACAAGGCTCTGGGTTTGTACTTATCTCTCTACCGATATGATATCTATTATCCATAGTGTTAAGCCCTTAAGTCTCAATTCATTTGCTCTCTGAGTGAGGGGGTGTCTCTCCACAAAGTCCAATACATGGAAATCCATATACTTTTGTCTTAGGTGACCTTGACCCATGTTACCACATTTGCAGAAGTGGTTGGGTACCTCATTGTGATTTATTTTCCGTTTGGTTGCAGTTTTTTTTTTCTTTTTCTTCGTTGGATGGGTGTCTCATCTCTTCTTATCCCTAGTATATTGCTGGCGCTGCCTATGTATCCACCAATTCATGAATTAAAAAGTTTTTATTTTCTATTTCCTTGTTGACAGGTGTATGGCTGGGGGTATAATGGTAACGGACAGCTCGGGTTAGGAAATAATGTAAACCAAGTCAACCCTAACCGTGTCGCCGGGCTACAAGGAACATTCATAACACAGGTAAGAATAGGCAAGAAGTTGGATTTTGACAAATCAATTTTTGACAGATCAAATAATTCCAGCATTCACGGTAGTTGTAGGATGTAGCCGTTACCTTTTGTCATCAGTACTTATCAGGAACAGAACAAGATTAGGCCATGGTACTACATAGTACGCACTGGTGGATTTAGACGGGGGTGGGGGAGGGGGGCCCCCTTCTTTTTTTCTCTAAGTAAGAGTTTATCTAGGTTTTTTGAATTAAAAAGTGGGGGCTGCACCACTTCATTTTTGCCCGCACCCCTCCTTTTCCAAATTCTGGATTTGCCACTGCCATAGAATGATGGAAATAAAATAACCCTCAGTTTCTTCATGCCTCGTGAGAAAGGCTCTCCCTCTGCTCTGCTATAGGCGCTATCATTCTCAATGTGAAATTTGTGTATATTCCTTGTTTATAGATAGTATGTGGGTATGCCCACACCATGGCGCTATCAGACCAGGGGGCGCTGTATGCGTGGGGCGCAAACTCCTACGGACAGCTCGGTACCGGTAACAAGGCCAACATCGTCTCACCTACACGCATAGCCAGTGAAAAGGGACGGTATGTATTGTGACTGATTTATGATTTTAATGCTTTATTTTTAGGGCTGCGTGATGCCCCCAGGTTCATGTTCCTTGGGCCAAAAAAAGTTGTATGTTTCAGGTAACATACTGAAAAAAATAAGGTAGGGTAGGTCAAATTTTCTTTTTGTGTAAAGATGACTCGGGCGCGAGTCACCGCGACTCAGGGTTGATCAAATTGACTGAAAATTTAGCCAAAAACTTATAATTTCTTCAAAAATGGAGAAAGAGTTTTGTTAAGTAGGGTCGGGTTACCTAAAACAAGCAATTTATTTTTTTGGGCCCTGGTATTATTGATGCTTCAACACAGTTCTGGAAAGTCATGCATCGTAAATGACACCTACCGTAATAAGGTGTGTCTTCTACGACAATCTGAGGCCTTCCGCACCTTATAGAATCAACCCAAGGTCTGGATACGTCTTATAGGGGGGAGGTACTTTAATTAAAGAACAGTATGTACTACCGTAAAGTCTCTCGTATAAGCTGCGGCTTATACCAGAATCCAAATAAAGGTTAGGCTTATAGAATATGGCCCAAATCAAGGTGCGGCTTATAGGGGGGTATTAAATCTTATAGAACAGTAGAAAACCTTCATTTCTCAAGCCTTGGATGTGGCTTACAGCTCCTCCCAAAGTCAGGGGTGCGGCTTATACGAGGAGTGCGGCTTATACGAGGGGTGCGGCTTATATGAGAGAATTTACGGTAAGCCTTCAGGCCGCAGCTGCACCTTTTTGCCGTTCATTCTTAGGAATGAACGGCTATAGGAGGGGACCCATTCTTAAATACAAGCTCTCATAGTGGTGCTTCCTCGCACTCCATGTATAATCCTGTCTCATAGGTACAGTATTGAGTATGCCTATACCTGGATTAAAATCTGCAAATCAGTCAAGCATAGAAGTGGTGGTGTTGGTGGACCTGTTATTGTAGACCCTGGGGACAGAGTGGTGGTAGCCCTGGACACCTCAGGCAGAGCCATGGTATATAGTATATATAGCCCCCCCCCCACCCACCTCTGAATGGTGGTGGTGGCTGTGCTCCTGGGGTGGCCCCATACCTGCCTGGCACCACCTCCCCCAGCACCATGTGGTTCTCTTCTGGTGGTGCTTTCTCAGCACCACTGACTATTAACCCACTAAAGGCCACCTACATGTATATTTATGTATACATGTACACATAAATATGATGCACTTTTTTAGGACTTTTAAGTGGCATGGCATTGGATTATTTGGAGTCTTGGGACCGTTTTCCATGTGTGTCGGCCATCTTGGTTTTCGGAAACACAGGGATCCAGGCCATATATGGTCAATTTTGATCTTCAAAAGTTATCAGATGGATGTTAGTGACCATTGGGACACCTCAACTACCCAATTTTATTGTTTGCCATGTGTGTCGGCCATCTTGGTTTTAGGAAACACAGGGATCCAGGTCATTTGTGGTCAATTTTGATCTTCAAAAATTATCAGATGGGTGTTATTGACTATTGAAAGACCTCAACTACCTAATTCTATTGTTTTCCATATGTGTCGGCCATCTTTGTTTTAGGATACACAGGGATCCAGGCCATACATGGTCAATTTTGATCTTCAAAAATTATCAGATGGGTGTTATTGACTATTGGGAGACCTCAACTAGCCTATTTTATTGTTTTCCATGTGTGTTGGCCATCTTTGTTTTAGGAAACACAGGGATCCAGCTCATATATTGTCAATTTTAATCTTCAAAAGTTATCAGATGGATGTTAGTGACCATTGGGACACCTCAACTAGCTAATTTTATTGTTCTCCATATATGTCGGCCATCTTTGTTTTAGGAAACACAGGGATCCAGGCCATATATGGTCAACTTCGATCTTCAAAAGTTATCAGATGGATGTTAGTGACCATTGGGGGACCTCAACTACCCAATTTTGTTGTTTTCCATGTGTGTCGGCCATCTTTGTTTTAGGAAACACAGGGATCCAGGTCATATATGGTCAATTTTGATTTTCAAAAGTTATCAGATGGATGTTAGTGACCATTGGGAGACCTCAACTACCCAATTTTGTTGTTTTCCATGTGTGTCGGCCATCTTTGTTTTAGGATACACACGGATCCAGGTCATATATGGTCAATTTTGATCTTAAAAAAAATTATAGATGGATGTTAGTGACCATTGGGACACCTCAACTACCCAATTTTGTTGTTTTCCATGTGTGTCGGCCATCTTTGTTTTAGGAAACACAGGGATCTGGGTCATATGTGGTCAATTTTGATCTTCAAAAGTTATCAGATGGATGTTAGAGACCATTGAAAGACCTCAACTACCTAATTCTATTTTTTTCAATATGTGTCGGCCATCTTTGTTTTAGAAAACACAGGGATCCAGGCCATATATGGTCAACTTTGATCTTCAAAAATTATCAGATGGATGTTAGTGACCATTGGGAGACCTCAACTACCCAATTTTATTGTTTTCCATTTGTGTCGGCCATCTTGGTTTTAGGAAACAGAGGGATCCAGGTCATATGTGGTCAATTTTGATCTTCAAATGTTATCAGATGGATGTTAGTGATAATTGGGAAACCTCAACTACCTAATTCTATTGTTTTCCATATTTGTCGGCCATCTTTGTTTTAGGAATCACAGGGATCCAGGCCATATGTGGTCAATTTTGATCTTCAGAAGTTATCAGATGGATGTTAGTGATCATTGGGAAACTACCTAATTCTATTGTCTTCCTTGTGTGTCGGCCATCTTGGTTTTCGGAAACACAGGGATCCAGGTCATATGTGGTCAATTTTGATCTTCATAGGATATCAGATGGATGTTAGTGACCATTGGGACACCTCAACTACCTAATTCTATTGTTTTCCTTGTGTGTCGGCCATCTTGGTTTTAGGAAACACAGGGATCCATGTCATATGTGGTCAATTTTGATCTTCAAAAGATATCAGATGGATGTTAGTGACCATTGGGACACCTCAACTACCTAATTCTATTAGTTTCCTTGTGTGTTGGCCATCTTGGTTTTAGGAAACACAGGGATCCAGGTCATATGTGGTCAATTTTGATCTTCAAAAGATATCAGATGGATGTTAGTGACCATTGGGACACCTCAACTACCTAATTCTATTGTTTTCCTTGTGTGTCGGCCATCTTGGTTTTAGGAATCACAGGGATCCAGGCCATATATGGTCAATTTTGATCTTCAAAAGTTATCAGATGGATGTTAGTGACCATTGTGACACCACCACCACCAATACCACCACCACATTACTCCCAACCCTCACACACATTCCTTATTTGCATATTTTAATCGAGGCATAGATTTACTCCATACTATAGCAATGGGACAGGATTTTACATGGAGAGCGAGGAAGCACCACAATCAGAGCATATATTTAAGTATAGGTCCATTCCAAAGGCCATAGAGTTCATATATAATGATCTTTTTTCCTTGGATCATCATAGGAATATGCACGGCATTACAGTATTGCTGTGTTTACTTTCCTGAAAGTATGTTATAGATTAATAAATTGCAAAACACACAACATATGAAGGGCTTTTAGATTCCGTATTAAAATAATATTTGTTCTGAAAATTTTGATCTAAGAACATATTAAATATGTAAATCAATTCTATACTTCTTAGAACATGATATGAATATGCACGGCATTACAGCTTTGCTGTGTTTACTTTACCAAAAATATGGGATAAATTTCTAATCCGGGAAACGCACTGCAATTTAACTGCTTTTAGAATTGATATTAAACTCAGAATTGATCGTCAAATTTAAATATGAAATCCTAATATCTTGATCATAGATGACAGATCCTAAATTGAATCCTCAATTGCATCCTTAACACGGGCCTCTTGATCACAGATCTTAGATCCTAAATTTTCAATTGAATCCTTAACATAATCTCCTAACCATTGACCCCTTGTTTAGCATTTCTTTCAACTCAGGGTGCGCCTTATACAGAGGAGATTACAGTAGTGTTATCAACCCTGTGACGTCAGTATGATGCGTGAGTTTAGACCTGGCAAGTTGCCCACAGACCTGACGAGAAAATGACTAGCAAAGTGTTCCATAAATTTTTTTTTTGTCTTTTAGAATTAAATTACAATTATGAAACTGATGAGAGTAAAAGCGAGACGCATTGTTTGTTGTAGGTTTGTAGAGATAGCTGCGACCCACTATAACCACATGTCTGCAGCCGTCACACAGACTGGAAAGGTGTACATGTGGGGGCAGTGTCGCGGACAGTCCGTCACCTCTCCCGTACTCACACGATTTAACTCCATACACGACGTATTCGCCTGCTTTGCCTCGCCTCCTGTCACATGGAAACCACTAGAAATAGGTAAAGGAGTGATCATTTTTTAACAACATGGGGGTTGGGTTGGTGGGTTTGTGTGAAAAAAAAACACCTCCCCCCATCTGGAGTGTCAAATGTTTTAAAACTCCCACCCCGCAGTGGAGGAAGAAATTGCACACAAACAGGCCCTTTTAACCTATAGAAAGTAACGTGCAGGCTTTTTCACTGAAAACAACTGAAATCATTCTGGCCCCAGAGCGGTTGAGAAAATTCTGACCCTGCCTCAAACCCACCAGCTCCCCCTTGTTAAAAGAATAATCACTCCATAAGTATGGTAGAACTCTACATGTAAACAACAGCCTGAATATATCAAAAAGTGAGCATCTCACTGCCAGTAAACACATTCAAAATGGCCATATAACTAAATGAATATCAAACATTTATGCTCATTGAATAGGGGTTTCCCAGTCTCAGGACCGCTCTTTGAGTGAGGGGGTACAGCTGGGCAGTCTCCCACTATGGAACAGTATAGCTTTAGGCCTGACCTATATTGATTAAGTCTCCCTACCACTGATAGATATATGATTACTTTCATTGATGGCACCAACATAAATACCAAAAATATGACCTATCATATTGTCCAGACATGATTAGACACAAGTTGATATTTTGGGCAAAAATCACTGACTAATGGAAATGGGGTCACCCTTCCCATGCTCTACATAGGAGTGTATGTACCCCCTACTCCCACTCAGCCATGACTGGGCCGCGGTACAAGGGGAATGCTCTATTAAACCTTGGACTTGTCTCACTAAAATGATTTGCCTCACTTGGTTCCTCCTCGTGAGATTTCCCATTTGAGTGAACCTCTGCTGATATAATTCTGAGCTTTCTTACTGCATCAGTTTGAGAAAATACTCTTTATGTTGTTTTAATTTTCAGAATACACAGAAAGCTGTAAAGTATTGGATACTCTAAAAAAGGCATTTGATGATCCGGTAAGTTATCTAATAAATTCAATTTCAATTAATATTCGGAATTACCTTTAGATTACCAATATATAATCTTCCCTTCAAAACGAGACAGCAGTTTATTTATATCCATACTGGAAAGCACCGTTTACCTGGTATCCAGATCGTCAGAAATCGAGTATAGAATCTGACTGGTCTCTCTCTCTCCCCTCCCACCCTTCTTGCCCGCCCAGACAGCTATAGTTGGGTCCTGACTGCTCATTTTACCGGTGACCGTGATTTAGACTCCCCCTCCCTGCTCCCCGTGATTGGCTGAAACCCCATGGTCCCCGTCTTTGATTGGCTGTGGTGGCGTGACCCGGATTTAGGCGGACGCATATGGACGCATTGACCCCGTCACTGGCGCCAAACACACAGTTAGGCACCTGAAGCTCGCTCTCCGCATTGTAAATATGGTATAATTTATTGAACATCGTGGACAGCAGTTTACAAGAGCTATGCTCTCGCTATCTTATGTTAACTTACCTAACCTGTCTTACATCCTGGTATTGTGTATAGCTTATTAAGTCCTTGTGTGATCTCTTTACCATTAATAACTATGACTTATCGTTCAACCATGCTGACAGGTGACGAGTGACGTTAAGTTTGCCGTAGAAGGCCGCACCATCCACGTCCACAAGGCACTACTAAAAATCAGGTATGTGATGCTCCACTCTGTCACTTCTCCTTTAAGTTTTGCAGGTATTAATCCTTAAAGATCCACTGATGCATTAATGCATCATGCCCATTGGTTGGCATGACATGTGAATGTAGCCCTGGCGAGTCACTCGTAATGGCTACATTCAAGCATCATGCCAACCCTATGGGTAAGATATGCCCTCGTGGGTCGGCATGATGCACGAATGAAGTGCTGGCGAGCTGTCCCACCAGCACTTCATTGGTGCATCATGACCACCAAAGGGCATGATGCACTTCTGCATCAGCGGGTTAAAAGTTAATGGATATAAATTATAATGCCCTGGGTGTAAGGTACACTCAGCACCCAGAATGAACCTCCTATAAGGTGCACCTGGGGTTTGGTTTTGACCAGTTTAGTACAAACCTAACGTTGAAATGCACACAGCAACACTTAACCCTTTAAGTGCCGCTACTGCATTAATGCGTCTTATCAATTCCCATTGTTTTCTGTTACTATTTATAAATTCCCTCGTATAAGCTGCACCCTCGTGTAAACAGCTCCCCACAGTATAGAAGAAGCTGCATTCAAGGCTTGAAAATTGAAGGTTCTATGATGTCCTATAAGGTTATAGCTTGTATTGGCTACAAGCGGGTCTGTAGCTGGTTCTGGGGACATGCACTGATAAGATGGAACCAGCATGTCCCGTGAAGTGGGTGATAACCTGGGACAAGGTACCCATCATGGTATGTCTACTGTAAACTCCCTCGTATAAGCCGCACCCTGAGTTTTATCAGGGACTTGAAAATTGGCAGTTTAGTACATGATAGTGTAAAAAAAACCTCTTATAAGCCGCACCCTGAGTATGGGCTGATCTTTTTAGCTGCATTTTGATTTTGGTCCTAGTTAACTCGAAAAGAGTTATAGGAGATGACTATGGGTCCCCTCATTTTCAGTCATTTTGGTGGTGCGAATAAGTTTGAAAAAAAGATGGAAATTTTATTAAAGGGAGGCAGAATTACTTAATGAATTTGTAGTGCCATTAAAGGAGGAGATGTACGGGTCTTGCAGGAAAAGGTATTTCAGTACCAACTACCGTAAATCCCCGGTCATAAGCCGGATTTTTTTTTCTATTTTGGGCCCAAACCGGCTTCTAAATTTTTCCCAAAGTCCCCCCCCTGGCTTATGACCGGGTTTTTTTTACTATAGATTAAAGAGAAAATGGGAAAAAATTGACACCAAAACCGGCTTATAGGATTTCCCTGAACTCACCCCCCTTATGACCAGGGCCGGCTTATGACCGGGGATTTACGGTATTGTAAATTTTGAGTAATTGTCTATATTCTAGTTAGTTGGCGGACATAAGACGCTTTTTGCCTGCAATGGTGAAGGTATATGATGTTGATCCATGTATTAACTTTCCCGCCTTTTTTGGCAATGTGGTGCGAATAGCCTAGGTGAGGGAGTGCTGATGTCAGACCACAAGCTAGACTTGCTCAAGGCTATCGATTTATTTCTTTTCAAGTTACGAGCAACGCATATTACATATAAGCGGAGGCCTATACTAGAGGATTTACGATAATCAGTGGGTTCTGCCTCAACCAGCGAAATTCAAAATGGTGGATCCACTAGGCATCCATACTGAGTCCTATAAGCTGCATTAAGCATATATTGTTCTCATACGAGAAAATTTACAATAGTCCTCATGTTGCACCAGTTCAGTCCTGGAGAATAACTCGCCATGTTCATACGTTTTAAGTTTTCCAACAAATTGACCTAGAAATTCTAAGTCTACATCTTGCCTCCCCTGTCTTGTCCTTGCTTTCCGGAGCTGGTTTTTTCGGTCTTCATTGACGGCATTTACGCTGATGAAAATGATAAACCAACATGATCACAACAACAACAATAATAACAACAATGACGACAACAATGATTCCAGGTAATCTCGCATGAAATCGTGAAATCGCCCCAAATTTCCTGGACTGATACAGTGGCGGATTTAGATGTGCATCCCCTCTCCCTCCTTTACACTTTTTCTTAAAGAGTCTGTTTAAGCCTAAAGTTGATTCTGAAATCCGTGCTGAAAGAAAGGTGTGCTCCCTCTTTATCAAAATCCTAAATCCGCAACTGTGACTGCCCACATTCGCTCAACTGATTGTCTCACATTTTGTTAAATGGTAGCCCGATATTTCCTCGAAGCCTCCTATGATCTGCATGGTTTCCTAGAGTGATGCCCTCCCAACTTGCCCCATTTCCCGGACTGATTGTAACTCTTAAGTGCCCCTTCCCGTTTCGCACAGATTTTAGATTTTAGTCCTCATTGACCAAAGGACGCAGTGCATTTAAAACCCTTTAATGGCCGCTAATGCAGGAGTGCATCATGCCCATTGGTCGTCATGATGCACCAATGAAGTGCTGGAAAGACTACTCGCCAGCACTTCATTTGAGCATCATGCCGACCCTCCAGGGTTGATACATATATTCGCCATATTGCATTAATGCATCGGCAGCACTTAAGGTCTTTCTTCTTGCTAGGGGTTCATTCAGACATCACTACGGCTTGATGCACCGTGCACCGATTGGCATGATGCACCAATGCAGTGATGGCGAGTGGACTCTCAGTGACTGCATTACTCTAGTACCGTGCATATAAGGTGCAGCTTAGTGCATCTTATAGGATTATTTACATCACCATATGATAAAACCCCAGTCAGAAGACGATTTCAATTTTCCGATTTAGACCAAAATCGGCCTCTAACATTTGCTCAAACTCTACCCTGGCTTATTATTATAGAATAAAGTGAAAACTTAAAAGATTAGGCCCCAAATTCGTCTTATAACATTTTTCCAAACTCTACCACGGCTTTTGACTCAGGAGCGGGGTTTTACCGTGGTACTAAACCACTATAAACAAGGCGAAGGTCAACTTTTATAAGACTAAGACGCGGCTCATAGTCCAAATTACACCCTCTGTGTTCGATAGGAATCATCCCAACTCAGGGTGCGTCTTATATGCGAATATTTTACTCTATATAACACTACTAAAATGACCAAGATTTGATCCGAGATGCGACCTATATGATTTTGCCTAACTCAGGGTGTGTCCTATACACAAGGGGCGTCCTATACGTGAGGATTTATGGTAGCGTTTCCTTCAACAAAAGGTGTGCCTTATATGCGAGGTGCGCCTTGTAGGTGAGGGTCTATGGTAGACCATGTAAGGACAAACGTAGCATGCATCCACAGGAGTGCATCATGCCTATTACCGTAATCTCCCGCGTAGAAGACGCGTTGCGCATATAGGACGCACCCCAAACTCAGCACATGCATTTTCGCGTATAAGACGCACATTTTAATGCTGATATTTGTAAATTCAATACATTTCTATAGTAAAATTACCCCTCGTATAAGACGCACCCCCAATTTCAATACATCCTATAAGACTCCCCAGCATTTTGTTTGGGGTAGAGGACGCGTCTTATACGCGGGAGATTACGGTAGTCATCATAATGCACAAATGAAGGGCTGGCGTGTCTGCTCACTGGCACTTCATCGCTGTATCATAATGTGGAGTGGATCCAGGTCAGCATGATACAAGAGTGCATAAAGGTTAAAGGTTAATGTGTGCTTGTGGTGCACTGTGCTATATTAATGGTTATTTTCTCACCTCTTATGTTGCTGACATCTTAAAGAAAACCCCTACCCTATTTTTTATGATAGCATATTTTGATAGTCTTTAGGTCAAATAAAAAGATTCTGGCATGGTTATTGAAATTTGTGCCCCTATAGAGGAGAGCAACAGGTTTATGTGATGCATGTAATGAAGTCACGATTGACAAAATGCATCCCTGTTGTGCTTGCACAGGGCTGTAAGGCTGCAACTAGATGCTGTTTGTATTCTCTCACATGATTTATAATATCCCTCAAGAAATAAAAATAATTAATCCACCTATAGGTGCCTGTGCAGTATCATAATCATGTATTACTCACTATTCCAAATACAACATATTTTGAAATCCCCTCCATATAAAACCAATGCATTACCTAATGCATTTTGTCAATCGTGTTGCTCTCCTCTATAGGGGCAGAGATTTTAATAGCCATGCAAGAATCTTTTTATTTGACCTAAAGGCCATCAAAGAACGCTGTCATGGAAATAGGGTAGGGGTTTTCCTTAAACAATGGCTAGTATGAACCAGAACCTGCATGAATGTAGTCCAAGTTAGTAAGGAGACTGCAGGAGTGTATCATGCCCTTTGGTGGTCATGATGCACCAATGAAGTGCTGGTGAGTCTGCTTGCCAGCACTTCATTGGTGCATCATGCCGACCCTCCGGGAGTTTATGTATCAGCCCCGTAGGGTGGCATTATACTCCAAAGAAGTGCTGGTGAGCAGTCTCGCTAGCACCTCATTGGTGCATCACGACAACCAATGAGCATGATGCACATCAGCGGCCATTAAAGGGTTAAAGGGTTCATTTTCTAAGTATAAGATATTGACAGGAAACTCTTTTTGTTGTAGGTGTGAACACTTCCGGTCCATGTTCCAGTCACAGTGGGTAGAGACAGAGAAGGAGTAAGTCATCTTTCTATTTCTCATCTTTTATTCGTTGTTGCATAAATACTGACTGATACATAGAAAGGCGTACAGAGAAAGGGAAAAGTTAAAAGAATATTTTTCCTTGGAAGGCTAATAACTAAACTGGTATCTTTTGTAAAAGCCACAAAGGGGGCAGAAGTGACGTAAATAATTTTTGAGCCCTCGGGAGTGGGGCATGAACTATTTTGCCCCCTTTTAGCAAAAACATTGCTTCATTCCACCCCCGTGTGTTTGATACAGCCCTGGTGGTTCGGCGCGAAGCACCAATAAAGTGTTTAGAGTCTGCGCACATCATCGGTGCATCAATAGGCATGATGTACTCCGACATTAGCGATATTTAACTCGAAAAGTGAGTTATAAGGAGACACCCTGAGGCCCTGCACTTTCAGTCATTTTGGTGGTGTGAATAAGTTTAAAAAAAGATGGAAATTTTGTATATAAGCTTTTTTGGGCAGTGTGGTGTGAATAGCACAGTTTTGGCGGGAGTTATGCGAATAATGGCTTGGTGGTGCAAATAACCTGGGTGAGGGAATGCTGATGCAACAGGATGAGTGCACAACTCATGGGAGCAAATCACAGGATTTTCACTTTTCGAGTTATCAGCAATTTACATTGCTGCATTATATTTAATAGAGATCCCCCGCTGTATTTATCCCATGTATCCTGCTACAATTTATATTAATACCGTAAATTCTCTCGTTTAAGCCGCGGCTTATACCAGAACCCAAATCAAAATGAGGCTTATAGGATCAGCCCAAAGTCAGGGTGCTGCTTATAGGGGGGTATTTAATCTCATAGAACAGTATAAAACCTTCACTTTCCAAGCCCCAGATGTGGCTTATAGCCCCTCCCAAACTCAGGGTGCGGCTTATATGAGGGTTGCGGCTTATACGAGAGAATATACGGTATATCATATGATATCATGTAATATTATTTTTCAGTATAATAGAGATCGCCCACTGTAGTTATCCCATGTATCCTGCTATATTAATTGATTAATATATCATATACTATTATGCTTTCAACAGTAGGATAGAGATTCCCCACTGTAGTTATTGATATATGATGTAATATTATATAACATAATGTTTCAGTTTAACAGAGATCCCCACTTTAGTTACCCTGTATACCATTCTATATAGATATACGATACAATATTATATAACATTATGTTTAAGTATAATAGAGATCCCCCACTGTAGTTACCCCATGTACCATGCTATATTAATATATGATATAATATTATGTATTATGTTTCAGTATAATAGAGATCCCCCACTGTAGTTATCCTGTGTATCGTGCCTTCCTCTCCTACCTCTACACGGATCGCGTCGACCTGCCGCCGGAAGACGCTATAGGTACGCGTTTTGTGTGCAGGTTCAATTTGCCCCACTTTTGATATCTCACCACCAATATACTTTGGCTACAATAGGATGACTTACTCCTTTTCTGTAGTACATGTTTCAGAGTGCAATAAAGTAGAATAGTGGTAACTTTCAGGTTTACACCCCTGTCGCTTTTTGAATTGTCATACACTCCAGCAATCAGGATCATAATAAATGCCTTATTACATCAGATACAGCCATTTTAAACCCTATTATTGACGAGTCAAGTCAGAATCTATGAAAGTTGGTGTCAGTGTTCTCCAATGACTCCTTTTTCAGGTCTATTACTTATTTTAAGTCTACCTTTAGTTGTTTCATTTTTATTCCATGGGGGAAAAAAGGTCAAAAAATGGTAGAGGTCTAAATTGGGATTTTGTCCACCCTCTGTTATTGTCTGTCAAACTTGTGTCTCTCCATGTTTCTCCTAATTAACAGGAATATAGTATCTAGGAGAAAAAACAAATTTTTTCGGTGTTTCTATTTTTTCTATATCTCTACTAGAAGTACCTTTTAGGTCCTACGCAAAGTGGTGAGCACTGCATAAAATTACCCCTGTTTTCAAGATGGCCCCCATAGTTCCTACCATTTCCACCAGGTGGCACCACTACTCACATAGGCAATTTCTTCCAAAGGCCAGGGGGACCAGTGCTTTGGCGCCATCTAGTAGCAAATATTACATTCATGTTTGTGTGTATAACCAGTATGCCTGAGGAAATACCTCAATTCTACTATATTATCACATGTGTCAAAAAGCCTACAGTATTCACATCAAATATCATGGGCGTGGAAAGCAGGGGGGACGGGGGAGACATGTCCCCCCCCCCACTTTTGGCCAACTCCGCAAAAGGTCAAAATTAAAAGGTCAAGCAAAGGGAGGTCGAAAATTGCAGAAAACCCCCCTGGTCCCACCCACTCTGAAACTGCTTCCCACGCCCCTGAATATACTTCAGTCTATGTAATAGGTCCACTTTAGCTGCATGTCAATGTATCAGTATGGAGAAATCCATGCTGTTTCAGTTGATAATGAGTTGTTCTAATGGTCAACTTTGAGCATTTGATAAAAATAATTGGGTTGAGATCCATTAAATCTACTATTTGTGAAAATTATTTCAATGTCTAATGTACCAGGGGATGCAGTAGAGTACATTGGAGCACCACTCCTAGAGACTGAGAAAGATATTTCAATAACCACTAATGTGAGCTCAGTGAAGACATGGCCGAAGACATTCCCCATACTGTTCATGTTGGTTAGTTCCCATGCCACTCACATGATGTCTCCACTGTGCCATACTTTGACCATTTCCTTGCCTTCTGGCTCTGTCAGACATGATCATACTCTAGTCGACTACTAGATGGCACCAAAGCACTGGTCGCCCCCCTGACCAGAGGCTTTATAGATCTAGGTTGTGAACCTAACATGGCACACAGATAAGAACTACAGATTTAGGGTGTGGGGCAGGAGATTGTTTCCCCATAATTTTGGGGTTGGGGCCATTCACCCCAGAGCACCCCCTCCCAGAAAATTTGCAATCTTTACCAGAGGCTTTATAGATTGTGAACCTTACAAGGGGCACAACAAATCTTACAGAAGCACAAATAAAAACTGCAGATATAGGGAGTGGGCACAGGAGATTTTCCCCCCATAATTCTAGGACTTGGGCTTTTCACACCTGCCCCCCCCTCACCAAATTTGCAACTTTTACCAGAGGTTTATAGATCTAGGGGACAAACCTTACAGTAGTGCAAATAAAAACTCCACTTCCTTGATTTCCCTCTACAAAAGTGCAGTCAGTACAATTTCCTCTTGGGATGTAACAAACTGAGCACATGATGCTCTTTTTCACCATGTATATAGTGTATCTTCTGATAGTTCTTTGTGTATGTGTACAGACCTCTTAGTTACCTTTGTTTTCTTCTTCTATTTGTATCTCTAAATTTCTTGTTGTTCTTTGTGTATGTGTTATTACTTGTACTCCCAGATCCTGTAATGGCTTTATTATTGGGAGGTTGTGAACAAAGTGACCTAAGTCATGATCAAATAATCTTCATAGACCATTGTATATATTATTTCTTATTAATCACCAAAGTTCCAAACTATTGTAATGATCAAACCATGTCAATCGTCATTGATTATCACTTCTTCATGTTGTGGAGCGATTGAATAAAGCTTTGCTTATAAAAAATAAACCAAAAAAACCTGCAGATTTAGGGACTTGGGGAAGATTTGTTCCCCATTATTCTGGGGTTGGGGCCACTCACCCCAGACCCCCCCTGAAAATTTGCAAATTTACCAAAGGCTTTATAGATCTAGGTAGCAAACCTTACAGAGGCACAAATAAGAACTACAGATTTAATGTTTGGGGTCAGGAGATTTTCCACATAATTCTGTGGTTGGTGCCATTCACCCCAGAGCCCCACCCCCAGAAAATTTGTAATTTTTACCAGCGGCTTTATAGATCAAGGTAACAAACCCTCACAGGAGCACAAATAAAAACTATAGCTTTAGGGAGTGGCAGGAGATTTTCCCCCCATTATTCTGTGGTTGGGGCCACTCACCCCAGAGAAAAACCCACCCTAGAAAATTTACAATTTTCACCAGAGGCATTATAGATCTAGGTTGCAAACCTTGCAGGGGCACAAATAAGAATCCAAGATTTAGGGTGTGGGGGCAGGAGATTTTCCCCATAATTCTGGGGTTGGGGCCATTCATCCCAGAGCCCCATCCCAGAAAATTTGTAATTTTTACCAGAGGCTCTATAGATCTAGGTTGCAAACCTTTCTAGAACTGCAGATTTAAAGTATGCGTGGCAGTTTTTTTTTCTATAATTCTGGGGTTGGGGGCCCTTCACCCCAGGGCCTCCTATAAACAACTTGATCTAAGTTGCTATCCTTCTAGAGCACAAGTAAAAACTACACATTTAGGGAGTGGGGGTAGGAGATTTTCTCCATAATTTTGGGGTTTGGGTTATTCTGTCCCCTCCCCTCACGCAAAAAAAAAAAATGCATTCTTTTGCCAGAGGCTTTATAGATCTGCCAACACTTACTATCTGTCAGCAATTAATCAATCAGATTTATCAGCAATTAGTCAAAATATGTCAGTACTTATGCACCATTTGTCAGCAATTGGTGAATATATATATCAATACTTACTCACACTCACCTACCTACTTACAGCTGTTTTTGCCTTTCTGTGTGGCCAAATGTCTTGGATATGTTATCAATTTTACTTTTTTGACAGAAATTAAGTCAACATTGGTGGCAACCTGATCTATTCTTCTTTTGCCAGAAATTAGTCCTAAATATCATAGACTATGGAGATTTCAGATTAAGCAAGACTTGACTCGTCCTTTATGCCTCACCAGGCAAACAATCAAAGATAAAATGTTCCCATGAACTCAACACTTACTTGTTTGACAGGACTGCTAGACCTTGCCAACTCGTACTGTGAGAACCAGTTGAAGCGAATGTGTGAACGTATCATCAAACAAGGTATCACCATAGAGAATGCCGCCATGCTTTATGCTGCCGCCATTAAATATGAAGCTAAGGTACGCTGGAATAATTCACTAACCTAAAACTCTGTCATAACCCAAATACAATCATACGCTGGTGGTAGAGTCTGATAATATACATTTGTTATGAGCCAATTTGAAGGCTGTTTTTTTCCCCATTGTTTAGAACGCAAGTTATGCCATTTTTAAATATGTTGTGCGTTCAAAAATGATTTTGTGGGTGCATTTTTTTTTTATCGGCCGCAGGAGCATAAGATATTGTACATGTCCCATCCAGGGCTCCATACAATGGTACTTGTGTTCTAATCCTGTGCATCCAATATTACTCCATTATTCTTCTCTCTACGATTATCATACAAGTCCATGTGTTTTTTTCCAGGAGTTGCAGGATTTCTGTTTCCGCTTTGCGATGAACCACATGACCGCGGTGACACAGACGGAGGCCTTCTCACATCTTGACGAGTCGGTCATGAAGAGTTTTATTGTACGTGCTGCGCAATGCGGGGCCTTTAAGTACTAACTGATACTGATAGTTATAGGTCATTGTGTTTAATACTCAGTGCTCGGCCTTTACATACCGGCAAACTGGACTTTCACTGAACTCAGTTTGCAGGTATGCCTTTAACTTTAAAGGCCAATGATGCGTTGATGCATCATGTCCGTTGTATGATATGACGTATGACTGCAGCCCTGGTGACTCGTCTGGGGCTGCATTCATGCATCATGCTGACCCTACAGGTTTGATACACTCCCGAGGGGTCGGCATGATGCTCCAATGAGGTGCTTGACAGCAGATTCGCCAGGACGTCATTGGTGCATCATGACGACCAATGGGCATGGGCTGTAATCAAGCATCGTGCCAACATTACGGGGTTGATACATCCTGGAGGGTCAGCTGCATGATACACCAGTGAAGTGATAGCGAGCTAACTTCATTTGTGCATCATGATGGCTGATTGGCATGATGCACTCAGGGGCCTTTGGTTTAACGGGTGACTGAAGACACTGTTACGGATCACCCAAAGTGCGTGCTGCCACACTGTGTAGGACCATTAAGGCCACACCAAAAAAATAAGTTGGTCTACGGATCGCCCTCTCCACATTTTTGGAAATGCAATTTTTTTTTTTCCTTTGAAAAAAATCTTTTCTACGGATTTCGCCCGCTTCAGTTTCTACAAGTTTTCTCTTTGTAATGTTTGGCAAAATTAAAAAAAAAAAATTTGTTTGCTCACCTCAATTTTCCAGCAAAGAATCCATTGGACGCCAGAAAATTCTTAAAAAAAAAAAAAAATGGTCGCTCGCACCATTTTTTTCAAAACCAAAATCCGTAGACCAACTTATTTTTTGGGTGTGGCCTAAGTGTTAAATGCTCCCTGAACTGGGCCACAGCTGGGGTGCTGCATGGTTGAACACTAGTCTCTGCACTCTATTTAGATCAAGAGTTCCCAGAACAAAAAATGAAACATGAAAATCTGATTTTATATCCAGGTAATTGAAAGCACAGAACTGATCCAGCTAAATAACACATTCCTTTTGGTTATCAGAAAATTGTTTTTGTGAAATTTCTTCCCGGATCCAATTTTCACCCATTGGCTCCCGTTTAACCTTTAAGTGTCGACCTGAAAGTATAACGTGCTGCCACAGTGAGAAAAGACTTCAGAGAGAGAGCATGCCATTCTATGGGTAGCGTGGTGTCCTGTTATATGCAAAACTGAAAAAAAAATACTATGTCTTGGATGAGTACCGCCAGGATAGGGTGGTTTTAAAACATATAAGCACTTTAGCGAGCCCATACGGTACATAATTACCAAATATTTGCCATTCCTAGAAATCTCAGTATTTGAGAAACATATAGATCTGATATTCATATTATATACACTCATGGGTAGAAATGGATACATTCCCAAGATATTGCATACAATGACTTATATGCCATATATAAATATATGTATTTATGTTTGATTCTGTATTGTTGGATGAAATATTTAGGAAGAATAGCACTTGAGCAAGTTTTTGTTGATGATACAGCCAAATTGCCGGACTCGCTTTGGATAACGTGTCTTCATATGTTATCAGTTTTCATAGAATATAACATGATAGGACTTTGACATAAAAGGTAGGGTTCTTGTCCAACGTCAATGTACCTAGGTTTTTCAAGAGAATATAGAGACCTTATATCTACAGATATAAACCTCATGCGTGAGTCACAGAGTATACGTAAATCAAAATCATATTAATGTGTAAAGCCAGTTCCTGAATTCTGAATGTGACTCCTGCGTAAAGTTTTACTATCTATGTAAGAAAACATTATACATATATAGTCTATAATGAATACCCTATGAGTAGTTGGCTAAACAAAAAGAGAGAAATCCATGTTAGATTAGGCCTAGACCACTAGATATTTTGGACTATTCATATAGCGCTAGTAGAATCACACCACATGTTATAAAAAAAAAAAACTTGGATATTTTTTTTCCCTCCAAAATTTACCATAATACCCTGCATATTTATTAGGTGCGTATAAGGCACATCCCCAACATGGGGCTTGGTTTGACTAGTTTAGTACTAATTTACCGTATTCATTCTAATAATCGCACATGCTCTAATAAGCGCACACCCCTCTTTTTGGGCCCAACCCTGGTGTTAAATCAGTCAAATGAAGTGTAAATATAAAGATTATTAGAGCAAAAACAACGATTTTAGGCTTTTGGGGTGCGCTTACTAGAATTAATACTTGTAATAAGGTTGAATTGTGGATGTCATAAGTGTATAACATCATTTTTTTCAATTGGATATCATGCTTACGATGAATTTTGCCAGGAAAAAATGCATTAAACAAACAGGAAAGTATAGGCATACATTTCGGACCCTAAAAATGCCAATAAAAATGAAAAAGATGCCTAAAATATGAAAAAAATACCTAAAAATATGAAAAAAAATCTTGAAAAAGTCTGAGGTCGGCCCTGTTTGGGTAGTACATTGCACTTTGATCTGGACATTTCATCCACGTGTATACCCCCAACTGGGATTCTTTACAGTAGATTATATAGAGAAGACAGTATGGAATAATCTGGGTAAATGACATCCAACATGATTTTATAGCACTTCTTGATTGAGGTCTGTCACACTTTGACCCTCTAATGGCCGCTAAAAAACCTTTTTACAGATCTTTCCCATACTTACCGTAAACTCCCGCTTAGAAGACGCGCTGCGCGTATAAGACGCACCCCAAACTTGAAGAAATCCTATAAGATGCACAAGGGATTTGTTTGGCGTAGAGGACGCGTCTTATACGCGAGAGATTACGGTAAGTCCAATACCTGAGGCTCGATACCCTTCAAGGGGAGTTTTTCCTATCATAAATGCAGGAGTGCATCATGCCCATTTGTCACCATGATGCACCAATGAAGTGCTGACGTGAGTGCTCCTTATAGCATCATGTTGTCCCACTGGGAGTGTATCAACATTGTAGGGTCGGCATGATGCATGAGGCCGGGCATGATGCATTAATGCATGAGCGGCCATAAGGCCACACCAGAAAAATAAGTTGCTCTACGGATTTTCGTTTTGAAAAAATGGTGCGAGCGAGCGGAATTTTTTTCCTAATTTTTGTTGTCCAATGGATTTCCTCCTTGAAAAACGAGGCGCGAGCTAAATTTTTATTTTTTAAAATTTTGTCAAACACTACAAAGAGAAAACTCTCAGAAAGTGAGGCGAGTGAAATCCGTAGACAAGATTTTTTTAAAAGAAAAAAAAAATTGCATTCTTGAAAATATATAAAGAGGGAAATCCGTAGACCAACTTATTTTTTTGGTGTGGCCTAATAGGGGTAAGTGTGGGGTTGTGCAGTTTTGCCTGGTTATGAACATATACTTGAGTCTTGCACATTAAAAGGGAATAGGCACTGATTGAGAAAGTAGCTCAAGTGTTTGAAAATAAATCTTGAGCTCTTTTTTGTATAAAGTTGAGACATAAATTATTAGTATTTATTCATTCCACAAAAATCGAATTCAAGCAACTTTAAATGAAGTTAACTTGTTGCACTCGCTTTTTGATGTGGTTGTATTTTGGTGCTTATCTGTAGAGTTTATATAGCAGAGTCTGTAGAGGTATTTGCTACCATCATTTTGTAGATCTAACAATACTGTACAGCCATTCCGTTATAATTCATATGACACATAGGATAAGGAATTGTTTGATTCTTGTGTAGTTTTAGATCAGGAATTATGTCACATTAATTCCATTTGTTTCAACATATCATAAATGTTTTGCCGATTACAAAGAGTTGTACCGTAAATTCTCTCGTATAAGCCTCATCCCTGGTATAAGCTGCACCCTGAGTTTGAGAGGTTTTAAGCCACAACTGGGGCTTGAAAATGGACAGTTTAGTACTGTTCTATGGTGTAAAAAACCCTCATATAAGCAGCACCCTGACTTTGGGCACATTCTATAAGCCTAATTTTTATTTGGGTTCTGGTACTAGCCGCGGCAGCATGATGCACCGATGGGCATGATGCACTCCCAGGGGCAGCATGATGCACCAATGGGCATGATGCACTCCCAGGGGTCAGCATGATGCACCAATGGGCATGATGCACTCCCAGGGGTCAGCATGATGCACCAATGATCATGATGCACTCCCAGGGGTCAGCATGATGCACCAATGATCATGATGCACTCCCAGGGGTCAGCATGATGCACCAATGGTCATGATGCACTCCCAGGGGGCAGCATGATGCACCAATGGGCATGATGCACTCCCAGGGGTCAGCATGATGCACCAATGATCATGATGCACTCCCAGGGGTCAGCATGATGCACCAATGGGCATGATGCACTCCCAGGGGTCAGCATGATGCACCAATGATCATGATGCACAACCCTCTGGGAGTTTTTGTATCGACCCCTTAAGGTCGGCATGATTCATTGGTGCATCATGACGACCAATGGGCATGACGCACTCCTGCATCAGCGGCCATTACAGGATTAAAGGTGTTTCATAAGTGGGTTACGCCTACTATTAAAGGTGGTACATTCATTCACCAATATTGTAAACATACAAGGATACATATCCCTAGTTACAGTATTATAATCAGTTTGTGGTTTAGGGTTTGTTAGTGTGGGTTTGTGTGCTCAGAGCCATGCCCTGAAGAATCACGGGCCTCCCTAGCCCACTTAAAAGGGTCTATTTCTCCTCTTTCCTATCCCCTCGGGATGTGTGTGGTGCACATATGTGTGGGCACCGATACATTCCCGTGTGAAAGTTTGTAATGTAGTTCTCGCCATGTGAATATGACCTTAGTTGTTGAAATGGCGTTAAACATCTATTACTCACTCACTCCTAAAGAATCAAAATGTCACAGGCTCAAGGTGCTTGCCATTATTTCCAGTGAACATGCTCTAAGAGGGTAAGTATGATGTGCCAATGAAGCACTGGTGAGCAGACTCGCTAGCGCATCATTGGTGCATCATGCCGACCGTTTGACATGACACACTTGTGCACTCAAGCATTTAGGCAAAATACAGACTTTCTTTTCAGGCAAACTTTTGACAAATTTGTGAGAGTTGACAATGGTTATATTTACGTATCGATTGAGGGTGCCATATTATTCATGAACATTTTGCACAATCTTATTACGCTTCCATATAGGTTCTATATAGGTGTCTTATTGCTAGACAGAGCTAGAAGTAGCAAATCATTTTTATATCAACTGGCCATGGTTATAGCTCTTTTCCTTCCGAACACCAAAGGGATTTATCTATATTTAGTGATGTTCTAGTGATTATAGGCTACAGATTACAATGATTGTATTTGTATCATGTATTTATATATTGGGTTTATTAAGGATCAAAGGATTTAGAAATGTTTTATGTAATACAAAGTTTGCTTATAAGTACCTCGACAGAATTTACTTCACATTGTACGTTAGTGACCTTAAACCGCTCTAAGACGTTAACCTTTTAATGGCTGCTGATGCATTAATGAACCGTGCCCATTGGTCGTCACGATGTGCCAATGAAGTGCTGGTGAGCAGTCTTGCCAGCACTTCATTTGAGCATCATGCCGACCCTACAGGGTTGATAAATATACTCCCAGGGGGTTGGCATGATGCGCCAATGAAGTGCTGGCAAGCAGTCTCACCAGCACTTCCCTGGTGCATCATGACGACCAATGGGCATGATGCATTAATTTAATGCATCAGCGGCCCTTAAAGGGTTAAGAGCCACTGATACAGGAGTGCATCATTATGCCGAGGCTGCGTGCCAGCACTTCATTAGTGCATCATATTCACCCTCCGGCAGTGTATCAGCCTTGTAAGTATGCGTGAATATAGTTCTGGCGAGTTACTCGCCAAGTCTGCATTCATGCATCATGACTACCAGTGGACATGATGTATAAATGCATTAGCGGCCCTTTATTGGTTAAGGGTAGGATAGAATTCAAAGTACTCTGTAGTCATGATGCATGAATGCAGCCCTGGCGAGTAACTCACCAGTGCTGCATTTATGCATCATGACAACCCGACTGGATTGGTACGATTTCAAAGGTTTGCATAGTGCACAAATCTACATTAGTTGATCAGGTTGACTTAGTAATCTGATATATTATATCAACCATAGAAGCATCTATATACATGTATGCCCATGAAAGCATTAAGGTGTTAAATATGAAATATTCTATTGAAAGGATGTACATTTGTAATAGATAAGATTTAGAAAACGAACACAAAGTAGGGGTAGAAACTCTTAGTAGCCCATTGGCCAATGACCTGTTTTGGCTGCGGGCTGGTGTTTCTTTTTTTGTTTTAGATTTCATTAGCCGTTTGGCTCATAGAAAACTTGATAATACACTGCTAGAGGACTAGATTGATGGCCCTAGTGTCTACCCCTGATAAGGTTAGAAGGTTAGGTTTGTAGAGCTTTATCAAGTTGTATCTAACCCTTTAAGGGCCACTGATGCAGGAGTGTATCATGCCCATAGCGCGTCATGCTGGTGAGTCTGCTCGCCACCACTTCATTGGAGCATCATGCCGATCTTCTGGGACAGTATCAACCCTGTAGGGTCAGCATGATGCATTAATGCAGCCCTGGGGAGTTACTGGACAATGCTGCATTCATGTATCATGATGACCAATGGGCTTGATGCATTAATGCATTAGTGGCCCTGATAGGGTTTTAAAGCCATGTGATATAAGGAGCGACAAAGTTCATTTCTCATGGGTTCGCCTGAGAAGTGATAATAGACGGATATCTTGACTTTTCAATAAAATATAACATTTAAACTGTGTTTGATGTGCTTGATGTCGGTTATTCCGTATTGAGAGTGTCCATATAGTGCAGCATTAAGAGGCCTGTTCCCCAAATGTTCACAGCCAGTAAAAACAGTCCAAATGACCATATATAAACATAAGGTCATACATATTATGTTGACAACATCGGAATATATTTGGTGCCCACTGTGTTTAACGTAGGAGCTCTGTATCTGATTTGATAATATTTTTATTAAACAAAAGATTCCCCTAAAGGTTTATAAATGTAGATAGTGTACACACCCCCACTCACAACAGGGCTGGGCATATTTGAAAATCCTGGAGCCAATGCTAGCCGGGCTGTAGCCGAGGACCAAAAACCTTGCATATAAGGACAGCGGAACCATTTGAAAGTTTGGGGGGGGGGGGGGGTGCAAAGGGGGATGGGTGGGTAATTTCTGCTGATACTTGCAAAAGATACTAAATTATAGACTGAATACACTTATTGTCATAGCGGGGTCTCCCCAGGAAAACTTGCTACATTCAAATATTTTTTTATGATATTTATGTCTAGGCTGAGGGCACCCATATTGAAAAAGCATAGTACTTAGGGGTTAGGGTGGTGGAAAAATTTTGAAAGTCTGGAAGGTAAATGGTCCATTTTGATGCAACTTAGCACACAATTTCCTTCTCTCTCTTATCCAAGAAACCCAGATCTACCAGGGACCTTATTGTCCTAGGCCCCCATATCTCTCCCCACACCAATGCAATCCTACAACATTATTCTCTACCACCACCCCCTATAGAAATTTTTTGAAATTTTAGAAGTAAATGTTCTTATAGCATGATTTGCCTGCTCCATTGGATTGATAATGTAGGCCCTATAATGGTGCAGTGATACTGTCCTAAAAAGTGAAAATATGAAAAGAAGTTGGGGGCGGGCAAAAACATATCCTCCAACATAAAAGTTGAGGGGGCATATATATGCCCCCTGCCCCCTGGTTCCAACACCACTGATTATAAGCCATGAAGCAATCTTGTGGCACTACTTTGGGCTGAATCTCTAGGGCACATAAGAGGGGGGATATACGTCCGACGCTGGCCATTTAGATCCTATGCTTGTGTCATTTCGGCAACACTGTAATAGACTCATCACAAGAAAAGGGCACTAAATTCGCAATTGATAATGGTAACTAGTGTAGTCTGTGAACATGCCCCCGAAGAAAATTTTTGATTTTAGAGGTCATTTGGTGCATTGTGGTGCATTTCGAGAACCTGATATCTCAAACAATTCATCACAAAATAGTGGCCCCCAAGAGGTTAAAAATGACATGGTAACATTTGGTCATTTTGAGGTGACATTCTGACTTTGCACCCTTTTATCTAAAACTGACATGTGACATGAGAAAACAAGATGAAAGGGACAAGAGACATGCCATTCTGTCAAAAATTGCCAGTGTATAACAGGTGCAGATATACCAAAAATATATTTTTCAAAACGTCTAATTTCTGGGCTTTTCAATGACAAAAGAATTTCTCAAATATCCCTATTAAAATCAAAGTTACGAAGTCATTCCCAGAAGTCATAATACATCTTTTGACATTGATATTTTCAAGGAAATCTTAACATCTTTAAACAGGTGTAGACACTAACGCTGGCCTGGGAGCCATTGGCCTTCTGGCTGTGGGCACAGCTTTCTAAAGAATTACCTTCCTGTGGGTCAGGGATGGCCCTCAGAAGGTTACAGAGGGGCATCTATAAAGGTTAATTCCATTGACCATCATCAATTTCTCTTTAAAAAAATAAACTGGCTATTCTGGGCCTGCAGCTTTAGTTCCAAGCCCATAGATTTCTAAACCTACAGGCTGGGGTGGCCAATGGCTGGAAAGGATAGTGTCTACCCCTGTTTAAATAGTTACTTGCTGTGGAGTTCCTCTAGTCTTGGGTTAAACTTGGGGATATTCTTATAAATGCTAAAGATATTACTGTAATCAACTCATAAATGTAATTTAGATTTAGATGACAGAGTGTATGTATATATATATATATATATATATATATATATATATATATATATATATATATATATATATATATTATTTTGTTAATTTGTAAAACAGTATAAGAATTGAATGTTGAGTCATATGTTAGGGAGGATCAGTTTATCTATCCACTGATGCTGAACTTGTAATGAAGGTCCTCTCTTTCTTCATTGTTCACCTAAATGCCTGCATAGCAGAATCCATTTTGGTAGGTGGTATTTCATTTGTTGACATGGCTTGAATCACGAACAACATGATATATGGGCAATGACATTTTAATTGGCACTATGAAAGATTGGCTTACAGAATACAGGTGGTTTGTGCTGAATAAACAATGAAGAAAATTCAAACCAGAACTTTAATTCATTAACTCTTCTTCTACCACATTCTACATAAAGATAGGTCTATCAAAACCAAATAATTTTAGACCTTATTTAAGTGGGAAAATCCTGAAAGAATTTTCTGGATATTCCAATTATTAGCAAACCTATTGCAGACTATGCTGTCCATGATTATAAAAGATTGGGACACCCCTATTAACCTATTGAGGCCCTTATTGAAGAGATATTGCATGGTTGGAATTGGTTGTAGATGAAGCAATTATGTAATAATATCAATATTCAAATTAAAATATCTCAGTTAAAAATGAATCTTTCAAGATGAAATAAATTGCATATGTTAGATTACTTTTAAGAATTATCAGATTACCAAAATGATATTTAGGAAATTCGTTCTTTCCTGTTGCCATGGCAACCAAAATAAACCAAAAATGTAATATCCAGTTGTTTTGTTGCCATGGCAACTGGATTTTCACCCATAATGCATCAGAATATGATCTCAATTTCATCACCAACTTTTTCCTCGTGAAAAATTACCCAAAATCTCTTTTTACCCCAAAAATGATAATATTTTTCATTCCCCCCATTTCCCCCCTTAATAATGCTCAAATCATGGCATCCAAGAAGTAAAACTCATCCATACAACCTAATGGTTTGGACTGCCCAGAGAGAATATACCACAGAGCACAGCCACAAAAAAATCGTGAGATTTCACCAATTTTTAAGGAGGAAACTTAGGGTAAAAAATCGGCCAAAATCAGCCAAAAATCGGCGAGTAACTCGCAAAAATGCGCGTCTGGTAAAGCACAGTAAACTGGCAAAAATGCCTGATTGGTAGAAGAAGAGTTAAAGTAGGGCCAGGAATTTAGTTACTGATCTGGTTAGTTTTCATTATATTATCATTATTAAATGTTACAATTAAATACATGTTATATATAGCCATCACATGAAATATGCAATATTCAAGTTTACATCAGAATTCATCATCCTACCCACAGCCCTTGTCCCACCGTTCCCATACTGCCTCTTTCCTTCTACCCTCAACCCCTGGGGGGTGGGGCACTTCATGTGTTGGTACCACATGTGGGTGGCTTGCAAGCCCACTTTTTGACCTAAATCCCCCTAACAGGGTCCTATTTTAAAGGGAAATCTCAAAGGGTCTACTTTTCAGAAAATCTCCCTTTTGAGCAAAAAGCAAGCGTTTCAGGCAAATTTTGCTTGTTTTTCAAGAAGATTTTCCCAGCAAACCAACATTTTTTAATCAATTTTTCAAAATGTGATTTTTTTTTTATCATGGCCCCCCTCCAGGCCCTCACCCCAGCCCTACCTTTCTCCTACAGCCTCTTTCCTTCTACTCTCACCCCAGCCCTACCATTCCCCTACCGGTACTGCCTTTCTCCTCCTACCCCAGTCCCGGTCCCACCATTCCCCTACTGCCCCTCTCCACCTACCCTCAATGGTGGGACTGGGGTGAGGGTATTAGGTGTGCTTTGCTTGGAATGACTCCCTCCACCCATTCTATTACATCATATGGCCAACATGTATGTATACATGCCCCTCCTCTCCCACCTTCTTAAATCACTGGATCCATCCCTGTGCAATTGTCAGTGTATACATTTCAGTTAGACGAAAAAAGTGACATGTGACATGTCCATTCCCTAAAAAGGTGACATGTGACCTAAAGCCTTGAATTTTAGTGACATTGTGACATCAAGGGGGGATCCCTTAGGGGCCCCAAATACCAAGGATCAGTGGGGGTGGAGCAGCCCAATAAACTTGTATGGGGGATGGGGGTTTAAATTTTGTTATTTTCTGTATTATCTATGTTAAATGATGTTGGAATGAGTATGTGAATTGCACCCCACCCCTCTTGGCCCTTGGCACCCTAGTCAAAAGACTCTTTTTCAACATGTCCCACTCCAAATCTTACACAGCCCCCCTTGCATTACTGAGCGGCTCTGAGTGATTGGAACAGGGAGGTGGGGTTGGGGCCATTTTCCTAAGAAAATTTTGAAATTTTCCATGTCAAAATAATTATGCATTCTGGTGACTTCTGTGAATCATTTCATAACTTTAGTTCTATTAGGAATATTTGAAAAATACTTTCACTGTTGGAAAGCCCGGAGTCTGAAGAACATTCTAAAGGTAGATGTCGCAATTTTCAAGGCCATTGTCGCCACTTTTTGGCTACATGGTGACAGCTGCCCAGCCCTGCACAATAATGGTAGACCTCACTGATCACTGCCATGTGTGGAGGAGTTGAGCAGTGGGAACACTGCCCGAGGCTCAACACCGACACACAGGGAGTGATCAGTGTTCTACCATAGTTTCTAGGTCCTATTCACTTATTAAAATAGACAGGGATGAAAGGCTTCAGGGTTTTCCCTGATTTCAGGGATTTTCAAGTCCCAAAAACCTATACGTTAGTATATATAAAATCTATATTTTAGGGTCTCTGATTGAGTGTTTCAGGGATTTTTGTGCTCAGTGACTTTCATCCCTGAATAGAAAATTGAACACTATTTCTATGCACAGTATTGAGATAAGTACTCTGGTTTAAGAGTATTTCTGCCACTGGGTGGTGATCTGGCAGATGAGGTGATAAAGTATTATTTCTTTCTCGGAGTTTTGAAAACAATAGTCACACCTCCAATTCTACCAATGCACTTAACAGAAACAAGAACCAAGATGTGAATAATATTTTATTATAATATATGAATGTAAAAGAGTGTAGACATAACATGAAAATAATTTGAAAATAGAATTCATGTAGAATGAATTCACAAAACTAGTCTTTGAATTATGTATTAAGGAAAAGTGAATGTAATGAATAAAATTACAAAATGATACAGTGAAGATAAAGGGAGAAAATAATGATTAAGGTATCTCGAGGAACTATTCATACCAATACTTTTTGGATACCTATATGTCTATAGTTCATGGCCAGGTATGATAGGATTGACAGATGAGTAGATTAGTGCCCGAATTCACATGTTTAGTGAGTTGCGGATGGTTGATTTTTAACAATTTACCTGAAAATTTGCCCAATACAAAATAACTATCAATAACAGATGCTTGATATTGTAACAGAGTATCACCATACAATCACCACAAAGGTTTTTACTGACCTACTTATAGGACAAGGTCATATTTTAGCATCATTATTTGCAACAACAAAAAAATGATAAAATTCTACAATAGTCATTTTTACATTTTTCCTGAACCTCTGAAATCTGTTCAATCTGCCTTATCATATCTTAGAGTGATTCTTAGATGCATTGGGAGTCTATTGTTGTATGATAAGGCATTGTAGATACCGTATTTTAGGCCACAGTGATGGTATACTAATACATAGTCATTATTGCTCATGGTCCAAAAACTGTCTCCTAGGCCCCCGAAATAGACAAATGCCAGACATAAAGCACTAATATATCGATACTAATTGTCTCTATCCTCTAAGGTAGGGCCTAACAGTAGAATAGACATATTTGGGCTCATGTGTCAAGTCTGATACTTTGGGTGTGTCTAGACAGATAATTACCCTAATCTCCTGCGTATAAGGCGCATCTCATAGGCCAAACAAAATGCTGCTGTGTCTTATATGTGGGAGGTAAATTGCCTTGAGTTTGGGGTGTGCCTTTAGGGGGGGGGGTATTTTTACTATAGAAGAGTACTAAACTGACAAAAATCTGCCCTCAGTGGGGTGCCTTCTATGCAAAACAGCCTTATACGTGAGCTGCGCCTTATACGTGGGAGATTATGGTAGTGTCCATTTCCAAGTCCTACACTGTATTGCTAGACTTGATCCTCCTGCTCCTCTTCTTCCTCCTGCCCATCACCCAATCTGTGCTGTGGAAGAGCATACATCAAAGTCCTCCAAAACATGGGCTCTTCTTTGATAACATACGAGGTAGTCCGGAAATAAGTACAGTGAGAAATCTGGAGGGTTTCAACATCAAGATCAGTGTCTTTGATTACTATCAATCGATTGGTTCCATTCTCAATATCCAACTGCATGGCCATTGTGAACTCATACATACCAAAATCACTTTCCTTGTAGTTCACTGAATAGAATGCAAGCATTTTCTTACTCTTTGCTATACACTCACAAATGTTGTCAATAATACTTTTCCCAGCCAAGAAGTGAACACGATGAAAGCACACTTTGAAGCCACGGTTTTCGAGTTCCGGAATCAGGTATTCTCCAACATACTCCTCATCTTCATTGGCATAACTTACAAACACATCAAACTCTTTCCCAACATCGATCTGCTCTTCATTTACAACCTTAGGCTCCCAGTCTATTCTTTTATGAACCCTGACATCACGTTTTAATTTAATTATGCAAACAAGAGGGAGACAAATTAAAAGGAATGTCACAGTTCCTCCGAGAACTGCAATGACAAGGGTGGATTTTGCAGGAGTAGATCTAGGGTCATTGGAGCACAGCATATAATTGGCAACATTTATAATCTGTTTGTCTTGAACATGTGGTGGAGAAAAGCATCTCACATTATCTAAGTCTAGGATGTGCTTGTGATTTCTTATCAACCAGTCCCTGAGGACCACTGCCTGACAGTCACATACCCAGGGATTGTCCCCAAGCCTCAGTTTAACATCTGGTTCTAGTAACACCATAGTGAGCTGATCTGGAAAGTGTTGCAGAGAGTTACTGTCAAGAAACAATTTAGACACATTCCTTAGGGATATCAGAGCATCCGCTGTAATGTTCCTATCATATTATCGCTGAACAAAGCTTCTGATGCGAGGTTAAGATATGGTTTGTAAGATAAGATTGATAGCTTTGTTTTTGTCCAGTTCAGGTAATATGAATACCCTGGCCGACTTGGTAACTCATCAGGGAGCTCTGCGTCTTTATAACTATTACAAATGACACTGAGATTTACTGAATTTGGAGTATCATAACACAGACAAGCCTTTGGACATAGCTCTGATACATTACACACAAAACTATCCAAAGGCACAGACACAGGATTTAGACCCCTTAAACTTGGTGGATTGTGGCAAGTAAGACTCTTCGAGTGATGAGCTGATTTGTAAGTCTCAATGACTCTATAAATATCATAATCTATACAGTCACATACAAGTGGATTGTTTGTGAAGTTAAAGAGCATTAAGCAATTGATGACATCTTCATTGTTAGTAACTTTAAGATTCCAGCCTTTGAATACATCTGTAATATGCTGAATTTGATTGTGGTCAAAGGTAAACATTCTACCTGGTTCATATAGACTATCTGAATCACGCAACAGAGTTTGGCAAGATGTTGAAGCCGACCCTACAGTGTCAGAAAATGTTGAAAGTTTATTCTCTGATACCTGTAATTGAAGGAGACCTACTCCGGGTAAATTTCTGTGTCTATGTGGCCATGAATCGAGACTATGTAAATGATTATTCTCCAAATGTACTTCATTCAAACGACGGCAGTTATCAAATACAGCAGGTTGTATCTTAGTTAACTTATTATTTTTCAGTGAGAGATAGATCAGTGATTGAAGTCCAGCAAACATTTCAGCTTTCAGTTCTGTAATTTTGTTAAAGTTTAGCCAGAAGGAAACAAGCCGGGTAAGGCTGTTCAAACAGCCAGGTAGTGACTTAATGTGGTTGTTGCTGACATCCAAAAAGAGAAGTGGTAGTGTTGTCAGGGAACATGGTATATTCCCTAAATTGTTGTAATTTAAGTAAAGAATCTCAATGTTTTTCATTGTTGAAAAATTACATGAGGCATACTTTATCCTATTGTGACTGAGATCAATGTCGTAATAATAAGAAGTTGAAAGTTCACATGGTATATCTTGGAAAATATTATAGCTTAAGTCTATGGATGCACTCCACTGCACCTCTGGAAATTTACAATTTAAGGTCTCCATTGTGTTGTGACTCAGGTCCAAACGTCCAGCAGGAAGTGTTATTAGATTACATGGCAGAATGCTGATATCATTATAGGCAAGATTTAATGTCAGATTTAATGGCTTATGATAATCTGACAGATTACACGGCGCATCATGTATCTGGTTATGACTAAAATCTAGGTACACATACGCGCTATTTCTAGCTGGTGATAGGTTACATGGCATACTAGAGAACTGGTTATAACTCAGATCTAAATAGTATAATGCTGACATATTACAATCTATGTATTCCAGGAGGTTGTGGTGTACCAGAAATACTTCTAATGTAGAGGGTACTAACAGGTCACATGTCACAACCTTCAGGTAATTCCAACTAAGGTCCAACTCCCTGAGCACTGGTAACCTTCCAAGCTGACTTGGAACAGCCTTGAGAAGATTATTACTCAAGTTTAATTCATGCAAGGTGAACAAACCCATCAAACTACAATTTATTTCATTTATATAATTATGACTTAGGTTCAGGTGTTTCAATAATGATAACCTTGAAATTCTACAATCTATTTTCCTTACATAGTTGTGACTCAGATCTAAAGAATTCAAAGCTGATAGCTTGCTAGTACTACACACCATTGTTTCTATGTAATTGTAGCTTAGATTCAAAGTTAGTAAGTGAGGTAATGTTGACAAATTACACGGCCAGGTTTTTAGATTGTTGTGGGTTAGGTTCAGGACCTCTAGTCCTATTCCAGATACATTGCAGGGGACACTTGTTATGGCATTGTAGCTAAGGTCTAGTCTCCTTAGAAACCATAGATCTCTGATGACACAGGGTACTATACTCAGCTTGTTGTAACTAAAGTCAATGTCAGTAATCCAGATGGATGCATTTAGCTGTATAGGCTCCAGCTCTAGGTTATTGTGGCTGACATTAAGAAACCACAACTTTTTTAAAAAGAGGCTATCACAAAATGAAGTATGCATTGTATTCTCACTAAGATCTAATAGCCATAGATCAAATTCCTTAGCCATTGCTGTCCTTCTATCAAAACCTGATAATACTTTGCATGGTAGGCTAGAAAGTTTGGCGCGGATGATTCTGTAACCGTTGCGATAACAAAACTGTGTGAGCAATTTGTTTAATTCTACATTCGGGTCAGAGAGACAGTCTCTGACTGTGAGTGTCTTGGTAGCCATTTTATAGTCTCCCGTATCATCACATATACACATAGAGGGACAGCAGTCATTGTACTTATTGCTTTCTTCCACTGTGTTTCTAGTAACGTCCATGCCTCCCTTTTCAGTTCCCAATTCCGCGTTATCCAAGAACACTTCTCCGCTGGAAAATTGAAGTGTTGACACAAAACCCAACAAAACTGGAAGCATTATTGTCCTTACCATGATGGATTGGTGAACAATTGTTCAGTGATCTATTGATGTCTATAATGTGTGCTTGACTAGGAATTGAATATCTCTGGAAAGAAAAAAAAAAGATGGAAAATGTATAGAGCCAAAAGGCCATTTGGGGATGCTAAATAGCATGTACATTTCCCCTTATGAATATCAAAACTGAGTCTGGCACTAACCGTACAGAGGGTGCAATATTAGGAAGCGATCATTTCTTAACAAGGGGGTGGTGGGTTTGCATGCGGACATGCAAAAAATTGCCCCCGCCCCTCTAGAGGGTCAAAATTTGCACCCCCCCCCCACAAAGGGACCAGAAACTGTGTGCAAACGTGCCCTTTTAACTTTAGTAACGCACATGCTTTTTCGCTGAAAACTGGAAAAATTATTTTAAACCCCTCAGGGGAGTTAAAATTTTGGCCAGCCTCAAACCCACCAGCCCTTACCCTTGCTAGGGAGTTTCACCTCCAAAACGGTACTCTTATTAGGACACTATTGACCAAAAACCGTATGTTTTTAAAAGGAAAATCTTACCAATAAACATTACTATTCGGAAATGACCAAGAATATTCCCTTATATATATATATATATATATATATATATATTATATATATATAGACATATTATATATATATAGTAGCGTATTTTAAGCTCCTCCGGATAAGAGAATGACGACCAGTAACTCGGACAAGTATAATTAACGTGTATCCTTTATTGCCTGGCTTGCTCTGCCACACCAGCTAAGTATATCTCTATATATGCCGCTTTTCCTCCTCTCTGGAGCAAGTGCAGGTGCGTCTTATAGCCACCCCAAACCCAGACTGACTGCCCGGTGGGACACCTCCAGTATTTATACACTTGCAAGTCCACCGGCGCTGGTGTATGTACAACATACACCGCCACCGGAGACGCTACTCCGAATAACACAACTTTACACAATGCTGATGTGACTCCGCCTCCGCCGGCTTCCCCCGCCCCCATGCCAGGATGGTTTCGGGATCCACCGACGTCGGCTCGGTCTACGCCACACTCTCCCCAACTAATTAACAATCGTACTGGGAAAGAATGTCAAAGTACCCTCCTGCAGATGGGTATCCAATTTTGAATAAACAGTTATACACCATGGCCCCTGGGTGTTTGTCATTATTAACTTTAAAAATACATTGAGCAATATAGATAATCATACAGTATACACAGTATCAATACTTATAGCATGCTCCACCGGATAGCTTCATAATTTACAAATGGTTTAAACTATTATACAACTGCTGCCTTCAAGGCCAATACAACATCACTGCCACCGCCGAGATGCCCCCGACTCATCCACCGAACCGTCCACCGGTCCTCCGAACCGTCCACCGACGGCCACCTTCCTCCGGTTGTTGCCGTCTCTCCTCCGCCTGCCTCCAGATGCCGCCCCCGCGGCTTGACCAGGTCTGCAACACAAGGTAAGGCACTTGTACTGCTTACCCCACCGGAACTGATGCATTTTGTTCTTCATTTAAGGTGCTACTGCTCCCCCAGCCTATACTGGCTTACACCCATAGATTACTTGGGTGCATTCCACGTCGTCCCAGCTTATCCCGCAGTCACCCTCCGACCCGGCTGTATCACCGCCCTCCCTCCTTCTTCTCCCACCGACCTCCGCCGGCGCCCTCCTGTACTGGAGTTTCCCCTTCCCCCGATACACCGGAAGAGACACTTACCCTTTTTACTGGAAGCCTGGGCGTACCTGGTTCGGGTCACCTGAACCAGTTCCACATCACCGTCAGCCAAGCTTTGCACTGCCGAGCTGCACACACCCCCCGGCACCACTCTCATCTCGGGCCCCAAGTTCCCCGGGTTCCGCAAGCGCCTCGTATACTCCTGCAGCTCACGGGGGCCTGTGAAGTCCTCGTTCCAGGGCATCAAGTTCTCTTCCACCTCTACCCTTTTATCAGAGTCTGGAGCCGGGGGAGGGGTAACCACCATGTGGCTTACAGACACTACTCCTTGTGTGGGAGCCACGCCCCCGTCAGGTATGGGTACCACCTGGGCGTCTGTCACTATTATAACACGTTCGGAGGTTGGTGGGCCTAAAGGGTCCTCATCCTCCACACTCCCCTGCACCGTCTCCAACCCCTCCGGCACCAACACCATAGTCTCCATGTGTCCCGCCTCCTCCCCAGCTTCGATTTGTAAGAGAAAGTCCCCCTTGGGAGACTGCACCACCAGCCCCTCCAATCCAACAGTAACTGTCCTGGGGTAATGCACTAAGTCAGGCCTCCCTTTTGCTCTCCCTGCCATCTTGCCTTTTTGTTGGGGGGTTACTCCAACGGGTTCCCCCTCATTGTCCATGGGTTTGCTGCCGGAGCTCGTTTTTGCCGGGGTCTTGGGGCGCTGGCCCGTGGGAGTTAATGTACTCAGTAATATTTCCTCAAGGCTGCGCCGTGTTCCGGGGGTGGGAGTCTGGGGCACCACAGGTGGACTAGCCTTTTCCGGGGTCTCCCCCGTGCGCACGGTAACCTGCTCCATCAGTGTTTCTAATCCTGTTTTCTGGCTACTCTTTCCTAGGCCTTTCCCTTTTCCTCCTTTTGTCTTTTTAGATTTCTGTTCTTGCAAAGCTCTTTTCTCCTCCGCCACCCTGGCTTCTGCTTCTTTCTTTTCCTCTATAGCCTTCTGTCTTTCCATTTCTCTCTCCTTCTCTAACCTCTTTTGTTCCTCTAACTTCTTCTGCCTGGCCCTCTCTCTGCCAGCTTTGACCATCGCTGCATACTGCTCCTCGAGGTCAGGGTAGCCAGCCACGCCGGGGGGGTATTCAAAGATCTCTTCACCGACTTTAGCTGGAGCGGAGACCATCTCCGTGGCTCCGTCTTCGGGGTCTGGTTTACCTGGTCCCATGTCCTCCTCCGCCTCCGGGGAGTCGGGGGTGGAGGTGGCCTCTTCCTTAGCAGGTGTACGTAATTCCGGTTCAATGTGGGGCTTGGGGCGGTCCTCCTTTAAGGTGTACTCCGGCAGTTTTTCAGGGCTGGAATCGAGTCCCCCGGATATTTCAAATGCCTTTCCTTTTTCAGGGCTGGACTCCTGAGCTGACTGTGAACCGTCGTCTGTGATGTCATCGTAAGTACCAACCTTTAGCTGGGTTCTCCGTGTTGGCATACCCGTCTTAGCCGCATCATATTCCTTTTCTATTTCAGCTATGTCCAGTGTGCCCACCGGCAACTCCTTCTGGAGTCTAGTTAAGGTTTTGGTCGGGGTCTCCCCCTCCTTACTGTACCTGTCCATTAGTAATTTAAGAACAAAGAGAACCTTTCCCTCCTCCTCTGGCTCCAATTGATATTTACCGGTGACGGGGTCCGTAATCATTTCTGTAACACGGCGGACGGCTCCCTCCTTACCGGGGGACCGGTGCACCTTTTTGTCGGGGGGCCCCTCCACTGCCTCCTCGGACACCCGTTTCCGCCCCTTGCCGGTACTACTCCGGGTGGCCACCCCTTGCACAGGTGGTTCCTGATTGGGTGGAGTTTTCAGTCCTACCAGTTCCTCTAGATATTTGGCCGCTGCGGCCACCTCCTCCATTTCCTCATCCCCTATGCTTATCCCGGGGGACACCAGTGACGATATGAGAGAGGCGCTGCCCGGTGTCTGGCTGGAGGGCACCACCGCCTCCGTTTTAGAAGTGCTTGCGGCGGCGGACTCGGCCGGCTCCTCCGCCTTCCCAGCCCCCCCTTTTGAAGTATGGACCTTAACCTTCCGGGGTTTGCCTTTAGACTTGGGTTTTGTAGAAGTGGAGGTGCCTGGAGTTTGTGCTGCGACGGCCCCCGCCTCCCCTTCACTAGCCAGCCGCAGTTGCTTGGTTTCTTTCGAGGGGCACCCATGTCCAGGTGCTGTCTCTCCACGTGGCGCACCAGGTCATTCTTGTAATCTTTGGCGACCTGGTATTCACAGCCGGTGGAGGGGAACTCGTATCCTTCTTGCATGGCCTCATGCTTCCTCTGATGGCGTTTTAAAGCATCGCTGCGTCCAAAGGCATACGGTTTGCCCTCCTCCCTGCAGATCTCACACCTGTGCTTTGGTATCTGCACTCCCCCTACCCATACCATGGGCACGGACTTCTCGTCTTCGTGTGTCTTAGGCATATTACTGAGTTCTAACTGCTTCCAATCAATGGTCGATATTGCCGAATCCAGGGGATGAGTCCCTCCTTTATACACCCCCTGCCCGGCCACACCCCTTCCCCTTGCGTTGTCTTGGCCAATCATCAGCCAGGAACCTTCCCCGCACGCCTGTGCCACCGGGGTTTCCCCTGCCATGAGGCCGTCACCCGACCGTGAGAAAGTCCGCTCTGCTCCTTCCTCCGAACGTTGCGGTGGGTAGTGGCCGTGGGAATGGGTTCTTGACCAGCTGTCTTTCGCACGGTCCTTCTTCCTGTAGGGTTTGTTGTTTACTTTTCGGTGGACTGTTTCATCGGTGGGCCGTTGGCGGTGTTTATTTCTATCTTTCTCCCTTCCCCCGTGCCTAGGGGGCTGTGGGACCGTGAGGACGAGGATTTGGGTGGAGATCGGCCCCCTCTCTCCCTCCGGTGGCCCTCCCGGTGAACCCCGTCTTTCTTTACGCGATCCCTTGGCCCTTCTTTTCTTTCTTCCCGTCAGGCTTGTGTGTCCCCTGTTACACCATTTCTACAGCTCTCCTCCACCTTCCTCATTACAACACGTCTGTCCTCCGCCATTTCTGTTGGGAATGTGACTGTTATCTTCAAATAGTGGTCGTCTCCCTCCTCATTGACGTCACTCGCATTCTGGTTTCGTAGCAACACCGGTTTTGGCGGGACTATCACTCCGGAGGGGGGCGTTTAGGCGGAGTTTTAGGCCCGTCCCCCGAGCTAGGCGGTGTAGTAGGCTTGAAGGCGCCCGGCGGGGCCGTGACCCCAGCCTGTGGTAAGTATAGACACATAGGCGCAACCTTAGGCGTCTCCTCTGCCTTAGGCGGTGTTTTAGGCCTCCGGGGTAAGCGACCCTGGGCCATTAGACGGCTCTCTCTCTCCTCATTCCGTTCATTATCGTACTCTGCCTCCTCTAGCATTTCATAGACCCGCCACCTCTCTGCATGCTTGGCTAAGATGCGACATCTCTCTGGGTCCTTCCTCCGTCTGGCCCACTCTGCCCTCTTGAACTCGTTTCTCTCCCTAGTTTCTTCTGTCTCCTCCTCCAAAGGGGATAAATATTCTTCATCCTGCTGGTCGGTGGCCACCACCGTAGCCAGTAGTGCCTCAATGGTCCGGTTAGCTCTCTCCACCATTCCATCACTTTGAGGCCTAAAAGTGCAAGTCCTTGTTTGTTTGACCCCCAGCAAGGCTACTATCTCCTTGAACAACCCTGACTGGAAATTCTTGCCCTGATCGGTGTGAATCTCCACCGGCGCCCCTAGCCGACATATGAACTCCTCCACCAACTTCCTTGCCACGGTGGGCGCTTCCTGATTGGGAATGGCGTAGGCCTCCGTCCACTTAGTGAAATAGTCGGCTGCTACCAGGATGTGTTGATTACCCCGTGAGGTAGGGGGCAGAGGACCCATCACATCCAGGGCTACCCTTTGGTAGCTCCAGTCCCGTCTTACTGCTTCAGTGGGGGCCTCTCCTCCTTCTACCCACCCCCGTACCTCCCTGAGAAGGGGGTCATCATCCTGCAGCTTTTCCCATGCCGCCCCCACCGGAGGATCTGGCCCCTCTGCGGGGGATTGGTTCCCTCCTTCTAGTACTTGGCTCTGAGCTCGTGTGAAGACACGACACCACCGCCTGTCTTCTTCAGGGTCCCTGCCGCATTGTTTATAGGGTGTCCTGGATAGGCCATCCGCATTACCATGGGCCTTTCCTGGTCGGTGTTGTATCACTATGTCATAATTGCCTATGATCTGAAGCCACCGCGCCAGCTGGCCCTCCGGTTCTTTGAACTCCAATAGCCACCGAAGGGATGCATGGTCGGTGCGCACTACCACCGGCCGACCCACTAAATAGTGTCTGAATTTCCGCAGGCCAAAGACGATGGCTAACAACTCCCACCGCGTAACACAATAGTTTCTCTCAGGTTTGCTAAGGGTGCGACTGCCATAAGCCAATACTCTCTCTTCCCCATCTTGTTCTTGTACCAGCACCGTGCCCAACCCCGTATCACTGGCGTCCGTGTCCATAATAAGTTGGCCTTCTGGTCGGGGGAACCCCAGGATAGGAGCTTCTATCAATTTCTGCTTCAGTATCTCGAAGGCATTTTCACACTCCGGCGTCCACTTGAAAGGCCGTCCCTTTTCCGCCAAAGAACTGAGTGGTTTAGCCTTAGTTGAGAAGTCGGGGATGAAGGCTCTATAATACCCCGCCAGACCGAGAAAACTCCTCACTTCTGTGATATTCTGTGGTGGGGGCCACCCCTGAACAGCCTCCACCTTGCCTGGGTCGGTCCCTACCCCGGCCTCACTGATCTGGTGCCCCAGAAACAGTATCCTCCGGCGGGCCAGTTGGCATTTGGAGGGTTTTATCTTAAGGCCGGCCTCCGTCAGTCTTTGTAGTACCTCGCCCAACCTCTCCATATGCTGTTCAAAGGACTCGGCAAACACGACATTGTCGTCTAAATATACCAAACAGGTACGCCACTGAAGCCCCCGCATGGCAACCTCCATCACCCGCTCAAACGTCCCTGGGGCATTACATAACCCAAATGGCATTCTGATGAATTGGTAGAGCCCCCGGTGGGTGGTGAACGCTGTCTTCTCTCTGTCCTCCGCTGTTACATCTAGTTGCCAATAACCACTGGCAAGATCCATTGATGAGAACCAGGTGGCCCCCGCCATAGTGTCCAAGCAGTCCTCCACCCGGGGCAGAGGGTAGGCATCTTTTACTGTAGCTTTGTTTAACCGCCTATAGTCCACACAGAAACGGGTTGTCCCGTCTTTCTTCTTCACTAGCACCACCGGAGATGCCCATGGGCTTACTGAAGGCTCGATTACCCCCACCTCCAACATTTTGTCAACCTCCTCTTCCACCATGGCCCTTTGGTGGGGGGCTAAGCGTCTTGGTGGCTGCTTTATAGGGGGTTGATCCCCCGTAACCCCGCCAACTCCTTTCTTCTGTCTGGCTCTGTTCCCTCCACCAGCTCTCTTATAAGCCCTCTCTTCTCCTCCGGAGACATAGCCTCCACCCGACGGCACCAGCTTCCGTTGTTCTCCCCCGGATCCTCTCCCGGCGTTTCCACCCGTTGGATGCCACCCAGAGTCATATCCTTGTAGACGATGATCGGTTCCGGCCCGGGGTTCAGCACCCTGACCCAAGTTTCTCTGTTTATTGGCTGGACCAGGCCTCTGCTCACCAGGAAGTGGGGTTCACCTTTGTGCCCGGCCATACTTTCTTTCATGCCATTCCCACCGTCCAACCACCGACCCATCACCGCGCCTTCCAGAAATGCTTCCTCCCCCGCTCTGACCACTGCTGAGCGGGTGCTCACCACTCGACACACCGATTCTGGTTGGGTCCAGATTAATCTTCCCCTGGCCACGTCCACCACAAGCTGGTTTTCTTGTAGAAAGGTGGCGCCCAATATTCCTTCCGTCCCTGTGTCCCCCACGATAAACATCACGTTCGTGCTCCTGCTCCCCAATTGTAATGAAGCCTGCACCTCCCCTCTAAGTTTCAGGGGTCTTCCATCCACCGAAAAGACAACTTCCCCCATTTCTTGGAGCGGCCGATCACCCCCGTGTCGTTCCCACCACCCGTGGGAGATAAGGTTTAGTGAGGCGCCAGTATCTACCAGCATCTGTATAACGGCTCCCTCCAACTTGCCTTCCACTATTAGTCCTCCGCCGCCCCTCTTTCGCCTTCCTTGCACAATATTCATAGGCCCAATCCCCCCGACCTGTACCTGGCCTTGGGTAGAGGTCGGCTCTAGTTTCCTGATGGAATAGCATCCTTTCCAGTCTCGGGGGCCCCCCCAGGTTTGTCAGTTCTCCTGTTGGGGCACTCCCGCTTGAAATGCCCTTCCTGGCCGCACCCATAGCAGGCAGTACTCTGCCTCTTCTTTACGGTGGAGAGGGGCTCCTCCATCTTCTTAGCCAGGCGGTCCATTAGTTCCACCATTTTATCCATCCTGTCGGTGTTGGTTTTGAGATGCTCATTTACCGACGCGTCAGCGGTCCTAACCCTCTGTGATGTTTCCTGCTCCACCTTCAGGTAGGCTTCTGCCCCCACGGCTGTCATGACGGCAGCTTGTAGGTCCTTTGGCTGTGACTGATAGACCCATTGTCTCAGAGGATTATCCAAACATAGCAGGAATCTGTCCAAAACCAGGGTGTCTGTAGTTCGGGCGTCGGCCTCGGGGTAAGCTAGCCGGGTGTACTTCATCAGGTCCTCCCTCAATTCTTGCAACGCCTCCCCCTTCCTCCGTACCCTGGTGCGGAGGACAGCTTTATAGGTCTCCTCTTGATTGGTGGGCTCGAACCTCTCGACCAGCGCCTTCCGGAGTTCGGTGTACCCTTCCGGCGTAGCTGGTTTTCTGCCGTTCAACAGCCTCCGAGCGGCCCCCGCCAAACTCAGCCCTAGGAACATGCCAGCCTCAGCCTCGTCCCATCCATTCACCTTCACACACAGGTCGAAGTGGTTGAGGTAATCGCCTAGATCCCCCGTCCCGTCATATTTTGTGGGTTTAACCACCGGTTTTCCTTTCGCACTCACTTCACCGTCAGCTCCGCCGGATAGGGACGGCAAAGCAGGTAACCAGGTTTCATCCACTGATGGTTGCTCTCCCCCGGCCACCTCTTTTTTTACAGTCATCCCCTCTCCCTTGTTGTCAGGGCCCTCCGTCCCTCTTCCTTCCTCCCGTCTCTCCGCTGCCGGTTTTATCTTCCTATGCTTTGAGAGAGTCTCTAGGAGCTGGTCCCACTCCTCCTTCGTCCAATCCTCTGACCCTTCCTCCAATCTCCTCCGAGTAATGCTTGAAGTATTTTCCGTCTTGACTCTGGGTCGGCGCCTCCCCCGGCTTGGCCTCCGGGGTATCTCCCTCTCCACCTCCTCCTTCTCCCACGGCCATCTGAAGTCGTTTACGGGACTTGCACGCCCTCCTCCCACCTCTACCTGATTGCCTTCCCCCATCCAATTCCGATCCATAGGCTCCTCCTGCCTTTCTGGGTATGGTTCCTCAGGTCTGCTTTCTGTGGGTCTTATGATTGTCACCTCCTCGTCCACTACTTCCAGGAGGGTCCCCCGACCAACTCCTTCTCCTTCCAATTTCAATGAGTCTGTTTCCGTTATTCTTGCCTCCGCCATCTCTAGTCCCGCGTGGATCCGTTGAAAACACCGCTGTCACCAATGTAGCGTATTTTAAGCTCCTCCGGATAAGAGAATGACGACCAGTAACTCGGACAAGTATAATTAACGTGTATCCTTTATTGCCTGGCTTGCTCTGCCACACCAGCTAAGTATATCTCTATATATGCCGCTTTTCCTCCTCTCTGGAGCAAGTGCAGGTGCGTCTTATAGCCACCCCAAACCCAGACTGACTGCCCGGTGGGACACCTCCAGTATTTATACACTTGCAAGTCCACCGGCGCTGGTGTATGTACAACATACACCGCCGCCGGAGACGCTACTCCGAATAACACAACTTTACACAATGCTGACGTGACTCCGCCTCCGCCGGCTTCCCCCGCCCCCATGCCAGGATGGTTTCGTGATCCACCGACGTTGGCTCGGTCTACGCCACAATATATATATATATATATATATATATATATATATATATATATATATATGTGTGTGTGTGTGTGTGTGTGTCAGCAAAATATATGAAGTGTCCCCCTGGACCTGATGCTGGTTTGAATTAACCTCCATAGTTCCACTTGAGGAGGGTTTTCCCTAGCCCACTTAAAAGGGTCTATTTCTCCTCTTTCCTATCCCCTCGGGATGTGTGTGGTATGTGTGGGCACTGACACATTCCCCTGTGAAATTGTGTAATGAAGTTCTTGCCATGAATATGACCTTAGCTGTCGAAATGGCATTAAACATCTATTACTCACTCACTCCACTTGAGGAACTATGGCTAGGTTGTGGCGACAAGGTTGGATAGCAAAGGGTCACCCTACTCTGGTGCCCTGAGGTAAATACCCCAAGGGAACCACCATAGAGGAAACTCAGGGCATGCTGGTTAACTCCAGATGTGCAGAGTGGGGTTTTATGATGCAGTGCCTCTTCCAGTCACCAGGAACAAGAAATGCGCTTCACTCTTCAAGCAGAGTTTCTACATTTGTCGTCAATAGCATATAGATGGGGAGCCAGTCAGCACAAATATCGATATTTAAAAATCTACTGGTGTTGAGAGCAGCACACATTATGAGACATGGATTTGGTTATTTTGATAGTGCTGATAACGAATCTGAGGTGCGTATCTTCCTATCTAGGTCGGAACAAGGTCAAAACAAAGGTCAAAGGTCACAATGCTATTGCAATGCATCTCAACCCAGGATCCACATACATGGGGAATCCACCATGCACTAGGGACCTCTAGTGTTAATTAATGGAACAAAGCCCTCTCTCTGTTCTATATTAAATACCAGATTGTGACCTTTGGCCTTTAATTTGACCTTGTTCCGACCTAGATAGGAAGATATGCACCTCAGATTCATAATCAGCACTATCAAATTACCCAGATCCAACCCTGATAGCTTGTGCTGCTTTTAACACCAGGTGATCGACCTGATTCCAGACTGGCTCCCCAACTAATACATGCTTGCAGAGTGACAAGTGCATGGTCATGTTAGTAGTTACTGTCCTAGCTTACCATAGGTACAAGTGTAAGGGTACCCTACACTATTTTTGTCTGATCATATATGAACCTACAACGCCGGAGGTTTGGTGATACTAATAATGTCTATCTCTGTGTTGCCTAAAATACAGGTTATATTACAAATCACTTACTACCTACCTTGTGCCACAGCTTACTCCTGAGTACAGATCTGTATAAGGAAGTGTGTGTGCCCTGGGGAGGGGGGGGCACTCCACTTCTCTTTGACATTGGTGTACAGCTGTACCCATGCCAACCCTCACCCTTGTTAAGGAACTACTCCTACAAATGATACTCTTTGATATCAGGGTAATTTAGATGTTTTTTTTTCTTTTGTTGTTGTATCTTCCCCATATCCACAAACGACGTCATGCTGAAGGGGGAGGGGGTCAGGCCCGGCATGACAAAATGAATTTTCAATATACCTTCAGCATTGCAAAATTGGCAAAAAAAACATGACGAGGGGGGAGTAGGGGTAAAAAATGGTCATATTTTGCATGACGTCATTTATGGATGGCCCCATAGAAGAAGAGTAGGGTACATGACCCGGAAGCAGTTTTCTCAATCACTCCTCCTAGATTCGATCATTCATCTCATAGATTCGGTCATCCATAAATGCAATCAGCGCTGTGATGGACAAGCAGTATGTAAATACTTGTCAAGAAAACAAAGGACTGCATGTCCAATCTTACATTAGTAAGTCCATGAAATATTGCAGATGTAAAACTAATCAATCAACCAACCAACTATTTCATGTTTATTCTAGAAAGAAAAATGTTAAATAAAACCTGTTATTGATAATCCCTATTTGTTGGGAAATCTTGCTCAAAAACTATCATCCCCCCAAATTCTGATTTCATTTACCCATAAACCAGACATAATGATCAGACGTAGACTCTTGTTAGGGGGAACTTTCTCAATAGTAGGCCTTGGTTTTGGTTACAAATAGCACCCTTGTTAGGGGTATTTTGGACAAAAGGTATCTTGCCAGCTTTCTGCTTGTGTCAACAAAATACTTGATGTGCCCCCCCCCCACACACACACTTTGTGTACTTTCCCAGTTTCAGCAATGCATGGCTGCACTCTTTGCAACAACAGGGTCTATGTATGGGGAGGTAAACAGCGTGAGGCACCCTGGTGGACATTAGAAGTCTACCTTTTACTACCGTGAGACACTTTTCATGGGGTTCAATCAGATCTGAATAAGATAATTTGTCTCAGATTCTCTCAATGCTTCAACAGATTGATTTCTTTTGGCAGTTTTTATATTGACTTGATAGGTTAAATGGAATAACTGTAGCACATCTCCTATCCACCAGCATGCAGCAGGTTTCCCTTCAACATTCCTTCACAAAGCTATTGGAGGTTCTTCATTTCCAGGTTTAACCTTCTCGTCCCTGCAGCCCCCACACCTTGCCCTCCTATTGGGGTCGGTGGAGGGAGAGGATTAAAGAATCTAATCAAACTATCACTTTAGGCCTTAGATGCCCATAGTTCTATTCTAGGACACACTTCAGATTCTGGAGGGGGGATTGATCTTTTTTCAACAAGGGGTAAGAGGGTGGGTGGATTAGGGCCCCTTGACCAAGGGCAGCAAAAAACTTTTGACTCTTCTATCGGCAGTTTCTGAGGGCAACATCACCGGTCTATTTCTGAGGGCAACATGACCTGGTCTGTTTGTATGGTCAACATCACCGGTCTGTTTCTAAGGACAACATCACCTGGTCTGTTTCTGAGGCAACATCACCTGGTCTGTTTCTGAGGGCAACATCACCAGTCTGTTTCTGAGGCAACATCACCAGTCTGTTTCTGAGGCAACTTCACTGGTCTGTTTCTGAGGGCAACATCACCTGGTATGTTTGTAAGGTCAACATCACTGGTCTGTTTGTAAGGGCAACATCACCTGGTCTGTTTCTGAGGGTAATATCAATGGTCTGTTTTCTGAGGCAACATCACCTGGTCTCTTTTTGAGGGCAACATCACCGGTCTCTTTCTAAGGGCAACATCACCTGCACTGTTTCTGAGGGTAATATCACCGGTCTGTTTCTGAGGGTAATATCACTGGTCTGTTTCTGAGGCCAACATCACCGGTCTGTTTCTGAGGCCAACATCACCTGGTCTGTTTCTAAGGGCAACATCACCTGGTCTCTTTTTGAGGGCAACATCACCTGGTCTCTTTCTAAGGGTAACATCACCTGCTCTGTTTCTGAGGGTAATATCACCGGTCTGTTTCTGAGGCCAACATCACCGGTCTGTGTCTGAGGCCAACATCACCGGTCTGTTTCTGAGGGCAGCATCCTGTGCAATACTGTAGGATAGGAAGGAGTGCAAGCCCACCATTTTGATGCCCTTCTGGCAAGCCGGGGGATGAACCCTGAGAGGCAGAATCTTTTTTTTTTACCCTGAGTGAAAAGCTCTTTTGTGAAAAAAAACAAAAACAAAAAAAACAAAAAAAACATGATGATACCTTTAGTTTATCCATGCATCCCCCTTGATATATTAGAGATAATATCAACACCTTTAGTGAAAGTAAGTGAAGACAAGTCACGTTTTATTTGATACACATTGATTTAATTCTCAGTAAGTTTCCATACCCTTCTTATCATTAATCCACGTAAAACAAACCCTTAGGCCACTCAAACACAAAACCTTATTCTCATCACCAACCATAGAAATATGATAATAACTTTTTGAAAAAAATAATCCTGCAATCACCATTATTTTTTTTTGTGATGCTCACTGTGTTGAGAAACAGGTTTTGTTTTGAGTGGTCTCAACAACAAATGGCAAGGAATGTTTCATCACTATCAGTGTTAGCACCATATATCATTTTTAGGGAATGCTCACATTTTAACAACAGAGGATTTGGGAGTGTCCAAAAAACTTTTGGCGCTCACAGGGGGGGGGGATTGAACCTTCAAAGAGAGAGGGTGGTGTTATGCTACATTTTAGCCACACAGCACAAAGTGTCCATATAACAAACTTCTTTAGAAAACGGTACTACAAAATGTCCACACGTCTGCAAAACACCGCATATATTGTCCACATTTTGTGCCCTGTGGCTAAAGCATATAAGCAAATGTCCATGACCATGGGATACTGGTCGTAGATACGACCAGTCCCACAGAGAGGAATACGATGTAAAAAATCCCATGGAAGTGGACATTTGCATTTATGTCATGGCCTAGGGGATTATTAGCTTTTAAATAAAGAAAAACAGCTCAGATCTGTCCAAAATCCAAGATGGTGGACACCCATTGAATACAGACACATTGTATTCAATGACCCCCATTGAATACGGCGGCTCTAGTACTAAATCTATAGTGACGTTCGTATCAGCCATGACATAAAGCGTCATGGGTGTTGGGGCTAAAATCATGTATCCTCTTTGAGCAAAAGAATAAAAAAAGAAGAGGACAATAGCCCATGAATTTCTATAGAACATATGGGTTGACCGTGAAAATTTTGAATTTTTGCTAGGGGGGGGAACAAAAATGTCAACCCCTCCCATAGGGGTGGGGCAATTTATTTTTCATGGGTTATTGAGAAAATCCATCAACCCCTAATTGTTAAACAGAGCACTCCATTAAACAGTCAAGGATGGCAGTAGGCTAAATATAGTAACAAATCATAAAAAAACTCTACCATTAAAAACAACAATAAACATCACAATTCTTTGCCATCTTTCAATGGTTGCGTAATCGGTATTTCTAGTATCTATAATTCTAGGTGTATGCATTATGTTATCACTATCAAGAATATTTATAAACTGGGTTACACTCTATTCCATCAACCAAATTGAGGAAGCATATAGTACTTTACAAGGTCCCTACAAGTCATTCATGCATCATACCCATTACTTGTCATGGTGCATGAATGCATCCCTGGCAGGGAACTTGACACAGCCGCATTCATGCACCATACGCCCCTACAGCATTAATACACACTCGTGATGGGTCACCGTGAAGCTTCATTGAGTCGCAGGCATGATGCGCTCGTGCATCAGGGGTCCTTATTGAATCAAGAGATATCACAACCGTTATCAAGTACCATCTTGGCCCATCCAAGCATCACAGTCCTAAATAAATGCCAGACTTGGATAGCGCCAAGGGTAAGATATGTTTCCCAATAAATGTGGGTCTCATGGAAGGGGTAGAGGGGTATTGAAATTCTTATCCCCTTAAGAACCACTAATTCTTTCATGCATCATGCCCAGCATTGGTCAGCATGATGCAAGAATGCAGCCCTGATGAGTAACCACCAGGGCCACATTCAAGCATCATGCCAACCCTACTCCTGGAGGTCATGATGCACCAAATGAAATGCTGGCAACCAGACTCACCAGCACTTCATTGGAGCATCATGCCGACCAATGGGCATGATGCACTCCTGCATCAGTGGTCCTTTAAGGGTTAAGCACTTTGGTGCATAAACAGGCCTTTGCGGTAAAAGTGTACAATAAATGCTCAGTATTAAAGTAGGATTTCAGATAAAGTGTCATAGTACAAGGATAAGGCACCAGGGGGCAGCACTTCCCCTTTTAAGTCCCACACACATACCCCCTCTAGTGGGCATTTCACAATAAATGTGTGCATAACCGGCATAGTGCATCCATATATCATTTCAACCGGTCGTCATGATGCAGCGATACAGAGCTGGCGAGTAAGGCAGTGCTTCCACTGCCGATTGATGATCCATGCTTATCTATACTGTATTTCTGGTCTTATCTTTTTTTACAGATTTGTAATGACCCATGGACGCAAAAGGGTCACTTCTTGCAGAATTGACCTGGCCCTTCATGGAGACGAATGTTGATGCCGCCGATCAAGAATATATGCCAGAACTCATCTGAATTTGAATTACATTCAGATGAGATCATCTGAAACTTATGGAAACTTAAATGGAAGATTATTATTCAGATGAGATCTCATCTGAAAACAGTCAGAAGTGTGTGACAGCATGGTCCCACCACATCCCTGAGGAACTAAGACGGCATGAATGTTTGTCTCCAGTGTGACGTCATTCTACTTCTGGCCAGGTTAAAATCCCAAGAAGAGGCCCAGATGCCCCATGGACAAACCATTCGTGTATCTTGATCACACTTTGGGGTTTAGCCTGAAGGATCAGCATGATTCCCAAAGCAGTGCTTGTTAGCCGACTCACCAGTTCTTCATTGCTACTTCATGTCAACAAAGGCAATTTATCTTTGAGACCATTCAATAAGGCTATCAACAGGAGGACACCATTATGAAATTCCCTCTGGGGTTAGAATTCCTCTATAAACATTTTTAAGGCATTCTCCTCAAGGGAAGGACTATATTATGGATGGGAAAAGAAGAGGAGAGGGGTCAAACTTCATGTATATATAATTTTCAAACAGCCTTCAATCTTTATACATATATACACTCATTATTGTACATATCTCTTCCTCTCTGGTATGAAAAGCATGTTTTATACAATGCAAACACTCTATAGGTGGGCACACTCATTTCATAAATAGACTATCAACACTGGCACACTCAACAATATGTCTACACGTCCGTCTTGTCAACAATGTCCAGGGTCGGATCCAGGATTTTGAAAAGGGGGGGAGGGTGCGCCCCTCATTTAGCCCCTAATTTTGACTAAATTGTAGGGTAAAAAGATAGGCAAACTCTTAAGTACAGGGAAAAAGGGGGGCACGCGCCCCGCGCCCCCTCTAAATCCGCCACTGATGTCTGATTCTGTTACCGGATTCAACACCGGGACACTGGAATGTTTCTTCAATATCACAAATTTTCGGACCATTGTCTTTTTTATATTAAGAAGCAGCATTGATTTTAGAGAAAATGCATTATGATGCATTACTATTACAATTTGTCTCATATCAAGTGGCTGCATAAGCTGGAGTGCATCATGCCCATTAGGCAGCATGGTGAGGTACACCCGAGGGGCAAGGGGCATGATGCGCTAATGCACTATTGGTCCTTGTGGGGTATGCGACAGTCCTAACATCAACATAATATAATGGATCACTATGTTACAGCTGATAATCATATACATGTACATCATATGTAAACAAAACCCCTACAGATGGTTTTAATGCAAGGTGTATGAAAACAGAGAAGTGGCACTGGAACTTGCTTCAGTTCAGCAAATAGGGCTAATAATACTGTACAGCAGCAGTAATCTCAGCTCTCTGTCACTCTTTTCAGGCTGCCCTTGAATTGATGCATCAAGTCCATTAATTGTCATGATGCATGAATGCAGCCTGGGTGAGTGACTTGACAGAGCTGCTTTCATGCATCATGACAACCTAGTGGGGTTGATACACTCATGCAGGTTATGCTATGATGCACTTAGTAGGTTCTGACAAGCACTTCATTGGTACATCATGATGACCAATGGGCATGATACACTCGTCCAAAAGCAGCCTTTAGGGGGCAAATGCACTATGAAAATGGGACTATGAGGGCAAGATTGCATCAGGATAGGTTCAATTTTCTGTTATCCCACAGAAAAAAAGTTTTGAATTATGTTTAATGCTACTTAATGTTTTGGTACAATAGCATATGTGGGACATTTCTTGAGAGAACTAGTTAATATTATTAAGAAATGCCCTTCTTTGCTTCCTCCCCCATGAGTGATTAAGTAGAATGGGGATATAGTGTTTAAGAGTGATATATAAATTTGTCTACCTAATAACTGAACCCCTAAAGGGATCCTGATGCAGAAGTGTAACATGCCCATAGGCCATCATGATGCACCAATAAAGTGCTGGTGAGTCCACTTGCCAATGAACATGATGCTGACCAATGGACATGTTGTTTTAATAGATTGGAGGCCCCTTTAATGGTTCAAACCTTGAACAACTTCTGATATTTACAAATCATTGTTCAGTTTCAACAACATTGAACAACTCCAATGAGCTGGTACGACATGATATAAAATATATAAACACCTCTGGTACAAAAGATGTGTATACTCTATTGACTTCTGATGCTTTGCTGAATCTGGTTGACCAAACGATAATACCATATACCTTTGTGGCCTGTATATATATATATATATATATATATATATATATATATATATATATATATATATATATATCACACACACACACACATATATATATATATATATATATATATATATATATATATATATATATATATATGTATACATGTATGTATGTATGTATGTATGTATGTATATATATATATATATATATATATATATATATATATATATATATATATATATATATAAAGTGCCCAGGCACATTATAATTCCCCCGCATGCTCACCTGGTGCTGGTGCCTATACATGCCCAAACTGTATCTTCAAGTTCTTCGTCTCAATATGGATTAACATCAACATGGCACGAAATGGGACTATAGAACAAAAGATGATCCTGTTGGCTCATCCTCACATAATACTGGTATATATATATATATATATATATATATATATATATATATATATATATATATATATATAATATAGGCCAGACAAACAATCTCCATTGTGCTCAGCTTTTTGCTTGCATGGTGTAAGGTTAAGTGTTGGAAAAATTGATCATACAACCCCTTCCGATTAACACAATCGCAGCTTAGCTTTGTAACATCTCCTGTGTTTAAGACTTACTTCGACATTTATCATACACTCTCGCTAAGGCCGCCTTGGACGAATAATGGGGTGTCGGGACGTTTTTGATACTTGCAGTCACTCGTTGTGTGGATCATCATGTCAACCATTTTGTGCACCCATGTGTCTCGATGGCAGCCCTTCCTGTGCATGCACAACTCCAATAAATCCTTATCCAAGCATGATTGCTAGTCCAAGGGCTGATGCACTCCTGAAGGGATGGCATGATGCACTCCTGGAAGGGCGGCATGATGTACTCCTAGAGGGATGGCATGATGCAGGGATGCAGCGCTGGCAAGGAGACCCATCTGCGCTACACAGGTGCATCATAACAGCAGAGAAACATCACAGTTCAGTATTACATGCGTTAATGGCACTGCTTGCATCTCATTGGTAAGCTAGTGGGCAAGCTTTCACTGATAGCTTTAGCATCAGAAGCTGCTGATGAGGACTTCTCCGGGTACACTGATTTGGGTTGGAATAGCCATTTTAGCTCTGACCTCTTGGGTGGGTTTTACCGTACCACACACTGTTTCAACTAACGATTAACCAAGAACAGCAATGAGCTGATGCTATGAGCAGGTGTAATCGCAAGATGTGGCTAATATCTGTGTGCGAATGTCTCAGGAACAATTTCAATTTCACTCTATTGGTAAACCTTGAGGTAATTTTCGATGAAATCGATTAAGTATGCCTATACACATTTCTGACCATGCCCTTTTGCATTGCATCACACTACTTGGTGCTTAGTTTCTGCTAAGTAGTCACTGTTTCCCTATGTAGCATTCTGTAGTAGAAGGCAAGAATTGTCAGGTCCCATGGTGTAGTGGTTAGCACATTCGCTTCAAAATCTGGAGACCCTGGTTCGATTCCCAGGATTACCCTCAGGTATTTTGCTGACCACTAGATGCATATTAAATAGATGTGGAGACATGTTATATGCTCCACTCTGGGATGTCTCACACCCATGCGTCACTTGCAAGAATGTCGCTGGCATCGTCCTTAAAGACATCTTTACTGTCTGTACTTACTGCCATCAGGGCGTTAAAACGACTGTCTGGATTGGCACGTAGTGATGCAGGAGTATCAAATTCTACTATCTGCAATTGAGAAAAATATGATGAGTTTAAGGCATCAGCAATATGTTAGATTGGGTAGACCATTTGGACCTTAACACCATGGGAGCTGTGATCAGTGTGAAGGCTAGAGGCAGGTGATTATAATCAGGCTGCTACAAGAGGCATGTAATTTACGCGAGCCTCGTTTTGAGGCCCAACTAGGTCATAAGGTCATGACATCACACACAGCAATAGTGAACCGGACCTTAGATATAAATCGGATGTACGGTATAGAAATCCAGATGAGGGCACTCATCTGATCATAATTTGACTTTTAAGTGAAATATTGACATATTATTTATATAACCTAAAGGTCAAATGACCATCAAGACATTTCAATGGGCAGAAAGTTATGATTATGATGAGCTTCAAAACCAGAAAATACATTCATAATTGTTTACACCTGAATATACCTGAATGATGTCAAAGGGGGAGAGTAAATCATATGGGAAAATGTTTACAAGGCTGCCCAAATATAACCCTGGTCAATTTGCCCCTTGAAATCATTAAAAACCCACACTTATAAATTGAGGAAATACGGTGAGCTAGAGTTGAAGCAATAGTTTGTCCATACCTCTCCCTTCTCCATAACGAGCACCCGGTCTGATGTTAGCACTGTGCTGAGTCTGTGAGCGATAATAAGGAGTGTACAGGAGGAGAATGCTTCTTTTAGCGCCTCCTGGAGGAGCGAATCCGTCTCAGCATCCATTGAGGCTGTAGCCTCATCCAGGATCAAAATCTGGAAGGGAAGTGAAGAAAATTACTGAAGCTTATTTACTATATGAGACCCAAGTTGAGTACAACAGCCCAATAGGTTTAACCAAGGAGCCATCCTAACCCCCTCCATGCAATAACAATAACCCATGTGTCTAATAGACCAAATGCATGGAGGCTGTTGCAATTTCCCTGATAAAAACAACGTGTACGATATCATTGATGATAGTATAGTAATCAAGGAAAGAGAGCACCCTGACATACCTTTGAGTGTCGTAGTAATACACGTGCCATACACAAAAGTTGCCGTTCTCCAGCAGAAAAGTTTTCCCCTCCCTCTGAGACGGTGGCGTCCAGGTTCCCCTCCAGAGTAAGAACCTGTAGGACAAATTTAACATTTATATGGTGACAGTTAAAATACTCTAAAACGCTGGGTATAAGCCGCGTCCTAACTTGTGCAATCTTGAGTCTTGAGTGTAAAGCTATAACTTTGTGTGGCAAACAGGGAGTCTCCACTTTAACACTGTATGTAACATGACTATGGTTAATGAGGTGAATAGCTCTGTCACTTAGGGGGGTTTCCATATACTACTTATGGTTAATCAGGTGAATAGCTCTGTTACCTAGGGGGGTTTCCATATACTACTTATGGTTAATCAGGTGAATAGCTCTGTCACTTAGGGGGGTTTCCATATACTACTTATGGTTAATCAGGTGAATAGCTCTGTCACTTAGGGGGGTCTCCATATACTACTTATGGTTAATCAGGTGAATAGCTCTGTCACTTAGCGGGGTTTCCATATACTACTTATGGTTAATCAGGTGAATAGCTCTGTCACTTAGCGGGGTTTCCATATACTACTTATGGTTAATCAGGTGAATAGCTCTGTCACTTAGGGGGGTTTCCATATACTACTTATGGTTAATCAGGTGAATAGCTCTGTCACTTAGGGGGGTTTCCATACACTACTTATGGTTAATGAGGTGAATAGCTCTGTCACTTAGGGGGGTTTCCATATACTACTTATGGTTAATGAGGTGAATAGCTCTGTCACTTAGGGGGTCTCCATACACTACTTATGGTTAATCAGGTGAATAGCTCTGTCACTTAGGGGGGTTTCCATATACTACTTATGGTTAATGAGGTGAATAGCTCTGTCACTTAGGGGGGTCTCCATATACTACTTATGGTTAATGAGGTGAATAGCTCTGTCACTTAGGGGGGTTTCCATATACTACTTATGGTTAATGAGGTGAATAGCTCTGTCACCTAGGGGGGTTTCCATATACTACTTATGGTTAATCAGGTGAATAGCTCTGTGACTTAGGGGGGTTTCCATATACTACTTATGGTTAATGAGGTGAATAGCTCTGTCACTTAGGGGGGTCTCCATGTACTACTTATGGTTAATGAGGTGAATAGCTCTGTCACTTAGGGGGGTTTCCATATACTACTTATGGTTAATCAGGTGAATAGCTCTGTCACTTAGGGGGGTTTCCATATACTACTTATGGTTAATCAGGTGAATAGCTCTGTCACTTAGGGGGGTTTCCATACACTACTTATGGTTAATGAGGTGAATAGCTCTGTCACTTAGGGGGGTTTCCATACACTACTTATGATTAATCAGGTGAATAGCTCTGTCACTTAGGGGGGTCTCCATACACTACTTATGGTTAATCAGGTGAATAGCTCTGTCACCTAGGGGGGTCTCCATGTACTACTTATGGTTAATGAGGTGAATAGCTCTGTCACTTAGGGGGGTTTCCATGTACTACTTATGGTTAATCAGGTGAATAGCTCTGTCACCTAGGGGGGTTTCCATGTACTACTTATGGTTAATGAGGTGAATAGCTCTGTCACTTAGCGGGGTTTCCATATACTACTTATGGTTAATCAGGTGAATAGCTCTGTCACTTAGGGGGGTTTCCTTATACTACTTATGGTTAATCAGGTGAATAGCTCTGTCACTTAGGGGGGTTTCCATACACTACTTATGGTTAATGAGGTGAATAGCTCTGTCACTTAGGGGGGTTTCCATACACTACTTATGATTAATCAGGTGAATAGCTCTGTCACTTAGGGGGGTCTCCATATACTACTTATGGTTAATGAGGTGAATAGCTCTGTCACTTAGGGGGGTCTCCATATACTACTTATGGTTAATGAGGTGAATAGCTCTGTCACTTAGGGGGGTCTCCATATACTACTTATGGTTAATCAGGTGAATAGCTCTGTCACTTAGGGGGGTTTCCATATACTACTTATGGTTAATGAGGTGAATAGCTCTGTCACTTAGGGGGGTTTCCATATACTACTTATGGTTAATCAGGTGAATAGCTCTGTCACTTAGGGGGGTTTCCATGTACTACTTATGGTTAATCAGGTGAATAGCTCTGTCACTTAGGGGGGTTTCCATATACTACTTATGGTTAATCAGGTGAATAGCTCTGTCACCTAGGGGGGTTTCCATATACTACTTATGGTTAATCAGGTGAATAGCTCTGTCACTTAGGGGGGTCTCCATGTACTACTTATGGTTAATGAGGTGAATAGCTCTGTCACTTAGGGGGGTTTCCATGTACTACTTATGGTTAATGAGGTGAATAGCTCTGTCACCTAGGGGGGTTTCCATGTACTACTTATGGTTAATGAGGTGAATAGCTCTGTCACTTAGCGGGGTTTCCATATACTACTTATGGTTAATCAGGTGAATAGCTCTGTCACTTAGGGGGGTTTCCATGTACTACTCATGGTTAATCAGGTGAATAGCTCTGTCACTTAGGGGGGTTTCCATACACTACTTATGGTTAATGAGGTGAATAGCTCTGTCACTTAGGGGGGTTTCCATACACTACTTATGATTAATCAGGTGAATAGCTCTGTCACTTAGGGGGGTCTCCATACACTACTTATGGTTAATCAGGTGAATAGCTCTGTCACCTAGGGGGGTCTCCATGTACTACTTATGGTTAATGAGGTGAATAGCTCTGTCACTTAGGGGGGTTTCCATGTACTACTTATGGTTAATCAGGTGAATAGCTCTGTCACCTAGGGGGGTTTCCATGTACTACTTATGGTTAATGAGGTGAATAGCTCTGTCACTTAGCGGGGTTTCCATATACTACTTATGGTTAATCAGGTGAATAGCTCTGTCACTTAGGGGGATTTCCTTATACTACTTATGGTTAATCAGGTGAATAGCTCTGTCACTTAGGGGGGTTTCCATACACTACTTATGGTTAATGAGGTGAATAGCTCTGTCACTTAGGGGGGTTTCCATACACTACTTATGATTAATCAGGTGAATAGCTCTGTCACTTAGGGGGGTCTCCATATACTACTTATGGTTAATGAGGTGAATAGCTCTGTCACTTAGGGGGGTCTCCATATACTACTTATGGTTAATGAGGTGAATAGCTCTGTCACTTAGGGGGGTCTCCATATACTACTTATGGTTAATCAGGTGAATAGCTCTGTCACTTAGGGGGGTCTCCATATACTACTTATGGTTAATCAGGTGAATAGCTCTGTCACTTAGGGGGGTTTCCATATACTACTTACACTACTACTGACCACATTGCAAACTTCATCTCGGTATAAAACGTTATTGATATCAAAAGTAAATACAATATTTTTATCATCTAAGGTTCAGCCTATTGCTACCTATTTTTATTGATACAAGAAGGATATTTAAGGCAGGTACGTGTTTAGCGAGTTAAGGACGGTGTATACCCCCACCTTTTTTACAATTTCTAAATAATAATTTTTTGAATATGCATAAGAGATTCACATTGTATACCTTATTTTGATTTTCTCCGTTTAGCAACTTCTGTAAACCTTAATATTTGGAAAATCCACTAGATCAGAGACTGTTCCCTCCTAAATTATCTCAAGTTAATATTTAAATCAGAATCAATCAATTTTAATGATATTCCATCCTATATGACTGTCCGAAAAATAGTCTCAAAATCCCACCTATGAGCTGCATGTCAGATGTCAGAATAGATCCTGGGTTCTTGACTGTTAGGACATGAGAGTACAGGTGTGTTCCAGTAGCCAACTCCTTTGTGTGGCTTTACCCCAAGTGGGAAAACCGACTGGAAGTTTGAGACTGGAAGTGACTAGATTAAAAAAAGCTTCACCCTGTATAGACTCTCCTATTAGCTGAGGCTGAGCAATGGACCAATATGCTACATATCCAACTTACCAAGTCCTTGATGTGACATTTCTCTAATGCCTTCCACAGTTCATCATCGATACTTCGGAAACTTGGATCCAGGTTGGACCTGTAAACCAACAACAAAGCATCACATATGGAAACTTTAAAGGCCGCTGAAGCATACGCGCTTCATGCCCAATGGTCGGTGTGATGCACTGACCATGTGCTGGTGAATCTGCTTACGAGCACCTCATGAAGGGTCAAGATTAGTGTGCCAGTGTGCTTGCTTGGAATAGTTTGTTGACCCAAGACTTTTCTTGAAAACAAGTATTAGGTTTAAGATCCTCTGAATTATTGCAAATTCTCCATTTTTATTCTGAAGTATCAATAAATTGAGTAGTTAGTATGAACCAAGTATAAAGTTGCTGCAATATATTCACATTTTAAAACCCTGGGTATAAGCTTCAGCGTGTAGACCATTTTGGAGGCCTTGTACGTGCGGCCTACAGAGCCTTGACAAAGTCAGGGTGCGGCTATGTACACATGGGTGTGGCTTACAGCATTCTCCCAAAGCCTGGGTGTGGATTACACACAGGTGCAGCTTACACGCAGGATTTTACTATACTTTAATTAGAGAGTAATGTGGCAACACTGAATGTAGCTGAGGTAATATCAAATTAATTACTAGTACCCACCTTATTGTACCTGAGAACAATACGGGGTCCTGGGGTATGGCGGAGAGTTGAGTTCGTAAATCCTCCAGTCCAATCCGCCCTATGTCCATACCATCTACCTCTATACTACCATCACACGGCTCTACTAACCGGAACAGCGCAGATGCCAGTGAAGACTTTCCTACAGAGGAAAAGCAATTTGCGTATCAGTTTAGGTTAATCTTCTTCTGCAAATCATGCACTAACCCTCCTTTACTACATGTGCAGCTTAAATCATATTCTATCCACAGAAGTTTCACTCAAAAAAATGTATCAAAACATTTGGTTTTAGTAGACTTGTCTCTATGCAGATGAAACTCACAATAAAGGGGAGACTTTATGTGATACATTTTGCATAAAGAACACATTTTGAATTTGGATAGTCATAGGGGACCATCAAGCTCGGAGGCAGTTTTAGTACCATTGTCCTAATAATATTATCAACACCTGCTGAGATAGATTTAAGGAGGTAGCATTTACCATAATTTACTCCATGACTGTAATTGAAGTACAGGGGGAAAGTCCAAAGTCACAAAACAGGAAATGCTTGATTTGTTGCAGCGTACACGAGATAATATATGGAAATGGAACTACACATTTAAGGGAAATGACAATTGCAAATTCCCAACCTGATCCAGTCCGTCCAACAATGCCTATCCGCTCTCCGTGTTTAAACTGACAGTTGACACCTTTCAGTACAAGTGGGAGACCTTCCCGGTACCTCATCTTGTAATCCTTGAAGGTCACCTGACCTGCTGTTGGCCAATCACCAGCTGGCTTGTAGTTAGCCACAGTCAGTGGTGGCTCAGGTTCTAAGTCCTAGCAGGAGTAAAGAATGAAGGCATTGTATTGTCACTTTTAAGCGCTTCCAAACAGCACTGGTCAAGAAAAATACCTAAACCATTAACAGTGGACCTTGGATGACCAGTTATGTTGTGTAAGGTCAAAGGGAATCAGACTTACAGAGCTATACGTGCCGAGGTGGATTTTCATGCGAGTATGGTATAAAGGTCTATAGTAATTGATATACTTGGACCAGACAATTGACAGGAAATCAAAAGTTAATCTTCACACAGATATATTCTGGCCAAAATTGGCTAAAAATCACATTACCATATATATGACAAATTAGAAACCAATAGGAGAATTGTGACCAACCTCTATATATTTATTAATACGTTCTGCTGACGTAAATCGAGCTTCTGCCTCCGCAGCACTCCGTGTGAAGAATTGGAAAAGGCCCGCTAACTGTAATATAAGCCCCAGTGTTTTGATGGAACAGGCAGAATATTGGCAAAAACTGCACCTTCACAAGCAAAACAACCCACTCTACCAGGTTTTACAATTAATCAAAACCAAAAGACTGACCCTATGGTTTTTAGGTATAATTTTTAAATTGAAATGTTTCCTTATTGCTGAAATACATGATATCAATTTACAGTACTAGGCTCAAATGTTCCCTCAAGTGATAAATTTATAATCAATTCACCACTCAGCAAAAGGTACACATGTACATTATCATAGCAAAAATTAACCATCTGATCCTGGAAAATTTAATTTTTAACCTTTATCTTACCTGTGTTGAGTAGACAATGGCTAGCCCAGCATACACTGGTCTGTCAGGAAGTAGTACCACCAGCAGCGCAGTAATACACGCTGTGAAGGATGTGATGAAGCTGAGGCGGAGGTTTATCCACCTCATACAGCAGTTAAAGAGCAGCGTGGTTACTGTGTTGTAATCCAACATGTCGACGAACCTGGAACAACAATGCGTCTCACACTTGATTGGAGTCAGTCCTGGACAGGTATTTTAAAAATGGTGCTTGCCCAAGACAGCAAGAGGGAAAGGTACAGGTATACTAGCTCTTACTCTTGAGCACTTTTTGTAAGGTACACCTAAGGAACACTTCATTGGGGTGATGTATTGACAAATATCAACCTTTGTAATGGCACTTTAACCTAGGATAATTCACATTCACAAAAGCAAGGGTACAGTTTGGTGAAAGTATAACACATACATGTGTAAATCCAAGATAGAAAAAGCCCCCTCCTTCTATCACTTCTGCTGTATTCAACGAGAAATCATAAACCTACCTGGCGGTGAACTCGGGTACCTTGTCGTAGGCATGTAGGGAGTAGATGCCCTGTACAGTAGCACTAATATGGCTCAGTAAGGGGGACATGGAGATATTCTGCAGCCTCTTAGTGTCCCGCAGTCCGACCCGGAACACGGCGTATACAAATGTAAAGATGGCGAGTAGCGGAGGGATGACGATAGGGAACCAGTAGAAGATGACGCTAACCATGACGATGTACATGGTGATCGACACGATAGTCTGTAATGTCTGCTCCACCATGGGGGGCAGCTGGGAGTCAACTGTAAAATGAACCAAACAAAAAACTGGAGATCATTATTAGTTTTCATCTGAGGTCAATATTCACTAAAACTATAGCACCTGGATAAGGGTCCATGCACATATGACGTCATCAATTTTTAGGCATTTTTCAAGACCCCCGCCCCCTTGTCATCATTTCAACATCAATTCCATTATACCCCCTAGATATTATATCACTTACCTCTTGACACCCCCTCCCCCTCCGGGCCGAAGATATTAAACTAGGAAGGTTATTGGCACAGAAATAAGCAACCACTCTACAATTGTGTTCAGTCAACTTTAAACATTTAATCATGAAATTGACAAAATTGTACAGCACACCTCAAGGTATCTTTCAATATTTACAGAGATATAAAGGGTATTACAATAGTTATATCTGTTACCAAAATGCAATGATAGCAGAAATAAAACAGATCTAATATTTCTGGCATTTATAGATAGCCATTTACACCCCATTAAGAGAAAAGCCTTAGCATTCTCTTTATTCTCTAGATTGTTTGTGTACCCACAAGAATATAAATATGTCTGTACCCGCAAAAATCATTTCTGTATACCCAGAAATAGTATCTGTAGGTCTACCCACAAGAAAGTTTCTGTCCCACAAAAATTGTTCCTGTGCCCACAAGAATTGATCAGTTCCCGCAAGAATTGATCAGTTCCCGCAAGAATTGATCAGTTCCCGCAAGAATTGTTCAGTTTCTGCAAGAATTGTCCAGTATCCGCAAGAATATTTTTTTCTGGTGAGTTTCCCATTACAAATAGCAATTTGCTAAACAGCAAATGTCAAATTCTTACTGGCAAATGGCAATTAGCAACTAATTCCTGACTTTACAATAACATTTATGATTGGGAAATGGCAAATGGTATATGGCAACTAGTCATTGGCAACCCACAACTGGCAAATGGCAACAAATGAGTGGCAATTGGCAAATAGGAACATGTCCCATACAGAGTAGGATTGTGTCTTACGTTCATCCATGTCCTTAGAGAATCGGTTCACAATACGTCCGAGCGGGGTTGTGTCAAAGAACATCATGGGGCAGCGTAACACCTTCTGTATCAGCTTCTGATGCATGGCATGTGACGCTCTCATTGATAACTGTCGGGGATAAAACATGGATGTCATAAAGTATGGGTCTTTTAATGTTATATCTGAGACTGAGGTACTATTTATAGCTGCAAGAACCTAGTTTCAACCATCAGTACATGTGTCTGTGTCTGTGCATACTGGAACCAAACACATGGAAAAGGGGGCAGCAATGAGGACCCTTTTATGATGGTCTATGGCCCACATTATGGAAGCTCCAACGGCCAAAGAATGAAAAGTAAAAACAGAATATATATATTCCTCTTTTTCTTGTGGAAGGGGGGGGGGGCAGGAGGAGAAATATATTGAAGTAACGCAGTGTAACAAACCTTAGTGAATACCACAGCTCTGATTACAAAGAAGACAAGTGTAGCGAGTAATGTCAGCCCGTACACCATATTGTAGAACCCCAGGCGCGGGTTGTCCGCGATGTTATGACTTAACTCCTCCACCATCACAGTCTCATTCTGAGGACGAGAAAGGACAAGTTAATACTTTAACCCTGCAGCACGTCATTGGTGCATCTATTGGTGGACCCATAGTGTTGTCATAATTCATGAATGTAGCCCTGGTGAAAACTCAGCAGGACTATAATCATTCTTCATGGCGATCAATGGTCCTGATGTACCATGTTCCAATGAACACTTCATAAGTCATCTTGATCTACCATCTTGATGCAACAATGCAGTAGACCTACCGGTGAATCTACTCACAAGTATTGCACTGGTGCGTCATGCTGACCCTATATAAGTGTATCGACCCTGTAAGACCCCCCCCACCACCAGATACAATGATGCTCATAGCAAACTGCTGCATTCACACCCATCATTGAAAAAATATTTTTTTTTATGAAAATGACCCCAAGAATTGGTTTCCATTTCTCACAAAGGAGGGTTATTCTGATCCCACAATATTTATTCCATAGCTGCAAAAACTTGATGAAGTAGAAGTTCTTTGAGGGAAACATAAAGTACTGTCAAAATGATTTTTGTAGAATTTGTTAGGTTTCAACATTACTTTTGCAGGAATTATGATTACACTAAGATTTGTTCAGGTAAACAGACTTGAAACAATTCTGCAATAGAAACATTACTCACCCCTACTATACGTTCTACTAGGACTGTGGTATTCTGAAATAGCAAAGTTAGAGAAAGTAACCAAATGTGCTTTTGTTCTCAGTCTATGTATCAGATTGTACTTTACGATCAGAAATATCAAACATGTTTATTATTTTCAGGCCGGATCCGACATCCTCAGCAGCCACCCCAGACGTCACCCCACTGGAAAAGCCCCACCTGTAGTTGCCTTAAGTAGCTTATGCTTGCAAGATCCCGTGTTGCAGATGATTTTTCCAATGTGATACTTTCTATTGCACTTAGGGAGTGATAAGTTTTTAACAACTAGGGGTCTGGGAGGGGAAATAATTTTACCTGTTTTAGCAGAAAAAAAAAGGTATGCACTAATAATTATTATAGATTATGGAGGGTGCGTTTGTGCACGATTTTCAGACCTTCTGGAGAGGCAAACATATTTTGGCCCTCGAGCGAGGGGGTAGCAATTTCTTTTTTTCAGAGTCCAGACAAACATCCACCCTCCCCTGTTGTTAAGAAAAATGATCACTCCCTTACAAAACATTATGATTGGTCACATTAAAATGAGGACCTCAGATCGAGAGTGAATTCAAAATTCTCTCGGACCTACCCCACTGCCTTGAGACAACCAGTGAGCTATCCACCAGTAGCTGAAGGCACGCGATCCCTCCGCCAGTATAAATAGTACCACGATGATAAAGACAGAGATGACTCCGCCGGCCGCCCTCGTATACACCCCATATGTTCTGCAGCTGACGGCCCCCGCCTCCTGTTCTTCCCGCTGTACCAACCTCTCAGCTGTCAGAAGGAGAGAAACAAGGTTAGGCCAAATAAAAAAAAAGGTTTGTTTCCAGTCACCCGACCGACCCTAGCAAAACAGGGCAGACTCTACACTTTTTCTTTTAATTTTAGAGAATTATTATGAATTTCTGAGAAATTTTTCCGTATTTTTAAGAATATCCATCAATTTTCTTCATGAAACACAAAGTTATAAAGTTCATAGCACCGCCCATGTTCACTCAAACATTCGCTCTAAAATGTGACCACAAAGAGGGGGTGTGCATTTATTACATGATGTACACTCAAATACGGTACATGGGTCTAAGCAGGACTGGAGCTGGTTTCTGGTGACATGCACTTATAAGAGCTGATAAGATGGAACCAGCTTGTCCCTGGAAGTGGTTGTTATTCAGGGACAAGGTATCCATCATACAATATCTTATCAGTGTGTTATTGCCACTTTTAGAAGAACCAGCAAAATTCAAAATGGTGGATCCACAGGGTGTGGGTCTGGAATCCTATATATCCAGCACATCTGTGTCTAATTATACAAAAAAAATGTGTTTCTCTAAATAAACCTAACTGTGTATCTAATAGATTGAATACCTTCTTCTTTAATCTCCTTTGGTTTGACCCGTGTTTGTCGTCGTATTAAGAGTGGTTTATTTTCATTGATTTCATCCTCCACTATCGGTGTGCCTGGTACATCTCCTTCTTGCGCTGTGACATCACGGCCTGCAACATTGATAATATACCGTAAACTCCCGCGTAGAAGACGCGCTGCGCGTATAAGACGCACCCCAAACTCAGCACATGCATTTTCGCGTATAAGACGCACATTTTAAGGCTGAAATTTGTAAGATTAGTACATTTCTATAGTAAAATTACCCCTCGTGTAAGACGCACCCCAAACTTCAGTATATCCTATAAGACGCACCAGGCATTTGTTTGGTGTAGAGGACGCGTCTTATACGCGGGAGTTTACGGTAAGTGTTATTTGCCCTTTAAAGAGCACAATAGTGCATTAATGAATAATGACCATTAGTATGCATCAAGAGTAACTCGCCAAGGCTAAAGTCATGCATAATTCTAACCCTACAGGGTCGATACACTCACAGAGGGTTGGTATGATGCTCCAATGAGTTCCGCTGAACAGACTCACCAGCACTTCATTGGTGCATCATATCAAACTATTGGCATTATGCACTCCTTCTTTCATTTCCATTAAGGGTTATTATGAACCTGCCCATCAATAGTCTGAGAGATGTATTTAGACTTACTTTCCCCATCATGTTCCTTCATTGTGAGGTAGTAGTTAGAGTACTCTCCGCCGACTTCCCGCAACTCATCGTGTGACCCCTGCTCCACAATGGTACCTCCCCGCAGGAAGAGGATCAGGTCACAACCCGGCAAGTACTGTGGGAGAACAAGGTAAGTATTGCAGAACAAGGAAATGTGCTGAATCATTGTGTCATAGACACTGCAGTAGAAGGAAATGTGCTGAGTCATTGTGTCATAAACACTGCAGAACAAGGAAATGTGCTGAATCATTGTGTCATAGACACTGCAGTAGAAGGAAATGTGCTGAGTCATTGTGTCATAGGTACTGCAGAACAAGGAAATGTGCTGAATCATTGTGTCATAGACACTGCAGTAGAAGGACATGTGCTGAGTCATTGTGTCATCGACACTGCAGAACAAGGAAATGTGCTGAGTCATTGTGTCATAGACACTGCAGAACAAGGAAATGTGCTGAGTCATTGTGTCATAGACACTGCAGAACAAGGAAATGTGCTGATTTATTGTGTCATAGACACTGCAGAACATGTGTCATAGATACTGCAAGACATTATGTCACCCATGTCAACTTTTAAAGCCCATGTCCTACCCGTCTGTTCTTTTTTTTCAAATTCTTGAGTCTCTCTATCAATTTCGTAAGTGTTGTGTTGCCACTGTCGATTTTTAGAACCGCCTGTGTCAGACTGTTGCTGGTGTATGTTTTTACTTATGTTCTGACTAATGCCCCCTATAGTGAGTTGAGGATAAAATGACCTACCTTAGCTATATGTGTTGTAAAGATGACAGTTTTTCCTACTAGTGCATTTTGTATAAGGTTTTGGTACAGAGTGTCGGCTATATCAGGGTCGACAGCCGAGAAGGGATCATCTAATAAATATATGTCACGATTGCTGAAAGAGCAAATAATAACATATTAATTAGCGTTTAATCAATGTAATGAGACAGCACGAGTGGGTTTATGGGTTCAATATTCCATGACCCTCGCAACATTGATTAAGGCGTTTATCTATCAGATTTCTCCATTTTGTATTAATTTCTTACCTTATAACCCCTTAATAAAAACAGGAGAAGAGATTTTGTTAGGCCAAGCGGTAGAAAAATAATCTTTGCCATGTTGACGGCGGAAGTCATCCTGTGCTTTCTTGTCCACATTCCTGGGCCTCTTTGCCACAGGGCCCCGGCATGTGGATAATCAAGTTGTTACATTGAAATTTTATGATATTAACCTTTTAACCTATCTATTCTTTACTTCATGGTGCCCGGGATTATTCTCGCCATGTTTCAGTGTCATTAGGGTCTATATAGAGGCCAAATACCAACAAATTCTTTATAAATCAAAGAGATATGCCATGCCGGGGCATGTTGAAAGTGCAGAAGTAGATCGGAACTCGACGTGTGACACACTTACGGGTCAAAGGTCAGCAAGCTGTAATGGCGGGTGCCAAGACGTAGCGCGATGGAAAACCATTGAATTCTTATTTATTTAAAAAAATATGGAGAATTTAGGCATGGCATGTTCATCTAGGATATCTTAGGATCTTTCCCTGTTAATAACTCCACCTGCCACCATTGGATTCTATGCTAATGAGGTGTGCAAACATCAGGTATGTCGGACAACTCATTCAAATCCTTCATATACATTGGCTTCTAGTACCGTTTGGCATGGTGTAGTGGATAGCGAGTCTGTCTATTGCCACAGTGGCCGAGGAACGATTCCCATAGAACCCTGAAAGGTTTTAACTGGAAATGTATGGCAAGGTTGACTTTGTATACTTCTCCAATTTATTAACATGTCCAGGTTGAAACCAAAGGCTTCTTGAAGATGTCCAAAAGGTCTTAGAGTAGGGTTATGGCCTGATAATGCACCGGGGTTATGACCAAAAAAAGCACTGTCCAGGTCAAAATCATGAGATAAACAGTTTTATTGGTGGTGCACCATAGTTTGTTTTCACTACATGACAACATTGTTTAATGCCTGTACCATAAGATACACTAAGAGAAGAATATAAAATATATATCTATATTATTTAATTATTATTTCAACTTTTTATTTTTTATACAGCCACAGACCTGCTTCTATTTTTCTCCCGAATGTTGGAAAGGTAGAGAGTTTGTAAGTGTGTAAGCATGGTAACTTAACTTAAAAAGTTTAATTTACACATAAAATCTGTCATTACCTGTAGAGGGCGCGTGCAAGGCTGATGCGCTGTTTCTGACCCCCAGACAGTGTAACTCCCCGCTCGCCCACCTCAGTGCTGTCACCTTGTGGCAGAATGGTGAAGTCCATCTCAAGACAGCATAACCTCACCGCCTCATCATATCTGTTAGAAAATGGTAAGAACATTATACACAAAAACGACCATGGTGTACATTGTGGTCGATCCCCAGAGGGGTGGATGACCACAATAATTATATGCCATAGGAGTTTAATTCTGCATTTATTTCATGTTATTCTGTTAGAAAAGTGCTTAAATTCACCTAATTTAGCATCAAAATAAGTCACGTGACCATCAGTGTCAATCAAGATATGTTACGTCACTGGGGGTGTGGCGATCAGCCCTTCCACTTTATGTCTATGGAAAGTTGTTATTCAGATGAAATAATGTATATTTTCCCAAGTATAAGGCCTAAAAAGATTTTCATATGTTTCCAATAGCATGGCTCAAAGACCTAGGGTCAGTAGGTTGGATTTTCTTTTTGATTTTGTATAGAAATGTAGTGGCAGATCTATCTTTCTTATAATCAAATAAGTGACTGTCTGGAGTAAGTGACAGGAGCATGGGGATATTGAAATCATTATGAAGCACTACCTTCAAACAGGTGACCACCATGGTTGTGCTTTCCAATGCTAGAGGAGAAGGGAAATTCAATGAAAATATAACTTCTTGGGACAGACAAGTAGACTTGAAATATGATAGTCACCTGGCTTGTTCATATAGGTTCCCAAATAAAATATTTTCGCGTAACGTGGCATTAAACAACCACGCCTGTTGTGGGACATACGCTAACTTCCCTTGGATTTTTGCTGATCCATGGACAATCCGCATCTAAAATGATAAAAGGAAGTAGTTTTTCTCACAGCCCTCAGTATAAAATGATATAAATAAGAAAAATGTGGCAAGGACCACGGATAGGAGTTGCGCTCATAGATCATGGCAACATCGCTAGCCGCTGCGGGTGACGTCACTGAGGCAGCATGACATCACCAATGACGTCATAGGTGACAGGGAGAAAACCGAAAACATTATGGAGTTGCTACGGTCGCTACTCTCCCGGCCGCTGATGCGGCTTGCAACTCCAAATATAAATCGTGGTGAAGACAGAATCAATGTTGATTTAGAAAACAATGTTTCCATGTCTATTATTGATTAGATGTTGAAATAGGTGATCATTGCCAAGATTGAAATGGCATTATTGAAAACATGTTGACAACACATTGATCAACATTGCCAACACATATCAACCAGTTGTCAATGTTGATTCAATCATTCTATCAATAATTATTCCCTATTCTGTGTCCACTTGGAGTAACAGTTAACATTCGGGTGTAGATTTGAGTGACTCACCTGCCCAAGTACTGCGGTGATGAGGGCGCTCTTACCGCTCCCGATAGGCCCTGTCACCCCAACTATCTCTCCCTGAAATACAAAAAATCAATCACTCAGTATATCATAGTTGACCCTTAAATTTCTTATTATCTTATTGCCCTGGTGAGTAATATCAGCTAGGTCTGCAGTCGCACATCATTGTGGCCCTACAGGGCTGACCCAATCCCCATGGGCAAGCAAGACGCAGCGGTGCAGCGCTGGTGAGTTACTCACCAAGGCTACATTTGTGCCTCTTGACGAAAGAGGATCTATGCAGGAGAAGTGCTAGGCAGCCATATAAGGGCACTAATCCCAGTGCATCATGCCTCTGGGTGGGTATGAATTTACTAATAGTATAATGCACCAATGATGTATTTGGATGTCTGCTTGCACACTCTTCATTGACGCATATCGCCACACTTGGAAGTTACTCGATAGGGCTGCATTCACGTATCATATATATATAGATTAAAGCACCACAAAACATCACGTATAAGGCCCAACCTAAGATCATGGAAGAAGGTATATTCGGAGTGTGTTCGGGCATTTCCTGGTGCTTTTCTCTAGTACAAAACCCTTGTCTATAAGGCACCTTTACCAACTTAGACAATAACTGACCTGTCGGACAGTGAAGTTGATGTTGGTGAGCACCTCGGGTGAGGCCTCAGCCTCATTATGGAGAGTAAGCAACTCCAGGTTTGTTGTGTTGGTGTCTGCCTCTGGAAGTTAAAACATTGAACTGTATTGTTAATTTATTCGAAATCCCCATATTTCTTCAAATTGTATTGTAAATTTAATCGAAATCCCCTATTTTTTCAAATTGTATTAGGAATCTAATTGAAATCCCCTTTTTCAAATTGTATTGGAAATCTAATCAAAATCCCTTATTTCATCGAATTCTATTGGAAATCTATTGGAAATCCCTAATTTATTCACATTGTATTGGAAATCCATTTGAAATCCCTTATTTCATCAAATTGAATGAGAAATTTGATTGAAATCCCTTATTTCTTCATATTATAATGGATATCCAATTGAAAGCCTTTTTTTTCTTCAAATTGTATTGAAAAACCAATTGAAAACCCTTATTTCATCAAATTGTAGTTGAAATCTAATTGTAATCCCTTATGTCTTCATATTGTATTAGAAATCCAATGGAAATCCTTTATTAATTCAAATTATATTTGAAATCCAAATGGAATCCCTTATTTGTTCCTATATTTGGCCAAAAGTCCATAATTCTGTCCCTTTGTTCTATCCTGGTGCAGTGCCACCTGGTGTGGCGGCAATGTACCACCTGACTCAGGTGGGAATGGGTCCATCTGGTGGGGAAATATACCCCTATATATTCACAGTTCCTTTGCATATAAAGTATAGTCATTGTATTAGAAATCCAATCGAAATCCCTTATTCCTTCAAATTGTATGAGAAATCCAATTGAAATCCCTTATCAGTTCAAATTGTATTTGACATCCAATTGAAATCCCTGATTTCCTTAAATTGTATGGACATCCAATAGGAATCTTTTATTTACTCAAATTGTATTGAAATCCAAATCCAAATGCCTTATTTCTTCAAATCGTATTAGAAATTCAATGAGTACAAGCATGACTCAAAAGATATACCAGCCCCAAATGATTACAAACCTGGTCAATAGCCACATTCAAAACAAAAGAAATGATTTTTTTTTCTGTCGACTGGTTTGAGTACTCACCACCTTTGTCAATGCCATTTTTTGTGACTTCCTCACTGTCGCTGCCAGCCGATGAAGAAGGCGTAGCACCGTCCCAGGATAACGTTGTATGTGACATCTCTATGACTGAGTCTGATATAATAGACTTACGGCTCTCCACTGTGTCCACAGGGTTCTTGTGTTCTTGTAATAATAGCACCTCCTGGGGAAAAAAACAGAAATAAAACTTAAACTGAAACATAACTAGACTTGCATAGGTGCATCATGCTGACCCCCTGATATTGAGCAGCTGGAATAGTGTGGAGGATAAGCTATGTACATTTAGGTATTTTTCGCTAAAACCTTTAGGTCCAACCTGAAAAATGTTGCTTCACATCCCCCATGGCCCCCACCACCACTGACATCTGTCAAGATAATCCATCTGGCACTTAGGAACAGATTCATGATCTCCCCATACAAGGTAGCGGCCTGTTTCAAAGCCCCTATAACCAGGTAGCCAGGGCTAGTCTGGTTGCCAAGGGCTGATTTTCCAGGCAACCATGCAGAAAAAAAACCCTCAAAGAGGTTATGAGTGATTTGGGTAAAGGAAGTCATGTACTTTAAGAATCTTGACGATGCCAAGCTGGCATCGTTGGGCAATCCGAGAAATCCAAGATGGCTGCCATGAGGGCCAACTCAAGCTGTTTTATGCAATAGTTCTGTCAATATTCATGTGATTTACATGTGTAATATATCAAAATTAGGGTTTTGGGGATGACAAAGGATGACAAATTGATTTAAGGGGTCAAATCAACAATTTGATACATATCCAGGGAGTTAGACTGTTTCCATAGCAACCATTATGCTATTACTTGTTTTAAGTGGTTCAGGCTCAATGTTAACCTATATGGCGAAATTGGATGTTTTTTTTTTGTTTATTGTCTCTACAATTCATAAGGGAATAGTCATTATTTATCAACGGGGGGGGGGGGGTTGGTGGGTTTGAGGGGAGGGCATAAAAATTTCAGACCCCTCCCGAGGCGGGGGGGGGGGCTAAAAGAAATTTGACCCCTCTCGAGCGGGGGCTTAAAAGATTTTTTCTGCCGTCCAGGGGTGTAGTGTAAATCTTTTTTGTGCATCCTCGCGACAACCCCCCCATGTTGATAAATAATGACCACTCCCTAAGGGAAGACCATTTGACCATGTGTTTCATGAGTGAGAATGAGATAAGAATACACTACCTGGAACCTGTCTGCAGTAACTTTAAGCTCGGAGAAGCTCTTCATGGCGATGGCGCTCAACATGAGCTTACTCTGTATACTGCTAAATATCGCTAGGTATATAAAGGCCTGCAATGGAAGAAAGAGTTAAAATTACAGTTGCGCATGCTTGCAATGGAAGGACATATTTTTCACTGAATATTGCTAACTAGATATAGGCCTGAAATGGAGGGGAGAGTTCTAAACAAAATAGTGGTCATCATGACACTGGCGTTAGGCAAACATAGTATTGTTTGTTTAATGCTATTGCCATATTCTAGGTGGAAAAACTACATCAGACACCAAACTGGTTGATGACTGTTTATCAGTACCCATGTATATGTGCACCAGATACATAGAAGGGGCAGAAAAGATGAGATCTAAGATGGGTGAGTTATGGCCACCCTTCGATATCGGGTTGAAGTTTTAATTAACCCTTTAGTGCCAGGTGCGACTTACCTCTACAGCTGTGAGGGAGTGTCCAGTCAGGGTATGCCCCATGATGGTGGCTATGGTTGCCATGGCAACAACAATGGCTGACACAGAGAACATGAGGGAGGTAGACATGTTGACCTTCTCTAAAAGTTGGCGCTCCCTCACACGCACCTCTGGTATTTAACATACAAAATCGTGTATATTAGCATTTGGCGGACAGTCACAAATCATACAGTTTAAACCTTTAAGAGCTGCTATTGCAGGAGTGTATCATACCCATTAGTCATCATGATTGATGGAAGTAGTCCCAGCAAGTAGCTCACCAGGGCAACATTCAAGCATCATGCTGACCCTACAGGGTTGATAGCCTCCCGGAGGGTCGGCATGATGCTCCAATGAAGTGTTGGCAAAAGGACACCCTGGCAACAAGACTTGCCACCACTTCATCGGTGCATCATGATAATTAATGCGCGATTAATTATCAGCCAATGAAATAATCCCAACTACCGTTTTTCCTTAATTATAAGCCAGGGCCCAAATATAAGCCTGCCCCATTTATGAGCCTGGTCAAATGGCCCACTGGGACTAATATGACCCGGGGCCCAAATATAAGCCTGGTCAGAGCAAGCAAATGCCTTAGAAATCTCCTAGAGTGTTATAATTCCACTTCTATTTGGAATATTTTCATAAACATAGGAAATTTAGACAGTGTTCCATAGTGATTTTTGAAGTGTGAATATTATAAGCCTGCCTCAAATATAAGCCTGCCCCGTTTATAAGCCGGGTAAATTTACCATTTGAAATCAGTATAAGCCCAGGCTTATAATCGGGGAAATAAGGTATATTCATTGCTGGGCTCCCAGAGGGGCTGGTGGTACCATCTAATAGTTGTCAGATTCTAATTACTGTTCTCAGTGATAACTGCTGGTAACCAGCTTCATTCATGGCTGAGCTATTTCAGCATACCACCATGCCTATTGGTCTGCATGATGCATCAGTATAGAGCTGGTGAGTGCTGCCAATGAACTGTTTCTCAGTTCTTCATTGGTGCATCATGCTGACACTCTGGGGGTATGGGCCCCCATAAGGATATCATGAGGAATTTATGCACCACCATTATAAAAGTTATAATTGTAAAACTACATCAGCTAACACACTTGTATCTAATTGATATTTTGAAATGCAAAAAAACTTACCGGAGACATCTTTGAAAAGTGGTTTCTCCCAACAGTACATTTTGATGAACTTTATATTAGCGAGCATCTCCCCGACCATGCGTATCCTCTTGTCTGTGATGGGCATGGCTCGTGCCCGGAAAGTCATGATAGTTTTACCTATACACATCTGTAAGTGCCAAATCAGTATGTCAATACAGTGCCAAAACAGAAATGGCATACAAGCAGCACCTCATTGTGTGGAATACAGTATACCATAATGGCTTATGTAGGCACTGAGGTTTCAAATAAGCGCAGGTCTCAAATAAGCGCTTGGGGTACAGGGGGTACATTGGGGCATCATGACAACCCTCTGGAAATGCTATATATGATCAGCATGATGCATGACTGGAGCCCTAGCCAGTTAATGCACCAGGGCTGCATTCATGCATCATGGACTGTAAGTGAAAAGGAAAAAGAATCCGGGGGGTCAGAATTTTTTCAACACCTCTGATGGGGGGGTCAAAATAATTTCACCTGTTTTCAGTGGAAAACCCCACGCGTTACTATAGGCTAAAAGGGGACGTTCGCGCGTGATTTTTGTCCCTTATGGGGGGGTCAAACAAATTTTACCCCCTCGAGGGGGGGGTTGAAATTTTTTTCGCGCATCCACGCGCAAACCCACCAGCCCCCCTGTTGTTAAAAAATGATCACTCCCTTAGGCCTCTCAAAAAATAAAACTGGTTTCTCATCACCGCACGCATAATAAAATTGTGTTTTGAATTTAATGTTTTTTTTTAACATAATTTTAGTCAAAAATCATGGTAAAAATAGACAAACATGGGCATATTTGGTATCAAATTAAAGCTAACGGTGCCAGCAATGCAGTGGACTAGAGATAGAGTGCATTTTCACAACTTTTCATAATCAGTAAACTCTTAAGTATTAAAATCAAAATTTTCGGTTTCGCCCCATGCAGTTTTCGCCCCGATATGCCCAGGGTAAAAAAAAAAGAAGAAATTGCCCTCGTCATATTTTTCAGGGGTCAGTGATGAGAAACCAGTTTTTTTTGAGTGGCCTTATGCAGGAGGGTATCATACCCATAGGTATTAATCTTCAATAAAGTGCTAGTGATGCTTGCCAGTGCTTCATCAGAGCATCATGCTGACCCCCAATAGAGTGTAACAACCCTGTATGCTCATCACCGTGGGGCGTTACTAACCAGGGCTGCATTCATGTATCAAATGGCATGATGCATTAATGCACTCATTGACCTCAAAGGGTTAAACACTATCCATCTTTAAAGGGTTAATATCATGTGTAGCAACATTACACATTATGGCGTGAGGTGTAATAACACATGTATGTCTAGGGTCGTCTATAATTACCTGAACCTGAGGAACTCTTCACACCTTTCTACCATGACTACAGCATGACATGTGACACTCGGTTATAATTAGCTTGGCAGAATTGTGAATAGCCTTGCGTACCAGGTATGTATTGTCGTATGCGACACATGATATCATAAATGTGGCAAGGGCACATCAAGAGAATGCTAGGATAGTTTGCTCTTGTGAAATCTCTCCCAAATGGCCAAATAAATATATTTGACTCATTTCCTACATGCCAACTAAATGGAATTCTTAACTAATGCAGCAAAAGACAGATTTAAAAGTTCACTTAAATTCCTCTCACTAAAGGTCATCTCACTTGTCTTTGACACAGTTAGACCAATGTAAGTGGACCTTTGTTTATTCATTACTTGTTTATTTGCAAAACCATTAAACCTCACTGAGTGAGCGAGTGAGTCAGTAATAGATGTTTTTAACGCTATTTCGAAAGCTAAGGTAATATTTATGATGAGAAAACTACATTACACCATTTCACAGATCAGTGTGTTGATGCCCACACATATGTGCTCAATGCACACCCGGTGGATAGGAAAGAGGAGATGTAGACCCTTTTAAGTGGGATAGGGAAACTAACATTGCACCTCAGACACAAGCACTAAAACAGAGATTACTTACTTGGATGGGAAATAAGAAGAAGAGGACTGCAAAGCCCAGCAGTGGCCACAGTCCTAATAGGTAGATGGAGTAGACAGTTGTAGCGATGCCAAGAAATGGGGCGACCAGTAACATGGGTGCGTAACTCACACCGTCAAATATACGCTGACTGTCATTGGCGAAGAGATTCACAATCTGGCAGAATAAAGAGTGTAGAAAAATGAATGGAATATTAGATTAACATAATGGAATATTAGATTAACATAATGGTGATCTAATGGTGCCCTTATCCCTTTAAAGGTCGCTGATGCAGAAGTGCATCATGCCCATTGGTCGTCATGATGCACCAATGAAGTGCTGGTGAGACTGCTTGCCAGCACTTCATTGGGATGATACATAAACTCCCGGAGGGTCGGCATAATGCTCCAATGAAGTGCCAGTGAGCAGTCTCGCCAGCACTTCATTGGTGCATCATGACGACCAATGGGTATGATGCATTAATGCATCAGCGGCCCTTAAAGGGTTATAAAAGTAATATTCTGAGTGGCACAGTGAGTCCTAAATTATAAATGTTATGCCATATGAAGATTGTGTCAGGTAGCAAGAACAATTTATTGGAGGAAAATATACTAGACTACTGAGGGGGCAGTTTATAAGTAATTAAAAATATTGAACATTGATACTAACTCACTGGAGTGGGTTTTTTTTACTTAGTAATCAAAAATTGAATATTGATGCTCACTAATGTTTATATTAATGTTTTCAAGCTTATAAATGTTGAGTATTGATGTTAAGTGAGGGGGTTTTCCCACCTGTCCTTTATATATGTCGAGTATTGATGTAAGTGGAGGGGGTTTACCCACCTGTCCTCTATATATGTTGAGTATTGATGTTAAGTGACAGGGTTTACCCACCTGTCCTTTATATATGTCGAGTATTGATGTTAAGTGACAGGGTTTACGCACCTGTCCTTTATATATGTTGATTATTGATGTTAAGTGGAGGGTTTACCCACCTGTCCTTTATATATGTTGAGTATTGATGTTAATTGAGGGGGTTTACCCACCTGTCCTTTATATATTTTGAGTATTGATGTTAAGTGAGGGGGTTTACCCACCTGTCCTTTATATATTTTGAGTATTGATGTTAAGTGACAGGGTTTACCCACCTGTCCTCTATATATGTCGAGTATTGATGTTAAGAGGAGGGGGCTTACCCACCTGTCCTTTATATATGTTGATTATTGATGTTAAGTGACAGGGTTTACCCACCTGTCCTTTAGACATGTTGACTATTGATGTTAAGAGGAGGGGGTTTACCCACCTGTCCTTTATATATGTTGAGTACTGATGTTAATTGAGGGGGCTTACCCACCTGTCCTTTAAATATGTTGATTATTGATGTTAAGTGAGGGGGTTTACCCACCTGTCCTTTATATATGTCGAGTATTGATGTTAAGTGAGGGGGCTTACCCACCTGTCCTCTATATATGTCGATTATTGATGTTAAGTGGAGGGGGTTTACCCACCTGTCCTTTATATATGTTGAGTATTGATGTTAAGTGAGGGGGCTTACCCACCTGTCCTCTATATATGTCGATTATTGATGTTAAGTGGAGGGGGTTTACCCACCTGTCCTTTATATATGTTGAGTATTGATGTTAAGTGGAGGGGGTTTACCTACCTGTCCTCTATATATGTTGAGTATTGATGTTAAGTGAGGGGGTTTACCTACCTGTCCTTTATAAATGTCGAGTATTGATGTTAATTGAGGGGGTTTACGACCCTGTCCTTTATATATGTTGAGTATTGATGTTAATTGAGGGGGTTTACCCACCTGTCCTCTATATATGTTGAGTATTGATGTTAAGTGAGAGGGTTTACCCACGTGTCCTCTATATATGTTGAGTATTGATGTTAAGTGACAGGGTTTACCCACCTGTCCTCTATATATGTTGAGTATTGATGTTAAGTGACAGGGTTTACCCATCTGTCCTCTATATATGTTGAGTATTGATGTTAAGTGACAGGGTTTACCTACCTGTCCTCTATATATGTTGAGTATTGATGTTAAGTGACAGGGTTTACCCATCTGTCCTCTATATATGTTGAGTATTGATGTTAAGTGAGGGGGTTTACGCACCTGTCCTTTATATATGTTGATTATTGATGTTAAGTGACAGGGTTTAGCCATCTGTCCTTTATATATGTTGACTATTGATGTTAAGTGACAGGGTTTACCTACCTGTCCTTTATATATGTTGAGTATTGATGTTAAGTGAGAGGGTTTACCCACCTGTCCTCTATATATGTTGACTATTGATGTTAATTGAGGGGGTTTACCTACCTGTCCTTTATATATGTTGAGTATTGATGTTAATTGAGAGGGTTTACCCACCTGTCCTTTATATATGTTGACTATTGATGTTAAGTGAGGGGGTTTACCCACCTGTCCTTTATATATGTTGACTATTGATGTTAATTGAGGGGGTTTACCTACCTGTCCTTTATATATGTTGAGTTTTGATGTTAATTGAGCGGGTTTACCCACCTTTCCTTTATATATGTTGACTATTGATGTTAATTGAGCGGGTTTACCCACCTGTCCTTTATATATGTCGATTATTGATGTTAAGTGAGAGGGTTTACCCACCTGTCCTTTATACATGTTGACTATTGATGTTAAGTGAGAGGGTTTACGCACCTGTCCTTTATATATGTTGAGTATTGATGTTAAGTGAGAGGGTTTACGCACCTGTCCTTTATATATGTTGAGAATTGATGTTAAGTGACAGGGTTTACCCACCTGTCCTTTATTTATGTTGGGTATTGATGTTAATTGAGGGGGTTTTCCTACCTGTCCTTTATATATGTTGACTATTGATGTTAATTGAGGGGGTTTACCCACCTGTCCTTTATATATGTTGAGTATTGATGTTAAGTGACAGGGTTTACCCACCTGTCCTTTATACATGTTGACTATTGATGTTAAGTGAGAGGGTTTACCCACCTGTCCTCTATATATGTTGAGTATTGATGTTAAGTGAGGGGGTTTACCTACCTGTCCTTTATTTATGTTGGGTATTGATGTTAATTGAGCGGGTTTACCCACCTGTCCTTTATATATGTCGATTATTGATGTTAAGTGAGAGGGTTTACCTACCTGTCCTTTATATATGTTGAGTATTGATGTTAAGTGACAGGGTTTACCCACCTGTCCTTTATATATGTTGACTATTGATGTTAATTGAGGGTGTTTATCCACCTGTCCTTTATATATGTTGAGTATTGATGTTAAGTGACAGGGTTTACCCACCTGTCCTCTATATATGTTGACTATTGATGTTAAGTGAGGGGGTTTACCCACCTGTCCTTTATATATGTTGACTATTGATGTTAATTGAGGGGGTTTATCCACCTGTCCTTTATATATGTCGAGTATTGATGTTAAGTGACAGGGTTTACCCACCTGTCCTCTATATATGTTGACTATTGATGTTAAGTGAGGGGGTTTACCTACCTGTCCTCTATACATGTTGAGTATTGATGTTAAGTGACAGGGTTTACCCACCTGTCCTTTATATATGTTGAATATTGATATTAATTGAGGGGGTTTACCCACCTGTCCTCTATATATGTTGAGTACTGATGTTAATTGAGGGGGTTTACCCACCTGTCCTTTATATATGTTGAGTATTGATGTTAAGTGACAGGGTTTACCCACCTGTCCTTTATATATGTTGACTATTGATGTTAATTGAGAGGGTTTATCCACCTGTCCTTTATATATGTTGACTATTGATGTTAAGTGACAGGGTTTACCCACCTGTCCTTTATATATGTTGAGTATTGATGTTAAGTGAGAGGGTTTACCTACCTGTCCTTTATATATGTTGAGTATTGATGTTAAGTGACAGGGTTTACCCACCTGTCCTTTATATATGTTGACTATTGATGTTAATTGAGGGGGTTTATCCACCTGTCCTTTATATATGTTGAGTATTGATGTTAAGTGACAGGGTTTACCCACCTGTCCTCTATATATGTTGACTATTGATGTTAAGTGGAGGGGGTTTACCCACCTGTCCTCTATATATGTTGAGTATTGATGTTAAGTGGAGGGGGTTTACCCACCTGTCCTCTATATATGTTGAGTATTGATGTGAAGTGGAGGGGGTTTACCCACCTGTCCTCTATATATGTTGAGTATTGATGTTAATTGAGGGGGTTTACCCACCTGTCCTTTATATATGTTGACTATTGATGTTAATTGAGGGGGTTTACCTACCTGTCCTTTATATATGTTGAGTATTGATGTTAAGTGAGGGGGTTTACCTACCTGTCCTTTATATATGTCAAGTATTGATGTTAAGTGACAGGGTTTACCCACCTGTCCTTTATATATGTTGAGTATTGATGTTAAGTGAGGGGGTTTACCTACCTGTCCTTTATACATGTTGACTATTGATGTTAAGTGGAGGGTTAACCCACCTGTCCTTTATATATGTTGATTATTGATGTTAAGTGAGGGGGTTTACCTACCTGTCCTTTATATATGTTGACTATTGATGTTAAGTGGAGGGTTTACCCACCTGTCCTCTATATATGTTGACTATTGATGTTAATTGAGGGGGTTTACCCACCTGTCCTTTATATATGTTGAGTATTGATGTTAATTGAGGGGGTTTACCCACCTGTCCTCTATATATGTTGACTATTGATGTTAAGTGAGGGGGTTTACCCACCTGTCCTTTATATATGTTGACTATTGATGTTAATTGAGGGGGTTTACCTACCTGTCCTTTATATATGTTGAGTATTGATGTTAATTGAGTGGGTTTACCCACCTTTCCTTTATATATGTTGACTATTGATGTTAATTGAGCGGGTTTACCCACCTGTCCTTTATATATGTCGATTATTGATGTTAAGTGAGAGGGTTTACCTACCTGTCCTTTATATATGTTGAGTATTGATGTTAAGTGACAGGGTTTACCCACCTGTCCATTTATTTATGTTGGGTATTGATGTTAATTGAGGGGGTTTTCCTACCTGTCCTTTATATATGTTGACTATTGATGTTAAGTGAGGGGGTTTTCCTACCTGTCCTCTATATATGTTGAGTATTGATGTTAATTGAGCGGGTTTACCCACCTGTCCTTTATATATGTCGATTATTGATGTTAAGTGAGAGGGTTTACCTACCTGTCCTTTATATATGTTGAGTATTGATGTTAATTGAGGGGGTTTACCTACCTGTCCTTTATACATGTTGACTATTGATGTTAAGTGAGAGGGTTTACCTACCTGTCCTTTATTTATGTCGGGTATTGATGTTAATGAGGGGGTTTACGCACCTGTCCTTTATACATGTTGACTATTGATGTTAAGTGAGGGGGTTTACCTACCTGTCCTCTATACATGTTGAGTATTGATGTTAAGTGACAGGGTTTACCCACCTGTCCTCTATATATGCTGACTATTGATGTTAATTAAGGGGGTTTATCCACCTGTCCTTTATATATGTTGAGTATTGATGTTAAGTGGCAGGGTTTACCCACCTGTCCTCTATATATGTTGAGTATTGATGTTAAGTGACAGGGTTTACCCACCTGTCCTTTATATATGTTGACTATTGATGTTAATTGAGGGGGTTTACCTACCTGTCCTTTATATATGTTGAGTATTGATGTTAAGTGAGGGGGTTTACCTACCGGTCCTTTATATATGTCGAGTATTGATGTTAAGTGACAGGGTTTACCCACCTGTCCTTTATATATGTCGAGTATTGATGTTAATTGAGGGGGTTTACCCACCTGTCCTCTATATATGTTGAGTATTGATGTTAAGTGAGGGGGTTTACCCACCTGTCCTTTATATATGTTGATTATTGATGTTAAGTGGAGGGGGTTTACCTACCTGTCCTTTATATATGTCGAGTATTGATGTTAATTGAGGGGGTTTACCCACCTGTCCTTTATATATGTTGATTATTGATGTTAATTGAGGGGGTTTACCCACCTGTCCTTTATATATGTTGACTATTGATGTTAAGTGGAGGGTTTACCCACCTGTCCTCTATATATGTTGACTATTGATGTTAAGTGAGGGGGTTTACCCACCTGTCCTTTATATATGTTGAATATTGATGTTAAGTGGAGGGGGTTTACCTACCTGTCCTTTATATATGTTGACTATTGATGTTAATTGAGGGGGTTTACCTACCTGTCCTTTATATATGTTGACTATTGATGTTAAGTGACAGGGTTTACCCACCTGTCCTTTATATATGTTGACTATTGATGTTAATTCAGCGGGTTTACCCACCTGTCCTCTATATATGTTGAGTATTGATGTTAAGTGGAGGGCTTACCCACTTGTCCTTTATATATGTTGAGTATTAATGTTAAGTGAGGGGGTTTACCCACCTGTCCCATATATATGTTGACTATTGATGTTAAGTGAGGGGGTTTACCTACCTGTCCTTTATATATGTTGAGTACTGATGTTAATTGAGGGGGCTTACCCACCTGTCCTTTATATATGTTGACTATTGATGTTAATTGAGGGGGTTTACCCACCTGTCCTTTATACATGTTGAGTATTGATGTTAAGTGACAGGGTTTACCCACCTGTCCTTTATATATGTTGATTATTGATGTTAAGTGAGGGGGTTTTCCCACCTGTCCTTTATATATGTTGAGTATTGATGTTAATTGACAGGGTTTACCCACCTGTCCTTTATATATGTTGATTATTGATGTTAAGTGAGGGGGTTTACCTACCTGTCCTTTATATATGTTGAGTATTGATGTTAAGTGAGCGGGTTTACCCACCTGTCCTCTATATATGTTGAGTACTGATGTTAAGTGGAGGGTTTACCCACCTGTCCTTTATATATGTTGAGTATTGATGTTAATTGAGGGGGTTTACCTACCTGTCCTTTATATATGTTGACTATTGATGTTAAGTGAGGGGGCTTACCCACCTGTCCTTTATATATGTTGAGTGTTAATGTTAATTGAGGGGGTTTACCCACCTGTCCTTTATATATGTTGACTATTGATGTTAATTGAGCGGGTTTACCCACCTGTCCTTTATATATGTTGACTATTGATGTTAATTGAGCGGGCTTACCCACCTGTCCTTTATATATGTTGAGTACTGATGTTAAGTGAGGGGGTTTACCCACCTGTCCTCTATATATGTTGAGTATTAATGTTAATTGAGGGGGTTTACCCACCTGTCCTTTATATATGTTGAGTATTGATGTTAAGTGAGAGGGCTTACCCTCCTGTCCTTTATATATGTTGAGTATTGATGTTAATTGAGGGGGTTTACCCACCTGTCCTCTATATATGTTGAGTATTGATGTTAATTGAGGGGGTTTACCCACCTGTCCTTTATATATGTTGAGTATTGATGTTAAGTGAGGGGGCTTACCCACCTGTCCTTTATACATGTTGAGTATTGATGTTAAGTGACAGGGTTTACCCACCTGTCCTTTATATATGTTGAGTATTGATGTTAAGTGAGAGGGTTTACCCACCTGTCCTTTATATATGTTGAGTATTAATGTTAAGTGAGGGGGTTTACCCACCTGTCCTTTATATATGTCGAGTATTGATGTTAATTGAGGGGGTTTACCCACCTGTCCTCTATATATGTTGAGTATTGATGTTAAGTGAGGGGGTTTACCTACCTGTCCTTTATATATGTTGAGTATTGATGTTAAGTGAGGGGGTTTACCCACCTGTCCTCTATATATGTTGAATATTGATGTTAAGTGGAGGGTTTACCCACCTGTCCTTTATATATGTTGAGTATTGATGTTAATTGAGGGTCTTACCCACCTGTCCTTTATATATGTTGAGTACTGATGTTAATTGAGGGGGCTTACCCACCTGTCCTTTATATATGTTGAGTATTGATGTTAAGTGAGAGGGTTTACCCACCTGTCCTTTATATATGTTGAGTATTGATGTTAAGTGAGGGGGTTTTCCCACCTGTCCTCTATATACGTTGACTATTGATGTTAATTGAGGGGGTTTACCCACCTGTCCTTTATATATGTTGAGTATTGATGTTAATTGAGGGGGCTTACCCACCTGTCCTCTATATATGTTGAGTACTGATGTTAATTGAGGGGGTTTACCCACCTGTCCTCTATATATGTTGAGTACTGATGTTAATTGAGGGGGTTTACCCACCTGTCCTCTATATATGTTGAGTACTGATTTTAATTGAGGGGGTTTACCCACCTGTCCTCTATATATGTTGAGTATTAATGTTAATTGAGGGGGTTTACCCACCTGTCCTTTATATATGTTGAGTATTGATGTTAATTGAGGGGGTTTACCCACCTGTCCTGTAGTTTTGTTTTTTAGGTGACTGACTGTAAGAAGTTTGCGATATAAAAGTAGCAGCGCCCCACTCCGTAACCGGGCACCTGAAACAGACAAACCAATGTTACCATTAGCAATATTGCAAACAATAACTGTCTACCAGGGATCCTTGTAAAACTGAAGAGTGAACTACCATAATTCTATTGCAGTGAACCAGAGTAATCTTTACCAAAAGCCCCAGGTGGCAGTATGTTAGTAAAAAGAATCTCTGTGAAAATAACCCCAGATCTCTGGGAACATCAAGACAAGGATGTCACCATTATTTTGATGACATTTTTTTAACAGTGAAAGTAATATGCACCATAACTCACATAATCCGGCTCCACATATATACATGAATCGAAGGCCAGCTACTGCAGCAAACACATTGCTCCGGGACTAAGCATGCGCTTTACAGACAGGGTATATTAGTTACTTTAGACCAGTACTAATGGTCTGAAATCAATCCCCAATTGTACCTTATAGCCTTTTCTTCAAATTAGGCCATGTAATTATAACAACTTAAATAACGGGATTTTTGAGCTGAGAATTTGCACTTTTCGGGCAATCAAAGTCACCTTCTGGCAATCAATTGTACTCTTTTCGGTAGGGAATTTAGGAAAGTTGGCCATTGGACCCTGGCCATGGAACTTTTTTTTAGATTTTTTTTACCAAGAATGTTGAAAATCACAGCAAACAGAGGTAAAAAAATATAAATAAATTTTTTTTTTGATTTTGCCAATAATCTCAGCAGCGGATCCGTAATCCAAGTTATTAGAATAAACCGGCCTTATGGTATGCGAGGTGGGTCAGTAATGCAGTCGCTATCGGCTATCACTAAACACTATGCATCATACTATTACTCCTATCTGTGAAACACTGCCACTACGCTTTTTGATTACCTCCATGTAATCAGATCAGAAACATTGGTTCACATTTCTATGATTTGTTGGAATGGTCTATGGTAATGATGAAATGATGATGAGAAATGAAACAGAACAAAAATTAGCCTGTCCACAAAGTTCAGTCCCACATCAAAAATTGTATAGTGATGATATCATAAGTACCCACCGCAGTTGCCAAGTTGAAGGTGCTTTATGGCTTTTGGTTTTCGACATAAGTTATGAGGTTGTTATAGAGAAGAGATTATATAGAGTTCAAATCAAGGAATTGATGCCTTTTAAATATTGAGCAGACATTAACAGGTGAATGGCCAAAACATCATTGCAATTTAATGATAAGACACCCATCAGTGTTATGCTAATGCATTAATGCATCATGCCTATTGGTCATGACAATGCATGAAAACAGCCCTGGCAGGATGTTACTCACTAGCTCTATATTCATACAGTATGCAGGCTCTACATGGTTCATGCACTCCAAGAGGGTTGGCAAGATGCAGTGGCGGATTTAGAGGGGGGACGCGGGGCACGGCCCCCCCTTTTTTCCCAGTACTTTAACTACATATTTTGGAGCCAAAAATTGTCCAAAAATAGGGGTTGTGCCCCCTCCTTTGGGGCCGTGCCCCCTCCTTTTCCAAATCCTGGATCCGGCACTGCTGATGCTCCATTGAAGTGTTGGTACGCAGAATCACCAGCACCTCATTGGTGTATCATGCCAACCAATGAGCAGGATGCATTCCTGCATCAGTGGCTCTTAAAGGGTTAAAAAATTTGATATATTGGCCTGTCAGTTTTAATGTCTTATCCTCTCATGTTTAGAAACCACCAGCTATTGACATCATCATAACAAGCAGTACTCAAATGGCCATATAGAATGCACTCAGCATATTGAATAAGTACATGAAGGCTGTGTGTTAAAAATGGTCATTCCTAGAAGTACAACATGAGTTACAGCGTTTATCAGGAATAACAATTACTAAATATAGATTTGTGGTTCATTTGTGCCAGTTTTATACTGTTCTATACTTAAATATCCCTGCCTATGAGGTGCAACTTGACGGCATTCGATAAGGTGCAGTACAGATTGATGCTCGCATATTAGACATGGCCCCCACACAAGGTGATACAGTATGTTGAGTATAGCTTACATGAACTTATAGAACCGGTACTTGCCAACAGTGGTAATAAGCAAAAGAAGACAAAGACATTAACCTGATGCTCTTAGATGATGTTGTATCGATACAGTGCTGGTGAGTCAACTTGCCTTGCTGCATCATATCAAGCTCTCAGGAGCGTATCAACTTTAAAGATGGATAGTGCTTAAACCCCTAGAGGTCAATGAGTGCATTAATGCATCGTGCCATTTAGTCATCATGGTACATGAACGCAGCCCTGGCATGGTACATGAATGCAGCACTGGCATGGTACATGAACGCAGCACTGGCATGGTACATGAACGCAGCACTGGCATAGTACATGAATGCAGCACTGGCATGGTACATGAATGCAGCACTGGCATAGTACATGAATGCAGCCCTGACATGGTACATGAATGCAGCCCTGACATGGTACATGAACGCAGCACTGGCATAGTACATGAATGCAGCACTGGCATGGTACATGAACGCAGCACTGGCATAGTACATGAATGCAGCCCTGACATGGTACATGAATGCAGCCCTGACATGGTACATGAATGCAGCACTGGCATGGTACATGAATGCAGCACTGGCATGGTACATGAACGCAGCACTGGCATGGTACATGAACGCAGCACTGGCATGGTACATGAACGCAGCACTGGCATGGTACATGAACGCAGCACTGGCATGGTACATGAACGCAGCACTGGCATGGTACATGAACGCAGCACTGGCATGGTGCACGAATGCAGCACTGACATGGTACATGAACGCAGCACTGGCATGGTACATGAATGCAGCCCTGACATGGTACATGAATGCAGCCATGGCATGGTACATGAATGCAGCACTGGCATGGTACATGAACACAGCACTGGCATGGTACATGAACACAGCACTGGCAAGGTTCATGAATGCAGCCATGGCATGGTACATGAATGCAGCCATGGCATGGTACATGAATGCAGCACTGGCATGGTACATGAACGCAGCCATGGCATGGTACATGAATGCAGCACTGGCATGGTACATGAATGCAGCCCTGACATGGTACATGAATGCAGCCCTGGCATGGTACATGAATGCAGCCCTGACATGGTACATGAATGCAGCCCTGGCATGGTACATGAATGCAGCACTGGCATGGTACATGAATGCAGCCCTGACATGGTACATGAATGCAGCCCTGGCATGGTACATGAATGCAGCCCTGACATGGTTCATGAATGCAGCCCTGGCATGGTACATGAATGCAGCACTGGCATGGTACATGAATGCAGCACTGGCATAGTACATGAATGCAGCCATGGCATGGTTCATGAATGCAGCACTGGCATGGTTCATGAATGCAGCCCTGGCATGGTGCACGAATGCAGCCCTGGCATAGTGCATGAATGCAGCACTGGCATGGTACATAAATGCAGCACTGGCATGGTACATGAATGCAGCCCTGGGATACTACTCAGCAGGGCAGCGTTCATGCATCACAATAGCAATGGGTCTTATGCAAAAAAGTAATATGAAAGACTTTATTGTTTAAAGCCGCCAGGTCTATAACTCAAACCCACGGGTTATTGCCAGCCACTGACATATAGTTAATTATATTGGGCAAGTACTATAAGATCATGTAAATCATATTCATACTTAATTAGAGTAAACAGGTCAAGTGTAAAATTCAGCAATTGCAACAACCATAACCTCAGGATTTTAGTAAACTGAGGTATACAATAAAGAATGGCTATATTATACCTAGTTTTCACAAATAAATAATATATTGGACAATAGATATATTATTGAAATTGCTCAGTAAACATGTACAATAATTATATCTACATCTTACTTGTTATTCTCAACGCATGCCTTAATTTATGTTTTTACTTCTAGGAATGGCAATTTTCTACACATGACCTGCTTGTGCTTATTTAATATGCTGAGTGCATTCTATATGGTCATTTAAGTACTGCTTGTTATGACGACACCAATAGCTGGTGGTTTCTAAACATGAGAGGATAAGACATTAAAACTGACAGGTCCACATATGAACCCTTTCGGCGCTGCTAATGCATTAATGCAGCATGCCAATTGGTCATCATGGTGCATAAATATAGCCCTGGTGAGTACTTCGCTGTTAGTCTACACTGTTAAAACCCTGCACATAAGCCGCATACAGTCAAGGAAGAGCCACAGTAGGCCTCTTAAATGGCCTATAAGCTATCGCTTATAAACAGTTGTACAGTATTATCAAAAGTGAGATTACGTGATATGAAGTCTCCCTCCCATTTTGCCTCAATGACCTGAGGTTAAACTAGAGGCCATAAAGCATCTGTGACTTGGCAACTGCATTGGGTAATTATGATATCGTCACACCTCTAAAGATGAAAAAATGGAAGCTAATACCACTTTTCACACCTGCTGAATGCATTAAGGTCTGCCTGTACACTTGCCCCTTGTAGCCTCTATACAATAAGGTGTTGCATGTGGTCATGGGTATTGAGGAGAGACTCACTTTTACCTTTTAAGCCTTCAAGGGCAGCTATTGCAGGAGTGCATCATGTTTACTGGTGGTCATGATGCATCAATGAAGTGCTACTAACCAGAACTTCATGGGAGCATCATGTTAACAGTGAGTGAGTAATAGATGTTTAACGCCATTTCGACAGCTAAGGTCATATTCATGGCGAGAACTTCATTACACAATTTCACAGGGGAATGTGTCAGTGCCCACGCATATGTGCACCACACACATCCCGAGGGGATAGGAAAGAGGAGAAATAGACCCTTTTATGTGGGCTAGGGAAGCCCGATCATGTTAACATTCTGGGGGTGTATTAACATGTACGTACATGAATGTAGCCCTGGTTTTGCAGGCTGCATTTATGCACTACGAAGACCAATGAGCTTGACGAATGATTCATGCATCATGCTGACCAACTGGTTTTGATATGGCCCGATGCACCGATTAAGTGTTTGTGACCAGACTCATCAGGGTTGCATTCAAGTATTCAACCCAGGGGACATGGGACATTGAATCAACATTGACAATTGGTTGATACGTGTATATATATATATATATATATATATATATATATATATATATATATATATATATATATATAGTTTTTGTCCTGGTTTCCTCCCTCGGCTGTTGCGTGTGGTTTTCAATCAGAGTGCGCCTGTGAACTGCACTCTGTGTGTGGGAAAACATGTAACACTGACAACAGCCGAAGGTGTCTGCTGACATCAAATTAGGACTATTTATTAGGCGTCAATAGGTGTCAACCCAGAGGGCAACCTGCCATACAGCTGTGATATACCATATTGTACTAGGTGTCAGAAGCCATCATAGGAAGCAGGGATTAAGTGATGAATGGTCTTCCCTACCTTCTTAATCATTGCATGAAAAGTGGCAGTTATGTTAGCAGACACCATAGGGCAGTATGGTCTATCATGGTATACCTGCTGCCATCTTTATGTAGATCCTTCTAGGGCCGGATGATGTTTACGGGTTTTGATAATATTACCACTCTGGATATTGGGGATGTCAATGTCGATTTTAAGAAATACTCTTGTCACATCTCCTCTGTTACCTCAGAACCAATCACATTTTTTTCAAATCCAAGACGAAACCGCTGTCATGTCATTTTTTGCCTCATGTAATAAAGGCCAATGTCACATGTCAATTTTGAAGAATGACTATGTCAGCATTTATTTTTTATTGGTCCAGACCCATAAATCACTCATTGTGGATCGTCTCACCAGGACAGCGTCATCTACTCTACAAGGTTTAAAGTATTGATTGCACCCCAAGCTGGCCTGATGTTCTATGGTAAATACCATGTGTAGAGAGATTGATATTACTGTAACACTGACAGGCTGTAATTTTACCATATATTACATCCTGTTGTGTAAGTGGCCATTAGAAGCTGCCCTTGTAACGCATGACCTGATTGGTTGCCTCATGCCATGCTGCAGTGTTACGGTTGACCTGATTGGCTGTCGTGAAAAAGAGGTGAGTCGAAGTCTATTACAGAAGCGTTCTGCTTGACACGGTTTGTGCTTCTTAATACTTTAAGGGCCACTGAGGCAGTTCTGTATCATACCCATTGGTCATCATGATGCATGAATGCAGCCCTGGTGAGATACTCACCAGGGCTGCATTCATGCATCATGCCACCCCTACAGGATCGATACACAAACCGCTGGAGGGTCAGCATGACGCTCCAATAAAGTGCTGGCGAGACCGCTCACCAGCACTTTATTGGTGCACTACTCTTATTAATGCATCACTGGCTCTTAAAGGGTTGATAGTTGTTCTGTGGTTTTTGGAGGGAACTTTACCAATCAATTCAGGGCTGCATCAGTTAAAATGAAAACTTGTGGGGCACTGGCTTTTGACAGCAAAATCATTGCTGACTGGCTCTATTTTTGTTTGAGTCCTAAGAGTTAGGCTTTGACAATCAACACTTTTTGAAAGATTTCATTTCAAGTCTGTCAACCACCACCTGTTTCAACATCAGATCAAATATATATGATTCAAACATTGTTTCCATTTCAATTTTGATTTTGTCACCACATGGTTAGACAATGCCCATTGGTCGTCATGATGAACCAATGAAGTGCTGGCAGGTCTGCTCGCCAGCACTTCATTGGAGCATCATGACAACCCTCCGGGACTGTATCCACGCTGCAGGGTGATCATGAGTTATGAATGTAGCCCCAGAAATTACTCACCAGGGCTGCATTCACACATCATGCCGCCCAATGGGCTTGAGTGATGACTGGAGTAATGCATCAATGGCGCTGGAAAGGTTAAGGTCTCAGACCACCAAAACATTTCTCACTATAATCTATTATAGCTCAACCACCGATAAAACCTGCCTACAATGATTCAAATCGCCCAAAACTACTACAAATCTTTAGATACATCTTTTATCCTTAATCTGAGATGAAAAAAATATAGGTTTGACCAATCCAGTTTTTTTTTTCTATTGGCCTGCATGCGTACCTACCTACATTTTGACCTATTCTGCACCTAATAATTCAACAGTGCTCACTAATTTTTTAATGCCACCCACCAGTGCCTAACTAAAGGGCCAGTGTGTCACATTTATATTCTATGAATCAGTACAGTTTAGTGATTTATTTGATGTCTTATAGCAAAGCTGGCAATAATTTCCACACACTAATATAGACCAATCAGAGGCCACCATCTCTTAACTGCCTACATTTACTGTATGATCATCGTCACTGCGGACCTCTATGGTGGTCCATGATCTTAAGGGCCGCTTTTGCAGGAGAGAAAGGTAAACTGATAGATTAAGGCCTTGTCCCTCCATATCCTAAAGGCTTAGTTCTCCTCATTCACTGTCAAGTGAATGTCTTATGATATCCTCCCACCTCTTCATATGTAAGAACATAAAAAAAAAACTACATCTGACTTAGTTGGCCTATATAAATGGTACCTTTCATATATAAACCATTCATGTGAAGAAGTTGGGAGAAAGGAGGGATTTGTATGCACACTCTGAGCCCCAATGGTAGATATACAGCACATTGTCATGTACTGGGTACGGGGCTATTACTGTAGAGTCATTAGGTTTTTACTGACTGCACTTCTCTTACTGTTTTCTAAAAATAAAAGCAAAGTGCTGTAAATTTATAGCTTGGCGCGGTATTACAGTGCATCTACAATTACCACCCGTTTAATCCCCTAAAGGCTCCTGATGCAAAAATGCATCATGTCCATTGGTCATCATGATGCACAAATGCAGCCCTGGCACGTGACTCCCTAGGGGTCCCTTCATGTACTGCACTAACCCTGCAGGTGTGGTGCACCCCCAGAGGCTCTACACCATACCAGCATTATGTGAGACACTCAAAGTACTGCACGGACCCTGCAGGTGTGGTACACGCCCAGAGGCTCTACACATTACCAGCATTATGTGAGGCACTCAAAGTACTGCAGGTGTGGTACACTCCCAGAGGCTGTACACCATACCAGCATTATGTGACCACTCAAAGTACTGCACGGACCCTGCAGGTGTGGTACACCCCCAGAGGCTCTACACCATACCAGCATTATGTGAGACACTCAAAGTACTGCACGGACCCTGCAGGTGTGGTACACTCCCAGAGGCTGTACACCATACCAGCATTATGTGACCACTCAAAGTACTGCACGGACCCTGCAGGTGTGGTACACCCCCAGAGGCTCTACACCATACCAGCATTATGTGAGACACTCAAAGTACTGCACGGACCCTGCAGGTGTGGTACACTCCCAGAGGCTGTACACCATACCAGCATTATGTGAGACACTCAAAGTACTGCACGGACCCTGCAGGTTTGGTGCACTCCCACCATACCAGCATTATGTGAGACACTCAAAGTACTGCACGGACCCTGCAGGTGTGGTGCACTCCCACCATACCAGCATTATGTGAGACACTCAAAGTACTGCACGGACCCTGCAGGTTTGGTGCACTCCCACCATACCAGCATTATGTGAGACACTCAAAGTACTGCACGGACCCTGCAGGTGTGGTACACTCCCAGAGGCTCTACACCATACCAGCATTATGTGAGACGCTCAAAGTACTGCACGGACCCTGCAGGTGTGGTGCACGCCCAGAGGCTCTACACCATTCCAGCATTATGTGAGACACTCAAAGTACTGCACGGACCCTGCAGGTGTGGTACACTCCCAGAGGCTCTACACCATACCAGCATTATGTGAGACACTCAAAGTACTGCACGGACCCTGCAGGTTTGGTACACTCCCAGAGGTCTACACCATACCAGCATTATGTGAGACACTCAAAGTACTGCACGGACCCTGCAGGTGTGGTACACTCCCACCATACCAGCATTATGTGAGACACTCAAAGTACTGCACGGACCCTGCAGGTTTGGTGCACTCCCACCATACCAGCATTATGTGAGACACTCAAAGTACTGCACGGACCCTGCAGGTGTGGTACACCCCCAGAGGCTCTACACCATACCAGCATTATGTGAGACACTCAAAGTACTGCACGGACCCTGCAGTGTGGTACACCCCCAGAGGCTCTACACCATACCAGCATTATGTGAGACACTCAAAGTACTGCACGGACCCTGCAGGTGTGGTACACTCCCACCATACCAGCATTATGTGAGACACTCAAAGTACTGCACGGACCCTGCAGGTGTGGTACACTCCCACCATACCAGCATTATGTGAGACACTCAAAGTACTGCACGGACCCTGCAGGTGTGGTACACTCCCACCATACCAGCATTATGTGAGACACTCAAAGTACTGCACGGACCCTGCAGGTTTGGTGCACTCCCACCATACCAGCATTATGTGAGACACTCAAAGTACTGCACGGACCCTGCAGGTGTGGTACACTCCCAGAGGCTCTACACCATACCAGCATTATGTGAGACGCTCAAAGTACTGCACGGACCCTGCAGGTGTGGTGCACGCCCAGAGGCTCTACACCATTCCAGCATTATGTGAGACACTCAAAGTACTGCACGGACCCTGCAGGTGTGGTACACTCCCAGAGGCTCTACACCATACCAGCATTATGTGAGACACTCAAAGTACTGCACGGACCCTGCAGGTTTGGTACACTCCCAGAGGTCTACACCATACCAGCATTATGTGAGACACTCAAAGTACTGCACGGACCCTGCAGGTGTGGTACACTCCCACCATACCAGCATTATGTGAGACACTCAAAGTACTGCACGGACCCTGCAGGTTTGGTGCACTCCCACCATACCAGCATTATGTGAGACACTCAAAGTACTGCACGGACCCTGCAGGTGTGGTACACCCCCAGAGGCTCTACACCATACCAGCATTATGTGAGACACTCAAAGTACTGCACGGACCCTGCAGTGTGGTACACCCCCAGAGGCTCTACACCATACCAGCATTATGTGAGACACTCAAAGTACTGCACGGACCCTGCAGGTGTGGTACACTCCCACCATACCAGCATTATGTGAGACACTCAAAGTACTGCACGGACCCTGCAGGTGTGGTACACTCCCACCATACCAGCATTATGTGAGACACTCAAAGTACTGCACGGACCCTGCAGGTGTGGTACACTCCCACCATACCAGCATTATGTGAGACACTCAAAGTACTGCACGGACCCTGCAGGTTTGGTGCACTCCCAGAGGCTCTACACCATACCAGCATTATGTGAGACACTCAAAGGCTTAGGGTGATTAGACCTACTTTAGAACACGCGTCGGGTGTCTATATCCTTTGTCGGGTACTATAAAACTCTGTAGACACTGGGTTAAGGTGGTCTAACCCATATGGAGGAAGGCAGTTGGATGATACCATTGGCCATCCAGGGCAATAAAATCTCCAAAATGGACTGAAGGAATGGGGTGCCATAAACTCTTACATCAAACCAATGGTGCTTAAATGAGAGCCTGCTCTTAGGGAGTGATCATTTTTTAACAACAGGGGGGGGGGGCGGTGGGTTTGAGGGGGGGTCAGAAATTTTTCAACCCCTTTACCGGGGGGTCAGAATTTTTTCAATACCTCTGATGGGGGGGGTCAAAATAATTTCACCTGTTTTCAGTGGAAAACCCCGCGCGTTACTATAGGCTAAAAGGGGACGTTCGCGCGCGATTTTTGTCCCTTATGGGGGGGGTCGAAAAAATTTTACCCCCTCGAGAGGGGGGGTCGAAATTTTTTTCGCACGTCTGCGCGCAAACCCACCAGCCCCCCTGTTGTTAAAAAATGATCACTCCCTTATTCAATTGATAGCAATTAATTTGAGACATTCCGACCTCAAAGTCAGGGGGCCTGCCAGCAGATCTGACGTAAGGTATAGACTGGGCAATATGTTAACCATAATAGCCCCCATAGATTGATGGTCTATAGTAATACTAACCTAGGTAGTAAGGTATAGACTGGGCAATATGTTAACCACTATAGCCACCATAGATTGATGGTCTATAGTAATACTAACCTAGGGTAACAGAGTGTAACAGAGTGTTTCAGGGTGTATCAGGGTGTAACAGGGTGTAACATCTAGTTTGTAATGGTAATGTAATGGTATACTGAGGTAGCAGATTTTCCAATGGTCGTGGCCGTTGCTGAAGCTGGTTACCAGTGGTTACCTCCGAGAGGTCCATAGCGAATAGTTTGGATTATTTCATTGGCTGCCCAGCTAGCACATTCCATGCATTTTACACTGCCTTTACGTTAAACTGTCTGGTTTTAGGTAGAGATCGTGTAAAGGTGATGTCACATTCTCTATGAAATAACTGGTCTAACCTACCTGCTATGTGTGTAATGCTGAAGACGCAGATAAAGAGTACATTCTGTAATATATCCACCAATAGAAAGCCGAATACTAAAAGTAGTCCCGCCCACAGCGGGTACTGCCGTGCGTAGGAATATTTGAGTACCTCCAACAGAAAGTAGGCCTGCAAGGATAAAATAAGCAACAAATGGGTGATTTGGCTCAAAGAGTTAAAAAGGAAATCCCTTGATATTGATAAGATCCTAAAGTAACTTATAAGTTTCTGATGCCTGTATTAAGCTCCTTAAAAAAAAGTTTACAAAGACTACCAACGGGAAAAAAAGGAAATAAAAATCAAATCATGAAATTAAAGGGCAAAGATCGCCCCCTGAGAATAATAACTTCAGGTGAATCTGGTGAATCTTTTTTTGTTTTGATCTGATACTGCCCAATAAACTTTGGATGTGTGGAAAAAAGGAGTCATAAGGGGTAGCTTTCACGAAAAACATTTTGACATGTAAAATAAGTGAGAATCTTAGGGAGTGGTCATTATTTATCAACAGGGGGGGTGGTGGGTTTGAGGGGGGGGCATAAAATTTTCAGACCCCTCCTGAGGGGGGGGGGCTAAAAAAAGTTGGATCCCTCTTGAGGGGGGGGGGGCTAAAAAAATTTACCCTCTTTTTAGCAAAAAAGCCCGCGCGCTACTATAGATCAAAGAGGGGTGTGAAAACTTTCCGCGCCTCCGGCGTGGGGGGCGCAAAAAATTTTGACTGCCGAAAACCCACCACCCCCCTGTTGATAAATAATGACCACTCCCTTAATAAACCTGGACATGTTATACATGGTTGGAAGCGTAATCAATGCCTTCATCAGTTTCTGAACATTATAGGATAAAAATTTGCATGTTACTTCTTATGATTTCAGATAAATTTTGGAGGGATTTCCGAGGGTACTTTTTCCTTTTGTTGATATACCAATTATTAAGGTCTACAGATCTGTTCAAAGTTGGGTTGTCACTCGAAAAGTGTAACTTTCACCTATTTTCGCCTATTTTCCCTTGAAAATTACACTTTTTGAATAACACCCCGACTTTGAACATTTCTGTAGATCTTAATAATTGGAGTATCAACAAAAGAAAAAAAAGAGCCCTCGGAAATCCCTCCAAAATTGTTTACCACTAATCAAAAGTGAACATTTGACAATCTTCCATCCCTTAATTCTGCTCAAAACATAAGGAACTAAAAAAGAACGTTTTTCTTCCATTCACATTTCATGAATAACAAAATGTTAACTTATGGAAGGAAATTGATGAAGGCCTTGATTATGTTTCCAACCATGTGTAGAGGTTGGTTAAAACGTTCTGGAGAAACCGGGACTCAAACCCGGGGCTCTCCAACTTCGAAGCGGCTGCTCTACCTCTCAGCTACTTCCCCTGGCCTGACGTTCTCACCTTCCAACCACACCTGGATCAGTATGATACACACTAGGGGGCAGTGATTACCCAGAGACCCACCCCTGGGGGTCAGTCAACCGAGTACGGGGAATTACTGCCCCTACACATGTATGATATGTACAGGTTTGATGTATTTTGCATTTATTTTTGTGGAATCTCCCTCTCACGACCCCTTAAGACATTTCAGGTGAGCACGCATAGGAACGAGTTCCAGACAGTCTTAAAGTGAATGTTTTCAAAACATAATTATGTGTGTTAATTGCCCAAAGATATAATGACAAGCAGTTGTAAATAGGTGAAATTAGCGTCTTATAAATCTGTGTAATTACATGGTGTAGTCATTATGTAAGAGTGTACACTTTAAGGGCGCTATCCTGTCTCCAAGACCATGCAACCTGCCAGGGCTACATTCAAGCATCATGCGGACCCTGAGGGATCTACATTTGTACACCCGGAGGGTCGGCATGATGCACCAATGAAGTGCTGGTAAGCAGTCTCACCAGCACTTCATTGGTGCATCATGACGACCAATGAGCATGTTGCATTGAAAGGGTTACTGCACCATCAGGTTTTAAAGGGTTAACAAATAATGATATAATAATCAGTGAAAGGTCTATACACTTAATGTCCTATAAACCTGAATACCACTTATTTACAAAACTTTATTATATTTATTATAAAAAAAGATTATACGAGGGGCAATTTTGCAGTCAATTTAGAAGCCTGTTAGTCCCCCACAAGAGTTGCGAGTCACAGTGGCATTGTAAATATGATAAATTTCCAAAAAAAAAAAAAAAATGTCCCTCATTTTTCAACATTTTTACCTAAGAGAACAAAAAAAACTTTTTTTTTCTTGTGTGCATGACCAGAAACAAAGTGCAACTTACAATAGAGAGGAGTAGCAGTGACATTGCTAGTACTAGTATAAATGTGCCTATAAGGAGGCGTTTTCGTATAAATCTCATGAAGACAGCGGATAATGATGCCTTGTCCTGCCCCTTGATGCTCAGCTCCTCCTCCCACATACGCTCTAACCTGAAAATAGAGAAATAATAAGGGAGTGATAATTTCTCAACAATAGGGGGAGGGGCGTTGGTGGGTTTGTGCACGGACGTGTGAAACAATTTTTGACCCCCTTCTGAAGGGTAAAATTCTTTTGAGCCCCCCATAGGAGACAAAATCATGCGTGAACACGCCCTTTTAACCTATAGTAATGCGCAGGCTTTTTCACTAAAAACAGGTGAAATTATTTTGGCCCCCCTTAGAGGAGTCAAAGAAATTTCCACCCCTCTGGTCAAGGGGTCAGAATTCTTCTGACCCCCAACCCACTAGCCCCCCCCCTGATGTTAAAAAATATTTCACTCCCTAAGTACATCAGAGGCGCAGGAGAATCATTGTATATAAAGTATACATTGCATAACAAGGCACACTCAAGAGTGACCAGGGGGCTTTTTCTGTTTTGGAAAAGATAATTCTTAATGTATGGGATTTTTTGGTGCTTATCTATGTTTATTTTTTTATCTGACGATTATCCCCACAACTCGGCATTTCTAAAAGGAAAATCGTGAGCTTTTCTCAGAAAGAGATTGAAACACAATCCCACGATTTTCCTTTTAGAAATACCTAGTCATGGGGATTTGAAAATAATCATCACATAATCGTCAAATAATCATTAAAAATCATCAGACTCAGACCAATCATCCTCTGGGTAGAGTGAACTGGAAGGCATTTCTCAAGATGGTACGACTCAACTTCTTCAAATCATAGTGGGCTCCCTCATTCTAATGCGATTACAGCCCTGCATCTAGTGGTCACTAAGGATTGCTCTGGTATGACTGTCCTACCAAACCCTATGTAATTACTACGCTATGTGCTGATCATACAGAGCAGTCTTACTGCATTGCCTATGATCATCCACTCTAATTCTCAGGGTTTCAAATCATAGTGGGTACATCTAGTCGTACCATCTTGTTATCATCATAAAAATTGGCAATAATCATGAAACAATTGATTCAATGATAAACATGTCTGGGACATTATTCTCTTTTTTCAACAAATATTTGACAATTACCTGAAGATCATTTTCAAATCTCCGACATTAGGCATTTCTAAACGGAAAAACGTGAGATTATGTTTCAAGCTCCTTTTTAAGAAAATCACACAATTTTCCTTTTAGAAATGCCTAGTTGTGGAGATAATCCTCAGATGAAAAAATAACGCCCTGACTCGTTTTATTATTAAGTTAATTATTTCATGATTATTGCCAATTTTTAAATCTAAATCTTTTTTGATAATTTCTAATCTAAAGAATAGTATCCAATAACCATTTAGTGTCCTTTTTTGAAAGCTTTATTATGATTTAGAGAAAAAAAAAACAATTAGTTTTAGGTCTAGACCAAAAGGTATACCCATCCATCAGCAAGACTGTAAAGTCGTCATATAATCATCAAATCTGGTCATGGCACTATAAAATTATTGTCAAAACCACAGTAGAAATGAACTGATCTTTAGCTTTTGAGACTCTCATAATGATCATTGAGACTCTCATCGTGATCTTTGTGATGATTATAAATGGTCCCCATTCTTACATGATTATCAAAATAGAAACACTCTTTCTCTATGACAATGTTAAAAATTTTCTTTTACAAAACGCACCAGTTAAGATGCACCCTTAGTTCGGCAACCTCCTTTAACCCTTTAAGGGCCGCTGGTGCATTAATACATTATAACCATTGGTCGTCATGATGCATGAATGTGGACATGGTGAGTAACTCGCCAGGGCTACATTCATGCATCATGCTGGTTGGCCTGATGATCCAATGAAGTGATGACGAGCAGTCTCGCCAGCACTCCATTGGTGCATCATGACGACCAATGGGCATGATGCATTAATGCGTCAACGGCCCTTAAAGGGTTAAGGCAATGATGTGGATAATTGGAGATTGGAGGGAGATTGATGTAAATTATATTATTGGAGATTTAAAAAGATTGATTTAGATTTTAGAAGATGAATACAGTTTGGAAAATTGGTGATTTGTGGAAACTGATAGAGATTAGATTGAAGCAGAATGAGTAGGACTGCAGATGAGTGGCATGGAGTGCGCACCCCGTCTATTTTGATTGATATTTGCTTAAATATAGTGTAGAGGCTGGTAATCTCCTAGGTGCCTCAACCTTCAGAGGTAGGCTCACTTAGGGCCACTCCCCCTGTGTATGCCATACCGATCCAGAGGTAGTTGGAAGGTTGAAATATCAGTGGGGCCATGTTGGTGACAGGAGAGGGGATGTAGCTCAGTGGTAGAGCACTCGACTTGCAAGCGAGAGACCCAGGCTCGAATCCTGGTGTCTCCAGAGATGTTTTCGTCAATCTCTACAATAGTCCCAGATGGTGTGCCCAAATCCTGCATCTAACATTGGACTGAGAAACAAATATTATGACTATCACTGCCTCATTACCTTTGCCCGTTATGTTCTGCACCATCCACATCTGGGCACTTCCACAGTGTGTCTTCATTAACTCCGGACCTGAAAGCGGTCCACATGAAGCCGTCCAACCAGCCATAGGTGAGGAAAGAGAAGAGTCCCACGTGCTCTATGGGCAACTCTAACTTCCGCCTGTATAGACAAAGAATGAGTTAGGCCCAAAAGAGATAAAGTTGTGTTTCCAGTAACATGACTTGAAAAGGTAGGGTCGGTAGGTTGGATTTAAAAAAAGGATTTTTTTACATTTATATAGGAAATGTTAGGTCAAATGCTTTGATTTCATTATAAAATAATGGCTGGAAAATGACAACTGTGGGAGAGGGGAAGAATACGAAAAGTATACAGGAAATGGATGAAAAGAATGTAAAAGTCCTCAAAAAGTAATAAAAAAATTCTTTTAAAATATGAAAAAATAAGACAGAGTTCTTCAAATTCAAAAAAAAAAAAAAAGAATTGGCCCTGTTTTGCTAGGGTCGGTCGGGTAACTGGAAAAAACCTTTTTTTTTCTTATTTGGCCTTAGTAATAATCATAAATGTGAAAGAAAAACCTTAAAATTTTAGCAGTTCTCCGGCAACTTGGAGACAAAGATTCCATCATTATTTCTAAAGAAATTCATTGTAACACGGTGCTTTACTGTACTGCAGAATCTCAAAATATGTTTAAAAACCTTAAAAAAAAACATAAAAAACAAATGGCTGGATGGAAATATATGGTTCAAAGTTCTGTGCTCCAAGTTTGATGGTTAAGGGTAGGTTCTTTTTCAATGTGGATATTTTAATGGAAATCAGCCCCTCATACATGATTCTATAGACTTATCACTCATTGCAGTGATCTGCAGATGACAAAATTGACTAAGAATTTTCTAAAAAATAAAAAGGTCAAAAATCAGTTATTTTCTTACAAGTGAAGAGAAAGTGTTAGGAAAATTGGTCAGTGCTGTTTTGCTAGGTAGTGAATCCCTTACCTTTTACTCCTGCGGATGGGAAACAGGACATGCCACCCCTTGGGGTTCGGACCCCGCGACGACTCCGCCATCTTTGTTGTGAAGCCTTGCACCTCAATTATTTCTGCACAGAGTCATTGCTGTTAACTGGAAATATAAACGAAGTGTCTTCAATCTATATAAGATCCCCACAGTGCTCCAGGACCATACTTTCAAACTGTATAACATGCCAATAGTAAACTCACTGACAGTGAATCTCAAAAGAGTAATTCTAAATTTTTAGTTTTGAGAACTCATATCTCCAGACCACACAGTATGTATATACAGGCATAGTTATTAGGAATTTATACTTATAAATATTAATCTCAGCCCATGACTACAAATGTGTTAAGTACCTTTAAATAATAATTCAAATTCAGGTTCAAAATCAAGATCCCTCATGACAAGGAAAGGTAAAGATTAGATTCAACCTTCATCATGTAAATTTGTATTTAAGAAAATAGTAAATCTATAGCTATAGCGTCAGTTTGTTTATCATCCTACCTAGACATAAACTCCGATACAACTCTATCGTTATATATAACATAGACTTTGGCTAATAAGCTGCCAATATATGCGGTATGTGTGCATGGAGACTCTCCTTTCCCACCAGCAGTTCCCTTATTATCCCTGAGTGCCACATGTCATGTTGTCGTCATGGTAGAAAGGTGTGAAGAGTTCCTCAGGTTCAGGTAATTATAGACGACCCTAGACATACATGTGTTATTCCACCTCACACCATAATGTGTAAAGTTGCTACACATGATATTAACCCTTTAAAGACGGGTAGTGCATTAACCATTTAACTCCCTGTACTGCATATATGCAGTACTATAACACTGTATTTGGAAAACACAGGGATAGAAAGGTTTAACCATTTAAGGGCCCATGGTGCCATCATGTGTCATGCACACTGGCCCCAGTTCGTAGTCTACCGATTACGTCACTGGTAAACAGGCATGCTGGGAGGTACTATTTTTCTTAGCTGGTTCCTGGTGACTCAACTTGGCAGATGGATACCAGCAAATGCTGGTTCCCACAAGCACCCAGTATTGGGGTCCAACACCAGCGGCGTATGAATACGGCAATTTTTGGTCAAAATGGTAACCTAGGGGAGAAGGCTTAGTTTGCCCACCAAACTAGGTCGCCGGAGAAGTTGATGTGTCATGCTCAATTTTTGTCATGGTCCATGAATGCAGGGCTCGTGACGTACTCACCTGGGCCTCACCTGGGCTATATGTTGTGCCTACTGAATAGATGCAATCCCAGAGCTTTGGTATGAACCACCTGTGGACTGCTGGTGGGCAAATCTGCCAGCACTTCATTGGTGCATCATGCCTTAGCAGCATCTAAAGGTTCATGATGCACTCCTGACAGCTATTGGTGCATCATGCTGATATATCAGAAGTCTCACAACTCAATATCATATATATGTATGAATGTGTAAAAGCCTTAGGAACTATAGATCAATACGGCAAGAAAGGGTGACTTTTCAGAGAGGTTATTACTAAAGGTTTTTTTACTTTTATTAAAGAAATCTATTGAGAATGCAAACTTCCCTTGTCTGGCCTGCCATATAATACCCATTATTCTAAAGATAATTGTCTTGTGAATCCCTCAGTGTAAGTCAATTGCACATGTGGTCAAAAAAGGGAAGTTACGAGGATTCCACCAAAATTGACCTAAACACAACTTTATCCATGAAAAAGTCTCACTGCGCTTCATGGGGCATGAATGTTTCTCCAGAGTGACCTTTATGCATCATCACATCGTTCTGGCATTTTGTCGGCCAACTTGGACATTTACTCAGTAATCGTCCTCATCAAGCATTAAAACGTCTACATTTTCTCAATTTAACGTGGAGGTATGCCCCCAAACTCTCTCAAACATTCAAAGTTTAACTACAGGTTCAATTTGTTCTCTGTATATTCTTCATTCCCAAATTGCCAATACCCTACAGCTATTTTATACAGGTGTATCAGAAGCAATGAGACCTTGGGACGCCAGAGTGCCTCAAGTGGGGCTTGATAGTGATTTTAACCAACACACCTGTTAATACTGCGCCTTATATGCGAGGGCTGAAATTTAGCGCCCCATTAACCTAATAGCCAAAGATTGTTTTAAATTGTCTGAATTCAAGCTGAAGCTAAGCCTTATACTGACGGTGCGTCGTATATATGCAAGATGTGACTAGAACGCAGTTGCATGAAAAGGGTGTGGTGAATACAGCCACAGATAGGAAGGATAGAATATAAAATGAACCACTCTCCCCTCCCACCACCCGGGCTTCCCTAGCCCACTTAAAAGGGTCTATATCTCCTCTTTACTATCCCCTCAGGATATGTGTGGTGCACATATGCGCGGGCACCAACACATTCCTCTGTGATATTGTGTAATGTAGTTCTCGCCATGAATATGACCTTAGCTGTCGAAATGGCGTTAAACATTTATTACTCACTCACTTACTCCCTCCCACCACCCAATTCCCAGAAACCTACCTAAAGTGTTCAGAGAGTAGAGTAGTGTTGAGACGATATTCCCCAGTCCAAGTGTGGATCAACATAGGACAGTAGTTGGTAGTCCATATTTACTGTGTGTGTTGTTACCCATTCCTGACCTCTCCATGACTGAGATCCAGCTATAATATAGGCACCGACATCCAGGATATCCTGCTTATCAGTCTAATACATAGTGGACTGCTTTATAGTCAATACCTAACCCTTGTAGGAAAGCATGCATTGTAAGAAATGGCGCCCATTGGGGTCGATCCACCCTGGGGGAGACAGCCCCCCGAGGGGTGGATGAACCCAATGTATGCCATAGGAGTTCAGTTCTGTATTTATTTCATGTTTTTTCGATGTAAAAAGGCCTAAATTCAATGAAAATAACATGTAAATAAGTCACGTGACCACCAGTGGCGATCGAGATATTTTACGCCACTGGGGGTGTGGCGTACCGACCTTCAATGCTGTCTCTATGGGTCTTTGTTATTCACATGAAATAACTGTTAAATCTACCACGGATCTCAGTGAACCTGAACAGTGAACTACTCTTATCAGGTTGCAGTGAGGCACTGTAGTTTCTATAAAACTCCAGAGGGCAGTACGGTAGTAAAAGGAATTTCTATGGAAGTAACAATGGATCTATAGCAACTCTGGGGTTAGGATTTCGACATTATTTAGATGACATTTATTTTAACAGTATATGTGTAAGGCATGATGTTCTCCTGCAGATGTGGCCATTAGAGGGTGGTTCCATTACTGTCGTCGGGCGAATACTTGCAAGTCTGACTGACTTTTTCTATGCTTTTGCAACATTATAAGTATTCGGATTAGCGGAAATCTTTCCAACTGATGGCAGTTAAACCAATGCTGGTTTCACATGCATAAATCATTTGGATTATCACTAAATGGATGGACTTCTGTCTATACTTTCGATAAATCATAAATAATTGGATCAGGGCTATTGTGAGTGATTGTATGCCTGTGGAGGCAATGTTTTAGAGGGTTTAAAGGTTTATCAGTGCTATCTATGACTACACCAAGAGGTCCTCAGTCCTTATCTACGGCCACTTTGCTCACCTCAGGTCACCTCCCAGTCTGCTGGTAACACATTGATATGCCCGCCCCCTGCACTCGCATCATCAACCTTACACACACCTGCGTTCCCACACTCTCAAGGTACCCCCTTTCCCACTGATTCTTGGAGGAAAAATTACTCCTTTTTCACAGAAACCACTGACATTTGATGGTTAAAAATACCTCCTTTTCCCAGAAACGCTGACATATATTTTTGGCTTTCTCCCTTTGTAATACTTTGTACGCGGACATTGTAAATGAATAAAAAAGAAAAGAAAAATTGCAAATGTAAATTATGACAAGACGCAGTCTTCAAAACTCACCCCCTTTTTGATATTTCAAGGAGTTGACTTGTAAGAAATACCCCTTTTGTGGAGTCCAGGGACATGCGAATTAGTCAGGGCCAAGTGTTCTCAGAGTTGGATTAGGGTAATTTGGGTATGCTGAATCCAAATCTGCCAGATGCCATTTGATATTTTCATTTTTTTACCCCTGAAATTTCAAAAACAAAATGGCTACCATTTTTGGCGTAGAATATTCAGATGTGAGCAGATATAAGGTAATGTATATGGTTGTAAATGGTGATATAAGCCAGAAAATGAATTTGCTAAGTCCTCAGATGTCACCTTTCATATCTGTGTTATTAGATTTTTTGAATCCATGATGGCTGCCATTTTTCAAGATGGCCACCTTGATCCAAAGTCAAAACTTCTTTCTTGGATAGCAACGGATGTAGTTCTTCAATTAACTTGAATCTGGTGTCAATTTCTATGTTTCCAAGCCTGCTGAGGCTGATTATGTAGCTTATAATCAATTAAGAGCAGTTCAATAGTGTGAAAATAGGTATTTGGCATATAAATTTCTAAATAGATTTGATCGAAAATTGTGAAGTTAAGCTTGTGACAAGCATCTTTTCTGCTGCTTTACAATCAATATGATAGATCCTTCTCAGGTTTTATATGTCATTCAAAATAATCAAAATGGCAGCCATTTTCCAAGGAGGAAGCCATTTTCCAAGATGGCTGCCAACCTACACAGTTCAAGTGCAACACAGTAAGCTAGGGATAGTGGTTAGGTGGAAACGGATTAGCACATCTGCTCCCAACTAAACACTACCACTGAGTACCACTTTGACAAGGACTGAACTGTTTAGGTACCATGGTTACTCAGAGCTGCTGACCAATCAGAGATAAGTCAGGGATAGTGTATGTGAAAGTGGAGCTGTGCTTTGGTATAGTAATGTCATGCCGCTACTGGCCCTTAAGTGGCCCAGTATTGAAAGACCAGTGCAGGACCAGGAGAGAACCTGTACCGACCCGCTACTGGCATACAGTACTGGCTCATTACTGGTGATGTTTGCATGCCCCTAAAGGCCCTGTACTGGGTTGCCTGTACTTGCCGGGTGCAGCGGGATGCCATCATCATACCAGTAGTGGCTGAGTACAGCTGGGAAAGCAGCAGAAAAGATGTTTGTGTACATTCAAGTGTAGACACTAACACTGGTCCAGCAGCCGGTGTCTGTTGATTTAGAACAGGACCCACGATTTTACTGAAAAGCTTATTAAAAGAGCCAGTTTGGCCCATATACTGCCTCACATAAACAGTTCAAACAGAACTGTGGGTCCATGTGGCCCAAGCACAAAAGTCTTTGTGTCTGTCCTGCACATTACAGGGTTATGACAAAGTCACAATTTTCGATTGAATCTATTAGAAGTAAAATATAATGTCAAACCCTATTTGCACACATTTGTACTGATCTAAAGTGTTTATAAGCTAGATAATCAGACTCAGCAGGCATGGAAACTTAGTAATTGACACCAGGATCAAGTTAATTGAAGAACTGCATCTGTTGCTATGCAAGAAAGTACTTTAGACTTTTCTAACAACACAGATAACAAAAGTGACTTCTGATATACATTTTGAAGCCTATGTCACCATTTGCAGCAGTCTACATTACCTTACTCATGCTCATATCTCAGATTAAGTAAAAAATTGCAGCCATTTTGTTTTCGCAATTTCAGGGGTAAAAGGTGAAAATATTAAATGGCATCTGGCAGATCTCAATTCAGCACACCCAAATTGTATAGAAACAACCAGATGCCAAATTCTACTCAGAATTGCCTTACAAAGTTGGATTTTCTGAAAACCGACCCTGACTAAATATAACTTTGCGTTTTTAGGAACGCACATGTGTGTAGTATATATCCGTAGCATGCAGGGTCCGAGAGTGATATATAGACTTATTCTATGCACTTTAGACATAATTGCCTGTCTATCCTCCCCCAAATACTGCAGGGTGAGTGCTACCGGTGCATCAAACATTTATGTAAGATGGATTTTGAGGTTAGAAAACGTTTATTAAAGTATACATTAAATAATATCTCAATGGTGGAATTCAAACCCAATCAAGAAGGCAATTTGATAATTTTTCATGAAAATAATTTTTTTTGATATTTTCTAAATAACAGGTCGAGTTAGCTGGCACTTTCCTCGCTGCTTCACAGCCTGAATATTTTGCTTCATCTGGTACCCCAAGGGCACTCTAGGCTAAAGCAGTCATAAATCCTTGACTTATAACCAGCGATCTAGTAACCCATTTTTATATATAGTGTAATAAGACATGCATCAGAGATACTAGGAGAGTCGTTATTTGCATTTCAATAAATTCAGTGAGATTTTTGTAGGCACACTAGATCCCCCCTCAAAAAGAAGAAGTTTTATTTCCTTATAGTGCCTACTGCGGAAGTTCCACCAAGTGACCCCTAATTTCTATAGTTAATTACATGCTTAAAAGCTTAAAAACATAAAAGGATGAAAGTGTGGGTTACAGTTAGGCCCCTACGTCACAGGGTGGTTAGCTGTGGGCAAACATTGACTACACATTGTCAGGTAACTACACCATGAGCAGGAACCCTTCAAAACGCTGATCATATTTATAAGAAATTGTTAAATACAAATAGGCCTATATACTACAAGACACCTTTATATTCTCTTAGAGCAGTACAATCTAACATGCCCACAGAGGTCAATGCAGTACATTGGTTTGTTTGCGCACAGAAACACATAAATAGGAATAATAAGTAACTGTAACTCACGCTATAATGATCTATGAATGACTTGTCCCTCAATACCAAGAATACCCGATTGGTTGATACTAGTGAATCCTATACCCCATATACCTATAGTGCTGTAAACATGTGTGCATGGGCTATCCGTCTGGGTCAACCTACCCCCCCTCCCCCAGTCCTCCTTATCGCTGTGATATAGTAGATAATGTGGTACATGTATATCTTATCTTAAAGTTCATACATCTTATGAACTCTCAAGCCTTTTAAGGAGCGGTCATTTCCAGTGGTTATCACTTTATGACTCCTCCCACGGAATATGACTTTTGAGAACTCTGCAAGGGGGGGGGGAGGTGTCTGTAAAAAACCTTTTCCCCTACTCCTCAAGAATGTAGCCCTGGTGAGTAACTCGCCAGGGCTACTCTTGTTCCTCAGTTTACTAAGGCACAAGCCATATGTCGATTTTAAGAAATGGCATACAGTATACCTGTATAGGCGTCAGGGCGCTCATCGATTTCATCAGGCTTTACCACCCGGCCCTTATTCAAGACCGGCGCTTATTTAAGACTTACGGTATAGTGAATTTTCAAGTTTCAATACCCCTGTACCCCCTGCGCTTATTCAAATACTCTCTGCTTATACGGGCCAATAAGGTATGTCATGTCAAATTTAATGAACTGAAGTTCTTTCATTGAAAAGACAAGGTTGACATGATCATTTCACGCTTTAATAGAACGATTCTCTCATTAATTCTTTTATAGTAATCATTTATAATTATTACATAATAAATGCACAACTGCATGTTGTAGGGTGTTCAGTCCGCGCTCACAGGGCACAGAAAAACAGCTGTTTTCCTCTCTCCTCAGACTAATCATCCATTTATGGCCATTTACCTTCAATATTCAACATGAAGATATATATATATATATATATATATATATATATATATATATATATATATATATATATATATACTAAATGGAAGGCTATTTTTTTCATACTACATATACATGTTATTATCCAAAAGGTTTATAGTGATAAGTGACAATTTTGAGCTGCCTGTGGAGGCATGTATTTTGGGAGTGGATATTGATGGTTCTTCAAAAACTCCCTCTCCAGACATGGCTATAATGCTGGGCTAAACTCGGCAAATCAATCCAGCATTGATTGCATTGAGCTACTATGATATAGGACTACATTATCATCTGTGCTGCATTTTGATCAGACCAAAAACATTATAACTACAGCAGAATCTGTCATACAAAGTGTCAAAACACCCTTATTGCTTAGGAAAATGGAAATGCGGCAGAGTACATATGAATGTTATGTGTCTCGACAATCTTCTGTCTGGAGCTCAAAAAGATAAGAATAGAAAAAAAACTCAGTGGGGAGAGTTTGTCTGTCCCAAAACCCTTTTTTTCTGGTAGAAAAAGTTCCTTTAAAAAGGAACTAGTGATGATAGAGCTACAATTCTTTCAGCTTTGTATTGCTCAGGATCCCCTTCATCCATTCTGGTGGAAAATCAAAGTTTTCTCCGTTTTCTAAAAATAGACTGAACGCCATACATGTTGTGAATAGGAACAAAAGAATCCGTATTTCCTGTTTCTTATCACCGATATAAGCGTTTTCAAACAAATTTGAAACCTGATAATCGTTTAGATGAATCACCTTCATGGCCCTTTATGAAAGTCAGCCCTCTAAGGGTTCAAGCCATAACGAAGTCAATGGCTTTAACTTTTACATAAATACCATGAAGGTTTTCTATTTCTCTGTGTACTATATACAGCGTTGTTTATGTCCCACAGACGGGACTGGAGGCGAAGACAATCATACTCAACACACAGAAAAAATAGCAATAAAACAACAACAAGAAATTATAAACAGGTCAATTGGCGTCTGGTAACACACAGCGTCTTGGGACGGAACATTAACCCTCTAATGGCCGCCATTAGATACAGGAGTGCATTGGTCATCATGATGCACCAATGAAGTACTGGTGAGTCTGCTCACCAGCACTTCATTGGTGCATCATGCCAACTCTCCCATGATGTAGCGACCGCATAGGGTCAGCATGATGCATTCGTACCGCAGACTTGTATCGTTCATGGAGACCAACAGACAGGATGCCCTGATGCCCTTAGTGCCCCGTGAAGGGCTAAATATAACAGGGGCATGTGACATAAGACAGAAAGAGAGACAGAAAGAGACAGAAAGAGGGAGAGAGATAAGCTCCAAATATCAAAAACAGAGAGAGGCTATTAAAATCAAACTATTGATTTATCGTAAATTTTATTTTTAAAACACTTTATTGTTTTGTGTGGCCTTTTGTGTGGCCTTTTTTTTTCTTTTTTTTTTTTTAGATATATCAGCACAGAAAATGCCTGAGGAGAATCAAGAGGTGCTACAATTTGTCTTTGCTACCATAATGACCTGTTTAAGCGAAATTCATCTTAACCACTTAAAACAGAATTCAAATAAACGCCTATCTCGTATTAATGCCATGGGTACTGTAGGATTGAAATCAATGAGGGCCCGGGGGCTCATAAATACGGAGCACAGTGGTAGTTCTACTGAGGGAGTCATCGCACTGAGAGGGAACAGAAACTGAGTGACTTGAGTGACTATATTCTTATGGCAATCTATTTCTCCATGGCACCTGCCCCTTAATTTACACACTGTACTTTATACACTAAGAGTATGTCCCTTGTGTTCTAAAAACGTAAAACAATTGTCTTTTTTCACACACTTTCACACAATGTCCCTGGATTCCAGAATAAGGGGTCCTTTTCTGTCATATAAAAGGGTTGTTTTAGATCCACAGAAAGAAGTTTTCCATATAACACTGGGCGTTTGTAGGCCTCCAAAAATGAGTGTTTTTTTCTACAATGAATCTAAACGTGCCCACATGAATCTAAACATACCCACATGACTCTAAACATACCTACATGAATCTAAACCTACCTACATGACTCTAAACATACCTACATGAATCTAAACATACCTACATGACTCTAAACATACCCACATGACTCTAAACATACCTACATGAATCTAAACATACCTACATGAATCTAAACATACCTACATGATTCTAAACATACCTACATGACTCTAAACCTACCTACATGAATCTAAACATACCTACATGACTCTAAACATACCTACATGAATCTAAACATACCTACATGACTCTAAACATACCTACATGACTCTAAACATACCTACATGAATCTAAACGTAACTACATGACTTTAAACATACCTACATGACTCTAAACATACCTACATGAATCTAGACGTAACTACATGACTCTAAACGTAACTACATGACTCTAAACATACCTACATGACTTTAAACATATCTACATGACTCTAAACATACCTACATGAATCTAAACATACCTACATGAATCTAACCGTGCCCACATGAATCTAAACGTACCTACATGAATCTAACCGTGCCCACATGAATCTAAACGTACCTACATGAATCTAACCGTGCCCACATGAATCTAAACGTACCTACATGACTCTAACCGTGCCCACATGAATCTAAACGTACCTACATGAATCTAACCGTGCCCACATGAATCTAAACATACAGGTACATGAATTTAAACGTGCCCACATGACGTTAAATGTGCCCACACGACTCTAAACATGCCTGGTCATGGCATCTAAACCTCACATGACTATATAATGCGGGATAAACATTAGAACAATAACAAAGGGATTCTGTCTATTTGGTGAAATAGAATATTACAAAACGTGTAGGTGCGGCTCAGATAACTTAGTGTCCAATGGGGTTGTTGTCAGCCATATGCATCGTGTGTGGTGTATTATTATCATTCTGCTCTTCTGGGGCTGATATTACAAAAATACATCACGGTAATAGGTTTGGGTGTTATGATACGTGATTGTAGCCTATTAATTTAGTAACTCTCCCCCTTGACCGGGGGCTGGGTATCTTTTTTGACCGCTTGACGGGGGGTAGGCAAAATAATTTTACTAGGGTAACAGAAAGTCTAGGTTAAAAGGATCCGTCTGCGTATGTTTTTTTTCCAGCTCCTTGGGATGGGAGGGGGGAAGAACTTTTTCCACTAGCTCCCCTGTTGTTAGAGGAATATCACTTCCTTAGATATGTGCCTCTTTAGCATAGTATACCCTTAAAGGATGAAAGGGTTTTAGACGATGTCTACATGTACTCTGATGTCCCACTTTTAAGAGATCAAAACAACTGTTTTTTGTGCATATTTATCACAAGGGGATTTCCCTGACCATGCACGAGACATGTTGTTTGCGGCCTAATTACAAATCGTGACCACCGAACACAAAACAAGGAGTTTGGATTTCAAAGTGCTCAGCCCGCCCACACCGACTACCAGTTAGGGAACGTTCAACAATTACGTCACTGCTTAGGGGGTGGGGGTCTTTGGGTTCCTCTATATGTTCCATACACAAACAGTGACAAGGGGGTGGGTGGGTCCTGAAAAATGCCTAAATACCGGTGACATTATTGTTGAACGTTCCCATATTTCAGATTTCTATCAAATTTATTCATAAATAGAACATTAAAATGTTCATTTTTCCTCAATAAGGGGGTCGGGGGGTGGTGGGAAATGATTTAGACCCCGCGTGGGGGTTGACAACAAAAATCATGAAAAGGTTGATCTCCTTTACTGTGGAAATTACTAGAGGTCGATCTGATGACTTTGAACACTGTCTAGAGAATAGACAATGATAGTCTGCACGTCGAGACGTCCTGTTGTCGTATAATGCACGGAGACTTTCCCGGAAGGCCGCAGACGTGAAGACTGAGTTGTCTATTGTCTTTATAAAACTTTCTGTGGTAAACTAGCTGATATTAACAATACAAGTACTGTGACCCTGCTCTGGTGTGCACTGTTCTCCTATAATGCATGCAAGGTCACTTCTACTGTGCAACAGTGCACGGCACATCGTTTTATAATGGCACACATGACATTAAAAAACAAATAAACAAACCCCATACTTCTTTCACGTGCTGCTATTGCAGGAGTGCATCATGCACGTTGGTCGTCATGATGCACCAATGAAGTGCTGGTACTGTCAGACGAGCCTGCTTGCCAGCGGTTCATCGGTGCATCATGTTGACATTCTGGGGGTGTATCATACGGCAGGCATGATGCGTGAAGAGTTAATGCATCATGATAACCAATGTCCATGATGCATTAATGGTGCCTTGATGGGGGGTCCCTATGTCCCATGTCGATTTTAAGAAATTGCCATGTCACCATGTCGATTTTAAGAAATAACCATGCATGTCCCTGTGTCGATGACCATGTCCCTGTGTCAATTTCAAGGAATTGGCCATGTCTCATGTCACTTAGCCAAAAATGCTCATGCCGCCATGTCGATTTTAGGGGTCTAGAGCCATATTAATATCAGCCCTTCTAGGATTAAAGAGCTAGCCAGGCTAGATACAGACTAAAGCACCTATAGATCAATGTGGCAAGAAAGGGTGACTTTTCAGAGAAGTTGTTGATAAAGTTTTTGGACTGATCTTAAAGAAATCTATTGAGTATGTGAACTTTCCTTGTCAGGCCTGTCATGTTACAACCATTATTTGAAAGATAATTTTCCTGTGAATCCCTTGGTGTGAGTCCTTTCCACATGTGGTCACTACAAGCAAAGTTTCGAGCATTCCACAAAAAGTTGACCTAAACACAACTTTATTAATGAAAAAGTCACCCTTTCTTGGCGTATGGGTCTAGAGACTATTGACCTGAGTCTGGGGGGGGGGGGCACTCACTGATTAATCCATGCTCCACGTTTACAGGTTCTAACCAGAACCACCACTCTATGTTATCACTCTCATATAGCTACCCCCTCCCAATCTGACCTCGTCCCTTTACTCCAAGCATCACCAAAGTTACATCTTCTAACCCTACAATTTCATTCTTGATTCTAGACCTGCTCAGCCCCCCCCCCTTAGAGACCAATTCCCAACTTATAGTGTAATGGAATTGACATGCTCTGAATAAGACTGTGTTATGAAAAGTTGTGGGAACTGGTTACATGATTGGTTCCACCTGAATGCTTCCCATAGTAGGTAGCCCAGGGAATTAGAGGAGGGAATTAGCTGGGAATTGGTTCTCAATTGGGAAGCATTCATCAATTGCCAACCACTCTTAAAACACTTCTATGAACATAAATATACCTTTGGCAACCCACCAGGGAATTGAATCCCTGAGGTCAGTCAGTTCCATTTTGGGAATAGCACCTTCGAGAGAACCCGTCCAAATCGTTTCGCAAGGGCCTTCTGCATTTCCCCCTTTGTACCTGCCCAGTCACAGGAGGGGGGGGGGTACCTGCCCCCTCAAGAAAACAAGGTGTGGGGGGGGGGGAGAGGTAGGGCGAGGAGGAAAAGGGAGAGAAGACGGGGATTAAGGTATGGTATTCTAGAGAGATACAGCGCTCCAATTAAATATACAAAATCACAGCAGAACACATGATTCATAAAATGCCCAAAACAATTTCAGATCTTGCCCCCTCCCCAGAATATTGGATATGCCACTGTTGGGTTAGTATCACTTTCATTTACTCTTCTACCTAACCTCCCATGTGCACCCTCTCCAGGTCCCTCCCCACCCCCTTCACTTTCCAAATCATAAAGGACTGTGCTCATAGTTAATGACCTCAATGCCCCTGCATGCCCCTTGTGTGAGTCCAGCATAGACCTCCCCCTCCCTCTCCACACGCCATAACACGACTTCGCTTGTCCCCTACAGCTATGTATGTAAACAGAGGCAGCTCGTGGAGCACCAGTGGCTCGCGCGGGGCCTGCCGGGATAGCCTGAGGTCACATGGTGAGGTCACGTGAGGTCAGAGGTGAGGTAAGGTGAGGTCCTAGACACTGACCGGTCTACGACCCTCTGTGTGTGTGAGTGTGAGTTAACATTTTGAAGGCTGCTAATGCATTAATGCATAATCATACCTTTTGGCCATCATGATGCATGAATGTAGCCCTAGAAAGTGGCTCTCTATGGCTTCCTCATATTCACCAGAGTAGCCGCTCCCTGCCCTTATAAATACTACCAGATGTTGTACTTAGTAGGCCTATGTCAAAATCTCTTTATTCAATATACTTACTCCTGAAAGAGGGCATCATGAAAAAATGGGTGGTCTTTTTTATTTTTTAAAAAATAGGTGTCATGCCATACGTGAGGAGTTAAGTGTGTGTCTCTGGTGACCCTATGAGGGTTATACCTGTGTTATGCACGCTCACGGCTAGACAGCATGCCGTGTAATACATCTGAGGTATTTTTACGACATTGTCCACGTTTTATGACTGCTGCAAAAGCCCAAAGGCAATGGCTGCCAGCTGAGGCTTGCTATGGTGACTTGACGATTGACAGGTTCGTTTATGAATAGACCCATGAGCAAAAGCTGCACCTTCAAGTCAATTGATGTCAAGTCAAGGTCATGGGTAGATATAAGGTCTTTTCTGAGAGACCAAATAATTGCCCAAATACTTTTGGCAGATAGAATTTGTATTATAATGCGGTAATTAATCCAGATTTGTTAGTGAACTCCAAAATACCCTTCAGACCTTCGCAGCGCCTGTTGGCGCCTCTCTGGTGAAATCTTTCTAGACCCGCTCCTGACTTGATTTATGGTTAAATACACTCTATATACCTAGACACCTTTGCTTAACCATTGACCTACAGACAGTGGTTGGGTTTATAGGTGCGGTGTAACATATATATAGTCTAATGTGAAGAATGGCAACAATTTCAGACTCAAAGCGTGACTTCCAGATCATTTACAGGGTCATTGATGCAGCATACCATTGTGGCCTAATTACGCACCCGGGTGCTTATTAATTTCAACACCCCAATACCTCTGGTACTAATTTAAGGATGATGCTTATCTCCATAATGTTTCCAGTGCTGAAGTCTGATTTCAACCCCCTCCAAACTCAACTCTGACAGTTATATTAGACTGGTGCATATTGAATACCCCGGCATGTAAACGGGCCATTACATATATATATATATATATATATATATATATATATATATATATATATATATATATATATATATATATATTACAGTTATTTCCCCATATGCATCTGACCTCAGAGGTTTAATAGGAGTCAATACAAGTCACACTGGCCCTAAGTCACTAGTCAGGTAGCTTAGGGATAGAGGTCAGTTAAGGTGCAAATATTAACATGTGAACATGACACAGGTGTTCACTAACACATTAGGACACTCTAAAAAATAACGGTTGAATCTACCAGGGATCCTCATAAAAAGGCAGAGTGAACCACCGTAATGACTATTGCAGTAACAACCGTGTGGCGTTCCATGGTGCATCGATGCACTAATCCCCTATCAGGATTTAAAGAGGTAATCTAGAACTTTAGGATGAGTGTTAATCTACTGCTAGGTTCTCAGAATCGTCCTGTCTAAAAATACTGATTGGTAAAAGTGAAGACTGAGTAGACCAAAGTATATTTTGACCCGTCAGCCTTTTGGGGAGCTAAGAAAATATAGACAATTTTGAAGGGTCTTGTTGGTAGTCCTACCTAAACCCCTGTCACATCTAGGTAAGGGTCCTGAAGGTACCTAGTCCTACCCAGACTCCTGCCACAATAATGTAAGTACCCTGATGGTACCTAGTCCTGCACAGACTCCTGTCACAACTAGGTAAGGGCCCTGATGGTGCCTAGTTCTACCCAGACTCCTGTCACAACTAGGTAAGGGCCCTGATGGTACCTAGTCCTACTCAGACTCCTGCCACAACTAGGTAAGGGCCCTGATGGTACCTAGTTCTACCCAGACTCCTGCCACAACTAGGTAAGGGCCCTGATGGTACCTAGTTCTACCCAGACTCCTGCCACAACTAGGTAAGGGTCCTGAGGGTACCTAGTCCTACCCATACTCCTGCCACAACTAGGTTAGGGCCCTGATGGTACCTAGTTCTACCCAGACTCCTGCCACAACTAGATGAAGGCCCTGATGGTACCTAGTTCTACCCAGACTCCTGCCACAACTAGGTAAGGGTCCTGATGGTACCTAATTCTACCCAGACTCCTGTCACAACTAGGTAAGGGCCCTGATGGTACCTAATCCTACTCAGACTCCTGCCACAACTAGGTAAGGGCCCTGATGGTACCTAGTTCTACTCAGACTCCTGCCACAACTAGGTAAGGGTCCTGATGGTACCTAGTTCTACTCAGACTCCTGCCACAACTAGGTAAGGGCCCTGGTGGTACCTAGTTCTACCCAGACTCCTGTCACAACTAGGTAAGGGCCCTGATGGTACCTAATCCTACTCAGACTCCTGCCACAACTAGGTAAGGGCCCTGATGGTACCTAGTTCTACTCAGACTCCTGCCACAACTAGGTAAGGGTCCTGATGGTACCTAGTTCTACTCAGACTCCTGCCACAACTAGGTAAGGGCCCTGGTGGTACCTAGTTCTACCCAGACTCCTGTCACAACTAGGTAAGGGCCCTGATGGTACCTAATCCTACTCAGACTCCTGCCACAACTAGGTAAGGGCCCTGATGGTACCTAGTTCTACTCAGACTCCTGCCACAACTAGGTAAGGGTCCTGATGGTACCTAGTTCTACTCAGGCTCCTGCCACAACTAGGTAAGGGCCCTGGTGGTACCTAGTTCTACCCAGACTCCCCACAACTAGGTAAGGGTCCTGATGCTACATAGTTCTACCCAGACTCCTGCCACAACTAGGTAAGGGCCCTGATGGTACCTAGTTCTACCCAGACTCCTGCCACAACTAGGTAAGGGTCCTGATGGTACCTAGTTCTACCCAGACTCCTGCCACAACTAGGTAAGGGTCCTGATGGTACCTAGTTCTACCCAGATTCCTGTCACAACTAGGTAAGGGCCCTGATGGTACCTAATCCTACTCAGACTCCTGCCACAACTAGGTAAGGGCCCTGATGGTACCTAGTTCTACCCAGACTCCTGCCACAACTAGGTAAGGGTCCTGATGGTACCTAGTTCTACCCAGACTCCTGCCACAACTAGGTAAGGGCCCTGATGGTACCTAGTTCTACCCAGACTCCTGCCCCAACTGGGTAAGGGCCCTGATGGTACCTAGTTCTACCCAGACTCCTGCCACAACTAGGTAAGGGCCCTGATGGTACCTAGTTCTACCCAGACTCCTGCCCCAACTGGGTAAGGGTCCTGATGGTACCTTAGTCTACCCAGACTCCTGCCCCAACTAGGTAAGGGCCCTGATGGTACCTAGTTCTACCCAGACTCCTGCCCCAACTAGATAAGGGCCCTGATGTTACCTAGTTCTACCCAGACTCCTGCCCCAACTAGATAAGGGCCGTGATGGTACCTAGTTCTACCCAGACTCCTGCCCCAACTAGATAAGGGCCCTGATGGTACCTAGTTCTACCCAGACTCCTGCCCCAACTAGATAAGGGCCCTGATGGTACCTAGTTCTACCCAGACTCCTGCCCCAACTAGGTAAGGGCCCTGGTGGTACCTAGTTCTACCCAGACTCCTGCCCCAACTAGGTAAGGGCCCTGGTGGTACCTAGTTCTACCCAGACTCCTGCCCCAACTAGGTAAGGGCCCTGATGGTACCTAGTTCTACCCAGACTCCTGCCCCAACTAGATAAGGGCCCTGATGGTACCTAGTTCTACCCAGACTCCTGCCCCAACTAGGTAAGGGCCCTGGTGGTACCTAGTTCTACCCAGATTCCTACCCCAACTAGGTAAGGGCCCTGGTGGTACCTAGTTCTACCCAGACTCCTGCCCCAACTAGATAAGGGCCCTGATGGTACCTAGTTCTACCCAGACTCCTGCCCCAACTAGGTAAGGGCCCTGGTGGTACCTAGTCCTACCCAGAGTCCTATGAGTCCCCAGCCTGTTCCAGCACCAGTATCCCTGTATGTTTCACTTTTATTTGAGACAAGCACTTACAATTTGAAAACTGCTTTTTGAGCTTCAAATTGATATTAATACCAATGTACCCCATGTACTTCTACAAAACCAGCACTTCTATGACTTCCCGACACGTAAAAGAACCAATTCGATATAAATATTCGAAGAGATGATGCTTGCATACTCGCCAGGGCTACATTCGTGCATCATACTGACCCGGCACTCATGCATCATGCTGACCGAACAGGGTTGATACAGTCCAGGCGGGTCACCATGATGCACCAATGGGCATGATGCATTAATGCATTAGCAGTCCGTAAGTCAAAGAGTTAAACGCAAGGTGCACCTTATAGTTAGGTGAGGTTATACGGTAGGGTTCACAACATCCCCACCTCTCATCTTCTTTCTACTGAGACAACTCAAAAACTAATGTACATGTATAATACTGTATGGGTTGTGGTGTATATAAACAAGTAGGACGGCCTCATTCCCTATTTCCTCCTCCCCCTCCCCCCCCCCCCCCCCACACACAATAATGATTCAAATATACATTCTGTCAGTATGCTTTTCCTTTCACCTGTTTACAGGTGTATATATTGCACTACCTATCATATACCCTTTAGGATATGACGCTGGATGTGCTTAATAGGCAGTTAATCAACAATGTAATAACATCAACCAGGGATTGTGTGGCATAATGCAGTGAAATATTACCGGCCCTTGACTCTTTAAGCGCTGCAGCTGATACAGGAGTGCATCATGCCCATCGGTCGTCATGATGCAGTAATGAAGTGCTTGTAAAACTCCTCATCAGCACTTCATTGGTGCATCATGACCAGCCTATGGGAAGTGATACCTGAATGTAGCCCTGGTGAGTTACTCGCCAAGCCTGCTTTCATTAGCCTACATCACGATGCTCGGTGTGCGTGGTGTGTCCATGCATCAGCACCCCTTACAGGGTTAATTGATAGGTTATATGCACTGCTGATTAACCAAAGTCAGGAATTAGACGTCATAATGATATGTCCCAGTATATAATATTACACTAATCTGTCAGTGTTAAGAGTAAGCAGAAAATAAAAATGGAGCAGGGATAGACATAGATTAATGTCGCTACTCAATCACCCCGCCGACTGAATCAGAGATATAGTATAAAGGTAGCAGACACGCCTCCCCTTTTTGTCGATTTTCTTATTTTCAACTCCAAAGTTTGTTCAAAATAGGAAGTGTGCTCCTTCCATTTTGGCCGTGCCTGCTCTGGTGTGGCAGTTCCAAAGTCCTGGATCCGCCCCTGTAAATGACCTGCATATGTTTAGATGCAGCATATCCATGGGTCGACATGATGTGTATGCCAAACCGTTTGGGAATAGTGTGTAAAACACGGTTTTTCACCGAAAGCTAGGGTTACTAGAGCAATCCTACTTATCGAATGCAAGGTAGGGTTTCCTTTCGAGCAGGAAAATCATACCTTTTGAAACCCTACCTTTTGGACGAAAGATAGGATTTCAGGTTGAAAGGTATGGTTTTAGGCCGAAAGGTAGGGTTTTCAGCAAAAAAAAACTTTTTTTTTAAACTTTTCCCAAACGGCTTGGCATAGATGTGTGTGAATGCAGGCAAAATGATGTGGAAATCTATATGCCACAAGTTATGACAAAGGTCAAGTGTGAGAGTTCTGGTTTAATATATCAATGAGTCAGAAAACAATGTTTTGCCAGATATCACGCATGCTTACGGTATGTCAACTTGTCAGAACCATGTATATGTCCCACTCAGAATCCTTATTCCTAACTCAATGACCTACTAAAACAAGTTGCTATAAAGTTGAAGATTGGTTCAATTTTTAAATGGCTCTACCAAAGCTAAGTGGAGAATTATGCCAGTGTCGGGGCACCTGGATACTAAGGTGTTAACCCTCTTACCCTTTAAGGCTCGCTAATGCAGGAGTGCGTCATGCCCATGATGCTCCGGGAGTTTGTGTATCGACCCAGTAGGGTCCGTATGATGCTTGAATAGCGAGTTACTCACCAGGGCTGCATTCATGCATAATGCCGACCAATGGGTATGATGCATGAATGCATGAGCGGCCCTTAAAGGGTTAAAGGATGAAAGGGCATTGAAGCATGATGCCCATTGGTCGTCATGATGCATAGATACAGTCAAGCTCACAAGAGCTGCATTCATGCATCATGCCAACCCTACATTGTTGATACACTCCTGGAGGGTCGGCATGATGCACCGATGAAGTGCTGGTGAGCAGACTTGCCAGCACTTCATTTGTGCATCATGCCGACCAATGCATGCACTCATGCATGCAGTGGTGGCCCTTAAAGGGTCAACCCCTTTTTGAAATCTCGCTTTATTTTTCTCTCTCAAAGAAATGTGAACTAGTAATCAGAGTGTGTAGCTGTAGCCTGGGAGTGGTGGGGTGTACTAGATCTGTCAAGGTGGTGTTGTTAAATACCTGTCACCTACTACCTGGTAGGAATTTGACGTGGGGAGGAGAGGGTGAGGGAGACGGGGGGAAGAGAGAAAATCAAACAGAGAGAGAGAGAATGTGAACGAGTCAGTGGCGGATTTAGAGGGGTGGCGGAGGCACGCCCCCCCCCTTTTTTTCTCAGTACTTAAGAGTTTAACTACATAATTTGGACACCAAAATTTGTTCAAAAATAGGGGGTGCGCCCCTTCTTTTTGGCCGCGCCCCCTCCTTTTCCAAATCCTGGATCCGCCACTGAGATTCAAGTGAGAGGAATGCAGAAAGACTTTCATATTCTGAAAGTCAATAGCTTTGCGAATCTCCTGATGTGAGATGTCTATGTAGGTGTAGAACGCCATGTTATAAGCATTATCATAAAACCATTGCTAATTGATACATCTTTTTCATATAGAAATTCATCCTTTTTTTGCTTCATTAGTTTATAGTGGCTACAAGGGCCGTTAACCTAGGAAAAGGGGCCTCCGTGAGGGGCCAGCCTGAGGTCTCTTTAATTAGCATGGTGCTAGGTATCAATGTAGAAACTACAATACTTAGGATAAAGAGAATGGGAACCATAATGGCCCGTTTAAGCGCCGGGGTCTCAAATAAACGCCGGTCTCGAATATGCACCAGTGGTAAAGGGGTATTGAAAATAATCTTAAGCACTAAAAACAGGGCCTGTCTCATATAAGCAACAGGGGTTTAGAGGTTTTGAAATTAAAGAGCGCCCGGGCGCTTAAACGGACCATTTTTTTTTTTTTTGGAGTTAATTTTTATTCTGGAGGTAGGAGAAGGTTAGGCATGCTACCATTACGGTATGTAATTATTAAACATACCACTCACACACAATAGGACCATTACGGTATGTAATCATTATACATACCACTCATACACAATAGGTGAGATACATTTAGATAGGGAGTGTGGGGATTACGGTATGTAATTATTATACATACCACTCACACACAATGGGGTTTGGGGATGTGTTAGGAGACAACATAATAATAACCCACCAGTAAGCTCCCAACAATTTATAACCTATAAACCATAGCCTAATGGAGTCCCATGGAGGGGGCTGGGCATGACATAGACATCGACACTGCAACACTGGAACTTTAAAAAAAATGAACACTGGTAAACCCTAGCATTTCAGATACTAACAGACAGAGCAAAAGCATGGCATGAAAACTGACAGGGCGATAGGGGGTGTGGGGTCTTAAAATTCACAGGACAAGCGGTTTGAAAATCGACTGACAGAAAAGTTTGAAAATAAAAATCGACAGGCTCAAAAATTTGGGAACCAATGTATTTGAAGGCACAAGAACGGCCAGGAAGGCATTTATCAAGATGGTACGACTAGGCCTCTTGCAAATCATACTGGGATCCCTCAGTCTAATACCATAATAGCCCTGTATCTAGTGGCCACTGATAATTGCACTGGTACGACTGCCCTACCAAACCCTATGTAATTACTGTGTTAAATCCTGATAGTACAGAGCCGTCTTAGTGCATTACCTACGATCACCGACTATAATTTTGAGGGTTTCAAATCGTAGTGGCTCTGTTCAGTCGTACCATCTTGAGAAATGCCTTCCAGGATATACCTGCCATTGGACCACGTGGGTCTCAAAGATACACCATTCCCAAATAAGCAAGGGGGTTATTGAAATGCTAAATGCAAGAAATAAAGCTTCAAATAAGTGATTGTCTAACATGAGTAGAGGAGATTAAAATTCTATATTAGCTGGGTTCTTCAACAGGCCATCAGCTCTAATGTTTTCATTATGTCGTCATTACGTAGGGCTTGGTAGCAGTCTATTTGAAAAGTAGTTTTTATATTGACTGCTGGTCTTAGTACTGCGGGCACTGCATGACCAATAATATCCAATAATGTTGGGCTTTAATGTCAATAAACTGAGGGTCCTTACTATGATTTGAAGGTGAGAAGTCATAGTATGAATGTTAGGACATAGCCTCCCGATGTAGGGCGGCCAGAGGGTCAGGTTCAAAAGTCAAATGCTGGCATGACTATATGAAGTAACCTAGGATTTGGCCGTTACTATGACAATGTAGGTAATCAGTACTAATTATTGTGTTTATTTCTGATTATACTAAAAGGCACACACGATGGTGAATCTGTGACGGTGTTATGGCTCCCTACATTTTGAAGGCTGTCGTTTTCTATGTTGCAAAGTTTACTAGCCATCGATTTTCAAAGTGCTTGTGTCACCCCTGTCACCGATTTCTCAAAGCCCTGTGTCGCCAGTGGCGATTTTTTAAAAACGTACTGTATATGAGGATAAAAAGCATCAAAAGTAGGGGGGGGGGATTCTTTTTCATCTAAAGTACTCCCAATAATAGGCCTACCCCATCCCTGCAGAGTGCAAAAAGTGGGTGGGGGGGGCGGCGTTCTGAGATGTCCATAGGCAGGACCAAAGGTCTTTGAATTTTAAAAAAAATTGTTGATGAGAGGGTTTGGCACTGACTTAGAGTGCGCCTTATATGTGGGGTGTGACTTATAGAGTATCATGGTATCAAACCTTTACGGGCTGCCAATGCATTAATGCATCATGCTAATTGGCCGTTATGATGCACGAATGCAGCCTCACTCACCAGGGCTGCATTCAAGCTTTATGCTGACCCTACGGGATTGGCCCGAGATTGATACAGTCTTGAAGGGTCGGCATGATGCACCAATGAAGTGCTGATGAGTCTGGTCACGAGTACTTCATTGGTGCATCATGACGACCAAGGGGTAAGGTGCACTCCTGTATCAGCGGTGCGTAAAGTATTAAAGCTACATGGTCCTTAAAGTGTTAAGACAGTAACATAAAGCGACCACCTTTTTGGTTTTGCACTCAATACCATCTGCCCTGGTACCTTGGTGATTACTTTCCTTTTAGTAGAATTTCTCCTAAATAGATGTCCAAGCACAGAGACCCACTCCATAGAGTCAGCATGACTCATGTTGCCCTAATGGTTTACTGCCGCGGCTGTATTCATGCATCATGACGACCAATGGGCATGATGCATTAATGCATAAGTAGCCCTTAAAGGGTTAAATGCCCGGAGAGTGAAAGGATTCATGCATTCAAGCACTTGGTGGCCCTTAAAGTGCATAACACAACAGCTGATGTGGATGAAAAAGTCAGAAAAACTCTGAACATTTGGTCTGCCTGCAGCATCGCGTGAGGCAACCTTTGTACTCCGTCCCGGATTGTGAACTTGTGTAAGAACTAAGACACCCACAACAAAGTACATGTTTAGGGATATGGTTTTGGGGACATAATTAGAGAATGGCTATACAGTAAAAGAAGGAGAAAGGGGTAGATTAGGGACCATTGTATCTGTGCCCCAAATACTTTATGGCCTGTATGAGCAATGGATCTGTAAATTAGGACCTTGAGTAAAGGCCAGGGGTGGTATTATTTAAATATGGTATATTTGTATTGCTCTTTGTCTTCATGGTTACCAATGTGTGACACAGTCTCCATGGTTACCACTGAGTGACACAGTCTCCGTGGTTACCACTGTGTACCACAGTCTCCGTGGTAACCACTGTGTTGCAGACAGTCTCCATGGTTACCACTGTGTGACACACAGTCTCCGTGGTTACTACTGTGTTGCAGACAGTCTCCGTGGTTACCACTGTGTGACACACAGTCTGCATGGTTACCACCGTGTTGCAGACAGTCTGCGTGGTTACCACTGCATGGCAGACAGTCTATGTGGTTACCACTGTGTGTCAGACAGTCTCCGTGGTTACCACTGCATGGCAGACAGTCTCCGTGGTTACCACTGCATGGCAGACAGTCTATGTGGTTACCACTGTGTGTCAGACAGTCTCCGTGGTTACCACTGCATGGCTGACAGTCTCCTTGGTTACCACTATGTGGCAGACAGTATCCATGGTTACCACTGCATGGTAGACAGTCTCCTTGGTTACCACTGTGTGGCAGACAGTATCCATGGTTACCACTGCATGGTAGACAGTCTCCTTGGTTACCACTATGTGGCAGACAGTCTCCGTGGTTACCACTGCATGGTAGACAGTCTCCTTGGTTACCACTGTGTGGCAGACAGGCTCCATGGTTACCACTGTGTGGCAGACAGTCTCCGTGGTTACCACTGCATGGCAGACAGTCTCCTTGGTTACCACTGTGTGGCAGACAGTCTCCGTGGTTACCACTGTGTGGCAGACAGTCTCCTTGGTTACCACTGTGTGGCAGACAGTCTCCGTGGTTACCACTGCATGGCAGACCACTTTGTGCAACACAGTCTCCCTAGTTACCACTGCATGATACAATCTCCATGGTTACCACTGTACGATTATAGTCTCTACTGCACTTAAACTTAATGTTACATTGTCACATGGTACATTAAGATATGCCCATTTGTTGTCATGGCCACTCACACACCAAGCAAAACCTAGCAGGTTGATACGCTCCTGAATAACCAACATGATGCACCAATGCAGTGTTCACACATTGGTGCATCATGACGACCGGGGAACATGGGGTCTCTTTAGTGCAAAAAGATTGTAACTGCATTTCTTTTTTTGCAGAAGAGGCCAAAGGGGTGTTCTAGTAACTATAGCCCCAAGCTGATCCTTGGGCCTGTAGGCACAGATATCATAGCTTTAGTTGTTTAATAGGAGGTAGTAAGGGCCCAGGGATAACGGCCAGATGTCAAATCAGAAGAAAATTCAATTTTGCCAAAATGTCAGTTACAACCTTGTTGCACTTAACACTTTATGGGCCGCTAAAGGCTTCAATGCATCTTGCCGATTGGTCGTCATGTTACATGAATGTAGACCTGGTAAGTTACTTACCAGAGCTACATTCATACACATCACGCCAACCCTACAGGGTTGATACTCCAATGAAGTGCTGGTGAGCAGAGTCGCCTGTACTTCATTTGTGCATCATGACGATGGGCACGATGCATTAGTGGCCCTTAAAGCAGTGATGGATTCTGGATTGCCACCTACCTGTATGCAGCCTGACCACTCTGTATAACTCCAGGTGTGTAGGGGACCAGGTACCACCAGGTGTAAAGTATGGAGCTCCAGTCCACGACAGACTGACACTGAGAGTGGTGTCAGTGGTGATTACGACTACACCTCTCTACCTGTGCTCCCTATCTCACATACTACACACTGTGCTCCATCACCAGGCAGCATACGTATTACCTCCCTGACCCAGTTTGATGTCGTACATCAAGTAAAGTAGGAGGGGAGGTGATGGGCAGGGAAGGAGGTGTGTGCCTGGGGGAGTGGGGGGGGGAGGTGTTGGATCTTTTAAACCTTTAAGGGCTGCTGATGCATTTATGCCCATTGGTCGTCATGATGTACTAATGAAGTGCTGGCAACCAGTCTCGCCCGCACTTCATTGGAGCATTATGCTGACCCTCCGGGAGTATATGCATCAATTCTGTAGGGTCAGCATGATGCTCCAATGAAGTGCTGGTGACCAGTTTTGCCAGCACTTCATTGGTGCATCATGACGACCAATCAGCATGATGCAATAATGCATCAGCGGCCTAACAGAAATGGTGAGGGGGCAGGGATTTATTTATTGGAAATAATGAATTTTGTTCTTGTAAACAATTAGCTCTTTAGAGACCGATAGTGCATTCTTCACCCTTTAAGGCCCACTGCCACACTAATGCATCATGCCCTTTGGTCATCACGATACATGGATGCAGCCCTGGCGAGTAACTCACCAGGGGTTGGCATGATGCACCCATGAAGTGCTGGAAGGCAGTCTCGCCAGCACTTCATTAGTGCATCATGCTGACCTATGGGCATGATGCACACCTGCATCACCATTCAGGCCTACTACTCTCTAATATCAGCCCATAAGGTGCATATACCAAGTGGCAACCCCTTACCTTACTCTATCAGTGGACGTGTGTGAATGGTGAGAGGGGAGGGAGGGGGGTGAGATATATATACGGGGAGTGAAATGGCACGGTTTGTGAAGTTTCAGGTATTTTAGAGCCCTGAATCCTACAGATCGATCACACATAGGTAGGCACAGAGAAAGGATGCCTCATACCCCCTGTCATGGAACATCTCTTATGGTTACCTATACACAGTTATAACACTGAGGCATAAGCTAAAAGTCACACACCACATCAACCTAAATGTATCTACAGTAATATGGACTATACATTGTCCACTAGAACCTGGCGAGGTTGACAAGGGCTTGGGTGGAGGGGGCTGCCTAAGGTGCCTTGAACTTATAGCATGAGGTACAATATTACTATATTGTGTCTTATTATAGGACTTAACTCTAAATTTCCCATATCAATCAGTACCCTGGCTTGCCCACCATTAAGTGAATGGTGTAGGGCCTGTCATCGTATGCACCTACCTAATAATGTATGGCGATTGTTTTAAATCAACTGGTGTTAATTAAGTAGGGCTTACCTTTAACATTTTTAAAGGATCTCCTGATCATTTTCTTAAACGTCGGTTACAATGACTCAATTAGGGTATGTTTTATCATTTTTGTCTTTCCTTAAAGAAGGTACTAGAAAAAATGACCCAATTAGGATTGGTCCAGTCCCACTGTCAGACCTAGGAACTGGAGGAACCGAGACTGCTAAAGCTCTGGAGGCCGTTGCGAAAAGATTCGGAACTCTTTCTGTCGGAGGTGCTATTCCCGAACCGGAACTGACTGACCTCAGGGAATCAATTCTTTGTTGTGTCGCCAAAAGGTAATTGGACACAGAAGTGTTTCAAGAGTGGTCAGGAATTGATGAATGCTTCAAAAGTAAGAACCAATTCCTACTATGGGACGCATTCAGGTGGGACCAATCATTGAACCAGTTCCCTCAACCTTTCACAATGCAGTCTAATTCAGAACAAGTCAATTCCATTACAGCATAAGGTGGGAATTGATCTCTCAAGCTGGAGAATTAGGAGGAACTGGAAGGTGTGTTAGCTACAGTGAGAATTGAATTCCCAATCTTTTCACAATGACCTCCTGGCTATTGTTTCTCAGTAGGAGGATTAATAAGGGATAGCTGTGGTCAGTGCATAGGCCAATGCATCAAAATCATACCAGACCTATCGCCCAAAGGCTCCATCCATCTGAATGAGACATTGCTGTTTTTTCTTTTGCTTTTTAGTGCATAGTATCTATGTCAAACACGGTATAAACATTGAATCTAGAAGTCAGGTATAGAGAGCTAGTCGGTGGGATTGGGTTTCCCTTCAAACCCATTCTAGCACATGATATGTGTGCTATTGATGACCCTATAGATCCCCAAGGGACATATTCACCATTTAAAGTAGGCATTAACCTTTGTATAAGGATTTCACGCATGTCTTTCACAGTCCCCTTCACCGAGGCACATAAAAGCATTTAACACTGTAATCGTCACTAATGCTAATGAGTCCTGTTGCCAGCACTTCATAGATACATTATGCCTGACTATTTAGGATATAAGCAAATGTCCATGACCATGGGATATTTTGGCTTTGTGGAATACGCCAGTCCCACTTCGGGGAATACGATGTAAAAAATCCCATGGAAGTGGACATTTGCATTTATGTTATGGCCTAGGGGGTTATTTTGCTTATAAATAGAGAAAAAAACAGCACAGATCTGTTCGAAATCCAAGGTGGCGGCCACCCATTGAATACGGACATATTGTATTCAATGCCCCCCCATTGAATACCAAGGTTCTAGTACTAATCTATAGCGATGTTTGTATCAGCCATGACATAAATAGATAGAACTAAACGACCATGGTGTACGAGGTGGTCGATCCACCACGAGGGAGTTGTCTCCCCCGAGGGCATTAGCCCGAGTGGGAGACAACTCCCGAGGGGTGGATCGTCCACCGAGGACACCAGGGGAGGTTAGTTCTATATTTATTTTATGTTTTTAGAGTGTTTAATTAACTGAAAATTAGCAAAATCCGTTACAATAGTTCCCCGTACGAGTGTTCATCCGCCATTTTGAATGTTTACATGCACCAAGAACGAGGCTGCAGTGGTGGATCGGCCGCTGTGGCCACTGGGGGTGTGCGGATTGGCCCTGCAATGCTATCTCTACGGGAAGAAGTTATTCACATAAAATAAAGAGTCTTCATGGTGCATGAATGCAGCCCTAGTCAGAATACATGCATCATGCCAACTAATGGACATGACGCATTAATGCATTAATTAGCAGTCCTTTAAAGGACTATCCTTACCTCACCAATATAATGGGTAAAAGCTGCTGGTTCCAGTACTGCGTCGGTCGGGTCCGTTTGCTGCTAATCTGACCAATTATCATATGGAAAACATTATCATGCAAATCCTTGGTTCCACTGCTGTCAGCCAGGCGAATTTTTGCTAATCCAACACTTTTTATTTTGCAAAAGTAGTAAAAACTGCCCGACCAATGGTAGTGTAGCTAGCGCTTTAGAAGAAAATGGATCCTACTGACACAGTGGAACTAGTGGAACTAGGCCTTTATCATAGATATATCTATAAGTGAATTCGCTGAATTCTATTTATAAATCCCATACATCAGGGCTACCCGTGAAAGTGGCAGATGTGGGGCGAGAAGAGGTCTCAAAAAGCACTTAAAAGGCAATGCCTTTTTGTGGTGATGTCCTCCCGAAAGGTCAGCATGAAAAACATGAATGCAGCGCTGGTGACTAGACTTGCCAGCGCTGCATTCATGCATCATGAAAACAAGCAGGCATGATGCATTAATGCACCAGATGACTTTCAAATGCATCATAAATTGCCCCTTTAATGATGTACCGATGCACCTTAACCCATGAAGGTCCATTAATGCATCATACCCATTGATCGTCATGATGCATGAATGCAGCCCTAACAAGTTACTCTTCATACATATAAACGTAGCCAGGGCTTCAGGCGTGCATCATGACTCGTACACTCCCAGAGGGTCGGCATGATGCTCCAACACTGAAAACCTGGAAGATCTGAAACTAGTCAGCGGTGACCACTTTAGGTCCTCAAGTTGACGATACCTAAAACTACAGCTTTAAGTAGTCAAAATGATGACTTTAGGTCATCATCCTGACGACCTAAGTCATCAGTATGATGACTCGGTACTGTCAGTATTGTCATACTGATGACTCAGGTCGTCAGGATGACGACCTAAAGTCATCATTTTGACTACCTAAAGCTGTAGTTTTAGGTATCATCAACTTGAGGACCTAAAGTCATCACCGCTGACTAGTTTCGGATCTTCCAGGTTTTCAGTGAATGAAGTACTGGCAAGTCTGCTCGCCAGCACTGTGGACGCACTGTGGTACAAGGATTTTCTTTGGTCAAAATAACAGTGAAGTCTTTGTTCCAACTCAGTGAAGAATCCAGACTGTTAATTTGATGGCATTTATCTTACAGTGTAACCCCCTGACAGGTATTATAACTGCCTCCAGCGGTCACTGATTATAATTATCATGATTAGTATCCCAATCACTTACCCCCAGAAGTAATGATAATCTCAGATATCCCGGTCATAGTTCTCCTCCTGGCCGCTAGGAGGAATAAAGTGTGTACCACGTGATCAGCTTCCTGACCAATCAGATTAATTCCTGGTATTCACTGCCTAATGACACTCAGGGTCAAAGTACTCGTATCTTTCACTTGTCTAAGGTCAGCAGGCACGTGCAGCAGGGGATGTCAACGAACAGTATGGGACTTAGTACCCAAGGTACGACATTCCATCTCACTACACTCTAATAGATGACTGCTACGGGGTATTCTTCCGTCACTGCTATCCCAGTGAATCTCCTGTACAAGATTACAGTAGCTGTTTTTCTTAGGGCAGCATTAAAACATATAGTAGTATTACCATTTCTAGACATTGTTCGAATATGACTGTAATTTATAGGTATCTTTACATCTCATGTATCTCTCTGAGGTTTTGAGAATACACTCCTTGTCATTGTCATTGTCGTAAACTGTGCAGTGATTGAGTGTATTTGTGATACACTGATGTAGTGTGGTTCCTACAATGAAGCCCCAGATGGCAGCACAGTGTCCCAGCCTTTATACAGGGATTCGCCGTGAAAATAACTGTGAAGGTTTGGTTCCAAATTTGTCAGAGAACTGTCATTATTTTGACGGCCTTTCTTTAGTGTAGTTCAAGCTCGGTAGGTGGGGTAATGGTAGACACTAGTTATAACGGTAGCAAAAGAAATGTATGAAAAGCTATGACTTTATCCCCACTCTAATTGAGCCAATACAGGGAATGATATCACATGTCCTGGATATCACATAAGGGTAACTTGAGGCCTTAGTCAATAAAACAATTCATTCCCCCTATATTCAATACCGCTCTCCTCATGTGGAAAATGGCTCCAGGAATTTGGAATAAAGGGTGGTTTAAATCATATAAATCTATATGATATAGATGGGGCCGAGCATCACTGTAGTGTCCTACATGTGACTCCAGATACTCCTTATAGGCCTGAGCCCAAGGTGCGCCTTATAGCTCCAGTCTAGGCCCCATAGGTAAAACGTCTATCTCCAGGGTCCAGAAATCCAGTGTTTACCAATCCACCATACCTCGCGTATAAGCCGTGGCTGACACACGAGGATAGTCCGCTAATACGCCTCATAAAATCAGCAAAAATTAAGCGGGCTTATAGGCAAGGATATTGTTCTATAGACCAGTAATGAAAATTCATCAAAATCAAATCCAAGGACTGCACCTAATAGGTTTCTCTCAAGGAAGGGGTGCGTCTTAGATACGCAGGGTTTACCTCATACTCAAGGATATGGCCTCTGCTCCTTGGTATCTTTTCCCTCCTCCTGGCTCCCCTCACTCACACACCTCCTCCTGGTCCTTATAGGCCTAGAATGAAGTCTGGGTGCGCCTTATAGCTCCTGTATGGGGTAGAGGTAAAGTCTCCTGTGTCCATTCATCCAGGGTATACACACTAACTATAGGATTCTACTCCCTCTGGTATTATTATACCCTTCCTCCAGGCTCCCCTCCCATCTCTCACACACTCCTCCTGCTCCTCCAGCCTTCCTCCAGTGTCTATGATGAAGTGACAGTGACCACCAGCTCTCCTACCACCACTAGTATCATAAATACCCAGTTAAGGCACGACCCGGACCCAGTCAGCAGCTGGTACACGGGCTCCCTGCTGTGTGAAAGGCACCGGTAACCATCATTGTGAAAAAAAGTTATGCAATCTGAGGATATGATTAGTAACATAATATTATATGCATATGTTATGTCAAGGTGAACTTTGATGCTCCATTAACAATGCACTGAGGCCTCGTATTGCACCCCACCGATAAATAACCAGCACGTCATACTCACCTCGCATGCATGCCCGCTATACATTACAAATCCAATATAGTGACTGGAACCTTATTAACTTTTTGTCAATATAGTAGATTGAATATCCATTAAAACACCTGTTTGATAGACCTGAAAACTATGATAGCCAATTACTACTTTGATGATTTTTACTTTCGGTATTTTTGGCGATACATTAATAAATTCATAAATCATAACAGTATTTTAAGAGTATATTCTTCATATATGGTAAGCATAAGTTATGAATGCATTCCTGGCAAATCTGGCTATATACCAAAGAGATCCACCCCAGCCAGCATAAAATCTGGAATTATGTGCTTTATGCTAGTTCTTGTCAGGGGCGTAGGAAAAGGGGGGCCAGGGGGGCCTGCCCCCCCCCCAAATCGTGAAGGAGGTGGGGCCTGGATATGCCTTGGCCCCCCAAAAAAATTTGATATAATAATGGGATAGAGGAAAATGGGGGCCTGGACCTCAAATCATATCTAAAATTCATTAAAAAATACATTTCTATAATGATTCTATATAGGTATGTATAGGGGCTATTGCGCTTGGGCCGACAATTCAAGGTGTTTGAGGTTTGGCCCCCATCTGGCCCCCCCATGAAGATTTTCTTCCTATGCCTCTGCTTGTGGAGTGTAAATTGACCAATTATTAAGATTTTCCTCTTTGCAAACCCTTAAGGGTGGCCATTTTGTCTTACAAGGCCTACCATACTACTATCATCATTATATTAAGTTTATCTAATACAAATTAAGTCAATATTTATATCTTTCCACCACTGAACTACCTGATCTGAGTTACCAGTGGTAGAGAGCAGCACAGGGCACCAGTGTACCAGGGATGCAGTGAGGGGGAGGTGGTATTGATGTAGTATACACTCAGTGGGGAGTCACCTCAGGACAACCCAACTCACTTACTATTATACCGCTATAGCCGGTTTCTCCATAGTCACCGCCATATTGTCTGTCTATGGGCACAGCCATTTTGTCTGACTCACTATATACACTGCTATAGCGGGTTTCCCTATGGACACTGCCATTTCGTCTGACTCACTCACCATATACTTCCTAGTGGGTGTCCCAATGGATGCAACCATTTTGTCTGACTCACTCAATATATACTGCTATGGTGTTTCTCCCTATGGGTGCCACCATTATGGCGAGACTCATTCACTGTATACTGCTATAGCAGGTGTCCCTATGGGCACTGCCATTTTCTCTGACTCACTCACATATACTTCTATAGTGGACCTCCCGATGGGTACCGCCATGTTGTCATTTCAGGACAACCCAACTCACTCACTAGATTGATATAGTAATAGGATATTGAAAATGGGGGCCTCGGCCTCATATCAGATCTAAAATTCATCCAAAAATACTTTTCTTTACAAATTTTATATAGGTATTTATAAAACGGCTGGCAGTGCTCTGCTGCACGATAGAAGTGACCTTGAGTGCATTATAGGAATACAGTGCATGGCTGAGCAAGGTCACCATTGCTGTAAACCAGTCAAGTATCATTAATTGGTCTAAAATACCTTGATTGGGTACTTGATTGGTTGGAATGAAATGTACAATGTTTTATAAAGACAATAGACAACTCCTTCTTCACATCTTGACTGCCTGTTGTCCTATAATGCACTCAGATGCATTCGTGCATTATAGGACAACAGACAGTCTCGATGTAAAGAAGATCGTTGTCTATTCTCTAAGTATAAGCGCTATTGTGCTTGAGCTGACAATACAATGTGGTCAAGTTGGGCCCCCCACTGGGCCCCCCCCCCAATGAAGATTTGCTTCCTATGCCTCTGACTCACCGTACTAAATTAATATAGATATCATGCCAATTATCATGATGAATGAATGCAGTCCTATTTGCTAATGTGCTAGGGTTGTATTCATGAACATGACCAGACACTGCCAATGCAGCCAACATACTATAGGGGGTCGCATAGTGCATACATTCACTACGCCGCAGGACTCTCCTTTGTGGTCGTTATAATGCACGAACACAATCCTGGCAAGTGTTCATCGACAGGGCTATGATGCATGGATTGCACCGACCCCACTTCATTAGTGCATCATGATGACCTCTGGGCATGGCCCCTGTAAATTACTCATCATCACTGCTACTGGTACTCTTTGACTGCAGTCGGCCTGTTATCCCCCTATAGTAACCCCACAGGCTCAATCAAGCTAAACTGAAATTTCTAACCTGGCCGGAAGTGTCATGACGGCACATTGGAGACAAATAATCGTGCTGCCGTGGTTCCTCAGGGACCTGTTGGGACCATGCTGGCATGTGTAATAATCGGGAGCCCCTGAACCCCCGTTTCTCTTCTTCCTTATTTTTCTTGGAAAACTACTTTCAAATGCACAACAAACCCTTTTTCCTCTACATGTATATTGGACCATACAAATCCTTGGTTGTAGATGAGATCTCATCTGAATCTAATATTTGAATATTGGACCACACAAATCCTTGGTTTCAGATGAGATCTCATCTGAATCTAATATTTCTTTTTCAGATGAAATCTCATCTGAATCTAATCTTTGAAATGTTGGTCTGGCTGGGACCCTCAGGAACAACGGCGGCATGAACATTTGTCTCCACGCACGAGTACGGAGGGCCAGGTTATTTCTACAAGCATGCCCCATTTTGCCTCAATCCACTATTGATGCTCCAATATTTCTTCAGTCAGCCTGTTATCCCCCATAGTAACCCCACAGGTTCAATCCACTCCCAGAGTGTCAGCATGATGCTCCAATAGTACTGCAGTCAGCCTGTTATACCCCATAGTAACCCCACAAGTTCAATCCACTCCCAGAGTGTCAGCATGATGCTCCAATAGTACAGCAGTCAGCCTGTTATACCCCATAGTAACCCCACAAGTTCAATCCACTCCCAGAGTGTCAGCATAATGCTCCAATAGTACAGCAGTCAGCCTGTTATCCCCCATAGTAACCCCACAAGTTCAATCCACTCCCAGAGTGTCAGCATGATGCTCCAATAGTACAGCAGTCAGCCTGTTATACCCCATAGTAACCCCACAAGTTCAATCCACTCCCAGAGTGTCAGCATGATGCTCCAATAGTACAGCAGTCAGCCTGTTATACCCCATAGTAACCCCACAAGTTCAATCCACTCCCAGAGTGTCAGCATGATGCTCCAATAGTACAGCAGTCAGCCTGTTATCCCCCATAGTAACCCCACAGGTTCAATCCACTCCCAGAGTGTCAGCATGATGCTCCAATCGTACTGCAGTCAGCCTGTTATCCCCCCATAGTAACATCACAGGTTCAATCCACCCCCAGAGTGCCAGCATCATACTCCAATCGTACTGCAGTCAGCCTGTTATCCCCCCATAGTAACCCCACAAGTTCAATCCACTCCCAGAGTGTCAGCATGATGCTCCAATAGTACAGCAGTCAGCCTGTTATACCCCATAGTAACCCCACAGGTTCAATCCACTCCCAGAGTGTCAGCATGATGCTCCAATCGTACTGCAGTCAGCCTGTTATCCCCCCATAGTAACCCCACAGGTTCAATTCACTCCCAGAGTGTCAGCATGATGCTCCAATAGTACAGCAGTCAGCCTGTTATACCCCATAGTAACCCCACAGGTTCAATCCACTCCCAAAGTGCAGCATCATACTCCAATAGTACTGCAGTCAGCCTGTTATCCCCGATAGTAACCCCACAAGTTCAATCCACTCCCAGAGTGTCAGCATCATGCTCCAATAGTACTGCAGTCAGCCTGTTATAGCCCTATGGTGACCTGAAGGTGGCCAGCTGACTGGGTTAGACAGGGTCATAGTATGTAGTGACTACCAGCCCATTTAAACCCACACTGGCCAATGAAGGGGAGTGGTCACTTGTTCTTGCTTTTTAAAGGCTGATGGTGCATTAATGTCTATTCCTCGTCATAATGCATGAATGCAGCCCTGGCGAGTAACATGGATGATCTCGAGTATAGCATGATGCACTAATACAGAGCTGGAGGACAGATTTACCCGTTTTTCCTTGCTGACCAGTGAGTGTGATCCTGGAGTTTGCTACACATAAAGCTTTAACAGCCTGTCAAGAAGATATAGAGGAAAGAAACCTGTCAATTCTAAGTGCACATTCTGTAATGCTGTCCAAGAAGTCAATCATGTCTTCTTACATTGTAACATGCCCGACATGAGAAACGCACGGTCAGTGTTTGAAAGTTCGTTAATTACTATAAAAGACACGATGACACTAGGAAACTTTCTCAAATACTAGCAGTGGCCCCATATTACAAATCATCTAAAAGGCCAGGGGCTGTGAACTGTATATACTCATATATAAAATCTGTCTACAACATTGTAAATGAAAACCTGGTGCTAACATAAGTGTACCTGTACATTAGTCAATAAAGCCATCTTGAATCGTGAATCTTTAAGGGCCGTTGATGCAGGAGTGCATCATGCCCATTGGTTGTCATATGATGCACCAATGAAGAGCTGGCAAAACAGCTTGCCAGTACTTCATTGGAGCATCATGCCGACCCTACAGAGTTGATACATATACTCCCGGAGGGCCGGCATAATGCTCCAATGAAGTGCTGGTGAGCAGTCTCGCCAGCACTTCATTGGTGCATCATGACGACCAATGGGCAGGATGCATTATGCATGAGTGGCCCTTAAAGGTTTAATGTTTACCATTGTACCTCATGTATGAGGCACGGTTTACCATATTGACCTATATAAGCGCTGGGTCTTGAAAAAGTGCTATTCTTGAATGAGCGCTGGGGAACCAGCGGTATTGAAATTTTAAAATACACTATAATATAAGTCTTGGAGAAGCACCTGTCTTGCATAAGGCCCGGGGGTATGGCCGGTTTGAAAATAATAAGTGTCCGGGCACTTATAAAGGCCATAAGGGATGCACTAGGACTATAGGACTCAGTATCGAGGCCTACCCAATCAGCAATGGAGCATTGGGGCATGCTTGTCCATGCTTGGCCCAATATTAGCCGACATTGGCCCAATATTAGCCGACATTGGCCCAACATAAGCTGACATGGGCCCAATGTATCCTTGCTACCTGGGTAGTGGAGCAGGCATTTTGAATTTTGCTGGTTGAGGTAAAACCCACTGGTAAAGACATAATATGATGGGTACCTTGTCCCTGCTAAACACCCACTTTCAGGAACATGCTGGTCCGATCTTATCAGTTCTTATCAGAGTGTATGGCAGGAACCAGCTCCAGACAAGCTAGTGGCCAATACTGCAGGGGTGTGTAGACCTTGAACTTTGTTCATTAGATGCAGGGTTAAAGTATCGAGCTTTTGCCAGCAGGCGCCAAAGCTGAGGAATCACTGCTGGGGGTGTATCAAGCAGCATGATGCAGGGACGTGGGAAGCAGTTTCAGAGTGGGTGGGACCAGGGGGGTTTTCTGCAATTTTTGACCTCCCTTTGCTTGACCTTTAGTTTTGACCTTTTGAGGAGTTGGCCAAAAGTGGGGGGGGGGACATGTCCCCCCTGTCCCCCCTGCTTTCCACGCCCATGTGATGCACATATGAGTTAATCACCAAGGCTGCATTCATGAATTAATGCATCATGCGGCTGTGAAAGTCTTTGTTATTTGTCATTAGTACGGTGTTTATCCGTGCCAGTGTGTATCATGCACGGAGTAGCTGTTTTGGTTCATTATGGTGCTACATTTCCTCATTTTTAGTCTCTTTACAACAATAACCTTATACTCATTGACCTTTTAACCCTAATAGGACCGCTAGGAGTGCATCATATGCTGCGGTACATCATGCATCTTGCAGGGAGCATGATGCATGAATGCAGCCCTGGTCTTTACTTACCTCACCAGAACTGCATTCATGCATCATGCCAACCAATGGGCAATAGCAGCTCTTCCTTGGCTAAATAATGCTCCCAGGATCATGCTCTGTGCACTGAAAACCTAGAAGTTCTGAAACTAGTCAGCGGTGACCACTTTAGGTCCTCAAGTTGATGATACCTAAAACTACAGCTTTAGGTAGTCAAAATGACGACTTTAAGTCGTCATCCTGACGACCTGAGTCATCAATATGATGACTATGTACTGTCAGTATTGTCATCCTGATGACCCAGGTCGTCAGGATGACGACCTAAAGTCGTCATTTTGACTACCTAAAGCTGTACTTTTAGGTATCGTCAACTTGAGGACCTAAAGTGGTCACCGCTGACTAGTTCCGGATCTTCCATGTTTTCAGTGTGGTTGGCTTGATGGTTGATAGACCCACCAGCACTAGGTGACTTAAATTTTTTTCCAGCTTTGTGGATACTTTTCCAGAGAAAAGAGTGTGGGAGGCTTTTTTGATTTATTCTTATTCGGGTTTAGAGTGATAAGGGAGGGTCTCCTTTATTTTTTATTTATTCAAAATATTTGTGAAATGCTTTTTTCTGAGTATGAAAAGTGATAGATCAATTCGTAACCCAATGTAAATAACAGATTAATATTGTTGATATGGAAATTGGGATTGGTATGTCATTTGAATTATGATTCTACTCAAAGTAATTGCTGAAAATTAGTTATTTTGTCATGGGGAGAATTTCTCTCAGTGGATGCGGATCTTTTATACTCCTTTTTACACGAAATTTGGAATAAAAGGCTACAAAATTATGATTATTATTATTATTATGATTATTATTATTATTATTATTATTATTATTATTATTATTATTATTATTATTATTATTATTATTATTATTATTATTATTTCTTTTGGAACATCATGCACTGAAAATATAGCTTTCTCTGAAGGTGATCACTATTAATGAGTTATTTCCCTATTGATGACCTCAGATAATCATGATCATCACTTTGATAATATTTTCTCCCACCAGGGGGCCCTACTATACAGCAATGGGACATCCATTGCTCATCATGTGAGCTATATTGATTTGTATCTACAATACTCTTGATCATCAGTGTTTATAATATTGATGATTTGAAAAAAAATAGCATCACTCCGGAATCTTAATTGATCAAAAGAGCTTTTTGGTCAAATTATCAAATGCAAAAGAATATTTAATGATTGACACCTCTTTTGTCACTCAAACCATACTTCTAACCATGAAGACTAACTAATATTCCCTATACAAACAACTAAATGTATGCCTCATCATGGCATAAGGCACCTGAAGTGCCCTCAATAAATGCTTAGGTGTGGGAAAGGAAGGGAATAATTATGCAAATTTATGCAAAAATCTTAATCAATGAAAATTAAATCACTTACAAACTCCTCTCTGATCAGGTAAGGAAGGTACTCTGTAGTGATCACCCTAAAGATCATAAGGTACTTGCCCGCAACAACATCAACAAGATGAGCTAGAGTACCTTTTTAAGCAGTATATTTTCAGTGTGCCTACCCTCTGGGTCTGTACTAATCCCGTAGGTGTGGCATGATGCATGAATGCAGCCCTGGTGAGTTACTCACAAGGACAGCATTCATGCATCATGGCGACCAACATCCATGATGCATGAATGCATTAGGGAGTGGTCATTATTTATCAACAGGGGGGGGTGGTGGGTTTGAGGGGGGGCGTAATGACCACTCCCTTAGTGGCCCTTAAGGACTAGCTGCACTTAGGAGAAATGGACCCGACAGATGCAGTGCAACCAGCACCATGAAGGGTTAAATGTACCAAGTTCCATGTTGAGATAAGGGCTCTGATGATGAAACCTACTGTACTCTACTTTTTGACCTAATCTGTGATATTTTTATATACTTCTGGTTTGTGCGTTTTTATCGCAGCTTCTAAATCCTTCAGTGTGAACCCCTGAACCCATAGAGGACTGCATGATGCATTAATGCATCATGTCCATGGAGGACTGCACGATGCATTGATGCATCATGCCCATGGAGGACTGCACGATGCATTGATGCATCATGTCCATAGAGGACTGCACGATGCATTGATGCATCATGCCCATGGAGGACTGCACGATGCATTAATGCATCATGTCCATGGAGGACTGCACGATGCATTAATGCATCATGTCCATGGAGGACTGCACGATGCATTAATGCATCATGTCCATGGAGGACTGCACGATGCATTAATGCATCATGTCCATGGAGGACTGCACGATGCATTAATGCATCATGCCCATGGAGGACTGCACGATGCATTAATGCATCATGTCCATGGAGGACTGCACGATGCATTGATGCATCATGTCCATGGAGGACTGCACGATGCATTTATGCATCATGTCCATGGAGGATTGCACGATGCATTAATGCATCATGTCCATTGCTCATCATGATACAGTAATGAACCAGCGGTGAGTACTTATCCAGAGCTCCTTACAAGCATCATAAGACCCTACTCTGTAAAATAAAAAAAAATAGCTGTAGAATCTACCAGGGATCCTTGTAAAACTAACAGTGGACCACTGTAATTGTATTGCAAGGAACCAGTGTAGTTTTTACGTGAAGCCCCAGGTGGCAGTACGGTGGTACACGAATGTACAAGGAATCTCTGTAAAACTAATGATGGATCTCATGCAACTTTCTCACGAGGATTCTGTCATTATTGCAATGCCAGTGAAAGTCAGCATGATGCACCAATGAAGTGATGGTGAGTCTGTACTTTATTGATACATCAATCTCATTCATTGGCATGATGCATTAATGCATTTGTGATGCTGCACATGATAGCTCAATTTCAATAAATTTATAATTATACGCGATGCAGCGCAGGTGAGTAAACGTAGCAAGGCTGCATTCAATGATTCACACACCTTGATACATTCATGCATCATCTGGACCTTGATCCCCATAAAATAAAACTTCTTTCCCATGCAGAAACTCTGATTTGGTTCCTACAGGCTATAGACCCTGCTTTTGGTGTTTACATCTCATAAAAAACACATAACAGGGACCTTATATCTAAGTCTGTGTTAAGTTCAATTAAAGGCGAGAACATTTAGGCATTATGCTGACTTTGGTTGTTGGTACACACTCGGAGGGTCGGACTTGATACACGAATGAAGTCGCATTGATGCATCATGACGACCAACGGGCATGATACGCTCCTGTATTAGTGGCCCTTAAAGGGTTAAGTGCAGAACCTGACATGAACCCTATTACACAAAGGCACTGAGATATAGCATCTACCTGTAACCACCCAAATCTCACCCATCTACACACACACACACTTAGCCATTAGCCTTAGGTCCAACATTTACCGTAAAACCTCACGTAAAAGGTGCACCATGCATGTACAGCGGGTATTCGACTGCCGCCAGTCAGGCGAATTTTCTAAATCAAATCACTGTTTAGGTTTTAACCATTGTAGTACTTTTCTATAATATAATATCCTTGCCTATCAGGTACAGTGTGGACTTGGGAAGATCCTATAGTGACCAATCAGGATCTGACTGGTTCCCAGGAGCACCACATGTATGCTGATATCAACGACGTCCAGCTGTGGTCTCACATCGATGCTTCTTCCTGGCATGTCAGTCAGTCTGGAAATATGGTACCCATGCGAATAAATAGCGTGAGAGCTTCCGAGGTTGGAACCATCATGGCTGCGGATATAGAACCTCATTATAAGGTGCACAAGGGGTCATCCTATGGGACTGAACTGGTTCCCTAGAACACAATGTGTATGCTGACCACGGCGACTTCGGCTTCTGGTTCTGATCTCGCAAGAAGACCTGATCCTGGGATATCATGCAGATTGAAAGTATGGTACCCATATATATATATATATATATATATATATATATATATATATATATATATATTGAACAAGTAATCAATGGATAATTCATGACGAGTGTGTGTTAGTGAAGGATAATTACAAGAGGCCGTAGGCCGAGTGTAATTAGCCTTTGCTAACACACACGAGTCATGAATTATCCATTGACTACTTATTTTATACCACGCAACCAATAAATAATCAATAGAATACCAATAAATTCAAGTTGAAAACAAAAATTATTCCCCCTCCCCGGGACTCGATGCCAGCCATTGTGTGTACACGATCGGTACATACACCTCGGCGCCCGGCAGCGGACAGCGACAGCCCCAGTCTCGGCTTGGCTTGCTTTGAATGCGTCTCGCGGTTATGTTTGTGTACAATCGATACATACACCTCGTCGCCCAGCAGCGGACAGCTACAGCACACACAAAAAAGATGCGCCCGGACCGTGTTAGACTAGATATACACCTCGTTGCCCGGCAGCGGACAGCGACAGCACACACAGCGAAAAAACGATGCGCCCAGACCGGGACTCGACCCGCGTACCTATAACGGCTGAGCGCAATGCACTAACCACTAGACCACCGCGTCTCCTCCTTCAGCAGCCGTCTTGGCCTAGTTTGATTTGAACGCATCCCTTGGTTATGTACACACAACTCGGCGCCCGGCTAGGCTTGCTAGGGGGGTCACAACCCAGAATGCTGGGGATTTTCACAATTTGAATGTATAGAAGTTATATGTGAGTGACCTCCCCGGGCTTTGTATCATATCCAGACCTGGTTCTAGCCAGCCACCACCAGCCAGTCCCTGTGGCGCAATGCATAGTGAGTTGGACTAGGGATCTGAGGCTGCAGGTTCGAGCCCTGCCCTGGCCTTGAAAATTTCGTGGGTTTTAACATGTAACATATGACATGGCAGGACATGAGAGGCATGCGGGTTATCCATGGATAACTGCATGGCATGCAGGTTATCTATGGATAACCGCACGCCTTACAAAATTGATGTTACAGCCTACAGGGTGTGCAATATCGACAGGTATGTGCATGGGAATATCCAGCAAAAAGCACTGAGCAACCCAGAAATCGTGGTATAAATATATATATATATATATATATATATATATATATTTATATATAAATCACGAGAAAAATTCCGAGATAGGAACTCTCATGGCTGCTCATACTGAAGCTCCTAAATCAGCGCTATAGCGAGGAATTGGGTGACGGAGCGCACAAAAGTTGGTGCCCGTCTTTACTTGTAATGTACATGCCAATCATCGTTACCAGCCAAAGCGGTGCCAAACTCTCAGGTAGCAGATCATGTGTGCCTCTCATTCCCAATATATACAAATGCTTATGTTATATGAGGCTAGTCACTTTCACATGAGAAGCACAAGATGGTTGGTGTCATGGCCGTGCACACACATCATCCAGATTCCTTGCTATAAGCCATACTTAATAGCAAGGTTTTGGAAGATCCCATATATGTCGCCATGACAGGTCTGACCATGAAATCTCTCATGGGATTAAGTAGGTACCATACATGCAAATAGCATAACATGCCAGGAAAAAGTTTTGTGTGAGACCAGAGCCAGAAGTCACTTATGTCAGCATGCACGTGATGGGATCAGGAACCGGTGGCCTCCCAATTCAGTGCTATATGCAATGTATTACAGTAGGTACTTCAGGTCACTCCAGGTTAAAACCACTGCTCTCATCCAGTCTGGGTTCTTGTATAATATGGTCTGGGACCACAACCTAAATGTCTGCTCTCTAGGTATATTTAACACTGTAAAGGCCAGCAGTAAATTACTGACCATAGCACATTTGGGCTGAGTTATATATGCTTTAGCCCCTATTATTACACGATTTATGTGATTTTGGGTGCTTTTTCTGGATATTCCCATTCTGATACCTGTGTGCACGCCATAATGCATGCATCATGACTTTGACCCTGTCTGTCTGATTGTCTGTCTCTCTCTCACACTGGGTGCCTGTTATCCATGGATATCAGGCACCCAGTGCCTATTATCCATGGATATCAGGCACACCTTACATGTTAAAACCTATGATAATTTCATTGCAAGAGATCGAACCCATACCCTATTGCTCCCAAATCCAACTCCCTGTGCATTGCGCCACAGGGACTGACGAGAAAGAGTGTGTGTTTGCCTGTATATATACAATGTCATAAGTTGGGCTTGGTTAGGAGCGACCCCAGCATTTTGTGTGTGCAAGGTTAGAATGACATTATAATGATAGAGGCAATCACACCAGTAAGGCAGCGTGACAAGCGTGTGTACTGATAGTATAGTTTGTCATGGTACGTGAAGGCTGCCCTGTTGAGTTACTCACCAGGGGTACATTCATGTATCATGCTGTTTCTTTGGGATTGATACACTCCCCGCGGGCTAATATGATGCACCAATGAAGTGCTGCTCAGTCTGCTCACCAGAACTTCATTGATGCCTCATGTCTACCAATGGCCAATGGGTCCTTCTTGAGTGTAATTAAGAGATTAATTGTATCTTTTTGGTTTTAAATTGATCAAAAATAGGTAAATAAGGGCACTATCCCCTCCTTTTTATAATCCTGGATCTGAAAGTGAATAGGGGACCGAAGCAAGTACCGCGAGATTCAAAGATGGCGGCAGAATAGCCTGACTCCATTTTGAAAATTGAAGAGGACTTTCAGAGAAATTTTGATCCAGGTTAAACCTCCTATCCCTTCAGCACTGTGACCTACTTCCGTCTGGCACTGTGACGTCATAAAAACGCTCTAGTTCGAGGCTAAATAGCGATCCAGCAGAAACAACTTCGGCTGCCTATGGGAACAATGTGCCCCTGCAGTAGAGGCCCTTAGGGGTTAACCTAAGAAGGGTTGATTTAGGGACAGGTGGGCACCAGGTCTAGTGAAGCCTTTGTGTACATATGTATGTACATTGTATATCTATACTGTAGATATAGCATGGACTTCTATAAACCACATCAATATAACCCATGACACGAGTATCTTGTATATATAGGGCCCTAGACCCCTAAAGACGACATGGCGACATGGGCATTTTTGAGCTTAGTGACATGGGACATTGGCACTTTCTTAAAATCGACATGGGGACATGAGCTTTTCTTAAAATCGACACAGTGACATGGACATTTCTTAAAATCGACACAGTGAGATAATCATTTCTTAAAATCGATATGGGACATTGGAGACCCCCCATCAAGGGCCCCTAGGATGCACCTGCAACTCATGCTGATTATACAAAGCGCCACACGATATCACGCATTATAGGCTTACTGCTATCTCGTGTATGGGACGCACTATAGTACCCCAACTCAAGCTAATTTTATAAGGCACTTCTGACGTTAAAAATGGTTGATACTGTACGTTCTATAGCTCAGATTCCTTACATAATAATGAAATCAATGTCCAAAAGATCCTAGGGAACCATCAGTATCTTCACAGAGATTCCTTGTTCACAGTTTGAACTATACTGCTCCATCATCCAGAGGTGTAGGAAGCAAATCTTCATTGGGGGGGGGGGGGCTGGCACCAGCGAGGGCCCTTTTGCAACCACCTTGAATTGTTGGCTCAAGCACGATGACACCTATACATAGGCATATAGAATTTGTATAGAAAAGTAATCTTTGGTCGATTTTGGATCTGACTTTAGGCTCAGGCCCTCATTTTGCCTATCCCATCACCATTTTGATCTAATTTGAGATACAAAGTTTTAGCTTCTTTTCCATTGTTTTATAAGTTCTTGGCAAATTCTGGGGGCCGGGGCCCAGACATACTCAGGCCCCACCTCCTTTATGCAATTACAGTGGCTCACTGGTAGTTTCAAGTTATTTCCTAGAGTGAAGGGAACATAAAAATTTAGCCGACCCTTTGAGGAATGAGATGATTTAAGAATACATTAGTGGCACCTCTTCAGCCAGTCGTCATGTGCATATACGTGCGCACGGCGGGCAGCCATATCATATCAATATGATCAATCCTGTGTAGATGACACAGGCAGCAGCAATATCATATCAATATAATGAATCCTGTGTAGATGACACAGGCAGTCATATCATATCAATATGATCAATCCTATGTAGATGACACAGGCAGCCATATCATATCAACATGATCAATCCTATGTAGATGACACAGGCAGTCATATCATATCAATATGATCAATCCTGTGTAGATGACACAGGCAGCCATATCATATCAATATGATCAATCCTGTGTAGATGACACAGGCAGCCATATCATATCAATATGATCAATCCTACAACGGTGTATGTATACACACCTAGCAGATTAGAAAACGACAACTCTACAATCAACATGCCTTATTTTCGTAGGGTTTGTATTGAAGAAAAGGTTTCTGACACAGTTGTAGCCACATCTGCTGTGCATTCTGTGATGTCACAATGGATGTTTCTAACATGTTCTTCGTTTTTTTTTTTATAAAAGTGAAGTGCACAATGTCATGTGTCTTATGGGGTAAGTTGGTTGGGATAATAGTCAAATAAAACATGCAGCCACTGTCAAACTGCACCTATCAGCAGAATCTTTTTTTAGGAGCTATAGACCCATGTGGCAAGAAAGGGTGGAATTTTGGAGGAATGCTCATAACTTTGCTTGTAGTGACCGCAAATGACTTACACTGAGCAATTCACACGACAGTTATCTTTTAAATAATGGGTAATACATGGCAGGCCTGACAAGGAAAGTTTCTCAATATATTTCCTTAAGGAAAGTCCAAAAACGTTATCACCAACTTCTGGGAAAAGTACCCCTTTCTTGAAGTATTGATGGAATTGATCTACAGTGCTGTGAAGTATGTGCACTCAGGTGCATTTGGTCTACTGTGACGCAGCCTGACCGTTGTTCGACTGAAACGTTACCCCAGGTAAACAAGCAAATACTTATTAGTAGGCTACCTGAGATAGACAAGAAAACTGACCAATCACGGACCAGGGACAGCAGCAGCAGGTGGAGGAGGCCAGCAGCTGCTATAGACAATATGGCAGAGTTCTAACTCATACTTTTAGGCTGCAAACATGGTGTGAACACACTGATATCTTAGTTTGTGGGTATAATTTTGCTCTCTAGTATATTTTTACTGACTAAATTGTAAATATATGGAGATAGAGAGTAAAGACAACCACTATCATTGCATAATTTCTTATAATGGGCATATCTACAATAACATCCCAGGTACACATCCCACCCCTACCTTACCCCAAGTACACATCTCACCCCTACCTTACCCCAGGTACACATCCCATCCCTACCTTACCGCAGGTACACATCCCACCCCTACCTTACCTCAGGAAAACATCCCACCCCTAGCCTACCCCAGGTACACATCTCACCCCTAGCTTACCCCAGGTACACATCACATCCCTACCTTACCCCAGGAACACATCTCACCCCTACCTTACCCCAGGTACACATCCCACCCCTAGCTTACCTCAGGTACACATCCCACCCCTAGCTTACCCCAGGTACACATCTCACCCCTATGTTACCACAGATACACAACCAAACCCAACCTGAGATACACTATAGACCCTTTGACTACCTGAGATACACTATAGACCCTTTGACTACCTGAGGTACACTATGGACACCTTGCTTACTCGAGATACTGGGTATGGGTGGGTAAACTACCTGTATGCCTTGGGTAATATATGTATGGGGTAGACTACCTGGGGTAAGGTATTGGTGGGTAGACTACCTGGGGTAAGATATGGGTGGATAGGTTACCTGGGGTAATGAATGGGTGGTTAGATTACCTGGGGTAATGTATGAGTGGGTAGGTTACCTGGGGTAATGTATGGATGGGTAGGTTACCTGGGGTAATGTATGGATGCATAGGTTACTTGGGGTAAAGTAGACTTTGACAATTGTTGTCAGCATACTGGATACTGGGATAGCTAGACATGTCCGAAATAGAAAACTATGCCATGGTAGCGGTATTCTGTGCTCTAATTCTCAATATATTTGTTATTCAGTCAGTAAAATTAATTTACAGAGCATAATTCTACATAGAAATGCATATATCAGTGTTTTTACATCACACATACAGTCCCAAACTACGATCTACAGCCACTGCCATGTTATTTATAGCAGCTGCTGGCCCCCTCCACCTGCTGCTGTGCACTCTGGCCTCTGATTGGTCACTTTCCTTGTCTCTCTGGGGTAGACTAATAATGAGCTAGACCTAGTTTGCCTGGGGTAACGTCTCAGTCGAACAACGGTCAGGCTGCTACTGTGACATCTGTGGCAAGCGAAATGTTTACCTCGAGAACGGAGTTTCGCAACTTCGACATCAGAGTTTTTGATATGGCAGTTTTTGATACAGTAGTTTCTGAACCTTACATATTTGTCCTGATATTAAAGTCTCGGCCCTTTTCATCACACAGCAACCATCATATCAATCCAAAATCACGACACTGACATAGCTGTGAATGTGTGTAGTTTTGTTGCCAAACTTTGGCCTTATATCAAAATGGTATCTGTCACTCACTCAATATATGCTATGTATATCTAGGCCTAGCTAACTTTTATTTGATCTTTTCTTCTTTTTGTATCAGGTGGGGGGGGGGTAGGCCTACTGAAATCAATTACAGTAAAATTGTATTATTTAATGATGTGCATGGGACAAGAAAAAAAGTTATAAATGTATTTTATGGCATCCAAACAGCACAATTTTCACTCCATGAAACAATCTTAGGCCTACTGGTAATACTCTCATAAAATCTATCAAATACCAATACTATAGTGCAGGGGCACAGTGCTAGGCGAATGGCTTACAGGTTGGCCAGCGTTCTGTGTGGTAGCCAACTCGGGTTGGTCTTTGGGAGATTTGATCAGGAAGATCAAACATGTTTGACATTGACCGACTGGATCGGACGTCTGTGCAGATGCTCATGATAGTCAGGATTGCCGGATCCAGTCAGGCCCGTCTGCGGTTAGCCTAATACACCTTCAATACTAGGTAATCCATATAGGTCTATATAACTGTGATATCAGAATTTATGACTGTGGTATCAGAGTTTATGACTGTGGTATCAGAGTTTATAACTGTGATATCAGAGTTTATAACTGTGATATCAGAGTTTATGACTGTGATATCAGAGTTTATGACTGTGATATCAGAGTTTATGACTGTGACATCAGAGTTTATGACTGTGATATCAGAATTTATAACTGTGATATCAGAGTTTATAACTGTGATATCAGAGTTTATGACTGTGATATCAGAGTTTATGACTGTGACATCAGAGTTTATGACTGTGATATCAGAGTTTATGACTGTGATATCAGAGTTTATAACTGTGATTTCAAAGTTTCAGACTGTGATATCAGAGTTTCAAACTATGATATCACAGTTGAAAAAGTTGGAAAAAAAGAATAATTGATGCAATCAAAAGCTTTTTGGTAGTCAATAAAGAATGGATAGGCCTGTTGGTGCAAAGAATCAATGGTGCTGAGGAAGTCAGACTGTATGGGTAGAGATATGCGTAATATGAGGATAGAAGTATTGTCAGCACGACTCGCCATGTCCGACCTCGTTTTTGAAGGCAAATTTCAATATAATTTAAATTAGATTCTCAGTTATTTATCATTATCAATTTTCGGAATGAGATGAGATGAGATGAGGGATTTTTACAGATTTTTCTGGATGAAAATATCAGTAATAAGGAGAAGAGAACAGGTCTCCTACATGAAACAAGTGGGATAGTCAGCGAGAATTTTCTTTTTAAATATTTTTGGGCATGCTATAGTGGTATATTCTATTTTGAGATCATTCCATCTTTTGATGGCTTTGTAGTAAGATCCCCTTATAACAAGTGGTTTCAGTGAGTGTGGTAGCGTTAGCCTAATGCCCTGATTTCTCCGTGTAGGGAGGTTTCTGTTATCTACTATGTCTTGAATGTTTTTTAATCTAAAGGCATATGACAGGAGGTGAATATCTCTTCTATCAATCAATCTTTTACATCCACTTTTTTCATGTAATTGGTCTGTTGTATACAGGGGAAACTCTTCAATTTTAACCTTATATACAGTTCTTAGGCCCTTATTTTGTAGGAGCTGTAATTCTCTTGTTTCACCTCTGTAGTCTCTGTCCCACACATAATCGGCATAATCAAGTACTGGTAATACCAAGGTTTTGTATATTATTAGGGCTGTGTCTTCATCGGTATACTGTCTAACTCTGTACAGATCAAATAGCCTTTGCCTGAACTTTTTACAAGTATTCTCTCTGTGGGTAGTGAACGTTAGACCAGTGTCTATTATCACACCTAAATAGGTAAATTCATGCACCTGCTCTAAGACTGTATTGCCCAAAGTAAAAACAGGTAGTGGGTCATGCCTTTTCTTATTAAATACCATCCATTTTGTCTTTGCACAATTGATAGTAAGACTGTTTTCAATACACCATGTTGATATAAGTCTTAAGGCTTCATGTAATTTTACACTCGATGTAACCGTTATTACAGCATCATCAGCATAAAGGGATATTTTATAATCATACAAAGTAGCCAGAGGGTTAATATATATGGAAAAAAGTACAGGACCCAACACAGACCCCTGAGGAACACCATAGTTTATTGTTTTTTGTACTGATAGTATATTGTTAGCTAATACTTGTTGTGTTCTACCAGTCAAATAATCTTTTAAGAAATCACATGTATTTTTACTAAGTCCAATTTTTAAAAGTTTGAAATTCAAGAGTTTATGTGATATAGTATCAAAGGCTTTTTTATAGTCTAGATAAAGGCAAAAGCTTGGTTTGTCATGTATCATATTATTCGTTATATCCATTAGGTGTTCATCTATGGCAGTCTGTGTAGAGTGTTCAGCTCTATAACCATGCTGATTTTTACTAAGTACACCATTAGTATTAATGAAATTGTTTAGTCTCTTACATACAATCTTTTCTAGAATTTTCCCAGGGAGGGGTAGAAGACTAATGGGACGTAGGTCATTTACATCATTAGAATTAGGTTTCTTATGTAATGGTTTTACTGTAGCTGCTTTCCATAGATCAGGGAACTTCATTTCCTCAAGGCATTTATTGTACAGGCATTGAAACACTTCGGGTATGGACATAAGACAATCTTTGAGCACATAGGTTTTTACATGGGAGACAGATGAAGGTTTGTCCAATTTAATACCTTTTATAATCTTAATTAATTCAATGTAAGAAACGGGGTACAGTAAGTTGCCATCTTGAGCTGTCTCATGTCGTTGGGGTTTATTACCTTGATTAGTATTGACTCTCGGTAGAGCGTCTGCTAGTTTTTCACCTATAGTTGAGAAGAAGTCATTTATATAATCTGCGCAATCAGAAGGGGGTATAACCATACCTGTATCTGAGTTCCTAAGTTTTATTAAAGTAGCATTGGTCTTATTAGGAACTATTTTTCTAATTGCTTGCCAGAAGGATCGAGGGTCGTCCCCTTTTGTCGCAATTAGTTCCTTAATTCTATCTTTTCTATTATTAAAAATAATTGTTTCAACTTTGTTCCTATGAAAATTTGCGATTCTCCAATCATCAATGTCTCCTGTTTGTCTGGCATGCTTATATAGCTCATCTCTAACTCTCATTGCCTCTATGACATTAGGTGTCATCCACTTTGGGGTGACCTCAGGCAGGGTCAATTTTCTTACCGGGCACATTTTGTTCAATATTGATAAATTAACTTTCAGTATTTCTTCCCACATGCTATTAGGATTACGTATATTTATTATTGTGTCCCAATTGTGATCAATGAGTGCATTTTTCAAAGTAAGGAAATCATAATTCTTATAACTATGAGCTCTGATTTTTTTCTTTGGAATTTTAGTCCTTTCACATTTTATAACCATGTAGATAGGAGTGTGGTCTGATATATGAAAATTGACCAAGCCCGAGTCTTTGACATTATGTACATTAGAATAGAAATGATCCAATAGAGTGCCAGATTGAGGTCTAGTGGGCTGTTTTATCAGCTGAAAAAGTTCATTGTTAGTACAGAAGGTATTCACCATAGAGTCATCAATGTCTTTCTGATTTAACAAATTAACATTAAAGTCGCCCATATAAATTAATTTTCTATTTCTTGTGACATTGGCTCTAAGTAATGTAAGCTTATTGAAAATAGCCCCTTTATCTACATCATCATCTGGGGTTCTATAACAAACATAGATTTTATAACACCGATCTCAATATCAACACATAATAATTCATAGTCTTTGGTTATAACAGAACCTTCTGTGTCAAGAGAGGCTGTATAATAATCCCTTATATAGAGCAATAGACTAATACATTAATGATATGATACATGTGTTTCGGAGTCAAAAACTATGATATCAAAAAAGAACTGTGATATCGATCTTAGAAAACTGTGAGATCGGAGTTTAAAACCCCAATCTCGAGGGGGTTACATTTCACTTGCCATAGACATCACAGCCTTCATCAGGAAGGCATTTCTCAAGATGGTACGATTGAAAAATCCACTATGGTTTAAAGCCCTCAAAATTAAAGTGGATGATTGTAGGAAATACACTACGACTGCTCTGTACAATCAGCAGATAATGCAGTATTTACATAGGGTTTAGTAGGACAGTCGTACCGGTGCAACCATTAGATGCAGAGCTGTAATCCCGGGGGGGGGCACTTCAATTTTTTTTGATACAGGTGTGTGGCTGAACCCACGACAACACTTACCCTTGCTAGGGCACTCGTTCGTGGGTTTTTTCTTCGAAAGCCTACCCTTGCTAGGGCACTTTTGACTCAATAATCCTAGATTTGTTTCAAAATGTCTTAAATTTACACTGATTGGAGAGAAAATTGAATTTGGTTTATGCTATTTTCATGAAAACTGTGCTTATGTCCAAGAAAATTTTGAAATTTCCTGCGTAAATCGGGTATTTTCCTGAAAGTTGACCCTGCTAGGGACTTTTGCTCAATAGTAGACCCTTGCTAGGGACATTTGTGGCTGAAACAGGAGGCTTGCTAGGGACTTTTCCTTAAATAAAGTACCCTTGCCAGCCGCACATATGTGTATACCTTACACAGAGAGTGCCCCCCCGAGGCTGTAATGGCATTATGATAAGGGATCACACTATGATTTGAATCGGGTCTAGCCGTAACATCTTGAGAAATGCCTTCCAGAGAGCCTTCCCTTGCAGTAGCGGTTGTGCTCATTATTATGTCAGAATCCTTCTTTTCAATCAAAGGTCTCCCAAAAGAAGGCATCATGAAACTGTGAAAATGGGGTAGTCTCATTAAACACGATATTCAATCTCGTCATCAAGCTACATGAAAATACGCTGGTGCAATTTATAATAGGACTAAATCCATGCTCTATATGATCAGTGAAACGTATGGAGTCGCTAGTAACTAGCTCAAGCAATGGCTGCGCCAATTGGGCATCCCACTACCTCCGACTTAGCTGGTTTGAATATCAGCCAATGAAATGATCCTGTCTATTCATTGCGTTCTTCTCGGGGAGGGGGGCAGTTGGTACCCATCTGATAGCCCGGTCTGATAGCTCTTATCAGTGGTAACCGCGGGTAATCAGCTTCAGCAAAGGCTGTGCCCAATCCGCTAACTTGGTATAGGTCAGGAACCCTCACCCAGTCCCCATTTCCCCCACAACACAGACAGGGGACTGTGTGAGAACACTCACTATGTGATTGGCAAATTGCCTGTCCACATCCAGACAACTGGTGACACGGCTGACCTGACCTGCCATGGCAGACAAATAGCTTAGAATGATGTGAATCAAACCTTTAAGGAGTGATTGGGTAATGTGATCATGAGTCGTCTACCTGGACCATTGTGAAAGTTATAACTCATTATCTGGTGAATGTGTCTTTCATGAGTCAGCACCATGAGTCAAACACAAGTACATGAGTCAGCACCATGAGTGTAACACAAGTACATGAGTCAGCACCATGAGTCAAACACAAGTACATGAGTTAGCACCATGAGTGTAACACAAGTACATGAGTCAGCACCATGAGTCTAAGACAAGTACATGAGTCAGCACCATGAGTCAAACACAAGTACATGAGTCAGCACCATGAGTTTAAGACAAGTACATGAGTCAGCACCATGAGTCAAACACAAGTACATGAGTCAGCACCATGAGTGTAACACAAGTACATGAGTCAGCACCATGAGTCAAACGCAAGTACATGAGTTAGCACCATGAGTGTAACACAAGTTCATGAGTCAGCACCATGAGTCAAACACAAGTACATGAGTGAGCACCATGAGTCAAACACAAGTTCATGAGTCAGCACCATGAGTCAAACACAAGTACATGAGTCAGCACCATGAGTGTAACACAAGTACATGAGTCAGCACCATGAGTCAAACACAAGTACATGAGTCAGCACCATGAGTCTAAGACAAGTACATGAGTCACCACCATTAGTGTAACACAAGTACATGAGTCAGCACCATGAGTGTAACACAAGTAAATGAGTCAGCACCATAAGTCAAACACAAATACATGAGTCAGCACCATGAGTCAAACACAAGTTCATGAGTCAGCACCATGAGTCTAAGGCAAGTACATGAGTCAGCACCATGAGTCTAACACAAGTACATGAGTCAGCACCATGAGTCAAACGCAAGTACATGAGTTAGCACCATGAGTGTAACACAAGTTCATGAGTCAGCACCATGAGTCAAACACAAGTACATGAGTGAGCACCATGAGTCAAACACAAATACATGAGTGAGCACCATGAGTCAAAAACAAGTAAATGAGTCAGCACCATGAGTCAAACACAAGTACATGAGTCAGCACCATGAGTCAAACACAAGTACATGAGTCAGCACCATGAGTCAAACACAAGTACATGAGTCAGCACCATGAGTCAAACACAAGTACATGAGTGAGCACCATGAGTCTAAGACAAGTACATGAGTCAGCACCATGAGAGTTACACAAGTACATGAGTCAGCACCATGAGCCAAACACAAGTAAATGAGTCAGCAGCATGAGTCAAACACAAGTTCATGAGTCAGCACCATGAGTCTAAGACAAGTACATGAGTCTGCACCATGAGTGTAACACAAGTACATGAGTCAGCACCATGAGTTTAAGACAAGTACATGAGTCAGTACCATGAGTCAAACACAAGTACATGAGTCAGCACCATGAGTCAAACAAAAGTACATGAGTCAGCACCATAAGTCAAACACAAATACATGAGTCTGCCACATCACACTATTAATCTGGGGGGGGGGCATTTGCCCCAGAAATGGATACCGACTGCAGCCCGACTCTCGAGAGCAGTGAGGTGGATTCCCACACTATCCCAAAAATAGGGGGGCGGTGGATTCTCATTAGATCTCTAATAGCAGGGCGGTGGAATTCCATTAAATCCTGAAAGGAGTGTATTGTTTATAAATACACCATATATAAAAGAAGAAAATGATAAAAAAAAACAACTCAGTGCTGAACAATGAAAACTTCTGATCCATACAAATATGTACAATAGGCAGCTTGGTGGAGGGTGGCCTGCACCAGCAACCAATGGCATGATGCACTCCTGCACCAGCAACCAATGGGCATGATGCATTCCTGCACCAGCAACCAATGGGCATGATGCACTCCTGCACCAGCAACCAATGTGCATGATGCACTCCTGCACCAGCAACCAATGGGTATGATGCACTCCTGCACCAGCGACCAATGGGCATGATGCACTCCTGCACCAGCAACCAATGGACATGATGCACTCCTGTACCAGCAACCAATGGGCATGATGCACTCCTGCACCAGCAACCAATGGGCATGATGCACTCCTGCACCAGCAACCAATGGTATGATGCACTCCTGCACCAGCAACCAATGGGCATGATGCACTCCTGCACCAGCAACCAATGGGCATGATGCACTCCTGCACCAGCGACCAATGGGCATGATGCACTCCTGCACCAGCAACCAATGTGCATGATGCACTCCTGCATCATGTCGACCAATGGGCATGATGCATTCCTGCACCAGCGACCAATGGGCATGATGCACTCCTGCACCAGCAACCAATGGGCATGATGCATTCCTGCACCAGCGACCAATGGGCATGATGCACTCCTGTACCAGCAACCAATGGGCATGATGCACTCCTGCATCATGCCAACCAATGGGCATGATGCACTCCTGCACCAACGACCAATGGGCATGATGCATCCCTGCACCAGCAACCAATGGGCATGATGCACTTCTGCACCAGCGACTAATGGGCATGATGCACTCCTGCACCAGCAACCAATGGGCATGATGCACTCCTGCACCAGCGACCAATGGGCATGATGCACTCCTGCACCAGCGACCAATGGGCATGATGCACTCCTGCATCATGTCGACCAATGGGCATGATGCATTCCTGCACCAGCGACCAATGGGCATGATGCACCCCTGCACCAGCAACCAATGGGCATGATGCACTTCTGCACCAGCGACCAATGGGCATGATGCACTCCTGCACCAGCAACCAATGGGCATGATGCACTCCTGCACCAGCGACCAATGGGCATGATGCACTCCTGCACCAGCGACCAATGGGCATGATGCACTCCTGCACCAGTGACCAATGGGCACGATGCATTAATATATTAGTATTATTTCCAACGTTTAAGTCATTATGTGGCCTTTACAGGTCTGAATCTAACGCCTCTCAATAGTCACGTGGTCACCCACATGGTCACGTGCACATCCCATAATAACAGGGTTGTCGGAGTCCTCTCTCATTACTGACATCTGGAGTAACATAAAGGAAGAGTCCTCAAGGTTCACAATAAAGACAAGATATATTACACAACTGTTTCTTTTCGTCTTCATTCTTTATAATATTTAAGGTCTTGCTCCCCCTCATCCAAATGGTGAAAAACATATCTAAACATATATAAAAAAGAAAAGTTGCGGTATACCGCAACTCTTTTTTTCTCATCTGTATTTATCATTATATTTCGTGTTTTTTTTCTTTCCAAAGGGGAGAGGATATTGAAAGGTTTGCCTGCTGTTATTGCTGATTCGGTGTAGAGGCTGGTAGGTAAAGGAGGAATAAAATCATTATCAGTTTTTAAAGTTTCTCAACGTTATAAAAACGGACGGAATCATTTTCACCATGGTAGTAACTTAGGGTGTGCCTTCAACTGCAAGCTGCATAGGTATTACTTGATGGCGACCTAGTGGCATTAATCATCAGCTCATGAAATAATGCCAACTATTCCCTGTTGGCTTCTCCGTGGGGGACAACTGATACCTATATGATAGATCTTTTCAGTTATTACTCGCTGGTAACAAGCTCCAGCAATGGCCGCGGCCTTTGGACAATCCGCTACCTCAGTTTATGACTCTCCCACATTGCTTATTGTACTATGGTGCCACCTAGTCACACTAGGTGACGATGTCATCGCTGATGTCGTGAACTTTTAACCTTAATACTTGTTATTGTCAGAATGATTGACGTCAATATGTCACATGGTGGGGTTATGTGGGTAGTGGGACAAAGTCTGTAAGCCTTTAGGCTGATAGTGCCTCAATGTTTTATGTCCATCTGATGTCTTGATGCACACTGTAAAATACAATAGATGAATTTACCAATGGAACATGCAATGAACCACCCTAGTTATATTGCAGTGAACCAGTGTAGCTTTTGCAAGATTCCCTAGGTGGCAGTACGGTGGTAGACAAGGAATCTCTGTGAAAATGGTAACTTTTGTACGAGGATTCTGCCGTTATTTCAACAACTATTTTTAAAAGTGCACGAATTAAGCCCTGGTGAATGCATACTTAATGTGTATTTTCAAAATATCTTAGTAGTTATTGTTTTCTTTTTGTCTCTTTTTATTGATTTGAATTCCCCAGTACTTGTGTCAGTTTGAGCTCTGCTGCAGGTAGTGTAAGAGGTAGTCAGGTAGCCCCAGCCCTGACAGGTGTACAGGACCGGTCTGACCACTCACACATGACGGGGAGCACTGCCCCGGACCTGGGTGAGCTCTACAGCCCTGGTATATATCATATGTAGAGCAGAAATGAGGTAACACTTAGTGAAAATCAATAAACGGTATCCATACAACCTATAAACCAGGCTATTGTCTGGTGAGTAGAGGCAACACCGTGGGGCTATCCCTTAGTCAAAGCATAGAATATAGAGAGACATATATTCTATTCTCTATGGTCAAAGAAACTAAGGGTATTTTATACAGTGCATTGATACACCTCTCAGCTACACGCACTTACAGGCCATGTGCACAGAGAGAGACACACATAGGCCTCCCTAGCCCACTTAAAAGGGTCTATATCTCCTTGTCCCTATACTCTCAGATGTGTGTGGTACACACACACACACACACACACACACACACACACACACACACACACACACACACACACACACACACACATTTCTGTGATTTTGGGTGCTTTTTCTGGATATTCCCATTCTGATATTGCACATCATGATGCATGCATCATGACTTTGTATGACGTGCCTGATATCCATAGGTATCAGGCACCCAGTGCCTGATATCCATAGATATCAGGCATGACTTACAAATTTGAGACATGTCATATGTCACATGTAAAAACCTATGAGAATTCCATTTCCAAGGACAGGGGTTGAACCCATACACTACTGATTTATATGCCAGCTCCCTATGCAGTGCGCCAGAGGATCCCAGAGGGACTGATGAGAAACAATATGTGTTTGCCTGTATATATACAATTTCATAGGTTGGGTCTGGTTAGGAGCGACCCCAGCTTTGTCACATGTGCAAGGTGAGAATGGCATTACAGGCTCGTTTAATATCCTTTGATATCGGGCACTCGTCATGAATTATCCATTAATTACTTGTTCACTATGCATAATTGGCCTGTGGGACGCAATTGAGCGCAAGCAGTGTAATATACTCTATATATCCTTGTGGCTATGATCAATGCATAATTATATTGAAATCTTTGGCCTTTTAGGGAAAGGTCACTATTAAATGTCTTCCTACATTTAATACATTGTAGTTAACTAATTATATTCAAGGACATCTCCTGAACCTCTCAAATTAATGTGGAAAGTAAGACAGCAAGCCAACTTAATGGAAACCTCAAATCAAATAGAACAATTTCATGTTGAGAATGAGCCTCACTATGGAATACTATGGAAAACCCCATTCCTCACAGAGGCATGCAGACACTAAATCTCATTCTGCATTCTCCACTCTGATGTTATCAAAACAGCCTCAACCCCTTTATCAAAAATTGAATGTTTGGGGGTTTTCCACAAATAAATGTGAATGAAATGGATACAGAGATTCACTTAAGTTGCTCCAAACTAAATTTATCGCCCGACATTCGCCTCAAAGCAGTATTCCAATTGTTTAATCGTCCCTCAAGGCTCTCTCGTCAAGAAACACCCAGTTTGAAGCAATGCTAGTGAACCCTGTATTGTAGGGGATCTACCATGGTGGTCGTCTAAGTGCCTGGGTGCTCATTGATTTAAATACCTCTGTACTGCTCTCCCTTATTTGAGACTGGCACATATTTCAATATTTAAATTAGTGCTTTAGATAGGGAGCCTAAGTCTTGCGATAAACTATGTCGTAAAAGAATTTCTGATTTGGAACTAAAATAACCAATATTTGAATTGACCTGAAGGCCCACCATATATGAAATTTTCAACTCTCATTCTTAGAAAAGTTATGCTAGGCCTACAATTTTCCCCTATCCTTCAAGCCTGCGGGCGATAATATGCTGAGCTCAGAATCTGCCCGCACATGACGTGACTTCGCCTCCCTATTACTTTCTACACCACCTTACCCCGTGTTTATTCAAGACGGGTGGTCATTTGAGACCCTGGTGCTTTACCGGGGAAGTTCAGTCTGTGAAAATAACGACCACAGTTTTGTCGGAGGTTACCGGAGAACGACTGGTATTATGACAGCATCTTGTATAAAGTTTATTTATAACCATGTTTTAACACAACCAGCATGCTCAGAAAATGCCGCACCTGTTTCTAGATGTGGTCTATTCTGACGTCATACAATACAATGAGAAAAGCTTTTTGTTCTCTTGTATGATAGGGGCTGTTTTACTGTTGATTTGGACAAAGACTACAAATACAAGTCAACATTAGAACTGATATATTTTTGTATGTTTTACATTAATATACAACACAACTACAGTCCCAAGTCAGTTTTATGGTTGGCGTTTTGTTATTAAGTAATAAACCTACAGTTTTTTCATCAGGGTTGAAATTGATTTTTTTTTTATCTTATCACCTTGTTCTTAGCCCAAGGAGTGAGTGAGTAATAGATGTTTAACGCCATTTCGACAGCTAAGGTCATATTCATGGCGAGAACTACATTACACAATTTCACAGAGGAATGTATCGATGCCCGCTCATATGTGCACCACATACATCCGAGGGGATAGAAAAGAGGAGATATAGACCCTTTTAAGTGGGCTAGGGAAGCCCCTTAGCCCAAAGAAATGTATACATGTATATACATGTATTCTCTACAAACCACGTTGATGTTTCCCACAGCGTATTTATAGATATATTCCTGGGTGTTATTGATGGTAGGTCAGTGGTACGTTCAGCAATTATTCGGCAGGTCTAGTTTCAAACTATGTATATTAATGCAATAATGATTGATATCGAAATTATGAGGGTTGGATAGCCTTGATAAAACAGTCACGAGGGGCGTAGCCCCAAGTGCTAGTATATCAAAAGCTATCCAGCCTCGAGTTATACCATGATTTACCCATCAATAATCAATAAGAAATCAATAAAATATCAATAAATTCAAGTTGAAAAGTAAACCTCGCCTGCTAGTGGCAGCCATGGCATGTAAGTAAACAGAATGCCACGGCAAGGAATCAAACCACGGCTGATTGGCTGATTGACCGTGCATTATCTAGATGGATAATGCACTCCCAGTACAGGATATTATCTTCATCTCACCTTTAATCAGCTTAAATTCCCCGTGAGGTATGAGCCAATCACCATGGGGTACTGTGGTCCTATTTGATGCACATTGCTTAATGTTTACAAGTGTCTGTTTAAAACCTCAAAGTTTTCTTACATGTTTGCTTGGATAATTCAAAGAGACAGCAATTCAAAGGTAAAATGTCCCAAATCTTCCAAGACCAAAGACCCTAAGAATGTGATTCGGTATTTTCTGAACCAATACCCTTGGATTGTTACGCTGCACTCTGTACTCAAATAACCATTTCCTCCAATTCTAAATTGGTCAGACCGATTCTGCTCCACCTTTGTCTATATATGTCTACCGTGAGAGAGAAGTAGAAAAACATAACACTTGAGACTTAGTCAATATCAGTATTGTTAAGATAAGGATCTTGGAATTATCTGTAGAGGAGTTACGTAGAATGGAAGTGATCCTCTATTAATGATCTCATCAGGAGGCATAGGCCATTATCAAGGAAAAGGGGAATCAAATTTTACTACATTTTCTTCCTCAGATCTAAATCAAATTGGCATGATGGTAACCCTATAATGATGGGGTCGATATATTTCACGGAGGTTTGACATGATGTTCTGATGATGTGCATACTCAATTGGACTTAAATTGTGCATCATGACGTTTTATAGATGCATTCTGCCTTCAAATTGTCAAGGTTGAATGGCTTTCTATATACACTGTAAAAAAGATGTAGTCAAATTGACAACGGCATCCTTGTCGCAAAGTTGCAAGAGATCTGTTGTCATTTGCACATAGTTTCCTTGGAACACTGTACTGCCACCTGGGGCTTCTGGTAAAAACTAGACTTGTTCAATGCTATACAATTACAGTGGTTCATTGTTCAGTTTTAGGGGATCTCTTGTAGATTCAACAGTTATTTTTTTACAGTGTAGACCGTGATACCCTGGTCAAAATAGCCCTTTTAAAGGTCAGACAGTCTTCTCAGGTACGGTATTTACACCTGTTGGTGCCGTATCAGGTACGTGATTTACACCTGTTGGTGCCATATCAGGTATGTTATTTACACCTGTTGGTGCCATATCAGGTATGTTATTTACACCTGTTGGTACCGTATCAGGTATGTTATTTACACCTGTTGGTGCCGTATCAGGTACGTGATTTACACCTGTTGGTACCATATCAGGTATGTTATTTACACCTGTTGGTGCCATATCAGGTATGTTATTTACACCTGTTGGTATCATATCAGGTATGTTATTTACACCTGTTGGTACCGTATCAGGTATGTTATTTCCACCTGTTGGTACCGTATCAGGTATGTTATTTACACCTGTTGGTGCTGTATCAGGTATGTTATTTACACCTGTTGGTATCATATCAGGTATGTTATTTCCACCTGTTGGTACCGTATCAGGTATGTTATTTCCACCTGTTGGTACCGTATCAGGTATGTTATTTACACCTGTTGGTGCTGTATCAGGTATGTTATTTACACCTGTTGGTACCATATCAGGTATGTTATTTACACCTGTTGGTGCCGTATCAGGTATGTTATTTACACCTGTTGGTACAGTATCAGGTATGTTATTTACACCTGTTGGTACCATATCAGGTGTGTTATTTACACCTGTTGGTACCGTATCAGGTATGTTATTTACAGCTGTTGGTACCATATCAGGTATGTTATTAACACCTGTTGGTACCGTATCAGGTATGTTATTTCCACCTGTTGGTGCCGTATCAGGTATGTTATTTACACCTGTTGGTACAGTATCAGGTATGTTATTTACACCTGTTGGTGCTGTATCAGGTATGTTATTTACACCGGTTGATACCGTATCAGGTATGTTATTTACACCTGTTGGTATCATATCAGGTATGTTATTTACACCTGTTGGTACTGTATCAGGTATGTTATTTACACCTGTTGGTACTGTATCAGGTATGTTATTTACACCGGTTGGTACCGTATCAGGTATGTTATTTACACCTGTTGGTATCATATCAGGTATGTTATTTACACCTGTTGGTGCTGTATCAGGTATGTTATTTACACCTGTTGGTGCCGTATCAGGTATGTTATTTACACCTGTTGGTATCATATCAGGTATGTTATTTACACCTGTTGGTGCTGTATCAGGTATGTTATTTACACCTGTTGGTACTGTATCAGGTATGTTATTTACACCTGTTGGTACTGTATCAGGTATGTTATTTACACCTGTTGGTACCATATCAGGTATGTTATTTCCACCTGTTGGTGCCGTATCAGGTATGTTATTTACACCTGTTGGTACCGTATCAGGTATGTTATTTCCACCTGTTGGTGCCGTATCAGGTATGTTATTTCCACCTGTTGGTGCCGTATCAGGTATGTTATTTACACCTGTTGGTACCATATCAGGTATGTTATTTACACCTGTTGGTACCATATCAGGTATGTTATTTCCACCTGTTGGTATCGTATCAGGTATGTTATTTACACCTGTTGGTACCGTATCAGGTATGTTATTTACACCTGTTGGTACCGTATCAGGTATGTTATTTACACCTGTTGGTGCCATATCAGGTACATTATTTACACCTGTTGGTACCATATCAGGTATGTTATTTCCACCTGTTGGTATCGTATCAGGTATGTTATTTACACCTGTTGGTACCGTATCAGGTATGTTATTTACACCTGTTGGTACCGTATCAGGTATGTTATTTACACCTGTTGGTACCATATCAGGTATGTTATTTACACCTGTTGGTACCATATCAGGTATGTTATTTACACCTGTTGGTACCATTTTAGGTATGTTATTTACACCTGTTGGTACTGTATCAGGTATGTTATTTACACCTGTTGGTGCCATATCAGGTACATTATTTACACCTTTTGGTACCATATCAGGTGTGTTATTTACACCTGTTGGTACTGTATCAGGTATGTTATTTACACCTGTTGGTACCGTATCAGGTATGTTATTTACACCTGTTGGTATCATATCAGGTATGTTATTTACACCTGTTGGTACCGTATCAGGTATGTTATTTACACCTGTTGGTGCCATATCAGGTATGTTATTTACACCTGTTGGTACCATATCAGGTATGTTATTTACACCTGTTGGTGCCGTATCAGGTATGTTATTTACACCTGTTGGTGCCATATCAGGTATGTTATTTCCACCTGTTGGTATCATATCAGGTATGTTATTTACACCTGTTGGTACCGTATCAGGTATGTTATTTACACCTGTTGGTGCCATATCAGGTATGTTATTTACACCTGTTGGTGCCGTATCAGGTATGTTATTTACACCTGTTGGTACCATATCAGGTATGTTATTTCCACCTGGTGGTGCCGTATCAGGTATGTTATTTCCACCTGTTGGTATCATATCAGGTATGTTATTTCCACCTGTTGGTACCGTATCAGGTATGTTATTTACACCTGTTGGTACCATATCAGGTATGTTATTTACACCTGTTGGTGCCGTATCAGGTATGTTATTTACACCTGTTGGTATCATATCAGGTATGTTATTTCCACCTGTTGGTACCATATCAGGTGTGTTATTTACACCTGTTGGTACCATATCAGGTATGTTATTTACACCTGTTGGTATCATATCAGGTATGTTATTTACACCTGTTGGTATCATATCAGGTATGTTATTTACACCTGTTGGTATCATATCAGGTATGTTATTTACACCTGTTGGTACCATATCAGGTATGTTATTTACACCTGTTGGTATCATATCAGGTATGTTATTTACACCTGTTGGTACCGTATCAGGTATGTTATTTACAGCTGTTGGTACCATATCAGGTATGTTATTTACACCTGTTGGTACCATATCAGGTATGTTATTTACACCTGTTGGTACCATATCAGGTATGTTATTAACACCTGTTGGTACCGTATCAGGTATGTTATTTACACCTGTTGGTATCATATCAGGTATGTTATTTACACCTGTTGGTACCGTATCAGGTATGTTATTTACACCTGTTGGTACCGTATCAGGTATGTTATTTACACCTGTTGGTACCGTATCAGGTATGTTATTTACACCTGTTGGTACTGTATCAGGTATGTTATTTACACCTGTTGGTATCATATCAGGTATGTTATTTACACCTGGTGGTACCATATCAGGTATGTTATTTACACCTGGTGGTGCTGTATCAGGTATGTTATTTACACCTGTTGGTGCTGTATCAGGTATGTTATTTACACCTGTTGGTGCCGTATCAGGTATGTTATTTACACCTGTTGGTGCTGTATCAGGTATGTTATTTACACCTGTTGGTGCCGTATCAGGTATGTTATTTACACCTGTTGGTACCATATCAGGTATGTTATTTACAGCTGTTGGTACCATATCAGGTATGTTATTTACACCTGTTGGTACCATATCAGGTATGTTATTTACACCTGTTGGTACCGTATCAGGTATGTTATTTACACCTGTTGGTGCTGTATCAGGTATGTTATTTACACCTGTTGGTGCCGTATCAGGTATGTTATTTACACCTGGTGGTACCATAAAACCCTGTATATAAGCCATGACTTATACACCATTTCAGGCCGAAGCTGCCACTCATTTTGACTCATAGATTCTCCCTGAAAGCGTGGAATAGCCCTAATTCGACGATTCATACATATCAAAAGCATTGGAGAAAATTGGTCGGATTAGTGCTAGTCCGGTCGATTTACCCCTGTGGAACCAGGGTGCAGCTTGTAGGCTGGGAATCGACACTATTGGCTACAAGCGAGACTGGAACTGGTTTTCGCAAGAAGCATTGACCAGATGGGGCAAGCATATTCGCTGGAAGTGGGTGCTATCACCGTTCTTGGTATGGCTCTAGATTCGTAATAGAACAGGGGTAGATTCAACAGTTTCAAGCCCCAGGTGCAGCTCCTACTTTCCTGAAGTCATGGACAGTGACCAGGTGGGGAAAAACCTACATCCAGGGGGGAATAAGCTTATTAAAGCTTAAAAGTGATTTTAAATGAGATATCTTGAGCTAAAATACTCCAGGGAGCTCTTCTGTAATTGCTTGTCAAACCTAGGATGGTGTGTGCAACTGAAAAAAATCTCTAATTGCATTATATATCCTCACTTAAATATTGAAAATGCAAAAAGTACAGTAAATGGAACGTTTTCAGAAGAGATGGAATAATTCTGAGCATCCCACTAGATTCCCCATCAAAAATTGATCTACAGCATTTTTTGGTATATTTTGCAGTGTTTGTCTGATAAACTGCCCCCTGGTGGCCAAAGTGAGTACTTAAAACGCCCACCGGATGCAGGTTTTCTCCAGATGGGTCACCTATATGTGTGGGTGTGACATACAGGCGTGTACTCACAGTATAGGTATGGAGACTTGGGTATGACAGGTGGACAGATGTAGTCCACTGCCCCACAGTCAGTCACCTTTTGTCTGATATCTAAGCCATTTTAACCCTCTGAGGGCTGCTGATGCAGGAGTGCATCGCGACCATTAGCCAGCATGATGCACCAATGAAGGGCTTAGGGATGATTCATTTATTGCCAGCTAGGGGGTGGGTGGGGGAGGGGCTTGTTACATTTAAAGGCGACCACAGCCAGGTCAGACTCGATCCGTATGGTCCCGATTCGATCGGGAACATAAAACATGTTTGATATTGTCAGTTTCCCGCGCCTCCTGAGGGCATGGTGTAGGCCTAGCATTGAAACTCCTAGCCTGAACATAAGGCCCTTCTCTGTATGACATTTTGGGACCATCGCGGTTGTCTATGAAACTCCCTGCTGCACACTAAATTGTTCTGTCCCCTCTTTTATTCTTGGTAGCACGCAGGCTTTTTCACTGTAAAGGGGCAAATTCGTTTTTGTCACCACCCTAACAGGGGTCTGAAATTTTGTTGTCCCCTCCCCTGTTGTTAGAAAATGACCACTCCCTTAGCCTACTACCAGTAGCCTAGTTTACAATAGCCCACTTCGAGGGCCTACTTCTGGATTAAACCTTATTTCATAGGCCACCCCTGAGAGCTCAAGAAAAATGTGGTTTGGACCACGGATAGGAGTTGCCACTCCTATCCGTGGTCCTTGCCACATTTTTCTTGTCTAAGTGGAGTAGGAAAATCAAAAAAGCAATAAAGGAGAGGCTCAGACATACTTCCCCCCCCATCAATATTAGTCTGTATGTAACCATCCACATAGGAATAGGCAGAGCAGTCGTAGCAGCTTAAGAACTGTATATAGAAGATTTTCTGAAGATTTGAAACCTATACCGTAAAGGCCCATTTAAACTGTGCTGGGGTCATGAAAAGCACGGGTATCAAATAAGCTCGAGGGATATAGGGGTACTGAAATTAATCTCAAGCGCCAAAAACAAAACTCTATTCAAATGACCACCTGTCTTGTATAAGCACCAGGGTTACAGTGGGATTGAAATCAATGAGCGCCTGGGCGCTTATATGGGCCACGACACTGTAAAAGACAACCTACCAGGGATCCTTGTAAAACTGATAAGTGAACCACCAGAATTATATAGCAGGAAGCTATTGTAGTTTTTACAAGAAGCACCAGGTGGCAGTATGGAGGTACAAGGAATCTATCTGAAAATAATACTCTATTAAAATGTCGGTAATCTCTGGAAACTTTGGGACGAGGATTCTGTCATTATTTTGACGACTTGTTTTTTTTTTAGTGTGCAGTATAAATGTTGTTGTCAGGAATGGTGAAACAACCCCCTGGTGAGTGAGATCACAATAGGGGACCTGGTGCCAACTGTTGGTGCCAGGGCGGCTACTCTGGCAGATAACGTCTGAGTGTGTGACCCTGCTACCCTTTAAATGATGCAAGCAGTCCGATCAGCACTTCATTGCTGAATCATGAACCAGTGGACATGATGCATTAATGCATCATGACGACCAATGGGCTTGATGCATTAATGCTTCATGAACCAGTGGACATGATGCATTGATGCATCATGACGACCAATGGGCTTGATGCATTAATGCTTCATGAACCAGTGGGCATGATGCATTTAAAACAAACGACTTGTGATTAGTGATCCCATCTTTATTTTTTGAACAGGTAATTGAACTACGCTTTAAACCAAACGACTTGTGATTAGTGATCCCATCTTTATTATTGAACAGGTGATTGAACTATGCTTTGAAACCAAACGACTTGTGATTAGTGATCCCATCTTTATTATTGAACAGGTAATTGAACTATGCTTTGAAACCAAACGACTTGTGATTAGTGATCCCATCTTTATTATTGAACAGGTGATTGAACTATGCTTTGAAACCAAACGACTTGTGATTAGTGATCCCATCTTTATTTTTTGAACAGGTGATTGAACTACGCTTTGAAACCAAACGACTTGTGATTAGTGATCCCATCTTTATTATTGAACAGGTGATTGAACTATGCTTTGAAACCAAACGACTTGTGATTAGTGATCCCATCTTTATTATTGAACAGGTGATTGAACTACGCGCTTTAAACCAAACGACTTGTGATTAGTGATCCCATCTTTATCATTGAACAGGTGATTGAACTACGCGCTTTAAACCAAACGACTTGTGATTAGTGATCCCATCTTTATTATTGAACAGGTGATTGAACTACGCTTTAAACCAAACGACTTGTGATTAGTGATCCCATCTTTATTATTGAACAGGTGATTGAACTACGCTTTAAACCAAACGACATGTAATCAGTGATCCCATCTTTATTATTGAACAGGTAATCAAACTACGATTTTAAAACCTGACGTATTATAGTCAGGGATGACAACTTTATCTTGAACAGGTGACCGAGAACTAAGTTTTGAAACCCGCCAAATCATAGTCAGTGATCCCAGCTTTATTCTTGACCAGGTGTTCGAACTGTTATTTGAAACCTGCCAATTCATAGTCACAGCTTTCTCCCAGTTCTGAAATAACCCCCTGGCCATCTAGTCCTAGGTCCCAGTCCTAGATCTTCAATCCTTTTTTTTGCGGCCCTCCTTAGCCCATTAAAAGGGTCTATTTCTCCTTTTTCCTATCCCCTCAGGATGTGTGTGGTGCACATATGTGCAGGCACTGACACATTCCTCTGTGAAATTGTGTAATGTAGTTCTTGCCATGAATATGACCTTAGCTGTCGAAATGGCGATAAACATCTATTACTCACTTACTACTCACTCAATCCTTTTTGCCCAAACTACAAAAAGCATGTAACAGCTGTGGCAGGGTTTCCCCATGAGTAAACACAAGGTAAAAACTCCCACTCCTTTAAACCGCTATGTGCCGCCGCATGGGGGGCTAATGCTTTAACAGGCACTGATGCAGGAGTGCATCATGCGCATCATGATGCACCAATCACACTGATGCAGGAGTGCATCATGCGCATCATGATGCACCAATCACACTGATGCAGGAGTGCATCATGATGCACCAATCACACTGATGCAGGAGTGCATCATGATGCACCAGTCACACTGATGCAGGAGTGCATCATGATGCACCAATTACACTGATGCAGGAGTGCATCATGATGCACCAATTACACTGATGCAGGAGTGCATCACATGCATCATGATGCACCAATTACACTGATGCAGGAGTGCATCACACGCAGCATAATGCACCAATTACACTGATGCAGGAGTGCATCATGATGCACCAATTACACTGATGCAGGAGTGCATCATGTGCATCATGATGCACCAATTACACTGATACAGGAGTGCATCACATGCATCATGATGCACTGGTTAGGTGCTGGCAAGGCTGCTATATAGCGCTCACATGCACTTCATTGCTGTATCATGTTTGACCCTCTGGGAGTGCATCAGTCCCATCAGGTTGGCACAATGCATTAATGCAGCCCTGGCGAGTAACTCACCAGGGCTGCATTCATGCATTTTGATGACCAATGGGCAGGATGCATACATGTATTAGCGGCCATCAAAGGGTTAATGCCTTATGTCTGTTGGTCATCATGATGCATCCGTTGGTCATCATGATGCATTCAGCCATCATGACGACCATACTGGGTTGGAAGGTGGGCATGATGCACCAATGAAGGGCTAGCAACTGTGCTTCATTGGTGCATCATGACAAGCAATGGGCACCATGCAGCCACCAGCGGTATAAATACACATTCATTCTGAAACACAAGTAAACGCACACTTACGTCTATTGAGGCTTCTGGGAGCTCCTATTTTTCCACTTCCTTTTTTTTTACAAGGAGTTCAGATGATTTTCTTTCCTCACAGCTGTCTTCCCCTGAAGTGAAATCAGATTTGTTTTTGTGTGTGGCTACAATAGTAACATAATATTTTCAGCCACCATATTGAGTTAAGATTCAAAACTCTGTGATGAAGACGTAATGATGAAAGTGCAACTGGAATATGGGTTTCTTGAGGAATTTAGTGCAAAGAATGAATCATCCTTTTCTTTTGCACTACTTGTCATCAAACCTGGGCTAGTATTGAGTTCTCATGAGAGGAGATAATAAATCGACAATTTTATCCTCTCCATAGAAAATGGCCTCATCAATGTACTCTCCCTGTTGAATGGCGACTGTCTCTATGTGAATGCTATGATACAGACAGTGTCTTGATGAACCAGACTCGGCTTAGAGTGTGAACAGTCAATAATATTATGTCCTTTGAGAGTGTAGTAGGTCTGGGTCCCAGTGGTGACCTGAAGCAGAGGTCAGGTATTGGTATAGTGTCTGGAAGTTGGTGGGAGGGTCTACAGAACGCAGCAGTAATAATCTATAGCAGCACTAACAGCACGACTACAGTGGTTAACCACACAATTCAAACCACAAAGTGTGCACCATAAAGAATCATCTGCCCCAGGGGCTATCACCACAAGTATGTGTACATATATCAACAGTAGCAGTAGTAGCAGCAGGAATAGCAGTGTAAAATGCGGTCAAACACCCTATATAAATCTCTCTGAGTGTACATATGTCTGGGGTGTTTTGGGTTGGAGCTTTATGAAATGGATTTAGTTCTACCCAGCAGTGTCTAATTTTACTACTCTAGATGGTGTTCTTATGGCTCATCTAAAGTCCTCATGGTCTAAATGGGATTTTTACGGTTGAAAAATTGTCCTAACAGTCGAAATCCTTATGGTTTATATAGCAAGCTTCTTGTTCTAATTAGATCCTTTTGTTTCTAATAGGATCCTTCTCATGGTTCAATAGTTCAAATAGGATCTTTATAGCTCATATGTGATCTTTATGGGGTGATTGATATCCTTATGTTTTTTTCTAGGATCCTATGAACACCTCAAAGCATCTATATTCAGACTATATCCCCATGTACTGGCCTTTAATATTGGGACATGGCTCCCTGGGATCCCTGTCTGTCTAGGGGTTGTGTTAGTCAATTTACATCGCCTGTACCTAGTGTGTATGGTACAGTCGATAACAGTGTCCCATTCTATTAGTGGGGGGTTGGAAGGTCACTGAGTTTGAGGCATAAGCATCCTAGTCTTGACCAATAAGGTGGGCTGATATGTAAAGTAATGCCTTATTGTGGTTGTCTGTACCTCTCATAGATTCATATACTTAACTGTGTAATTGTTGTAGCCTCAAAGGTGTCCCAGTTATCAAAAACCTGGAACCAAGTTGGCAATCTTGATTCACCTGATTCACCTGATTCACACCAATAGTGACCTCTAGATATGGGGGTTGAACTTGTTTGCCCACTGCTAACCACCCAATTGCATGGTCAGTGATGTGTGAAGGCAGTACTAGACCAGTCTGAGATAGTACTACCTCCCCCTGCAGGGGAAGGGGTAAGGCTAGCTGGATATCAGCTCCACAGAGTGAAACCGGTGCCATGAAACCAAAACAAAGAGACAGAGGATAAGTTGTGACCAGGAAACATTTTACAAATGGATATGTAGCAGAGTTTCATTCAACTGACAGGCAACAATGTAAGTGAATTTACAAAGTAAAGTGTCTATACTTGAACATAGGACATTACTCCCAGCTCCCCATACTGCCTGAAACGATGACTTGTTTTTTAATCCCCTTGGTTTGAGTGGGATCTGTTACCAGCCAAGTCATACCCACTAGACTTGGCTGGCCTGTTAGCTAGGGGTTGTTTAGATCCGTATGGAGTAGATTCAGTACTACTAGTACTAGCATTACCTCACCTCATTTCAAAATACATGTACAAGGAACCTTATCTTTACCCCTTTGCACAACATTACAGGGATCATAAAACCATTGGAATTTTGTCTCTATCCTGATTAGAACCGAAATTATTTAAGATAATGGACCCTGAGAATGTACCATGTATTGGGACTAAAGCCCCATAGGCTATGGTAAGTACAGGAGAAGGCAATAAAAGGCAGGCTGACAGGTAAGGCCTCTATATTTTGTGAACAGAGGAGTTCCCACATCCCCCCTGATTTTGGTCTAACCTTAACTTACTAGGTTACAGAATGTAATGTGGCTTATTTGAAGGGCAATGAAATGGAGGCTAAAAACAAACCAGCTCTGAAAAAATCAAGGTGAGCTATTTAGTCTTTTGAATGTGACTTATCAAGTGGTATACCTTTCATGGTGTATACTGAACCCAATATTAACCATCCAATATTATTCGCATAACAGGGGTGTACCTAAGTATGACCTACAACACATATCTTATGGAGAAGTTATTTGATGCAAGCCACTACAAGCTAATGAGAATTTAATGTGCATAATTGGATCAACACAGGAAAAGGGAGCTCTGTGAGGGGCCTCTCGAGGGTCCCCTTCCCTGATTTATTTTGGTAGCGGCAAACTCCAACATGTGTCTTAATTGGTGCTATTTACAGTTAGACCAGACAACCCTCTGCACCTGTTCTGACTGCTCCTTCATAACATGATCTATTTACAGACCCTAGTGTGTTAACAACCCTGCCTACTCTTACCTGTAGTGTGCAGGCCCAGTTGTTACTCAGCCTGAACTGGCCTTGTCAGACTGCCTGCATACACCAACTCCCAAATCACAGTTTCAGACACCATTCAAACTACAAACTAGTGTCCCTAAAACACCCATATCCAATATTTCAGATTCAATTTTCTTAGCTTCTCCGTAACTTGAGATCAAAAGAAAAACTGATTTGGACCATGGCTTGCATGGACAAACAGATATTCTGACATCAGAATTATTAGATGGATTCTAAAATTCCTCTTCTGTTCCTACGCATAGGAGGACTCTCACACATGGCCCCCCTCCTGCAGTGGGGTGGTAGGCTAGGACAGTGGAGCACTATTTATAGCTATGCCACAGGGTGGTTACCTGTGGGCAAACATTTTCTACAAACCCTTGCAAAGCCACAAGGGTTAATAGTAACACACAAACTCAATTTTTATATAAATTGAAAGCTATTGATATATATTTTCACATGGATATTGCAAAAATAGGGTGCAAGCACAAGTTTCTAAGCAATTCAAAGAAATCTGACTTTCTCTGCTTACCATATTTTATAGCTCAATTTTGGTTAAATAGTTCTCAAAAGTGAATATACTAAAATGATGCCAGATACCTTATCTCATTGGCAAGAATTATATTGATAACCTATGACATCATATAGAAACCCCAGGTGACAGGATTTGAAGGGAATATCTGTCAGGGTGGTGAGAAAAATGACCCATGTGGAAGTACCAATAGTACACTGGATATGCTCCAATGGACACAAGTGGGGAGTGTGGAAATGCTACTATGGATGTTCCCACCAAGGATAGGACTGATCCAAGATATGTCTTTACTGGAAGGAATTTTCAGTTTAAAAGCAATTTCGCCAGTTGTTTCTGTTTTAATCATATAGGAGAAGCCTTGCACATCATTTCCAAGCAGAATTGATGGGAAGTGAGGCCAATATTTCATCTTTAGAGCTTAATAGATGATAGGAATAGCCTACAGTAGAGGGTAACTTGGCATAAACAGACCTATATGCTGACTCATTTTCAACTTTTTGAAGCATATTATGTGTTACAGTTATACCATTTGCATTAAACATAAATTGTGTAGTTTAATTAAACTTCTTTGAGATGCATTATGGTCAGATTTCTTATGATTGTACTCCGTGGGATAACCAAAAAAAGGTCCTTCAGCTGCCAATACAAGCCTATTCCTTCCCCTTTAGAATCTCCATCCCCCAACCATCACATTTCCCCATGGGGAAGACATAAAGCTTGGGCCATTGGGCCTTGCTACTGGTTCAACTTTGCACCTCCTCAATGGTCTGAAGGTGTAACCCCCTTAACATTTCTGTCCAATCACTGTCATACAACATTGTTTGCACTCTTTTGACAAACCTCTCATTGTCTGAGCCATCAATTGAGTGAGGATTTGGTGTATTTGAAAGGGAAGAATATGTAGTCTGGATGATTCTCAGGGTAGGTTCTGGTGAAATATAGCAATTTCTGGCAATCTGAGAGCCTATTTAGTGACTGATATTTATTGAAAGTAAGGGTGCTACAGTTATCAAAATAGTCTCAAATGAAGCGGAATTTAGTAAAAAATAAAATTGAAGATTTCAGAACACTTTTACCATGGTTTCCATGCCAACCATTCACATGATTTTCAAAATATTAAAGAAATGATCCTACATTCAGGTAGCCCTTTAGCCTTAACTTGATATCTAGATCAACATTGCAGCTTGACTGGTTGGGAAATTATTAATCACCTTCCAAAACAGGTCAGGTAAACTTTAAATTTCCAGGCCCATACTTGGTGAGGAGATCTATAGTACTCAGCAGGGTCCCGATAGTAAACATTGGATCCTTTGGTACACACTGCAATATTGTCCATATGATGATGCAGCTGCTGTTGTCTTATAGCTAATACTGAACCACACAACAGGCTCTATACATTACATACTCTTAAGAAGCAATTTCAGAAATCCATATTATGAAACTGGATCCCATATAATGCCCTTAAATTCTATCCCAGTATCTGTGCAGTGTGTATGTAGTATGATATCTGTGTGTCTGTGTGTGTGTGGGGGGGGGGGTTGTAAATCCACTCAGACCACCACTTACATTATCTCTACATCCTATGACTGTAGTCACACACGGATAAACATTGGGTTCCAGATAATGGCCTTTTAATAGCAACTTGTAGATCTACTCACTCACTAGAGGCCCTATGGTGCTTTCAGCATAATGTCCCATGCCCTAGAGCACAACCAGTATACTTTATCCACCGTATTGTTGTGTTTGCCTGCTGGGTTCTTGTGTAAGCGCCCGTCTACTGTCTTGTGTAAGTGCTAGTCTTGTGTAAGCGCCAGTCTTGTGTAAGCGCCAGTCTTGTGTAAGCGCCAGTCTTGTGTAAGCGCCAGTCTTGTGTAAGCGCCAGTCTTGTGTAAGCGCCAGTCTTGTGTAAGCGCCAGTCTTGTGTAAGCGCCAGTCTTGTGTAAGCGCCAGTCTTGTGTAAGCGCCAGTCTTGTGTAAGCACTGATCTCGTATAATCAACAGGGACTTAATTATCAGCCCTCCAAACCTATCAGCATTGGTTCGGGCAGATAATCACAGCAATACGGTAAAGATGGCCTGTGTGATTGGTGTTTGTTGTCGATTTAAGCAGTCGAAGCTCCACCTGTATCCTATGTATAGATAATCACAGTGCAGTATAATACATGTAAATTCCAATGAAAAAAACAAACTGTACGAAACGATGGACCAATTTCATTTAAGACAACTTATAAATTCCATTACCACCACTTCTGGTACGAATACTTGTATCGATTTAATATTTACTAATTGTACTAACATTGTCTCATTTGGTCCTTTGAATTTTCATTTAAGTGACCATCTTCCAGTCCATATTAACAAATACCATGTGCATGTAAAAAAGAAGTATAGACAATTTCTTGGCAGATCATATAGGAATTTTGATATGGAAAAATATCTAACGGATCTGAATGAATGTGATTGGACTTATTTTGAAAATTGTGAAGATGCTACGGAATGTTGGAACATTTATGAAAATATGTTGAAACGGATGCTTGACATACAATGTCCGGTTAAATCTTTTAGAGTGCAAGACAAACCTGCTCCCTGGATGAATAATCATCTATTAGAAAGGATAAATGATAAAAATTCATGTCTTAAGGTGGCACGCACCTCAGCCTCTATTATTGATTGGCACAATGCCAGAATAATACGGAATGAAGTCAATAATGAAATTAATTCGGCAAAGGAATCATATTATTCTGATTTATCTGATGCCTTAATTAATGATTCCAAGCAGTTCTGGTCAATAATGAAGGAGGTTCTTCCCTCCAGTAAGAATAATACTAAAACAATTAATTTGGTTAATGATGAGGGTGCCTCCATTGATATAGAAGAAACATCTGGTTTCATTAATAAGTTTTTTGCAGAGGTAGGCCCTCGTTTGGCTCGAGTTCATAACTTAAATTTTGAGTTCCTGGGAGACAGATGTCATGTAGATATGCCTGACTTAGCATTTTCTGATGAAGAAATTATTAATGTTATCAAAGAACTTGATGTCTCTAAATCATCTGCCATTGATTATTTACCTACTAACATTTTTAAAGCTGCAGTGCTACACATGCCTAACAAATTCATAAAAATTATCAACTTGTGTCTTATTACAAATGCCATACCAGATGAGTGGAAGATTGCTATCGTAACCCCACTTCCAAAGGGGGGTGATGCTACTAATGTGTCTAACTATAGGCCAATAAGTGTCCTGCCTGTACCAGGAAAGGTATTAGAAAGATTGATACATACTTCTATCTCAAAACATATTGACTTAAACAATATTCTGTCTAAAAATCAGGGCGGATACCAAAAGAATAAGTCTACCTTAGATTCAATATCTAAATTAGTTGATAATATTTTGGAAAACAGAAACAGTGGAAATATTTCAATAGCGATATTTATTGATATAAAAAAGGCATTTGACTCTGTAAATCACTCAATATTAATAAAAAAACTAGAACAATATGGCATTCGTAACAGAAATTTGACTATAATAGAGAACTACCTTTCCCGGAGACAACAATGTTCTATTGCAAACTACAAACGCTCTGGCAACCTTCCATTAACCTGTGGAGTCCCTCAAGGGTCAATATTAGGCCCATTATTTTTCTTACTTTATATTAATGACTGTATATCAAAAAATGATGTCCATTCTACTATGTTGTATGCCGATGATTCAGTGTTGTATGCCCATGGCAAAGATGTGCTGTCTATATCAACTGTTTTAAACAATGCCATAAATGGTTTTTACAGGTGGTCCTCGATAAACAAATTAACTGTTAATGAAAGTAAAACTAAGGTAATGGTATTTGCATCATCAAAGAAACTTAAGAAACTGCCAAAGCCTAAAATTTATTTGAACAATGTATTATTAAAAACAGTTATCTCATATAAATACCTGGGTGTAATTATGGACCAAGAACTAAATTTCAATATGTATTTGCGAAATGTCATAAAGAGTGTTAGATATAAATCGTATTTATTGTATGCCACTAGAAAATACATGTCTAAGAGTGCCAAGCTACGTATTTATAAATCACACATTTTGCCTGTCTTAGATTACTGTGATATTTTATATATAGGATCAAGAGATGATGACCGGATGGAACTTCAAAGATTACAAAACAAATGTTTGAAAGTGTGCTTTTCCTATCATTTATTAACTTCCACTAATAAGGTTCATGCAGAAGCTGATCTGCCCCTGTTAGTTCATAGAAGAGAACATCATTTAAGGACATTTGCATATAAAAGGAGCACTCAACAAGAATTTGTTAAACAAGTGGTTAGACAAACTCGCTTCAATAGAGCCCCAGTACTGCATTATCCTATACCTAAATGTAAAGCCTTTGAGTTTAGTCCTGTGGTTTTATCAGGTCAGTGTTGGAATGCTATATCCATTGAGTTAAGTAATATCGATGACAAGGATATCTTTAAAACTAAGTCAAAAGCCATTATGTCAATGCGGGTTCCTAAACCTTAGAAGTTAATCTGAGTCAGTGACAAAGAAAAATTTTGAGGTGATAATATTGACAACAGAATTATTGTATACTAATATCGTGGTCTGGGGGGAAGGGGGGATGGGATGGGGGGGATAGAGAGAGCCATCACATGGCTCAAATTGTACCGTTATATCATTAAGAGGTTGACTAGCCATGACATACATAGAAAATGTGTTAATTCTATGATCTGTTATCATAAATGATCATTTATTTTTATATGGTGTTGCCGCAACAACATAGTAATGAAGGCAACATCATTAACTGATTTGACCAGTATCGTTCTCGTCATGATGGACTGCAACTTTAGCATTCTTCATGATGACATTTTATTAAGTAGTCTTCTGAAGAGACTGTGTGGAATCCTGTACCTACTATTTTTTGGTCAATAAAGTTTAAATTTGTTCATAAAAAAAAAAAAAAAAAGATATAGTGACAGTGGTAGACACATGCCATCTAGTACTAGTAGTACTGGTAGGGTGGGTCTACACACAGAGACAGACGCACCCCTACTGTACCTGTCAGTGTTGTGATCCCTATACTGCTGTATGACAGACAGACAGTCACTGCTGGGGCTGCACCCACTACTACAGCCTGCTTAGGGAGTTATCATTTGTTAACAACAGGGGGGGGGGGCTGGTGGGTTTGCGCGCGGACGCGCGAAAAAAATTTTGACCCCCCCCTCTCGAGGGGGTAAAATTTTTTCGACCCCCCCCATAAGGGACAAAAATCGCGTGCGAATGTCCCCTTTTAGCCTATACTAACGCGCGGGGTTTTCCACTGAAAACAGGTGAAATTATTTTGACCCCCCCCATCAGAGGTATTGAAAAAATTCTGACCCCCCTGGTCAAGGGGTTGAAAAAATTCTGACCCCCCCTCAAACCCACCGGCCCCCCCCCCCCTGTTGTTAAAAAATGATCACTCCCTTATACCTGTAGTAAATACATATGTGGACATCTATAGTGGTGTTGGCCCTCAAGTGGCTGGTAGGAGTGCTATCAGCACTCATGAACACTACTGCAAGGCGTTTCTCAAGACTAGACTCCTTCAAATTATAGTGAGTGAGTGAGTAATAGGTGTTTAACGCCATTTCGACAGCTAAGGTCATATTCATGGCAAGAACTGCATTACACATTTTCACAGAGGAATGTGTCAGTGCCCGCGCATATGTGCACCCCACACATCCAAGGGGATAGGAAAGAGGAGAAATAGACCCTTTTAAGTGGGCTAGGGAGGCCCGTCAAATTATAGTGGGGTCCCTCACTCTTATGTCATTATAGTCCTGCATCTAGTGGTTACTAATGATTACACTGGTGTGACTACCCTAACAAACCCTATGTAATTACTACATTAAGGGCTGATTGTACAGAGCAGCTCTAGTGCATTTCCTATGATCACCCACTCTAAATTCCAGGGTCTCAAATCGAACTACAACTGGACACAGCCTCTACGTTTTGGTACCCAAAGGAGTTAGTGTAAGTGATCATATATAATGCCCAATGACTGTTCTGTATAATCAGCACTTTTGTAGTTATTACTTACCATTTGGCAGGGCATGCACTACATGACTAAAGAACTGTATAAAATGTCACTAGATTATAAGGGTTCCCATTATGATTTGAAAGTGAGTAGTCATAGCTATTTCTTAATACATTGGTGTATTAAGAAAAAGCCTCCAAACAGGGTGCCCTTCCGCCGATCCCTCCCGGAGGAGGCACTGACTCTTTGATAATGGGTGCCAACTGTAAAACTACAGCCTCCCCTTTTTTTTAGGACATTTCACAGCCCCTTAAAATGGAGGCTCACTTTTTACAGCCCCCTTTATTGATGAAGTCTAATAACGGCCCTTTTTTTGAGTCCTCTTTAATGTAAACTGCGTATCTTTGGCAATAATATTTAGGAATTTCACAGCCCTAGAGTGATACAATGTATTTCCATGCAGATTATTACAGGTGATAATAAACAGCCCCCTAATCTTATTGTGCAATTCAGTTGACCCCCCTTTTTTTTGGCTGCTTGCGCAGCGACAGCCACCACTCCTTGGGCCTGGTACCAGAGTTGGTAGCCAAACCATGGCCAAGTCACCCCCTATACCTACTCTAGTGCCCTGCGGTATAAACCCTCAGGGAACCACCGTACAGAAAGTAGTACTTTTCATTTTGAATGTTGATGGGCCATACAAATCTCCCTGAGAAGGCCCCAAATATAAAAGTCAGAAAAGGAATTAATCATTTTATTACATTGAAAGAACAGTGTCTTTGCTCCTTGGAACCACCAATTATACACAGTTATCCCTACAGGTTCCAAATTAATAGCTGTGTGATAACAATTTGTCACTTTTTGTGTCAATCTGACAGATTTAATAAGTGATATGATTTTGTTACCAATATATACACCACAGAAACTTCTAATTTTGTTTACCAGCTCTTACAGTATACAAGTTTAGTAAGCTCATGAATAAACATCACTGTTCAAAAATTCTTTGAGATATAGGCTGATGAAATTCAGCCATCCTGTGAAAAAATGAAAATTCTTGTCAAAAATGCTACTTTCCCTCTAGTTCTCTAGAAAATGCTTAAATACTCATTAAAATTTCATTGAGTTCAGCATGCCTACTCTAAGAAATAATGATCATCATAATCTAATTCACCACCGACTCGGCAAAGCTTTAGCTTAAAATGACCCAAAAATTCAGACTTTATCTGTTGGATGGACACTTTATTTTCATATTACAGTGTATAAAACACACTTATGGGGAGACTTATGGTATAAATGTTATTTAATAGTGTTCAAGGGATGACCGTGCTTGATTTAAAACATAAAGGATGCATCCAAATGTATTACTTTGAGATTAAGAAATTTGTCCTTCCGACAGCAAAAGTGCAAAAATGTCCATCCGACAGAAAAATGTGTATACGGATGCACTCATCTGTATAAGAGATAGACTTCAGGCTACAGCAAAAAAATCTTTGCAGCAGCTTAACCACCCTAGTGCCCCTCAATTCTGAGCAGAGTAAGGATAATGTATTACTGTCTTAGTTTAGAATATGGAAGGGTTTTAGTTTTACTGTCGGATGGACATTTGAGTGCCATTTTACACTGAATGTTACACAAACAAAAACTTATGCTCTACAATACCCAAAAACCTTCTGAATCATTAACACAAAAGATATATCAATGAGAAAAAGCTATATCTGAGGTTCTGGAACACCTCTGGGATATATGCGAGGGCTGTGAAAAACCTGCTTTTTCATCAAATTTGCCTTTTTTCACCATTTTTCAACTTTGGAAGCCAACTAATCCAAATATTATGGTTGGATATGCAAGAGAGTACATGCATTTGAAAGATTATGGTGTTCCCTTCCAATTGGGACCAAAAGGCAGGATATTGGTTCATAAGTTTTTATTCTGTAGGTGCATAAGCACACAAAAGTGTGAAAAATGCCTAATGTACGTTCCCAGAAAATCCAGCATGTACATACATGTAGCAGCAAAGCATAAGGGTAGTTTACTATGTTTCACTCCCACTCTGCCCCTCTTCTACCTGATGGGAACTGGAAATACTACTCACTCTCCAAGCATAGGTTGTAATTTTCTAGTCTGAAACATATATGCTTGCAGAGTGACAAGTTTAGGGTCATACTGGTGGTCACTAGCTGTTTCTCACTTCCTACAATCAAAGTTCTTCGGATCATTACCATAATGGCCCCTTTAAGTGCTGGGGTCTCAAACGAGCGCAAGTCTCGAATAAGCGCATGGGGTGTAGGCAAGAATAGTATAGGTTCCCTAGGATATGTTACTCCATAGAGTCCTATAGTGCAAGCCACCCCCCTCCACCCCCCCTTCAAAGTAGGCGCCCTTTTGTGTTCAGTATTGAGTCCTATGTAGGATAAGGGGGTTCATAGAGATGTCAGGAATCTTTATCAGAGTGATATCAAATGGAAACAAGGGGCCACCTATACCAGAAAATCCTGCTGAATCCAAAATTTGTGGTCTTGATTCTCAAAATTTGGCCAAAGGTACCTAAAAATGAGGTTTGATGATGAGAATATTTTAAAAATGTACAAAAGTTATATTGAAAATGATTGGAACTTTTTATAGATGTGTAACACAGTGCCTTCCGTAAGGACATATATAGAGACTTTACAGCACTCATATATAAGGGTTTATGGTAGAGTCAACTTGTTTGTGCACTTGCACCAAGCCGTGCATCTGTATCTAATTAGGTTTGATACATTGTATCCTTATAGTGGGATACGCCTATTGCGTCTGATTAACACGTGCTTCACTCGTGAGCACCTCGTGCTATCTACGTCACGCCAGTGCGTCCTTTGTTTAGGATCACTATATAATAAACCACCGCCCAGCAGTGGGTGTGTATTCCATATCCTACACCACTCCTCCACACACTCTAGGTGTTATTTCTTTCATCCTATTCTCATTTGTATAGAACCTATGTCTCAAACTTATGTGGTGCCATGGGTACTGTGCCACATAAATGGTGCCGTGACCAGGATGCAAGAGACATAGGATGCAAGTATTGTAAGTACCATTTTAGCTATATAGTTAGGAGGAGCTTGAGTGAGCCTACTGCTGAAAGAAGTAGGTGGTATGGTTCACACTGGAGGCTGCCTCGATTACTGTGGTACTGTGAGTGTGTGAGTGGGAGGTAGCTGGTCACTAGTGGGTCCCTCCACTGTGACTCACACCACACGGGAGAAGGACTAGAGTAGAGAGGTGTATTCTACAAGCCTCCCCTGGTGTGTATTGGCACTAGAGCTGCTCGTAGTGCTAAAAGCTACTGTTATGGGGTGCTGTATGTATAACTACATATAGTGTAATACTGGTGTCTGGATGGAGGAGGAGCCCTGAGAGGTGCCTAGGAGGAGCTGACTGTCTGGAGGAGGAAGACCCTGCAGCCCCACCCAATTGGGTTGCTTAAGGTAGGTGGCTTTAGTGTACACTGACATGGCAAGATAGATCTGCAGCATGGCTGAGCAGGCCCTACAGAACCAACTTAGACTATTGGGGTTGGGAACACACGTTCAGAACACTAATGCTTTGGTAAACAACTTTAATGGGGACCCTAAGAAATTTAAAATCTGGTTAAAGGAGATAGAAAAATATTCATTGCTTATGGGAGCAGCAGATGAACAAAAGCGGTTCATTGCATACCAGGCTAGTTCAGGGCCCGTGTCTGACTGCATTCAGCGATTTCTTGCAAACGATCCTCAGCCAGATTGGCCAACTCTGCGTGAACAGCTGCGACAGCGCTTTGGGGAAGCGCAGGATATGGCCCAGTCACTGGCCAAGTTGAGGCGTCTTAAGCAAACCAAAAGTGAGACGGTCCAGGTATTTTTGGAAAGAATAGTAGATATTGCGCATGATGCGTTTCCAAATGAGGACCTTGAAAATCCCCTCATATCCAGACAGTTGGTGGAAGTTCTCATAGATGGTCTCTCTCAGGCCTCCATAGCGAGAAAATTAATTAAAGATCCTCCTGCCCAGTTCGGGGCAGCCGTACGGCGCGCAGCTGAGGAGCAAGACGACCTCAGCCGCATTCACACGCGAGGTCGGGATGAGGTCCCGATGGAGGTTAACGCAGTCGTCCGGACTGCTGTTGTTAGGGGTACCTGTTATGCATGTGGGGGACAGGGACACTGGAAAAGGGAGTGTCCCTCTAAAGGAAAAAGCCCCTCCCAGGGAAGGGCCCCTCGGGAAAAACCAAAGGAAGGTGGGCCCCCAGGGAAGGGCAAGGGCCCCAAATGCTGGATCTGTGGGAAGAATGGACATGTAAAGCGAGATTGCCAGCGAGGCAAGAAAGGGGGGTCACGGACCGCCCAGGGCGCCGGGGGCCGCCCAGCGCGCCCCGCCGCTAACGGGACCGGGGGAGGTAAGCTGCGGCCGCGGGCCGCCGCTGTGGCCGCCGGGGCCCAGGCCGCCGAAGAAGGGGAGGAGCCTTCCCCGTCTGAGGCGGAGCCGGGAAACGAGTAACCCCCCCCTCCCTGAGGCAAGGGGAAGGGGGACAAGGGGGGCAAGGGACAGGGAAGAGGGTGGTCATTTCTGCCGCCGGGGACAGAAACAGGTGCAGCTGTCAGGTAAGAGTCAGGGGACGGACCTACCGAGCCCTTGTGGACAGCGGCGCTGACCTGAGTTTTGTCCACATACAAACCTTTAAGCAAATGAGTGGTGATCCGGACAAACTGAAACCTGCCCAGTATGAGCTGTCCGGAGTTAAGGGTAATAGGATACCATGCTATGGTATGGCCACCATTTGTTTCCAGTTTGGAAGGGAGAAACTGGCACATGAGGTGTGTGTGGTAGGGGAGGTGGGACCAACTCTTGCCCTGGGGTTTGACTTCCTTCATGACCACAAGGTCACTTGTGATTATGGCAACAAGGTCATGTTGGTGGGACAGGAGAAAGTCAAACTGGATGAGGAGTGTTATATTAGATCATTAATGCGACTCACTGAGCCTGTGCATGTTCCACCACAGTGCTCAGTCATAGCACGTGTCCGCGCCCAGCGCAGACATGGGACGTGCATGATAACATCTATTAACACAGGGTTCTTAAGTAGAGAACCAGGTCTAATGGTTGGTAATAGTCTAGTAGACGTGGAAGCCAAAAGGAGCTGTCCCGTCCTTATCACCAACGAGACAGGTAAGCCGTTTTATCTTGATAAGGGTAATGTGATAGCCCAGGCCATCCCTGCTGAAGATGATGTGGTGCTTGATCATTTGGAGAGTCAAGCATGGGATAGCAGTGAGGAGGCTGCTACTATAGACTGTGATGCAGCTTATCGGGACACTGTCGAGAGATTGGTAAAAGACAATGGTGATGTGTTTGCTAGTAGTGATGCAGACTTAGGGAAGACCAACATTCTTAAGTTGTCCATAGATGTTGAAGATAACAAGCCTTTTCAACAGAAACCATATCGTGTCCCACTGGCCAAGAGGGAGATAGTGGACAAACAGATAACTGAGATGCTACATGCAGGCATTATCACCCCAACACATAGTCCTTGGTGTTCACCAGTTGTGCTAGTTAAGAAAAAGACAGGTGATTGGCGTTTCTGTGTAGACTTCCGGAAACTAAACTCGTTAAGTGTTAAGTTTAATTGGCCACTGCCCGTGATCGATGACATTCTATCGTCACTAGGTAACTCGAGGTTCTTTTCGACTCTGGACCTGAGAGCGGGTTACTGGCAGGTAGGCTTGGACGAGGCGTCCAAAGATAAGACAGCATTTGGTTGCCACCGTGGTATTTTCCGATTCGAGGTCATGCCCTTCAGGTTGACCAACGCCCCAAGTATCTTTACTGAACTAATGGGTCATGTACTCTCCGGGCTAGAAGCCTACTGTCGTCCCTACCTGGACGATGTTATAATCTTTAGCCCCACTCTAGAGTCACATGAGGCTCACTTGACCGAGGTCTTTGAGCGCCTGCGCAAGGCTAACTTGAAGATGAAACTGTCAAAGTGTGAGTTCTTTAAAGATAGGATTTACTATCTGGGTCACATCGTGACCCCGGAAGGGATAGCTCCTGACCCGGAAAAAGTAAAGGCAATCAAGGACATGCAGGTCCCCTCTAACGTTAAGGAGGTCCGCGGGTTTATAGGAATGGTCAGTTACTATCATCGATTTATTGACCATTTGTCAGATGTCGCCTTACCACTCACCCGTCTCACCAAGAAACACGCCGTCTTCAAGTGGGATGATGCCTGCCAACAAGCCTTTGACACCTTGAAGGCCAAGCTAATGAGTCCACCCATATTAGCATACCCTGACATAGCAAGGAAATTTGTACTGACGACAGACGCCTCTATGAATTGCATCGGTGGTGTACTGTCTCAGGTTTCACCTAAAGGTGAAGAGAAGGTCATTCAGTACCTGTCACATAAGTTAAATGACACTGAGAAGAGATGGGCAATGGTAGAGAAAGAGGCATACGCGATAGTGTACGCCCTCCAGAAGATGAAGCATTACCTGTTTGGAGCGTGCTTCACTATAAAAACAGACCACGCCCCTCTTCGATTTTTGCTGGGTAGCGAGCAAAAGAATCAAAAGGTACAAAGGTGGGCAATGCTGCTCAGCGAGTACGACTGTGAGATCCAATACTTACCAGGTAAGTCTAACACTCAGGCTGATTTCTTAAGTCGTACCCCTGGTGTTGAAATAGCAGTCATAAACACTGACCAGTATGACGTGCTAGAACACTGGAACAAGCTCCGGAAGATCAAACTTAAGCCACCTATCTTGCCTAAGAAGGTGCCAAAAGTTCCAGAGAATGAACTGGAGCACATGAGCGCTGAGCAGGACAAGGACCCCAATCTGAGGTACCTTAAGGAACAACTTCAGCTGATAGGCCCTAAGAGACCAGAGGTCTATAGGTACTGTCTGATAGACGACATAGTCTATTTTATATCTGAACAAGAGAATAGACTTAAGCTCATGGTTCCCCCACACCTGCAGCCGGTAGTGTTATCACAGGTACATGACATATGTCACCCTGGAATGGACAAGACATATGACCTAATAAGGGAGCGATACCACTGGAAGGGTATCTACAAGACTGTGGTACACTACGTCAGCCACTGTGTTAACTGTAGGTCTAGGAACATGGTGAAAGAAAGACGTGAGCCACAAGAGATGGAGTCAGTGAGTTTCCCTTTTAAAAAGGTAGCCATAGACATAGCGGGCCCCTATGAAGAGAGCTACGAGGGAAACAAATATTTGCTGACCCTAGTGGATATCTATTCTGGCTGGCCAGAGTTTTATGCAATCTCCGATAAAAGAGCCGAGACAATTGCAAGATGCCTTTTGGATTACTTTATACCAGCACACTCATGCCCTTTGACCTTGCTCTCCGATAGAGGTAAGGAGTTCTTGAATGAAATTGTGAGCCATGTGTGCTCCGAACTCAAGATACTCAGGATAAAAACGAGCAAGTACCACGCAAGTTCAAATGGGGCCGTGGAACGCGTCCACAGGGTGTGGAATGACATGGTATCCAAAACGGTAGCTGGGGATATAAGGAACTGGGATGCCATGGTTCCCTCTGTGCAATTTGCTCTGAGAGTAGGTAAGAATGAAAGCACGGGATTCAGCCCATTCTACCTAGTGCATAATCGGGACCCTGTGCTTCCAATAGATACTCTGATGAAGCCTAGAAGGAAATATCAAGGGGAGGAGTATCATAAGCTCGCCCTTGAGAGACAACACCAGAGCTTCGTGGAGGTGGCCAGAAATAGAAGAGAAGCCCGCAGGAAGCAAAAAGAGTACCATGACCGCAAGGTCAAGGACGTCACCTTTAAGGTTGGTGACTCAGTGTACTTATATAACATGCACCGGAACAACAAGTTGGAACTACCCTTTTCACCGTACTATAGGATAGTAGAAAAGTGGAGTGAGGTCAACTTTAGGGTCAGGAATGAACTGACCGGTGCTGTGGAAGATGTCCATGCAGAACATCTTCGGCTGGCTCAAGATGAATTGGAGCAGCCAAAATCCCAAGAGGAAGGGAGGGGGCTAGGAAGGCGAGCCAGGATGGCTGCTGAGCCCCTGGAATCAGAGTCAGACACTGATTCCCTTAAGGACGAGGTATTACTCGGAGAGAGTTCTCAGGTGGGGACAAGACACCGCGGCGAGCGCGTGCCCCACATACCTGTCCAAAGGGGAGTGCACAGTGCCTCTGATTCGGATTCAGACGAGGATCTGCCTCTGTCTGAACTGGTAAGGAGGTTGCGAGGTACCAGCAGTCCTCCAGGGGATGGTGAGGCAAGACCATCCGGAGGTGGTGTAGTGAACCCACCTGTGCGAGTCTCTGAGGATGGTGGTCAGCAAAATCCACCTGTAGACCCTCAGGTAACTGGTGCTGCAGTTAAGCCACCAGAAAATGTTAGTGGACAGGCGATGGACACTAGTGTCCCGGCAGGTATCCCTGACGCTATGGATATTGATCCCCGAGATACTAAAAGATCTCGAGAAGGGGATCAAGATCAAGATTCCGCTGGAAAGAAGAGAAGGCTGGAAGGAGTTAGGAAGAAGAAGGTCAAGGATCTTCTCACCCTAATAGCCGACCTCATACAATAGGATGCAGTCAGACCTGAACTATGCATGGTGTGGTGACCTCAGGTCAAGGTCAGTGCTAGAGAAGCATACTGCCTCTGGGGCACCAATAGTGATGTATGATGCTGCTCGTACACCGCCATGTAGCACTAGATGGTAAACTGTGAATCCGGGTATGGCATAATAACTATAGAATAAGTAAGTAAGTTACTGTGGTACATATATATATATATATATATATATATATATATATATATATATATATATATATATATATCTATATGGTCCTATAAGTGGATAAGTAGTTATAATTTTATTGTATTTTTCAGGTAGCAACCACCATGGGCAATAAGGTCACTATGGTTAACTTGGTTATACTGTTGTACATAGTTCTCACAGGTATAGTAAGTGGGGAGAATTATAACCATGTCTATTTTACGCGAGTCCATGAGACCCATGCCATGGAGGCTGAGTGGAAGGTCAGTTTTGTTATAGACCTTGAACCTATTAGTGTCTACCTGGCAGAGGTAGAATCTCACCTGGAAGAGGTGGGTGAGGATATTAATGGATTTATGAGCATTAGCTGGTTCGAGGAATCCTATTCCAAATTGAGTGCACTGCAACTCCAGGCATTCAATCATCTAAAGAAGAGGGCAAGTAGCCTTAGAAATATTATTTCTGACCTAGAAGGTCTTAAGAGAAGGAGCAAGAGAGCTATACTTAATATAGGGGGCATGCTGAGTTATGCCTTTGGAGTAGCTAGTGAAGATGACCTTAGACGGTTATCTAATCATGTTGAAGTCATGAGGAGGGAGAGACTCAAGGAACGCCATGTTCTCGATGAATCTCTGTCTCTCCTCAACATAACACATTTTGAAGTGTCTAGAAATAGACAGACGTTGAACACTGTCTTAGAGATAACTAGAGACTTTCAGTCTCGTCTAGAGAATGTGACCAACGCTGTGGTCATTCCCCTAAGGAACTTTATTGTCATTCATTCGAGGGTGGAAGGATATATCGATAATATATCCTCCCTGTTAGATTATTGCGACGATCACCTGAAGGGTGTAGAACTAAAATTAGCAAATGTAGCCATGGGCCGCTTGACACCAAAGGTGATTTCACCAAGTCAACTGCAGAAGTTGCTGCAGAACATAAGCAGAAACATGGTAGGTAGTCTTCTACTACCATTTAATTTTCGTGCTGATCTGTGGAAGTACTATCAGTTGCTGAGATGCACATCTACAAGTGTCTGGCAAGGCATTCTTGTACAGATCACCCTACCTCTGATCAGCCAAGAGAGGTGGGAGCTAATAAAGGTAATAAATTTACCTGTACCCGTAGAGAAATCTAATTTCTCTAGATACTTTGATTTGACAACAGACCGGTTTGCTATAAACATCGAGCAAACCCGCTATATACGTATGGACAAGAGCGTTTTTGAAGTGTGTGGCCTTAAGGGTTTAACACACTGCATGTTTCATCGTCCTAGTTTACCAGTAGCTACGTCCCGCGATTGCGCTTTAAGGTTATATTTAAATCGTAAACCAGATGCATACTGTAGAGTCATGGTATCTGCTAAGGTTCACCTTCCAATAGGAGAATACTTGGGAGATAGCAAGTGGGCTATAGTATCTAGGAAGTCTCAATTCTTTAGAGTTGTCTGCAAGGATAAGAGGGAGCGAGTTGAAACTCGACCCCCTCTACAGGTTATTAAACTTGTGCCCGGTTGTGTAGCAACCAGCGACCTTATGCAGTTCAATACTGAGTACAGCGTCTCCTCTCGCTATCGGGTTTCAGATCGCCTGGATAAAGTCGTCATCTCACGAGCAATGAATATGACCCTCCTTGAGCCTATCTTATCACCTAAGATCAAAATTCCAAGAAATCTGAAGCATGTAGATGAGATAGATATAGAAGTTCTAAAACAAGAATTAAAGAGGGAAGAGGATATTCCAAATTGGGATCAAATTACCAGGACTGGACTTCCCAGTCTTACAGGTGGGACCTTTGGCATTGTTTTATTAGTAGTCTTAATTGGTATTGGTTGCAAGTATAAGGCTGTATGCAGCAGTAAACCATCCAGTGACACTGACCATGCCACCAGTTGCCTTAGCAGCCCAGCAGGTGACGACGCCGGTCGAGACCAGACTGTGCAGCCCGGAGCAGGTGAAGGACAGGAAGAAACCGTTGTACCATCTGCACCGCCGGAAGCAGTACCACCTCAACCCAGGGGTGGCAAGTTGTATCCATCCCTTATACTACCAGGGATAGACAATCCAGACCGATCAGTGTCTTCAAATTGACTTGCAGCTTAACCTAATGAACTGAATGTTGTTTTATATTACTTATGCGCCGTGCATATGAATACCTATATGAACTGTAGGTTAGACGTCAGCAATGGACATCAACTATCTTGTCATAAAGACCTGAACTAATTGAAGGACACTTCAACTATAATGCATAAGTGATGCTAATGACTTAACCTAAGTTAAGGGTATGGACACTTATTTTAAGAAGTACCCAACAAAAACACAACGAGAAGGAAAAGAACTTTTATTGAACTTTGTGACCAGTGATGTCATAATGATTTTATGACTTAGATTGCCTTTTATAAGTAATATAAAAAGGGGAGGTAATGTAACACAGTGCCTTCCGTAAGGACATATATAGAGACTTTACAGCACTCATATATAAGGGTTTATGGTAGAGTCAACTTGTTTGTGCACTTGCACCAAGCCGTGCATCTGTATCTAATTAGGTTTGATACATTGTATCCTTATAGTGGGATACGCCTATTGCGTCTGATTAACACGTGCTTCACTCGTGAGCACCTCGTGCTATCTACGTCACGCCAGTGCGTCCTTTGTTTAGGATCACTATATAATAAACCACCGCCCAGCAGTGGGTGTGTATTCCATATCCTACACCACTCCTCCACACACTCTAGGTGTTATTTCTTTCATCCTATTCTCATTTGTATAGAACCTATGTCTCAAACTTATGTGGTGCCATGGGTACTGTGCCACAGATGCAACATGCTATTCAAAATCAGTACCTCAATCTACATATCCCAATGTTTGCCTTTCCGAACCTGACAAGTACTCTGCTTGCGTATGGCTCTACCTCTCCCACATACTGCCTATCCCTTAGTCTGCCTATAACTCATACTACCTATCCCCTGAAACATCTAGAGTTTAATTAGGTTTTCCCTCACATGGCTTAAAGGATTAAAGTTTACCCCTCACCTTTGTACCTAATTTTCTCTGTACATTCTTACCATTAGTCTACCTATTCTCAATCTGCCTATCATTCACTTTACCTATCCCTCATGGTGACTATCCCCCAAATCTGCACATCCCTTGTATTTGACTGGCACATCTGTGATATTACCTAGCACCAATGTATCTTTTGAATATGCTCACCTTACAAGGTACCCTCTGTACCTATCTCTTAAACTGTTTATTACCTATCCTCCTTGCTACCCATCCTCTTCAATACCTATCCCTCAAGCTCACTTTATAGCTTTCCTGCCTATCACAGCTTGATCAGCTGGGATAGCTCACATCCAACCTTTGTTATGATCTCTATCCCCTAAAGAACAAATCCAACAGTCTACCTCAAGCATACATCTATTGATCACTCATGCTATATATCCTTGAGGTTACCTATCCTTCAGGCTGCCTATCCTTCATGGTATATAGCCCTCTGCCTACCTAACCAGCTATCTATGTATCTCTCACCTTGTATGCTATTCTTTCTACCTTTATAGTAGCTCTTATAGTCTATGCCTTGTGAAATATACCTACCGCTCATTGTACCTATCCTCAAATCTGCATATCACTAATGTTTACCTTACATATCCCTCAGGCCATTGAATTATCATGCTTTTCTAAAATGCCTCACCATGGCTATCAGTAGACTAGCTAACTTCCCATCCTACATGTATATTGTTTATTCCCCTCTTCCTATCCTTCATGCTGCATATCGTTCATGCTATCCCACTTGAGAAGTTAAAAAACTGAGGGCTATATACCATGAAGGATAGGCAGCCTCAAGGATAGGTAACCTCAATGATATATAGCATGAGCGATAGGTAGATGTATGTGTGAGGTAGACTGTTAAATTTGTTCCTTAGGGGATAGGTTGACTAAGAGATCAAAATGAAGGTTGGTTGTGAGCTATCCCAGCTGATCAAGCTGTGATAGGTAGGAAAGCTATAAAGTGAGCTTGAGGGATAGGTATTGAAGAGGATGGGTAGCAAGGAGGATAGGTAATAAACAGTTTAAGAGATATGTACAGAGGGTACCTTGTAAGGTGAGCATATTCAAAAGATACATTGGTGCTAGGTAATATCACAGATGTGCCAGTCAAACATGAGGGATGTGAAGAGTTGGGGGATAGTCACCATGAGGGATAGGTAAAGTGAATGATAGGCAGATTGAGGATAGGTAGACTAATGGTAAGAATGTACAGAGAAAATTAGGTACAAAGGTGAAGGGTAAACTTTAATCCTTTAAGCCATTTGAGAGAAAACCTAATTAAACTCTGGATGTTTCAAGGGATAGGTAGTATGAGTGATAGGTAGACTAAGGTATAGGCAGTATGTGGGAGAGGCAGAGCCATAAACAGGTAAAGTACTTGTCAGGTTGAGATAGGCACACATTAGGATATGTAGATTCAGGTATTGACTTTGATTAGCATGTTGCATCTATAAATAGTTCCAATCATTTTCAATATAACTTTTGTACATTTTTAAAATATTCTAATCATCAAACCTCCTTTTTAGGTACCTTTGGTCAAATTTTGAGAATCAAGATCACAAATTTTGGATTCAGCAGGATTTTCTGGTATAGGTGGCCCCTTGTTTCCATTTGATATCACTCTGATAAAGATTACTGACATCTCTATAAACCCCCTTATCCTACATAGGACTCAATACTGAACACAAAAGGGAGCCTACTTTGAAGGGGGGGGGTAGAGGGGGGGGCTGTTACACTGTGTCCATAGGTAAAGCTCTGAGTTTCACCTCCTATCTATTGAAGCTTCTTGGTGTAGGGTAATTGCAATTACTCTTAAGCAGTAAAAACTGTATCTCAAATAAGCACCTGTCTCATATAAGCACCGGGGGTACAGTGGGAATGAAATCAATGAGCGCCCTGGCGCTTATACGAGCACCTAGAGATTTAGGGTCTTTACCTTTGGTCGCTTCTCTTTACCAAAAGTATTGTTTTCCCTCTAAAAAGAAAAAAGGAAAATAATGAAAACTTTCTGGATTTAACTCCATATCAACCATTAGTCTCAGAACTATGAAACTGCACATGCAGAAAGTGTTTTCATGGAAGAAAATGACAATAATAAATTGTTAGCCACATACTAAGGCATTCTGGCTAAAATTTTGCATGAAAACAGTACTGAAAGTCATCAGAATTTTTTATACTTTCTCAGAAAATACCTTGCATGAATACCTTTCTGAAGAAAATAATTTTGACGTATGTTCCGGCGATATAGTAAAATGGCAACAATTATAATATAAAATGGGTTCTAGCTATACCCTTGGATATTCTAAGCATTATAATCACTTCCATGATTTTGTTTAGAACGTTTGAGGGTTATAGATATAAGCCATAGAAGAAAGTCGAAAAAATCTAAATTAAATCTAGATGTAAATATGTAAAAATTTGAAAGCATCACAAAATGATTAATTTTCATCACAACAACCTGAAATTTCTTGTCAGTATTACAGTCTAATGTAAGTATATGGCTACCAAACGTGGTGTCATTCTGATCAATATGACCTATATGTGCAAAGACCTTCGCAGTGGATTAATTTTCAACAAGTAGCGACCAACCTTAAGGGCCGCTGATTGGCCTCCTCTTGCCCTGGCGCTCATGTACTTTAAGCAGGCCATACACTGGGCCATACACCCAGCACTCATTTACGACTGGTGCCTATTGAAGATTAACATTATAGTGTATTCAAATGGACTTATTGAAGACCAGCCCTTGTTTAAGACCTGGGGCTTATACATGCCAATATCGTTAGTCTTAAATAAGTCTTTAGAGAAAGACCCACCATATTTTCATTGCAATTTCATTTTGCAGGTTATGTATTGAATAGAACTACTGGTATATACTAACTTAGTGTCATCAGAATTCATCAAAAAGAATATATATATATAGTTTAAAATTTTCAGCACCACCCAGCGCGGTGTATGCTGTCCGAGTATATGAAGCCAATTGACCGTTAGTTCAACTGCTGGAGCTTATATACTGGAGGAAATGTTATGTGTGACGTCATAGAAACATCATGCACCCCAGACAAAATAGTACCAACGTATCACTCATTAATTATATATATGTGGGAGTATATAGTCCCATATATATATATTGTAATAGTCATGCGGAAGGGTCGGAGGGCGAGCGCGGGGTCGGGAGCTTCCCGGGACTGCTGTGAGGGGGTGCGCCAGCAGGCCGTGATGTCACAAAGTCGCGGACCAATAGGAGAACGCCAACCAGCCGGGAGGGACTATAAAAGGGGGAGTTTGGAGAGGGGTCGGGGTCTCGGACCTAGTCAGAGACCGAAGACTGAAGAAAGCGGAGGAGCAGGCGGGTCGGGGACGCGGCAACCAGGAGGAGATAACTAGAGACAGTAGATAATAAGGAGGGGAGGTTGGAGTGCAGCCTAAACCCACGGGGTGGACCGGGTTGTGGTCCGTGAATAAATAACATTGATTCTGATACCGTATGTATGTATTGTGTTTTATTGTCCGACCATACTATTACATTGGTGACAGCGGTGTGGACCTGCGACGGTGAGGAAGTTTACAAGTCGCCGAGCTCACATCAGGGAGAGTCATGGTGGCACAGGAAGGCACAGGCGATAGTACAGGCAGGAGCTCGCTAGAGGATCGGCTAGGAGCAGGCAGGAGGGGCAGTCTGCTAGAGTTGGTGGATGAGGAGATAGTCGGGAAGTGGCTACACTGGCAGTCACTCCGGGAGGCAGGAGAACAAGGAAGCGAGGTGCTTTCAGCGATGTTTACGACAAGTGGAGGCATGGGCTACAGGAGGGGGGCAGGGACGGCTGGCGGCACAATGTCAGTTCTGACCGCATTGGTCGATATAGGTCGGATGAAGATACAAGTCGGGCTGCGGAACAGGCACCCAGCGGCATAGCAGTACCTGGGCTATCGGAGGGGAGTAGGACGGCAGCGCGTGAGGGCCATGTGGGGGGGGACAGGAGATGGCCACACGAGGGGAGATCGTGAAGGAGAGGCCGGGCAGGAAGGGGGGAGCGTCAGGTTGGGTGAGGGAGACCGGTCCAGGCGAATTCATAAACCTGCGGTTATGCCTGGGAAGTATGATGGCACCTCAAATTTGGACGAATTTTTGGCTCACTTCGACCTGTGTGTCTTAGCGAATAGCTGGACGGAGGCCCAGGCGGGGACGTTTTTGGGAATCAGCTTGGCAGGAGTGGCTCGCATGGGCTACTTACAGATTTACCCCCTGCTTTGGCTGAGGGATACAGGCTATTAAGGGAGGCGCTGGTTAATAGGTTTCAGCCGCCTAATCAGGTCGAGAGGTATAAAGCCTTGTGGAGGAACCGCACTAGACAAAAGGACGAAAGTTTGCATAATCTGTTGGAGGATGTGAAGCAACTTACTCGCCTGGCCTACCCGGCGGCGGACGCGGCTACAGTCGATGCCATGGCTAAGGATAGGTACCTCGAGAGTCTGAGGGATCCTGAGTTGAAACTTTGGGTGTTCCAATCCCGACCCAAGGATTTGGAGGCGGCGGTGGAGACATTGATCGAGGGACAGGCCTTCTTGGATGGGAATAGGACTAGTGACAGTAGAGTCCGCGCCGTGAAATCCCCTCCTGAGATATAAGGGATAAAGGAGTCCCTGGAGGAATGGCTGCAAGGGAAGTTCGATAGGTTGCTGGCCAAGGTTAACGAGAAGGAAGGGGGACAGAGAGGACGGCCCGGGGGTCGCGTCCTGTTCGGGAAGGGCTGCTTTGAATGTGGGGAGGAGGGACACTTTAAACGGGAGTGCCCTCGGTTCCTGGAGAGGGTGGAAAAGGCCAAGGCAGCTAGTAGGGACAATGGCGAGAGGAAACAGGCCTCGGGAAGCTAGTGACGGTCCCCGCTGACGGCCAAGTGGGGACCTATGCGAAGGGACAAGGGCTGAAAGAGTGGAAGGGTTGGCGGGTTGGAGCTGACCGGGAGGCTGTGGGGCCATGATATACAGCTGTTGGTTGATACAGGGGTGACGGTCAATCTGCTCTCGCGTAAGTGGTGGAGGGGCATAGCGTCGCAGGGGGCGTTATACATACTGGGGCATTGACAACCGCGGATGGGAACCCTCTCACGGTGGAGGGTCGGATAAAAGCGCACATGAGGGGGGCTCCTTTGATGTGGAGCTCTGTTTTTTGGTGGCAGATATCAGAGCAGAGGGGATCCTAGGGGTGGATTTTGAGAGAGCTGTCGTTGACCTGGCAGGTAGCAGGCTGCTGTTCGGTAGTTCGAACAGTGGTCGTTGTAGGGTGACCAGTGCGAGTACCCTTTTGTCACCGAGTGTGTGTGCCGGTTGGGGCCTCCAGGCGTAGTGCATACGGACCAGGGGCGTAATTTTCAGTCGGTGCTCTTCCAGGAAGTTCACAGACATGTCCCTACAACCCTAAGTCGGACGGGCTGGTGGAGAGGTTTAACCGTACGTTGGAAGCTATTCTGGCCATGACGGTTGACCGTCACCACTTGGACTGGGATTGACAGCTGCCGTTTCTGATGGCTGCATATAGGTCGTCAGTCCAAGCGTTGACTAACCAGACGCCGAACTTTCTCATAATGAGGCGTGAGACAGCTTCCTCACTCTCTCTGCTATATCCATTGGAGCCGGTGGCCATGCCTAGAGAACCTAATGTGTAGGTACTGACACAGAGTGACACATATTTACACATGTGTCAGAATCTATCATGTTTGGATCAAATGCAGCATACTGCCTCTATTATCACCCAATGCACAATCTTAATTGTCCTTATATCAAGAGTTCTTACACATGTTTCTTGAATACATGCCACCTTCTTGATCACTGTGCATCAAACTATTGATCATTTATGAAACCAAGATAAATCTGTGCCTCAATACTACATGAGATGTTGATGATTCCAATTCAGTGTTAAGTCCCATAGACAAATGAAACTACCTTTTAATATGCCAAAGACAAATTTAGATTCATCTTTTCAGGTATCATTAGATTCCCTACATACATATCAATGCATATCACCTATAAACAGATTGATTCATTAGGCAATATAAGTTGAATCAGCATTTATCTGATTTCCCCCTGCCCCAATGTACACCCATAGAGTGAATCCATACAAGTTCTCTCAGACCTGACACCTATGTTGTTATGTGCTAACCAGTGTGACTACTGACACAGACCTACACATTCTCACACATGTGTCACTTCATGCCTTCATAAATGCATCAATATGTGTGGCATTGAGTGAATACTGACACCTACTGACACAGACTGACACATGCTCACATGTTGTCACCTCACACAAATATCCGCATGTGTTACTATGAGTCACTCTGTGTGACAACTGGTATGGACTGGTGCCTGCTCATGCAGTGTCACCTTACACGGATAGCAAAATGTGTGAGCAAATGTCACTTTGTGTGACTACTGACACAGTCTGGCGCATGCTCACACAGGTTCACCTCACACGAATCATGAAATGCATCACCATGAGTCAGTCAATGTGATTACTGACACAGACTGGCGCATGCTCACCCTGCATAATCCTATGACTTTTGGAAATGAGTCACTATGTGTCACAATATGTCACACATCGTGACTTTTGACATATGGTGGCTCGAGCTGACGCTCTGTGTTATCACGTGAAACCTGCTCACACTTGGTGGCACATGCTGGCTCAGACTGACACCAATTTGCTGGGCAGTTTACCTCCTATATAATACCAGTTCTGTGTCTTCAGTGCCTGCATTGAGACTCATATATTCAACAAAATTCACTCACGCCTCAAGTCCTACCTATCTAGAGGCATTTAAACATATATAAGGACCACCTTCAGTGTCCACCATGACTTTGAAGATATAAATTCACAAAATTTCTACACTTCTCGGAAACCACGAGCTGGACATGTGGTACAGAGTAATATCTTAACATACACCAAATGTGGATCAACACGGTAAAAGGTACACCCATGCACCCCCTCGCGGGCCTACCTTTTACCATGTTGATCCACAAATACTCTTTTTTGATAACTCACATATGTCTATTGTGGAATAGAAATAATAGGAACACCACACAAGATGATAGGTTGGCCTTTTAACACTTTAACTTTAACCATAAAAAAAAACAACCAAAATGGACACTTGGTTCACTCACGCCTCACATTGCATCAATCTATATGAGAAGGGCCATACCTCAGCTGTACATCATCATATACCAATGGGGTCGCACACACAATGAGAAACAACCAAAATGGACTCATGGTTCACTCACGCCTCACATTGCATCAATCTATATGAGAAGGGCCATACCTCAGCTGTACATCATCATATACCAATGGGGTCGCACACACAATGAGAAATCAGGTTTTACTACCTATCTAGAGTCATTTATACACACATAAGGCCCATCTTCAGTGTCCACCATGACTTAAAAATAGTAAAATATAGATTCGCAAAATTTCTACACTGCTCTCAAATGCGTGCTTGACATGCGGTACAGAATAATATCTTAACATACACCAAATAATATTTTCAATAACTCACATGTTCCTATATATGAGGCGTGAGTGAATTCAAGAAATATAGTATTAGAGTAGTGTGGGTTTTGTGCACAGGTGAACTCACCTGGTTAATATAATAGAGGTAGGACATATCTAACATACCAAGCACAAAAAGTTTCCCTCAAACCTACATGACGACCAGTGGGTGGCCATCTTGTCTTGTCATGAGGTGTGAGTGAACGCGTGAGGCGTGAGTGAACACTACCACTGAAAGTGGTCAATATGGCTGTGTTTTTGATCCCAGAGGAGGGTTAACACACTAAAACGAAGAAATAATGGTAGAAAAAAGAACATAAGCTTAGAAAACCATGGAAAAAGGCCAAATTTGGCCGTCAGAGGGCCTCAAAGTTCACGATGGGGCCAGAATTTTGCCGTACAGACCCGTATTGGCGGGGGGGGGGTCATCTCAAAACACCCAAACATGGCCAAAGATGCATCTTACACACATAGGTGACTCTATTCTAAGGAATTATCATCAATCTAGACCCAAGGATACATGAATTGGACCATAAGAAGGCAAAATCTGGCCGGGGAAAATATCGTTCCTCACGCCTCACTTTTCTGCAAAAGATAAAATCTTGCCCTGATGCATCCAAAATGGCCCAAGACGTATCCCAAGTGTCTCCCAGTGTCACATTTTACCCCCTAGCACCTACAATACATCGTTTTGGTACACAAAAAGCAATCTATGGACACCCACACACATCTTTAACAATATTTCAGGGCAATTTCATTGAATTTCCTTTACTTTTATGTGTAGTTGATGAACAACTTGCAGTGAAATTCTGCGTGGACTTTTTTTCAAGCTCCGTACAAGATCCTCTGAGTTGATTTTGCTGAGACCCGGATGTGGGCCACTTCTGCCGGAGAACAGGAAGTCATCTTCCTGTTCCCATGCTGTTTTTCCTGCCGCAGTTCACTCACGCCTCACTTTGCAATGAGACACCTCATACAGCCCAACCAGGTGGTATATAATCGTAATTCTTTTTCAGACATGATACATACAGCCTAAAAGTGTGTATAGAGTACAGAAACTGTATATAGTAATGAAATTTACTTCCGTTTAGAGGTAAAAGACCGTGAGGTGTGAGTGAATATGGTGTGCATTGAAAATCACTATAAGCTACCTGGCTTGGGTAATTCTCGAAGTACATAAAAAAAAAATTCTATGGAGGTTACCCTCCTAGGGTACCTCTTGATTGTATATAATAAGAAAAATTGTGCTCTGTTGTGAGGGTCTGGATGGTCACTTTGAAAAAGAATTCACTCACACCTCATCGTGTAAAATTCATGTTTGAATGCACATATAAGATAAATTATGCCCCAGGACCCACCCAAACCATATGGAAATCTTAGCTATGACCCCCCACTAAGGAATAAAAATATTATTGGTGGTGTAGAGGTAATTCCCTTGCTATTATATGCCCAAGGAACCACATGTCCAGTAAATCTTGGAATGACCCATATATATATATATGGAACTATATACACTTGTGTATATTTATATAATTAGCTGTGGACGGTTAGGGACTACTTGCAGCGCGGATTGGTATCTATGAGGTCATCGATGACGTCATGGTAAATAATCCTCCTGTATATAAGGGGGAGTTTCAAAGTAACCGTCAATTGGCTCGTATCACCTGTGCAGGTAACACCACGCTGGGTGTTTCCTGGATTTTTTAAATTTTTACTATTGTTAGTACTATTGCTATTACTATTGTTTTTACTTATACTATTTTTATTATATTATGCATTTTACTGACTATGCTTATTGTCAACTAATTATTATAGTTGTTTTAATAAAGGCATGTGTATGGTGCTGATAGCCCGAAGGTCAGTAACCCACCAAACTCATGTGTTCTGTGATACATCATTCATTACATGAATATTATATTAATACATTTTATTACCGGTACACCTGGTATCTTATTATTCTCATCCATATTATTACCGGTATATTTATTCCCTGGTAGCGAGATAACTTTTATATATATATATGCTGTTAAAAGGGCAGGAAGCAGGCCTGACATCACAATTGGTCCAATGCATCACAATAATGACTACACACCACTGCTCATCTATAAATAAATGCTACTCATAGATGTGCTTTTCTTCATTGCATATGAATCTACTTTGATAATCATATAGGACAATGATAATATATGCATTAGTATCGCAATTAAAACATTTTTTAACAGCTACCAAGCTTAAACAATGTACCACTTGGTGCATTCGGACCCATTGTGACATCACACAATGAACCAGAGAGCAGCTGCCTTTACAGGAGGCTCCAACATACAATAAATCTCCCTAGAAAGCCCAGTTTTGGGGATGTTTATTTTTTCAGTAATTATTTTACATCTACTGCAGTGGTGTGAATGAGATGGATTTCAACCCTCTTCCCACCTGCTGTAAAGAAATGACCATGCCATCACTCGACCCAGCTCTGCATATAAAGATGGTTGGTATTAAAGGTTACGTCTTTTGGGAAGAAGCGCTAACGTGGCGCCATTTTCGCTTGTAAAATATGAGCAGTAGACTTTCACGTTGCCACCGGAACCACTGACACACTTCCGATCATACCGTTTCTCCCCGAAAGGGTTCACGGGTATTAAAGGTTGACTAGTCTGCCCCCTTGTGAGTTAAAGGTGTACCACAAGTATTCACACTAGATGGCACCAGTCTCATTGGAAGCTGGAAAGCATTAAAAAGCCTCCTCCTGTCAGGAATGTATCCATGTACCAGTGCCTTCGGCGTTGGAATAGTGTAAACGGCCCACGTAGTGTTAGGGAGTGATCATTTTTTTTTAACATCAGGGGAGGGGTCGTGGATTTGGGGGTGGGGGAGGGGCAAAAAGGTTCAGACCACAAAAAAATTTCACCCCTTCTTAGGGAGTGGTATTATCTATCAACGGGAGGGGGGGGGGCACATGCATACTCGACCATTTTTTTACACCCCCCCTCGGCGGCAGTACAAAAGAAGAGGGTACATTTTTTACGCCCCCTCAAGAAGGGTCAACAGTTTTTATGCCCCCCCCCCTTAGGAGGGGTGTGAATTTTTTTT